>CAHIKZ030005152.1:260000-925000 GCA_903632075.3 Acanthosepion pharaonis | reverse complement strand
ACCTACGCGGATCATCAGGATACGCCGGCCGGCGTATCCTGTCGATCTGCGTAGGTGAAACCTAGTTAGGTTCGCCTGGCTCATTGGTTCGTAGTTAGATTTGCTCTACTTAGTGTATTGAGCACTTTGCTTAGTTATTTTTATTTTACGCGTGTCGGAGGTTTTTTTTTTCTTTGGACTCTGAGCTTGGATTCTGGTTGATTGTTTTCGCCTGAATTACATGTTCTTAGTTCTTTCATTTTATTTCTTATTTTTCCTTGGGTATTGGTTTGTTCATTTACAAGCCAAAACACCTAAGGTTTTTCTGGACGAGTATATTTTTATATTTCTAAGATTATATATATATATATATATATATATATATATATATATATATATATATATATATATATATGAACATAGAAGTCAACACTCTATGTTCACTTTTATATTTACACACGCTCTAATTTAATATTGAGCACTTTATCCCATAAATATAGCATATCTTAAGACTATATTTCTTCATATATATATATATATATATATATACATTTACCTTATGAATTTTGTTTGTCGCATGACGATTATAATAGCTCCTCTGCTATTATATAAATTGGTGACAAATATTTCAGAAAGTTAGCATTGTTGTAATTTATTATATAACAAAAACTGTCCATACTTTTAAGCTTTCTTTATAATTTCATTACAGTGTGTGATCAAAATGAAAGAAGGACAAAATGTAACAAATAAATGGGACTAATGAATAAATAACAAAGTTATTGTTGTCATCGGAATAAAATTCAATCATTCAAATTATCACCAAAGATTATTTTACGGGATATAATGTAGAAACATTTAATTTTCATTAATTTCCTTTTAAATAATATTTTCGGACAGAAAAATAAGATAATGTATAACAATCTAGAAATGGGAAATGGCCTAAAAGGATTAGAATCGATGAGAATTCATGGGAGAAAGAGGGCGATGATGACTTCCGCAGTCGGAACTTGGATAGGTTTTGCAGTGAATCATTGCATAACTGAAACTTTTGTTTATGGTTATATAATCACTTTGGTTTTTAGTTTCTCTTCTTGGATTCCTCCATGTCCTTAGTCGTCTCGCTAACATTTACTAAACATATGCATACATGAAATGAGAAGTCGAGAGAGAGGAAAACAGAGACAAGGGGAAAAAGTTGCAAGGAAACGAAAGATAGGAAATAAGAGAAAAGGAAAAAAATAAAAAAGAGGCTTTTAATAAGATAGATAATGTGTAATAAAGAACAAACATTGAAAAAGCCTGCAATTTTTTTTTACAGAGTACAAATTTAAGATAAACAAATAAAAATATATTTAATCCAATCAAAACACTACTATTTCAACATACATATATATATATATATATATATATATATATATATATATATATATATATATATTGAAAAAACGAAATCAACATTCAGAGGCGACAGGAAATGTTTTCAAATTAGGCGCAATCGTCAGGCGCCCTGGCGATTGCGGCTAGCATGAAACAGCCTGTCGCCTCTGAATGTTGACTTCAATGTTCAATTTTACATATACGCTGTATCTTTGATGCTGAGCACTTTATCCCATAAATATAGCACACCTTAAAACTATATTTCTTTCTATATAAATATAAAAGTGAACATTGAAGTCAACACTTAGAGGCGACAGGCTGTTTCATGCTAGACGAAATCGTCAGGCCACGAGTGCTGTTATTTTTCTCGGCTATTTATATATACGGGTCAGTGGTGCATTTTGGGTAGTTTATTTTGGCGGTTATTTTGCCGGAAGTCATTTATTTGTTCATTTATTTGGGTTAGATTAATTTGCTAGTTTTTATTTATTTTTTACTTTTTATTTTTATTTCTTATCTTATATATTTATTTATTTATTTATTTTTATTTTAATCGGTGTTTTATTAATGTAGTAAAAAAGTGTTTACATCGCTTATTTAATAGTTTTGTTTAGTTTTGGGAAGATAAAGCTATTTATTCAATTTTGGGGTTGATTACTGTAGTTTATTCTAACTGTTATTTTGGTGGGACCAGTTTTTAATTTGTTAATTACTTCATTTATTTATTTGGATTGGTTATCTTTACTTGTTTTTTCTAACGATTAATTTATCGGGATCGGTTTGTTAGTTTGTTTATTTATTTGGATTAATTTAGATTAATTTATTTTAATTGTTTTTTATTATCTATTTATTATACTGTATATTTTTATTTACTCTTTTCAGTTTTCGATTTGTAAGTAACGTAGTATTTTTTATAGTTATATAACAGCTATGTTTTTCGCACCAATTTTTGGTTTGATTTTATAGTCTAACTAATATTTTGGTCGTAATGGTTTGTTAATTTGTTTATTATTTACCTTATTTATTTTGATCCACTGATTTTGTTTTTGATTTTTTAATTATTTATTTTATTTGGTCCATTCTAACGGGTGTGATTTGGTAATTTGTTTGGGTTAAATTGTTTTACTTATTTTATTGTCATCTTGTTTATTTATTTATTTTATTTATTTTTTTCAGTCTTCTATTTTAAGTAACTTAGAAAAAAATTGTTTTCATGCCTGCATTTTGAGATGAGCTCGGATCTTTTATTTAATAATTTATTTTAGTCGGGGAAAGTAATGATAGCTATTTTTTCCTCCAAGTAAAGTTTGCAAGTTGCGGATTTATTTTTAGGCTGATGATCTTTTCCATATTTTCCTAGTATTTTTGGTGTGATGTGCATTTTTTTTTAAATTTCCCAGATATATTTAGAAAGCATTGTGTTGTTCGTGTATTTACTATTTGTGAAAGATGTTTTGTGTGTATAATTTCTTTGCTTCCAGGGTCCTTCAGTTACTCCTATGTATACTTTTTCTTCATTATCTGGTGATTTTATCGTGGCTTGGTATATTACGTTGTTTTGTAAGCAATTCGTTCTTTATTCTGCAGTTACACGTGGATTTAATTTGTTTGTGTGGTTTCTTGATAGTTTTCCTGTTGTGCTTTTTTATTATATGTGTCATGTTCTCGGTGCAACTATAGCTGATTTTACTGTATTTTTGTTGAATATTTTGTGTTGGGTGCTTGATTCCGGGAAGTGTTTGTGTAAGAGTTTGAAGAATATTTTCCTACGTTTGTTTTTAAGTTTTTGCTGTACAGTGGGTTGAACCATATGATATTTCTTTTCCTGTTGGACTTTTTTGTGTTCTGTGGTGAGTATGTGAGTGTTGCTGGGAATCCTCTCTCTTTTAGAGCTGTTTCGTAGTCTTCCTTAGCTTTGTTAAATATGGATTCATTGGCGGAATTGACGGAAAACCAGCGGTTAATTGATTTCGGTATCTGTTTTATCATAGAAGGCGGGTGAATGGAAGATGTGTGTATATAGAGTGGTTTATCATTGGGTTTTCTCTATGTCGAATCCGTTATTTTGGAAAATTTTTATTATTGCTTTTCTAGTTTTGTCTGTGTTTTGTTTGTTGTAGTTTCTTAAGATTATGAGACCGTTGTCTCTCTAGAGTCCTGTGTCATTTCTATCTATTAATTTGCTTATTCGTGTATTAATTATATACCTATGATTTTGCATGGTACACCATCAAAGCCTCCCATTGTAGCGTTAAAGATACAATCTTTCTTCATCCATGCGTCTTCATTGTGAAATAGTAATGATTTACGGGAGTGTTTAATGATATCGATTTCGTTTGTTTTTATTATTATATGTTCATGAGCTAAGTTGATGGCCTTATCTAGCATGTGTTCTGTTACGAATGGGTAAAATTCTTTTATGTCTAATTGTAGGAATTGCCAGTTTTGTTTGTTGTTTATCCTGTGGAACCAGTCAATAGTAGATTTAATGTTTTACCACTGGTTTACTCCTAAATTCTTCCTAAGTTTAGAATTAATTCTTTCTAGTATCGTTTTACTTATTTTACCTAGTTCGCTTTTGGCTGGGTTTATGAGTCTGCATATGGAGTTGGGGCTGAAATTTTCTTTGTGGTCTTTTAGTGTGATAAAGGCTTGCGCCTTGCTGATGCAACTTATTCGGTCATCTAAGTCTAACTTTTGGGCGATTGATTTAGCTTCCTTATTGATATCGTGTTCTGTTGTTTTTGGTGCCTTTTTGTATGTTTTGGTTATGTTGTTATTGAGTAATTCATCGTGCGTAGGAGGGTTTAGTTTGTATAAATGTCTTTGTTTTGTTCTTTATATATATATATATATATATATATATATATATATATATATATATATATTTAAATTAAATTAAAACCGACCACTTTAAGGCTCCATTGTAATAATTTATTTCACCAGAGAATTTTATTTTTCTCTGGATCTTTCAAAGGTGAAACGAAAAATGAATTTAAAATGTACACTTTTGATGGGCAGTATTAAGCTTATATAAGTAGAATTAGATACTTAGTTTAGATAGATTAAAACGTAATACTGAGGAAGATGGGGGTAAGGATCAGGCATTGACCTATTTAACCGGTCAACTTACCGGAAATGATATGGGAAACGGAAAAAAGAAAAAAGAAAAAAAAGAGGAAGAGATAAGAGATCCACGTAGCGTTTTTGGAGGAAGGAGAGGGGTAGTATAATTTTAGCAATTTAGATAAAAACAAATTTTAACGTTTGATATTAATTTAAATGTTTATAAAACTTTGCAAAGTAGTTAAAGTTCATGCTTGTTAGCTTTTTAAATATTCAACTTCTCCAAAAATAAATTAGGGACTTAATATAAGCCGAATATGATATTAATAAAAAAAAATTAATGGTAATATATTAATACTGTGAATGACTGTTAAGGTAAAATCTTTATCAGTTTGTGTCTAATATATGAATTTAAGTTGTAGCTATTTTTAAATGGGTAATATTTTTTAATTAGACTTTAGATTTCAAATCAAGATGGAGTAAGATTTGAACGTAAAAAAAAATACTGTTTTTTCTTACACACACCACATACATATTTACTTAAAACCACCTACACATACACATACATTCATATAATATATATGTGTGTGTGTGTCTGTGTGTGTATGTGTATGTGTGTGTGTATGTGCGTGCGTGCGTGTAAAGTGAGACAAGGGGAGAGGGAGAGAAAGATTAAAATATTTATATATTCATAGGTAGGTAACTAAAGATGTCGTAGGCATGTTTGTTAGGATATTTCAATAAAGTCCTCCACGACAACCTTTTTTTTCGACAATTCCACTTAAATATCCTTTAACTACAAATAGAATATATAAATAATAGCAAAACATTTCGTTATTTCAAAATGTTATGGCGCATTTTGTTCAAAATATATTGAACCTTTGAAGCCTAATTTAAGTAGAAATGATTAACGCTTGCGTCTATTAATGCATTCTAGCACTTCTTTCATAAAAATGTGTTAAACTTTTTTTAGATCAAATTACTTATTTTTTGAATTCTATGACTTCAATACTTAAGCAACCTGTTCATTCAGAGATTACATTTTATTTAACTATGTGTGAATATCAATGCCTTCTTTTGAAATATAATAATGGTCTTGTTTTCTGTTTTCAGTGTTCTTCTAGATTGACTTCCAGACTAGGATAATGAGTCTAGGGGTAGAAGAGCTACTTTTACGATTTTCCAAGGAGGATTAGTACGAAAGTGAAAACTACGGATTATACTGAATCTTAATCGTTTTCATAATATTTCCCTTATTAAAGGGAGATTGAAACCATGTCTCTATGGGCAAATCAGAAAACTATATCCGTATATAAAGGCTCGAACAGAAACCAGGAGAAAGTTGGAAACTACGTATATTCTGCTGGTATAAACTAATTCCTTTCTTCTTGCCTGTCTTATCGGTGAGGTTTGTAGTTAAATAAAATGCATTATTTCATTTTGCATACGTACACAGATAAGGTTTTATGATAAGAATGCATTTATGTTATACAACAAATATTCAATTTTTAATATAATTACCTTTCTTGTCATTGCAATTGATTCAGTGGTGAATATTAATCATATTATTAATTGGACATTACATATTTCTAATAAAGATTCTGCTTATAACGACGTTCCAGAATATGAAATAAATGATTTCTCACGTCACGTATACCGTAGGTTCTCACATTCGGTTTCATGAATATATTTAATTAATTTCCAGCTGCTAAGCAGAGTTGATAAAATCAGCTATCACGTGTATACCTCTTCTGGGTGAAGCATGTAAATGTAAAATTCTCTTGGAAGCTGTCGGAAATGCAGTATCAAGGCTGTTCATGAACGACCTTGATAGACGTTGTTTGTTCCTCGGTCATCTATGAATAAAAAGGTTCTTTCAGAGCAGAAAGATGCACAATCGATATGTTGCTTTTTTGAACGAAACTGCAATAGAAATGCATTAAGGAGAATGCCCCCTTATAGAAAGTTTTCTGTTGATCAAGCTAAAGCTTTCGACACGGGATCAAAAGGGAGAATTTATGCAACATTTTTGGTAAACTCGAATATTCACCGAATTTTGTTAATCTTTTTCATCAACGGCACCAAAACGTGAAATCTCGTATCGTATGTAATGGTGAGTTTTACGAAGAAATTTGACAATGGTGGGAAACAAGATGATATTCTTGATTTATTTTCCCGGATTTACGGCGTAAGCTTTTTTCGATTGTAACAATTGGATGCAGCTGGCGTTTAGAACTATATGAAGGGTGCTTCAGCTGTGCAGATTAAATCCCTAATCATTCGGTATCTTATCAGATAATTGTTTATGATAATGATACTGATTATATTGTTTAGGCTGAATCTTATATGCAACATCTAATGGATCGCTTTTTCAATGCGGATGATCTGTTCGGCATCATAAGATTAAAGAAGACTAAAATAGCGCTCACCCATCCGCATGTTGAATAATATGCAGAATCTGACAGTCATGTAAAAGCAAGATATCAGATGTAGTCTGTATATTTCTCTATGTTGACAAGATTTTGCCTAAAGGTGGACCCTTGAATCCTTCCGGAATACACCCGTGTGTTCAAAAGTCTTTTGTGCCTTTAAGTAAATTAGAAAAACGCGCATGGACTGATCGAGTTATTCAAACTCGAATTATTGTTTGTCGAACATATCTTTTAACAGTGATTTTCTTCTCATCGAAACGATGGAGAATATATCGAGATGACTCTAACTTGCTTGAAAGATTTCATGAGAAACGTGTAAGAAAAATACTTAGCATCATTTGACAATTTTTAAACCTTGA
This sequence comes from Acanthosepion pharaonis, assembly GCA_903632075.3. Classification (NCBI taxonomy): domain Eukaryota; kingdom Metazoa; phylum Mollusca; class Cephalopoda; order Sepiida; family Sepiidae; genus Acanthosepion; species Acanthosepion pharaonis. The sequence continues at coordinate 917,787 of CAHIKZ030005152.1, read as the reverse complement.
TACCCAAGTGTTTAGTAGTAGTGGCTGTGGGAATATTGAGACTATGAAAACTTATGAAAAAAATCAAATGCTTAAAAAATAATCTTCAAAATCCTAAAATATTGATATGAAGTTTTGGAAAGGGGGAACTGAATTTCGTTCTGATTGCAAACACTCCGTAAAAAGATTTTCAGTTGTTTGAATAGGGAAAAGGTATATTCAAGGAAGGGCATTCAAGTCTGTGTCTCATAATGCAAAGAACTTTGACATTTGTACTTTACATGTGCATCTTACATTCCAGGGCTGAGTATTTCAATTAGAATTAACAGAAACAAGCTGCATACGTATATCAACATCCTAACCAACGTTCAGGAGATATAACATAGAAATTTTAAAGTTAACACTTGAATTACAATGTTGCTGATAAAGAAAAAATATCAGTCATGTTTGTTACAGGGCGTGTACATTAGCTGCTAGTCATCAACGCCAACACAGAGGACACAGAAGAGGGAAAGAAAATAAGTGATGGCCAAGTTTACTTATTTGCGTGTGTATGTATGTGTCTGTGTGATTAGTCATTAAACAATTTAGATAAGTTTTGTCTATTTATTGTTAATAGGGTCCACTCATATTTAAGTACGAAAATTAACGTTTTGATATCCATTTTATTTCCAAGTACTTTCGTCATTAGCGCAATGTTATCTTTCCGTAAATATGAGAGGATCTTATTGAGAATAAATAGACAAAACATGCTATAAATTATACGCAATATACATTGTATATATATATATATATATATATATATATATATATATATATATATATATATATATATATATATATATGGGGTGTGTGGGTGTGGAAGTTACAAGTCATCATGACCAAGGGTATAGATTTTAGATGCACTAGCCTTGTTCAAATCATTCAAATTGTGCTCTCTCTCCTAGAAATAAACATTCTGTTTACATGAATTACTTGTATGAACCACTAGTAGTCTCTGTAGTGGTTGAGCAACGAAATGTGCGCGAGAAGTTGTCTACAACAATGATCGCCTAACAGCAGTAGCAGATGTGTATGCTTGAAAACAAGCCACCGACCATTATTAATATGTATGCATAAACGATAAAGGCGAATACACCCAAAAATATATTACCGAGAAGGAATTTGATTTTATGAACGGAAAGTCCATGTGAAGTAAAAATATGTAGATTTTCAATATGTCTTCTGCAAATGGCATGCTGATAGATATTTAATAATACTATTTATAGGTTACTGAAGGAATATGTAAAAGTACATTTAAAAATAGAATAATAGAAAAGCAGAGAGAGAGAGAGAGAGAGAGAAAGCGAAAGAGACAGAGAGGCTTAAAGTGAGGTAACTGCGGATTCGAAGTCAGAGAATTATCATTGATAACTCTCTCCTCCAATTTGTAGAACCTAGTTACTATATTCTTAATATCTGATATAATGCAAAAATATCACAATGATAAAATCTGTCAATAATTATTTAAAACTATTTATACTGGAATTGATTCAAGCAATTAGAAGTTATCTATAATAATATTTTTTTTATTTTGAAGTCATATTTATTTTTGGCATACGAAATTTTGAAGCCGTTTCTAAATCTTTGATTGACTTTCAATAATTCCGCCTCACTTATTTCTTCCATCGCGCTTATGAAGAACGCCGTGCCATTTGGGAACCACTGTATTACTGTAATGTCATGAAATTCTGGTGTTCAGTTTAAGCAGATGAAAGAATGGAAAGAATTCAAACTGATATTATAAGAAAGTAGACACAGTAGGTTCTTGAAGAAAGCTGAAAATATAAACGAGACGAAACGTTTTTATTTAAGCAACAATGATAAATTAACGTATCAGAAAAATATGAAGTAATGACTGTTATTTCTTGCATGGACATTATCGAATGATGTGTCTCATAAACACAGATGCCATTATTAAAACTGTCGATTGAATATGTTATTCAATGCAAAGAGAAAGTCCTTTCTAAACAAAAAACGTTGTGATTGAAATAGCTCTGTGTCAACTGATGTATCCATTTCAACTTTTCGAAAGTTCTTTGTCATTTATATGTTTTTCCCATTGGCTTGGTTAATCTGTCCGGTGATAAATGCTGGCGGGAGATCAGATACTCAACTCGAATCCAATTGATCTATTTCTAGCCTGCAGAAATGATTAGATCCGTAACATTGAATCTATGTTCACTTGGCAGGTGTTTACATTTCCTGTTCATTTATTTCATGTGCTTCTAATTTTCTTTCTTTTCTTTTTTGACTGACAGAAGTTTTTATTTTATGTTTGCTTTGTATGGAACAACATTCGACGGTTGAATGCCGTTCTTTTTACTGCATAACATATCTGCCATTCATTTCCCCCAAGTGTAATGTAAGTCCTGAATTTTTTCGTGTTTCAAGATAATCTTAATGAGAGGAAATTGAGAATGGTTTCCATCTGTCAATTCTGACATCAGATTTACTGGACATTTTACAGTTACTGGACTGAGAGTTATGAAATTTATAATATGATGGAGTTTGTCTATTTCCAGCAGAACAATACAGAGATCATCAATGTGAAATGTCAGTGATATGTGACGAGTTTACTTGCTGCTTCGTTAGAGAACAGTCACGATTGTACTGATGACTGTACATTACCAGAAATTTAATTGTAACTATCGCGGGAAAACTTGCTATGTTTTGGCAGAAAATAGTGTATCCCGGTATTATTTTTCCCGTAGCATTTATTGCGAACTCGAATGTGACTCCAAGTAATAAATGAGTAACACAAAACAATGTATAAATAATGATATCAATAAACGAAGAATACATTTCAAAACTAGTTTCATAAAGCATTTAAATTAGAGAATGTGTGTTAGAGTGTGTGAAATTTGTATAGGCCTACGTGATAGACAATAGAGTGAAAGCGTACAAAAAGTTACGAGAGAAAAGTAAGACATTTAATATGAACGTATCCCAGTGGGGGACACCTTTTCCCCCCAGCGCGACTAGATTTTATAGCCAGAGTTGTAAAAGAAGAAAGAGAATGAGTAAGAATATCATTTGCTGTTAATAGGCTTAAAGAGCGTCCCCATTGTGATGGTTTTTAGGAAAATCAAGTGAGATAACCCAAATAACATAAAAAGCTTCACCGGAATTTGATATCTCGGAAGGGCGACATGGCGTTAAGCGTTAAAAGCCACCGCTATTCTATAAACATATAGCCCTCCCTCTCTTTCTCCCTCTCTCTTCATCTATCTATCTATCTATCTATCTATCTATCTATCTATCTATCTATCTATCTATCTATCTATGTATCTATCATTCTCAGTCTGTTCGTATCTATCAATCAGATCCATGACGCTTAATTTTTACTTTAGCAGTATCCTCGTAGAAATGAAATTTACTTAATTGCAAATCCTTTTTAATAATGGCTTAAATATCACACATCGTTTTAGTACTAATTTAGTAAGAAATTAGATTTGACGATTCATCTTGTATGTTATTGAAAGTATAGCTTTCTTAGATAGGGGGTGGGTTATGAATAAAGTTGCCAATATTTACAACAATTCATTTCTATTAATCAATACGCATGTATATGAAAAAGAACACGACATCAATAAGGAGACAAAATTTTAAGGGAAGTCTCATATAAAAGGAAGACGTAACATGTTTATTGCGATTAATAAAATACTATCCAAGGTCATGTGCAGTGTTTGCCATACCAAAAGCGCACAAAACATTATCCCAATTTAATATATCATCTCTAGTACAGAAAGCGCTTTTCACTAAAATGATAAATTCCTGGTTTATATTTTAACGGCTGCTTAGAAAAAACAAAACAGCCTTCCAAACCATACAATTTCTCGTAAACATTTGAAAGAATGAAAACATGACATGAACGTGCAGTGATTCCCAACTTTCGCTGAAGTACGATTAGGGCAAAAATCCTCTCAACACAGATCTTAACCCTTAGTTGATCCTTGAAGTATGCAACCAGATAACTGGGTGAAAATGGCATAGCTCTGCGTTTCTGCTTGCCAAGAGACGGATCTACCTGGCTAAGAAATTGGCTTCCAATACAAGGAATTATCTACGAAGAATGCAAACCATGTACTTCTCAACAATCCTATACACTGCGTGCCTGATCTGTCAGTGAGAGAAATCGTTGTCTGTGGTTTACTTCCAATAACTGCAATGGCCACGTTGTGACGAAGCAACAAGCCCGCTACGGAAGAGTTTTTGCCTACCCAGAGCACAACTCAAATCATCTGTCTGATGAGGGGTTGACTTTTCATTATTGTTAAAATATTTCGACCCCAGCATGCAAATCTTTATGGTTGTTATAATAATTTTATTACAATTTTTTCCATTTTCGAAGAGAATTCTTTCGTTGAAAATGTATATTTTCTGGATATTTGAGCCTAGGAAAACAAAGCCAATTAATAAGTTATTTATCTCATTAAAAAGAGCTATAAACAGATTTGAGATGTCTGTGCTCAAATCCTACAATAAAGTGACAGATGCAATCCATTCAAATATGAAAAAATCATCATGAATCACATATTCATGCCAAAGCAAATATTACCAAAATAATATCATTTTTCAATCAGTGAATGATATAACCTCGGCTGCTTTTCTGGGTATTCTTTAATATCTAATCCCCTGGATAGAATTCCTGCTTCGAAAATTTATCATCGCTCTTGGCATCCAATACAAGGTTTCTATCACATATATTTTGACTTGAAGGCAAAACTGCAAAACGTGTATTGCAGTGGTAATCTCAAATTCGAAGCTAGATTTTCTTTTTAATTTATTATTTTTTATCCACTCAGCTACAGGAGACACGAAGTAAAAATGAATTCAGTGAAATAGAATGGCATATATTTATGCATTTTGCTGATAAATCAACAGTCTCTTTACAGTAATGTTTTTGAAGATTACTTTTTCATATTTCATATCTCTTCAATTTCGTAAAACTTACGATCTCACAGTGTCGCTTGATTAGTCGATTATTTTAAATTCACGTGTTTAGCAAACATAATAGCCTCTCTCTTATCTCTAGAGTTAACGAAATGCAAAAATAATTGCTTTAGATGGTTTAATTACTGTAAATAATATCATAAAACAAACATGCAAACAAATTTCGTAGAAGTTTTCACATCTCACGTTCAAATAATATTTCCAAACAAAATGATCTTTCTTGCGCTCATTGCCTGTGTAAAAGACACAAGAAAAACATTTTTTTATGTTTTTTTTCCTCTCTTGTGAATGATGATACATAATCTTCATAATAGTTAATAGTGTGTTTCAATAAAAAAAAATGCTTCACGGTGTCATATTTATACCAGGATTTTATTTTGATTTCAATAAGCAAATTAGTTTATTTTGTTAAATCGGCAATTTACACAAGAGAAACATTCATCTCATAGACCTATAATAATGAAACAAAGATTAGTATGCATTTGCACATTGATGTTATTAAATAATATTTTCCGCTTACAAGGAGTAAGAATAGTTTATTTTCATGTTTTGGCCTTTAATATGAAGTTACAAAATGAGAAGAAAATTATAAATAAGCTCCTTAGATTAAAAGAATTGAGATATCTTAAGAGATTTCTTCGCTGTGTCTCATTTTGAAGGTAAATATAATTTCTATTTATTTTACTGGAAATGTTTAATAATAAATCCCGTAAGTGGTTCAGTATTATAGGAATTAAAATATCAGGTCACTAATGTATGTACACAATGCAATAAAAAATATAAAAGTGTAAAATAAAATCAAGAAAGAGGATGACTATAAAGAAAATTTTGTCACAAGCTGGAAGGAAGACTGAGTATGTGAATTATTTTGAAATTCTGGCATCAAAGAGAGAAAAAAATTCTAACTCCTTAACAGATTTTTGATCCTGTCTAACCCAAGATAAAGCCATTAAAACGCAAGGGGGTTACGATGAAGAAAAGGCATTAAGTAATCACGTTTTATTTAAAGCTTACGTGTATCGCTTATTCGTCATTTAGTCATCGTTCTTCTGAATCCAGATTCTAGTTTAGAATGATAACATTCAAATTGGAAGTATGACAAGCTCATTATATGTTTTGAGTTAAAGGGGCTCCATTCCAACTGGTTCTTTTAAAGAAAATAATACTTATCTAATCTATGAATAATCTTGTGCAAACAAAATCCTTTTCTTTACTTCGTGTAAATTGGTAGTGTTCTGTTTGTCCATTATATCTATGTTTTTCTCTCTCTCACACTTTATATATATATATATATATATATATATATATATATATGGGGGTGCAAAATCTTGATGTTCTTATGTAGAAAACTATAATTATGGCAGATTTAATTTTATAGGAATGGTTTGAGTAGAAGTTGACCAGGTCGTTTGTGTTGGTAGCTTTTCTGTAAATGACAAATTTGAGTTGGCTATTGTTTCTGTATAACATGATATCTAGGAAGAGAAAAGTGTGGTGGGTTTCAGGTTCAAAAGTGAAGTCTATTGTGGTTCAATTCTGTTGCTTTTACAAAACATGATAAATAGTCTTTTGCGGATATATTATTACAGAATCGTCTGTGTATCTGAAATAAAAAGAATTTGTTTGCAGAATGTTTTTGACAGGGCCATTTCTAGTAATTCTATAAATAGAAGAGATAATATCGTTAAATCAAATTTTTCTCCATACTGTCGTTTTCGGACCATTTGCTTTTGCGAATCAAAGTATTTTGTTTGTTTCGTAAAATAGGGATTTCCGGAAAGAATTACTACTTTCTCAAGCCAACACACACAACAACAAATATGCAGAAAAATCAAAAGAAAACGGTTAAACTCATCAATGCAGCCTTTGAAATGTACATGCGTCCATCTCATACCAAATCAAATGAATCCCAATCAAGCTTGATATATATATATATATATATATATATATATATATATATATATATATATATATATATATATATATATGGGGAGAATATGGCATATAAATTCGTATATATTAGAACAATTTTAGGCAATTGAATGATAAATTCTAAATATTCTGTGCAGCGCTTTTCCTCCTCGAGTCGTAATTAATTTTTAATGATGGAATTCTCTGTGTAAGAGAACCAGATATAAACGCCACGGTCGCTTATGTACACGAAAAATTGAATCTCAAAATTTAAAAAATATAAACGTCAACGTTCCCACATCTCCAGAGTTTCCTCTCGGAATTTTCATCTGTATGATTTCACCCTTTTTAACTAATTCTTACACCGTGAATCCCCGATTCTTTTCTTTGGTAGCTTTAGGCTTTCATTATTTTCTATTCTACTGTTTGTTGAAAATCTGACTAAATCTGAAGCGTCAATGTTAAACATTTACATGCATTTCACTATCTGGATCATTTCTTAATAGTTTTCAGTAGATAAAGCCCCAAATTTCAAGCAAAACATGATGTAATGGCCTAACGCTCCATAGGCTTATTCAATAATGTTTCACTGTCAACTAATTAAAATCCACATTTGTTGTCCAGTAACATCAAGGCCGTGTAACTGATACTTGATATATACAGAATGGATTTATACTTTTCAGACAGGTCGCGTATATTTCTATCTTTTTCATTGTATTACTGATTTTGATTTCACTGTCATGTAATGTATTGAGAATGACAATGTGAAACCTGGTATTTTGATAAATCTGATGAAAACCACGAATCCCATCTCATATTACAGGAAAGTAAAGCGTGAAAACGAAACATACTTGCTGGATTCAATGCCTCAAGGGTTTTTCACAAGAATCAGTAGTCAGTAATTAAATCAAAAGCTAATGTTTCAAATGAAAATTTTGATGGCAATCAGTACTTCACCGTTTTGAAGAACGGTGAAACACGTTTTTCCTGTTTCATTTCTTTCAAATTATTACTATCTTAATCAAAGCTTGGTAATATATCAGAAGGCCAATTTTAAATCCTTATGCACATTGTTGATGGATTGTGTCAGTTCTCCTGATGGACGTTTAAACAACTTGGTTAAAGGATTTAGCGATAAGAGAAGGAAAAATATGACACCATTGAACATTATTCAGGGAGAACGGTTCAGCAGATTAGGTTTTTTAAAAAGCTTTCTGCCATAATCCTGGATACTTATAAAATCAATGAACAATCCAGGAGCTCTAACATCGCAGTGTAGAAAAAACGGGTTGGTTACATTCAATGCTACGAATACCAAACTAGTGACGTTCCATTATCACTGAGCGGACCTAGAACTTTCAGCGGCCACAATAAAGCAGTGTCCCCACAAAGGAACCCCGTCTCTTGGACGCCTATTGGAACAAACTCAATCAAAACTTCAATTGGAACTCGTACATATGATCCATCGCTAAATATGCCAGAAAATGATTTGCTTCCTATACCATTCCAGGAATTTGCTAACTTTTCCAGCTGTCCTTAACGTTTACTAGAGCGAGATCAGGCCAAAAATGGAGCACTGCTACCATATATGGGCAGGGGTTACTCGGTCTTCACTTTCCTGTCACCGTGTCCTTGTGAGTGACGAATTTTCCCCCCTGCAATCCCTTTCCTACAGACGAAACGTCGCAAGTCTCTCGCCGCTCTATCGCTATTTCCATGGAAAGCGTTCAGAACAAAAACATTCATTAGTTCCACTAGTTCTGAACTAGAAGGCTAAAACCCACCATGGCACGCACATTATAGCAAAACTCATTCCCTTTGTATTCTAATTGGTGAGAAGTAAGTTCCACTCCACGACCTTCTTCACATAAACCACTGCTTTGTGGAACAGATTTCCACGAGTATGCCTCCCCGATCACTAAAATCTTATTATGGTCAAGTCTAGGTTTAATCTTTCCAACATATCTGTATAAACAGTGTTACTTACTCATTACCCCTCTCGCTCGAGTGACTCTTGGGCCTTGAACAGGGTGGACATCATTGTAAATATATCGAATAATAAGTCTGAAAACAGCATTATTCATCCAGCCTTTATTTTAACGTAACCATGATAACTTTTATTGTCATCTCACTAAAGAAATTTATTCATCAATTTATTTCATAAAATGATTAATACCTATAATTTAGAAAGTCTGTTTATTTAATAAATAGATGTAAAATAATGTAATTATTTAAAAATGATAACATTTCGGGAAAAAATCGAAATACATTTTAAAGTCATTTAACTGTAAAACATTTTTGTCAGTTCATAATTAAAATTCTCCTATACTTTCTTTTCATTTCTCTTTGTTTTCCTTCTTGACAAAATTAAACGTGAATGATTTTATGCCAACAACTATTCTATTTTGCATTTTTCTTTTGCGGAAACAATTCCAGATTTATAATGTGGCTCATTTTGTAACTATGTATTTTTTCGGTGTTACTTAAATTGAAAAACATCATTTTCTTTAATTATTTTCTACGGAACTGAATTGTTTCATTAAAACAATTTTTGAAGACCAAAATAAAAAGTAACCCTAATTTACAATATCTGAATATTGCGGAGAAGTGAATACCTCCCAGTAAAGCTGTAAAAATGTTTAACTGTTTATAAAAAGAATATGCCTAAGGGCTTCATATTAATATTATCTTACACCCATTTACTTATTTTTATATTCTTTTACAAATGGTTTATTCGAAATAGTAGTTTTGTATCCTATCGTTACTTACTAAGAAGTAGGTCATATCAACCTACAAAAAGTAGGTCATATCAATTGATGCCTTTTATAATACACAGAATTACATCAAAATATTTTTGGGGAATTGTGACGTTTCTTACAGTTAATGATGCTTCACTGGTTTCCAAGTTGTTGTAAAGTCTTCACAATTCATCGTCATATATATATATGTAAGAATTCATTAATTCCAACAAAATCTCATGGTATAAATGTATTGCCCGATATCGGATTAAAATTTCTGAGTCTGGCGGTTGTAGCTGTATAAATTATTACTATTATTAAATATTTAATTGTACTATAACCTAAATTTAAATCTAACGATTCGTCACTCAAACAGTAGATGCTAGCGATAGAAATAAATTCTATTATGCATATAATGGATTAAACTCGACAGGATTTCTATTGAATTATTAAAAAAGAATCAATGCGTGGCAATGAGTAACTACTTCATCATATATATATATATATATATATATATAAAGAAGTAGTTATTCATCGCTATGAATTGAATGTTTTTTTATAATTCAATAGAAATCTTCTAAACTGTCGTATTTAATCCATTCTCCATTGCCTAATACAATTTAAGTAGGTCGAATGCATCTGCTGATTGAGTGACGAATTTTTACAATTGTTATCTTATCACTTTAGAAAAGTAATATGTAGTAGCTTGGCAGGTGGTGATTTGATTGAAAAATATTATAGCAAATGATTACTGATATTATGATGATACAGTTCATTTATATTTGATGGATAATGCAAAATTATTGATTGCTTATTCAAAATATTGATGTAAATTTGTTTATCAAATGGTAAAAATGACTACAAATGGAAAAAAAAGAAATATTTATAAACTGAAGACTTTAAGTGATTTTTGTGCACATCATCAAATCAAATAAATACTTTTAATCGAAGAATGATAAAGAGTCAAAGAAACAACATATGTTAATACTGATTGCGCGTAAGTCAAATCGGAAACTTAAAATGATACAAAGCCCATATATATATATATATATATATATATATATATATATATATATGCCCCTTAAAAACGTTAAACTCACGTTGTTGTCAGTTTTTTTTAACAAGATCTGCCAACGTAACATTATATATATATATATATATATATATATATATATATATAATTATATAGGTGCGTGTGTGTGCGTGCCTGTGTGCGTGCGGACATTGGGGGACTTCATTTAATCTCAAGAACCATATCCAGGAACACAAAAGAGATTTGTTTATACATTCCAATTCTCTCGTACTACACTTCAACAACGTAGGACATTTCTCCAGTGCCAGCCTTATCAAAAAAGAACATAAGACTTTAAAGAGAAAATATTATGAAAACATGTTTATAATAATATTAACAAATATTAACACACGTTTAAAACATTGCATTGCGTCGCCATTTTTCTGCAAATCCGTTATTCATGCATTTAACGAGATATACTTTAATGAAAACTTTTCAAAACAACCTGCAGCGCGTCATTAACATTTACGCACTTTAGCATTAGAATGTTTTCTTCCACTTAGTTGAATATTATCTGCTACTTCATTTTTAGCTGTTAGACGCTCATTCGTTGTAACTTTCGTTAGGACAATGAATGCTTGTTATCACTTCCGAAATGCTCGTTGTAGACGAGACTTTGTAAATGCAGATATTGGCAGGAGTTACACCTTCAAATAATGTTCGCACTCATAACACTTTTTCAAATAGTAATCGCCGAATAATAATCCATAGACTGATCAGTATAGAGAAATATTATAGAGGAATGTATAGAGAATAGCGATAATATTTATTGTACTAATGTACAAATAGGGCACAAGGCCAAAAAGGGGGAAATGGGAAAAGAATGGTCTTCTTCTGTATTATCATTAAACTTAGCCGCAAACACTGACCCAAACATACAAACAATATTCCTTTCATCAAAACAACTCATTCTTACCATTCTTACCACATATACCATAATGCCTCAGAAACTCTATGAAGTCCTAATTAGTCGCCATATAAACAATTCATTGTCTGTGTGGGCAGGGGAATAAAATAACAATTAAAAACTAAAAAGCCCCAATGATTATTTACAAATATGTACAAAGCTATATACAAGAAACTAAACAAAAATTTTGTTAGGAATAACACCCCCAGCACAAGCCTTAACTGTAGCAGTAACCTCAGTTCACTGGACGAAATCAATGCGGGGCTTTAAAAAAATATTTAAAAATCCATACATCCGAAGCACTCACTGAAACACACTCATTCAAACACAAAAACAGTTACGAAAGTCACACCCGAGACGAAAGACGCCCGCATCCAGCAGAGAACTGACATCACAATCCACCTAAAGATGTAAGGGATGGGGAATTGAACCAAAAGAAAAAAAAAGGAAAAAGAAAAAAGAAAATTGCTACAGACGGAAATGGCCTCGAGGACAAAAAACTTTCCGTTCTACATGCGAACCATGATGTCTTCAACAAACTTGCACAACGGAGCTACGACACTACAATGAAAGAAGGCGTGACCTAGGGTCTCCACCTCCCCACTGCAGTGGACACAGTTTGGCGAATCGCCGAACGAAGTCTTTTGGCGACCCAGAGGGCCCCTCGAATCATCAGCCAGTGAGTGATGCCTCAGTGTTAATGAGACATTTCAACCATGGAGCCCAAGGCCATATGCAGTGAGCCTCCCGGTTCGTCAGACCGTGCTCCCCAATCAAAGCATCCTGAACGTTCGCTCTAATTAACAGCTGATATAATGCCTTACGGGACAACGGCTGGACGTCAGCGAGGCCATCCTTCGCCCGTAAGAGATGCTTGAGGGCAAACCGAAATTCGTGATAGAAGGAGCCATCGCCTCGAGGTGAACGGCCGGTCTCTTCCTCACACGAGCGCACACTTAAGGATGGAAAGTTTATACGAGCATCTTCCTTCCAGAATTCGCCATTCTCATCCAATTGCATACACATCCGGTCTAGATAAGTAATGCGAAGCGTATGTCGACGAATCTCAACGCAAGGCACCAGAGGGATGGAGGTAACAGATCTCGCAACTAACCATGGCATCCTTACCTTCCCACAAGAAGAACAAGAGATTTACAAACACCAAAAAAGTGTCAGACGAGAGTGAAAACACGGACAGTCAGTAAATGAGAATCGGGTAGATGTGTGAGGCACATACTTCCGCCCTCCCCTTCAAGGAAAGATTCCTCCGGGACCACAGACGAACTGCGAGTTCGGCCTTCTCCCGCGCCTCCGACCAATTCATTTCCAACAGGAGGTCGAGACCGAACCAGACGCCAAGTATCTTGACCGGCCAACCGCAAGCCAATAGACTTATCGCGGTTGATCTTAGCCCCTGTCCCCATCTCATAGCCTTTTGATTTCTTTGCTGAGTTCGTTAATTTTGGCCCTGCTCGACACAAGAACTGAACCTTCATCAGCATAGGCGGAGTAACTGTCCGAGCTGGTAGCAATAGGTAAGGAAATTCCGCGAAGGAAAGGTTCCAACGCAAGAACAGAGCAATGGAGACAGCGAACAACATTGACGAATGGAGCTAGACAAAATGAAAGGTTTCGATCCTACCCTATTCACTTCCACAAGCGCACCGGGGGACGCATACAGCAGTCAGATCCAAGTGCAAAATCCTGCCCGAAACCGACGGCCAAAAGAACAGCCTCTAGTAATCGATGGTCAACCCTATCGAAAGCCTTAGACTGATCTAAATTGATCACCGCGGAATTACTGTCGACTTGCTCGATGATCAAGCGTACCAAATAAAGATTGTCCTGAATAGTCCTGCTCATCACAGCACAAGTCTGCTCGGGACCAATCAGACTAGAGAGTACAGCATGCAAACTGCCAGCTAAGACCTTGGCTAAAATCTTCAACTCTGTATCAAAGGCCGATAATTATCTACCCTATCCCACCATCTTTGGTCTTGCAAAGCAACTTGATCACACTCCTGGTGTAGCGTTGAGGTATAGACCTCTCCTTCATCCAGTTGTTGAAAATCAGTGCCAGCAAGGGGACGAAGATGGGCAACTGCCTCAAGTACATTTCGTAAGGAAGACCATCTAATCTTGGAATCTTGTCCAGGCCAAACTGTTTCAGCGCATCCCAGATCTCAGTCTCGGTAATGGGACCCTCGCACTCAGCCGCTTCAGCCGCCTCGAATCGGGGAAAGTCGGCTAAATAGGCATCGAACTGAGCAGGGCTCAGACCGGGCTCCCTGGTAAACCACTCCTGAAAGTAGTCACGGAAAGCCTCACAAATGCCCGCGTCTGTAGTCACAGTCCGCTTATCCAGCAATATGATGCTCGCGATATGCCGACTAGATGCCCTACGAGCTTCATCTGCACGCAATGAAGCGGCCATGTTCGTAGCCTTGCAAGACATTATTTTTAACCTAGCCCTAACTACTAGAGCTTGATCTTTCTTGATAAGCAAGGAGGCCACCTCCACCTTAGCTAAAGCTACGTCCCCACTATCACGGGATTAGATCGCCCGATCTACTTTTTCCTCACAAGACTTTTCCGCTGCTAACACTGCTAGATTGAGTCGGCGACTAAAATCAGCAGTAAAAACCTACGTTTGGAATTTAGAGAATCCCATCACTTATTCCCAACCCCAGCTCCTGACAATTCCCGCTGTAGCATTAGTAGAAGCTGGTTCCGGAAATCGTGCTCACCAAACAATGAGGTCATTTTCCAGTAGCCGACCATCATAACCTTAGGTTTATCTAAGTTTACCCGAACCTGGATAAGCCTATGGTCTGAGTAAACTATAAAATGGAAACTTGGGCATTCTACGATCACTACGACGACTCTCGTAACTAGAACCCTGTCGATGTAGCTTGCGCTCACCACCGAATCCGAGCTGCCGCCCCTAGTCCAAGTCCATACTACCTCCCGGGAGTGCTCATTTCGATACTTATCGACGAGATCAAACCTGTCGATAAAGTCCCGAAACAGCTTAACACCCGGGTTGTTAGTATCCGACTTTTGCCCTATTACGATCTATATCGGGATCAATGACGGCATTCCAATTACTCGCTAGAACTACCGAACGATATGTCATATTGGGCGCATAAACCCCAATGAGACGAAGAGTTTTATACTTTATGGTAACATCCATCACGCAAAGCCTGCCCGCCAGATCCGCGAAGACAAGAGCACGCACCGCATCCAGAGACTTGCTCACCAGCCAGGAAATACCCCTCGAGCGTCCATCAAAACATGCTGAATAGAGGACGAACCTCTTAGACAGAATGTCCTCACGGTCGCAAGATAAAAAATGGGTCTCCTGCACACAACAAACATCCACCCCGAGGCGCTGAAGATCGCGATCGAGCCTCGCCCTTCGAAATTCCGATCTTAGGCCCCGGACATAGTGAAAACCAATTAGGATTGCTCTCATGGATTGAACATGGCCGGGGAGTGGACAACGACGGCCTCTCCCATGGAGCCAGTACCCATCTCATTTTTGATGTAGCCATCAGGAGACAGGCCGCCAATGTCCAGGGGGATATTTAGCTTAAGAGCTCTATACAGGGACGGGTGAACGAAAAGCGGGAGCCTCCCTGAACAGAGTTGATTCAATTTTTTCTCATTTTCGTTGTCAAAGTATGGTGGATAGACATCAAATGTGCTATTTTCTTCTCGCAACACAGCCCAGATGTTTTCCGAGCCATGTCCTGCTCTAACCACAGTCAAAATTGTTTTAGCCATTTGAAATTTTTTAGGATTTTCAACGTCTAAATCGTTTATTTTTTTTTAAGTTTAACAGTATTTTCAAGTCTTTAGGTTTGCGGGATTGGGAAAATGATCTGTCAGCTTGATGTTTTGCTACGCGACACACATCTTCCCCTCTGATGAAAAGTATTTTTTGTTTGATTTTTTTTCTCTATGATAGGTTATGACGCTTTTGGGCTTCTGTTTTTGGAGTTGAATTAATAGGTGTTTTCAACGGTGAAGCTTTGGGAGTTATGGCCAGAGCGGGGTTTTTAAGGGGGGTTTAGAAAGAGGAAATTTTTTTTCAGAGGGGTCGGTTTGGAAGGGGTCAGGGTTATTGTTTACAAAACTATGGGCCTGTTTAGAGGATGGATGTTGAATGTCTAATAATTTTTCCAGGGTGATGTTTTAAAGATTCCTTCAGTTTCACTAGTTTCTTCTTTTTCTCGAATGAAGGCTCGTATTTGACGGAGTTTGTCCGAATAAGTGGCCGAAGAGTCGCCCTTTGAACCGTTAGAGAGAGTGGGGATCTGCGTGTCTTTAGCCGTGGGAACTTCAATGGAACAAGGTCCTGCTCCGCAGAGCTTCCCTTTGCCTTAGCAACGCCCTGCCTTCCCCGCTCTTTCTTCTCCGCAACCGCATTAGCGGCAGGCAAACGCTTTTGGGGCAATAGGGGCTGAGAGACAGTCCCAACCGGTAGTTTGACCACACCGGTCCCGATCCCTAGCATGCCCATTACAGGCGAGACGGATTTGGGTCGACAGGGGCCAGAATCTCAGAGGCCTTCTTCTCTGTGCAGGAAGAGGACAGGTGACCAGTCTGACCACACTTCCAGTATGTCAGTTTACGCTCAGTGACTATAATTGGCATCTTCGGGCCACTACATAAAGACAGTTGGGGATGGAGGTGAAGGCTTTTCGAAACTCCATCACACGGTCAAATCGTCAGAGGAAGCACTGTGTATCTGCCCAAATTGGGACAGATAAGCGGCCAAGTGCTCCCCGATGAAACAAGGAGGAACCTCAAACACTGATAGAGGGCATTCGCCTCACTGAATATTTCGTATGCAGAATAAGGTCTTTTTTGATTAGTACCCGATTTGTCGCGTATTCGCAGTCGGAAGGCGTGGGTAACAGTACATCCCACATAAAGTAACCCTTACATTTGATCACCCTCTGAGGTTTTTTCCACAGAGAAATCATTGACTTAATAACGGTGTCTTTTGTGGAGCGATAAATTTTGCGTGAACGCTTTTCTACCCTAAAGACTGACACAATTCTTTTTTCAACTCTCTTTAATTCCTCGTGATTGACCAAAAGTCAATCTGCTGTCACTAGAAGTGCGTAACCTTTGGCTTTCTCGAGGAACTCCCTGATGTTGATCAGACACTTAGGTGGGGATGTCCAGCATGAGGGCGACTCTCCATCCACTACATTTTCGTCTTTAGATTTCTCTTCTTTATCGGGATTTGTCGAATTTGGTAAATTTTGACCATTATCGACCTCCATAACTTTTCAGTTTTCATTTAATTTTCTTTTTTTGTGGCTTTCCGGCTACCATACTCTCGCCGAAAATCTCAGCAACAACCTCCGGCTTTTGGCAGTTTTCCTCATCGACCACTGTTTTCTCCATAACTTCCTCCTTTTTATTTTATTGACCCTTATCGAGTGGGTCATTTCTTTTTCTTTTTGGTGCCGAAAAGATCTTTACGGACCATATTAAAAAATGAGGCGGGGGGGGCTTTTTTATTTCCGTTTCTTATATATGTAAATGGAGGGGCGTTTTGGAAAGAAACGAAAAATTAAATAATATACAATTAAACTTTACAAAATGGAAAAGATAAAATAGATAATAAACTTATAAAACGAGACAACAAAAATAACCAGACAAAAAGGAATTCACAAAACAATAGGACGTGTAAAATAAAACGAGAAAAAGTAAAAAATTAAAGCTAAACAATAAAGACAAAGATAAAACAAGTAACAATCACAAAATAACTTTTAAAAAGGAAAAAGAAATGTTACAAGTACCAAATAAAAATATATACAATAATACAGGCGAAAAAGAACGTTTAACAATAATAAAAAAACAATAAGCTTAAAAAAATACGAAAAAAACAATTAAGAAATTTTCAAGATGGCCGATGTTAAAACAAAGTCTCACCAGAAAACGAACGAAGCACAAACAATAACAAAGGTAGATTAAAAAAATTAAACGTGAAATTTAACACAGGACGATTAACGATAAAAACACGGACAAAGAAAACAAGAAACAAAATAACACGTAATAAATAAAGAGAAAATGAAAAGGTAAGACGAAATAAACACGTGGAAACAAAGAAAGGTTTTGAGGGGGGTTACAAAAAATTAACAAAAGAATATAAAACCAAAATAATAATAAAAGAAAAGGAAAAAAATGGATAAAGTAAAATGTGGGGGAGTGAAAAAAAAATATCAAACCTTTTGCAAAAAACTGTCAGTAAAAGAAAACGTAAGAGAAAATAAAAACAACTTATCGTAACAAAAGAGTTCAAACAAACAAAAGGACGTTCACGTTGGCAGAAATTTCACGAGCTGAAAGAATTTCCGGTCGTAAAAGGTCGGTAAAAAATGGATCACTACATCAAGAGTATAGGGAATATATTTATTATGTAAAAAATACAAAATTGTGGCACAAGGCCGAAGGGGAAGTGGGGAAAAGGCTGGTCTTTCAGTAGCTATCTTAACCACAATCATGACCCATTCATTCATTACAATTACACATTCACCACAAGAACTCATCCATCACTTTTAAAGCCTGCACACACCACAATACTACATGTACACAAGCGTCCTACAAAACACCCCATAAATTAAAAGCTTTAACGCTCGTATATATATGTATATATCTAAAAATTTCATGAAACATGAAATGATGGGGAGGGATATAAATCCCGACAAGAAACTCAAAATATCAACCAAAGACAAAACGAAAACAAAACAATGTTAGTAGGACCCGTCCACCCCTCAAAATAATAAGAGTGGCGGCTGTTATTCTATGGACCAATGGAATCAACAAACACACTCACTAATAGAATGGGGAGGGAAAAATAAATGACAGAATGGGAAAATCAAAAGCTGACTCAGCCGAGAGGAAAAAGGGGGGCAAAAACAAACTGGGGAGATAGAGAATCTCGACATGGATCATAACAAGAAAAAGCCGGGAACAGGCCGGGAACAAGACTTATTCACATTAACTAGGAACACAAAATAGTGTCTAACTTAACAAGTGGGTCAACAGGAAACCGCCCCGTTGCGTTAAGGGGACTTATAAAGAAAATCAAAGCTACCCCCGTCCACACGAACCAGGCTCGCCTCAGTCACCCACCTTTCACTGAAATCTTTCGAAATCAAACGCTTTCGATCAGATCTGATTTTCACCTTTAGCTGATGCTTAAAGAAAACAATCAGATCCTGATACGAATAACGTTCATTTCGCAAGATCCCTCCTTTCGCGACATCCACACAACCATTCTTGCCACGGCTAGCAACGGAAAAATCACCATCCGTTTTACGCCGGAGAACGATGGCGACACATTATCACACGCGTACGCGAGATCGATGGACACGAATTGATCAGGAGCGATACGAGCCGTCAACTCGCCGACATAATCCCAGAAAGGGCGCACCTGAGGACAATGGTAGAAGGCGTGCGAAGCTGTTTCCTCTAAACCAACGTCATACAGATGACAATCTGGCAAATCTGCCATGCCCAATCTGAAGAGTACGTCATTGAGAGGTAGCACGTTCCGAATCAATCGCCAGTTAAGCGGACTCAGGGTTGCTGAGATAATCCGACGCTGGCGCCGAAGATCAAAAAGAGCGCAACTCTGATGCCGACAAGCCGAGCCGGTCACACAAAAAATACTTCGCAATGTGTAGGCTTTTTACAGCCTCTTCCATGGCTTCCCTGCTGACCCCAATGAATTTCCGACTTTTTACGTCGTGGTCAGCAGGGAAATTGTCCTTGTATTAATTGCATCCAAGGCTTCTGCTATAGTAATAAATTCATTGCCTTTGATGTACTTTTCATATTTTACTCGCTGTTCCTCATCTTTGGCCTCTTTTCCAACCAGGCACTTTTTTTCTGGTGACTTATTTTGTGAATGCACCGGTGGTGAATTTTAACCTTCCGCCATGGTGGAATAGACCGCCACAGCTGAATAAATAGTAGTTCGCCTTATAAAATTATGGTTCGTGCACTAACAAACGAAAGAACAATTTTACAAAAGACGAAGTAAAGTAAAAATCAAAATAAAATCAAATGAGCACAAATATAAACAAAAAGTAAAACCAAAACGAAACTGAAATAAAAAAAAAAGGAAGGGGGAGTAAACAACACAACAAGGAAACAAATTTAAATAAAATAAAATAAAAACGGAGGAATTCAAGAGTTCAAAAAATAAAAGGTAAGTAATTTGATAGTTTTTTTAAACTGGGCAGACCTGTGCTGGACTAAAAGAAAAATAACACGTGGTCAATCGAGCAGAGGACGAGAATTACTTCCAGAATCGAAATAACAATCCTTCCAGAGACTAGAATGGAGATCCCTTCCAGAGACTAGAATGGAGATCCCTTCCAGAGAATAGAGAATAGCGATCTCTTAGACATCACGCTAATTCCGATTTATACGTTTCCTTTACGATCACGTGATCTACTTATTTAATAATGGAATCGTCCGTGTTTGCTCACGGGCAATGTGTGTTCAAACTATGGTGTCGGTGACGACACTTTATTCCTATAAACACTTCATTACACGTGACACGTATCCAATCAAAACATCCTTCTACATCTTACTAAGTTTTACACAATATAGCGTCGAGAATGTTTCCCACACATATTTAAATATTATCTATTATTTCATTACTCCTAACACATATCTAAACAATAAGAAATAGCCGAACGCAACATATAATTAATCTGCATCTCTTTGCTTTTTATGATTTTTTATTATTTCCATCTTGATCTCTGACGAAGCTCTAATAAATTGAAACATGTTCGATTAAGATTTAGACGGATTCCTATCCATACTGATCTATATGTGAATGTATGAGTGTATATATATATATATATATATATATATATATATATATATATATATATATATATTCTTAGATATAATGTACCTGTAGAAAAGGAAATGTCAAGAGGAAAACTATACTTAGTTTTAGCCAACGCGTTTCGTCATCTAACAGACATTATCAAGTTAAATGTGATGGTTTTATTTTGCAACAAGTATGACAGTGGCTCAAAATTTTAAATTGAAGAACTATCATAAATATTCATCAGGTTAGTGAAAAGTTTAGGTGTTGAAACCTGGATTCCCTCGTACAGGACCTTCGAAAGGAAATTTTTCAATTCAAAGACGCTCTTAAATATCCAAAAGATTAACTCAAATGTCAAGGGATTTAGACATTAGATTACGTTATGTGCCTTCTTAAAAAGAGAATTTTTAAATTTAAAGGCGCTCATGAATATTCATCAATTTAACTGAACGTCTAGGCATTTAGAACTTAGATTACGTCATTTACTATACTCGAAAATGATTTTTTTCTTTTTGCTTTATACATCTCTGAAAATTGAAATGATGGTTTCAGCAGTTTTCCTTTTACTTTTCAACATATTTTTGGTGTGTATTGGCTTGGGAAAGTAATAATTCCATCATGAAAGGTGAGATTGGGGAAAAAACCGGAGCGTAGATTGATAATATTCGGTTGCGGCACCCTCGAGGATTTTCCTTCTTGCGTAAATTACTTTCTCTTTGGATTAGTGTGGCATTTTTTAGATCAAAGTTTATTTCTATGTATGAATGGGGTATTTGTTACATTATTATTTATAAGGTTTCTTTTGTGTTCATAGACACATTTTTAAAAAACATTCTGCATGTTTCTACATTGTATTGTGAAGAACAGTCTGTTTTATATATGTCTGCTTATGAACTATTCTTGATATAAGCGTTTTTACATCTGATTATATCCTGGATGGTTTTGGAAGTGGTTGTAATTATTGGGATGTTGTTTAAAAAAGTATTGATTATCTTCCTTCCTGTTTGGATCACTCTCAATAACTAACATGTATTTTATCAATTTGGGGATTTTCGAGCGAGTATATATTATCACCACGAGAAATAAAGACAGCTCGATAAGCAACAATATTGTCGCATCATCCATCCTTGAACAATACTTATTCATTTCATTTTTATCAATTCATTATCCTAGATTATTAATAACATAATTTCGAAAGCATATATTTTATTTCAAACGTTTTGGATTTAACAAAAAAAAAAAAAGAAAAAAGAGAGAAATAGAGAGTTAGCTTAATTCAGAATTTATAAGAGGTTCTGATTCATAAGGAGATCGATACTATGATTCTATTTTTCCTTTGTAAGATGAAAATATAAAACTAAAAATGTTCTTTTAGGAAAACGTATATGCCTCATAAATATTTAAGAATATGAAAAGAATATTGCCTTATTGGAGATGACCATTATTTCTTTAAGAGGATTGTGCTTCTGTTGGAGGATTATTGCTGCTGTCATATCGCCATATGATCTAAAGTCTGATTTGCATTCAGAGTTATTCACTCAAATGAAGGTAAGATAATTCAGAGAAAGACTATTCATACCATCTCGGACAAACTTTGATTTTGTGTTAAATAGCTTATTAATTGTTTAGAACAAACGCATTTGATACATATCCCCACTGCTTTTAAATTAACCCTAGTTTGTTTCTCCAATTGTTCTGCTACGATTTCTTTTGGGATTTAGCGAAAACGAATATTTTAGTTGGTCGTTACAAAATTAGAATTTCTGAAATGATTTGTAATAAAGATCATACGAGTAAAACCCACCGGGAAATAATGTGAAACTAGTTGTTTTTTTTATTATTTTTGTATTTCCCTGGTTTCTGGCTTTCTCCCGTCTTATGATGCTTAGTTTTCAAGCAACCTATCAGAAAACCATTAGTTTTCTCGTCAGACTGAATCGATAAAGGTTGACGAACCTGCAGCACTTAATATCACACATGAGAATAGAAGAGGGAAAAGATAAGAATTCTTGAATATATCAGGAAATATTTGTTTTGTAGTTCTGCGTGGATGTTTTTTGTCGAATTATTACCAGATGTTTGTTGGAATCAATGATGGAAAAACGAAAACCGGGGTCCATTGTATGTCCGCCGATCCCCAAGGATCTGCTGAATAATATTAACAGATCTGGAAAAAAGGCGTGATTGATGACAAATCTATAGCCTACAGTGACGTTGAACATTTGGTGACACAATTCATTTTATGGTTTTGTTTGTAGAATTTCTATTTTATTGCCTTTGATAGAAGATTATTCATCAATGTTGGCCTCGCAGTGGCATTAATGGACTTATCAGATCACAGACATGAAGCAGGCGGATATTACCGGAAAGTTTATAAATACATAACGCAGACATAGAAGAAACTCTGGGAGACGAAAGTGAATGTTTTGCTTACATTGAAATGATAGATTGTTCTCAGTTCAATAGCGTTGTGCAGGAAAATGAATAAAACATATTTGACAACTGAAAATATAAGCGGTTAGAGCTGCATTTGAGAACAAAGCAGTGGACGTAAAGTTTAATACAGTGGACATGAAGTTTAATGTTGGCCACCAAAGATGACAAAATTATTTTTGAACAAAAAACATTCATATAGTGTGTTTTATTTTTCATAGTGTATAATTGAAAGAAGAAATAATACTTTGATCTATTACGAAGAAAAAATTATGCAGAGGAATAATCGAAATTATCCAGAGGATTGTATTGCATTGGAGAAAATGCGGAAGAAATTACTTAAATATACTGAAATATATTAAATGTAATTTAATCTCCAATAAAAGAGATTTGTTAATATTAGTGCAAAAGACCAATGCTCCCTAAAATGGAAATCTTAGAGATTAGCAAGGAAGAACTTGAACATAATACTGACCCAATAAAAAAATAACTTGCAGAGTATGCATGAAAAGAGCTTCTATCATAGATATCCTTATCCTGATTACGAGAATTTATATCATCAAATTCATTGAATTTTAGCTTTAGAATTGTAAGGAAGTAAATAACGAATTTATCAATTTAAGAAATATACTGATTTAAATTACACTAAAAAGTAATTATGAACTTGATGCATATTTTGTTAAGTTGATCTCAGCCTAAATTCACAAAGGAATGAGAAAGAAAACAGTAAAATATATCAGATCAAGGGTAAAAGGCATACTCATAAAAGATTTACATTTAACATTGCCCAAATGTATGTATGTTTAGTGTAAGCAATGGTACCAGTTTAAAAAATACCTCAAAATACCTATAACACGCATGCCAATAGAACATAAATTTATACATGGAATATATATATATATATATATATATATATATATATATATATATATATATATATATATAATCCCTCACCGATAGCACGGCTCGAAGTTTATTGCACAACGCAGTCTTCAGGTGCTGAGTATAGACTGACCGTTACCTAATGTGTAATATCTGCTTATTGCAATGTTGGCAATGTTATATATTATACGGGGGTTACAGTTTTTGATGTTTAAAATGTACTTTGGCATTTGAAATAAACAGGATTTTCAAATATAGGTAAAAGCATATTTTAGAGTTATGAATAATAATTATCTATATTAAGCATAAAGGGAGATTAAAGGTTTAGTTAAAAAAATACAAAAAATTAATCTGGATTAAAGTATTTGAGCACATATTTATATTTAGGCCTACATCTAACCATCAATTTATTTCTCCTGTTAAACAAGATAGGATTATTTAAAACGCAAAGACAAATTAAATATGTTGTCTTTCCGATTGTAAAATTTGGCTCTGACTACAATATCCCACGTAATAATAGGTTTATCACCAGCATTTATTAATTGCCAGAAATGTTTCGAGAGAGCAGTGTTGTTTATGTATTTTATATTGTCTAAAAGCATTCGATGTTCGTAGAATATATATATATATATATATATATATATATATATATATATATATATATATGATCTATAAATGTATGAATTTGCGTAAAAAATACGCAAAAATAATAAATAATTCTAACATCTCATTTTAACAGATGCAATTACCAAAATGACACAAAAATATGTTGAAATACTAAAGAATAAACGTATTCAACATAATTGCCATTAGCTTAAGCCACAGCCTCCAGACGATTTCAGAATCTCCTGTAATACTTCTGGATAGTTTCCTTGTTTAAGTTGCTGAATACTGCCATAATATTTGCCTTCTGTTCATCTTTGGTGTTAAAAGGAGTTTTCTCGACAATCGCTCAACTGCGCCTCACACATAATAGTCTGTCACCTCTGAGTGTTCACTTTTCTATTTACATACGCTATATCTCTGATATTGAGCACTTTATCCCATCATATACCACACATTAAAACTATATATTTTTAATATATATATATATATATATATATATATATATATATATATGAATTATTCACACAAAACTAATGCAAAGGTTAATGATTTTAAATGGCGAGACATCCATCTCGCAAACAATTCAAATAGTACACAAAAACCTTAGATCCGTTATGAATGAATTGATCCTTGTTCATATAAATTTCTGCCGTATTAGTTGTTATTTTTACACAAGCTTTCGTCTGTTCATACAGACATCTTCAGGTATATAATAGATGTTGTTCTTGTTTTTTTTCTCTTAGTAATAAGAGGACATCGAAAATATATGTGTATTGTATCCGAAATGCTATTGAAAATGAGATATTGGTTTTTGAACGCGTCAAAGCAACGCTGAGTTTGATTTTTGAATTTCTTTTTTTAAAATGTTTGCGTTTATACTAAATATGGTAATGAACAAATTATTTTACTGGTAAATTTTACTGTCAAAGTGGCATGAACTATATTGTTCAATAATTACAGTAATGTCGCACTTATTAACCAAAAGTCGCACATGGATCAGTTATTTAAATTACAATAAACGTGCAATCAATTTACAAATACATGAATTATTCACACAAAACTAATGCAAAGGTTAATGATTTTAAATGGCGAGACATCCATCTCGCAAACAATTCAAATAGTACACAAAAACCTTAGATCCGTTATGAATGAATTGATCCTTGTTCATATAAATTTCTGCCGTATTAGTTGTTATTTTTACACAAGCTTTCGTCTGTTCATACAGACATCTTCAGGTATATAATAGATGTTGTTCTTGTTTTTTTCTCTTAGTAATAAGAGGACATCGAAAATATATGTGTATTGTATCCGAAATGCTATTGAAAATGAGATATTGGTTTTGAACGCGCCAAAGCAACGCTGAGTTTGATTTTTGAATTTCTTTTTTTAAAATGTTTGCGTTTATACCAAATATGGTAATGAACAAATTATTTTACTGGTAAATTTTACTGTCAAAGTGGCATGAACTATATTGTTATATTTATATATATATATATATATATATATATAATAATATATATATATATATATATATATATATATATATATATATATATATATATATATATATATGTAAATTAGAGATTTGAAATAATCATAATTATAATTCATCGAGTTTAGAAGAAAACTCAACAGAATGCAGAAAGCACTGGACGGCTTTGGTTTCAATTCTTGGTAGTCGATGCGCACTACTGATGAGTCCCAAATATAGGACGAAACGGCCGTCCAGTGCTTTCTGCATTCTGTTGAGGTTTCTTTCAGACTCGATGAATTACTTAATTATATATATATATATATGTGTGTGTGTGTGTGTGTGTGTGCGTGAGTGCGTGTGCGTGTACTAGCGATGAGAAAATATATATTTATCTGTGTGTGTAAAAATTTAAATATCTGGAGAACGATAATATAAATAATGAAAAAAAGAAGGCTTATCTTTGCTGACGCGTTTTGTCCCCTAAAGTAAGGATTTTATTTGGCGTGTTTTTTATGTATATTTCTTCTCTGTGTACGTAATAAGGAATATTTCTGAGCACCCTTATTTTGTGGTAAGTGATGATGAATATTCATGCACACCCCTATACTAAGAGCTTTTGAATTACCTAACATTTTTGCTCTTCTATATAAACACATAGCAGAAGATAATATTCTTACATTTGCCTTGATAAGAGGGCAAAACGCAATGGCAAAGTCAAGTTTTCATTTTAGTATTTATTCACACACACACACACATATACACGCACATGTATGTATGTATGTATGTATGTATATGTGTGTGTGTGTGTTATGAATTTGGACATATAATCACAAATGCGTTATACATTATTGACAATTAGAAAAAATCATATATATATACATATATATATATATATATATATATATATATATATATATATATATATATATATATTTCTCACACACAAACATTTATATGTAAAAAAGAAAGAAGATAGAATCATCGTCATGGAGAAGGAGGCATACAGACGGAAGGATAAACAGTTCTTTATTGATGTAATTATTCTAAAAGATATTAAATCGCTAATGAGGATCCTAACAATAATCTGGATACAATAAATTTATAAATGTTATTACAGGATTTTCCATTGACTTCTATAATATATCTATAATGTTTAAATAAAAATAAATTCAAATTTTAAAACTCGAGTTAAATTTGTATTCCATGATAGAAATATGGAAAAACTGATTGTAAGTTATAATATTGATAATTTTAAGTCGACTCTGTAGCAAAGCTACTATTAACCACTAGTGCAAATCAAGACTTTTCAAATAGATGGATCTTGACTAATGACACTACGCAATCTTTCTTTTTATTCTTGTGCAAGCTCCTCCGCTATATAATGATCATCCGTTTCAGATTGTCTCATTTCTAATGACGTCATTCCTATGTTCCTGCAGCCTTACATGTTGCTCTCCGCACAAAAATACAATAGAGATACATACTTAATATATTGATATTGTAAAGATATAGAAACATGAGAACAAAACTTCGTATATTATGAATTATTACAACACAGAATGATGCTGCGAATGTAGTGTGTGTGAAGGGGAGAGAGAGAGAGAGAGAGAGAGACAGACAGACAGACAGACAGAGACAAAATGCAAATTCAGACGAACATAAAAAAAAAATCATGAAAATAACCAAACTACAACATTGGAGAAAATGAAATGTACATGAGAATTCATTTATGAAGAGTAATTTTTTATTTATAAAACGGCTGGGAAGACAATAGTGGGCAAATGAAGTAAGAATTTTGGTTTTCAAGATAAGATTTTGGATAAGAATTTTTACCGTTTACAATACAAAAGATGTAAACCAAGGAAAATATTCATGCAAGACTTCACTTTCTACAAAATATATATTGCCCAGCTAAAAATTTCAAAAATACTAAATTAATGGAATAAAATTATTCTCCTTTAGATCGACTAGAATCCGTAAGAAAAGTGAACAAAATAAATGGACGACAGAATAATGAATGATGGAGAATGTAAAACGACTACAAATTAATAAGTAAAATAATCAGTTATATGGAAATTTTTTAATCAATGTGCGTATGTGACACAAATATTTTGAATTTATAGATGAAACTATAATTTGCGTGAATATTAAAACCTGGCACTTTCAAAACAAGAAAGTTAATACATCTTTTAAGATATTATAAGCGGAAACACATACAGTAAATACATAAATATATCCGGAAAACATTTCAAACGAGGTTGGTTAATAAAATTTTATTGTTAAAACGCTGATTTGCAAAATAATAAATATATATCCGTGTGTATTGGTGTGTGTACTCAGAAGTGGATTTGCTTGCATTGTCCTTTTTCCAAATAGCTATCATTTCAATAAAACGCTGCCTTTTGAAACATTTTATTACTATATAATTATCAACTCTGCGTTATCTATTTGTATACTTATTACATAAATTCAGCTCTTGTATACACCTTTCTCATTGAAATTCTTTACAGATCTTATTTCACGTTTCGAGTGTTCCTGATTTGGTGTTTATTGAGAAATGATAAAAAGGCATTCGTCTTCTCTTGTAAAGGTTTGCCACTCATGATGCTTTCACATTTTTATTTTCTTTACAAATATGTTTTTTTTTTTTAACTTCTACAATCGTTTCATCTTCTTTCTCTTTCGGTTCTCTTTTTTTTTTCTGGCTTTTCTAATTTTCCTCTTTATGGCAAATCAGAAAATCACACCATTCAATAGCCTCCAACTTCTGTTATTAAGTACTTCTTATTCGTTTATTATCTTTTAATTTCGCAAGTTTTCTCTCTCTTTTTACTCCGTTTACAGTTTCTCAGTTAAAATCCCTGTTTTCTCTTTAGTTTTACCATACAATTATTTTTACTTTTTCTTTTTCGATTTCTTCATTGAAAATCATTCTTTTACTCTTCACCTTCTTTCATTGCTTCCACTTTACTCCTCATTCACTTCTTTCTTTTTTTTCTTACCCACGTCATCTCTCGATTCTTTCTTTCGTCTGTATTTAGACTAAACTGCTACTAGAAAAATGATATTAATAATTTTAGGCTCAAATTACATCCTACGGACAAAAAAGGTTCAATTTATAAACTTCTTGATGGCATTCTAAAGTTTTACAGAGGCTATAGAAATCTATATGACCTCAGGTACATAGAGTCGTTTTACATACATACAGACATACACAACTGACGCCCATGTATACAATTATACATAGAAAACTAGGTTTGTCCAGGCGAAATATTATTCCTCATCTAATCTCTTGCATAAAAAAAGCTAAAATCATCCACCCAACACACACGCACACACAACCACCCACACGCACGTGGATGCACAGATAGATAGATAGATAGATAGATAGATAGATAGATACCCATAAATGCACATATAAGCATATATCGTATACATTTATATACATGCACACAAGTATATTTTAATCTGTACGGACCTAAGAGTTCTTCGTTAAATCAAACACTTTATTATTATTATTATTATTATTATTATTATTGAGTGTGTATGTTATTCTTCCTGCTTTGTATTCTGTAGATCCAGGTCCAAATTATGGTTTTTTAGTCCCTATAGGAGAATTGTCAGTTCATAGATGAAACTTTTAAATTCTCTCATTATGTTTATTTTATCACTATTTTGTCGGAGTTAACTCCTCCTTTAGTTCGTTAACCCTTTCACCAGGGGTCTCTCTTCGCTGCTATAAATAGCCGCTGACCCTTCGTCTCTCTCTCTTTTTCTCTCAGGCCTTCGCGTCGACACCTGGAGGTAAATCTCTCTACTTCCTCAGGCTTTCAGCTTACAACCTCGAAATGTAGGCGCTAACAAGGGATAGCGTTTCTCAAAGTGCTGGGAACACGCTAAGCACAATACACGCACATACAGAGTATTCACACACACGCTTTGTCCTTTGTAACTGTTTTCGTGTAACTTGTTATTAATATATATTTGTATACATATCTTATCGGTCTTGTGTTTTTGTTTGTTTCTCCTTGCCTTCTTCTTTGGATTTAATTCAAGTCCAACCTTTTTATGTAGTTGGGCCGGCAAGCAGGAAAAATCTGAACCCACATGACATGTTTCTTCTACGTCTCCTCAACAACATAACAGCCACGCTCCTCTACAATTTCAACTCTTCTGGAATAACTGATTCCATGTTATTGTTTCGCTAAATCACATTTACTTATGAATGATTATTTCTCAAATTTATTTTCATTACTCTCTTTATATTACTCAGATTTGAAGAAATACAACATAAACAAATGAAAATAAATGAAAATCGGACAATCATAGAATAAAAAGAAAATGTCTTACAGAGAAGTAACTGATAAGAGTTGCGAGAATTATTCTATGAAAACAAAAAAAAACATAAATCTACAATACATGAGAATATGGAAGAACGTTTATTGTTAAAATCAGAGGTAAAAAAAAGAAACTCACTAGGATGAATGGAAACAAATCGGATGGATCAGATGTTACTGTAATAGAGACTTCTAGACCTATATTCATAGAACTTCCAAAGATACTTTGTACAAAGAAATGTAAATTTAGACAAACCATTTCATGAGCCACATAACCAATAATTTGAAGTCTATACAGATCAATTAGTAGATTTAGATAAGAAATAGGACAAGAACTTTGGGCTTTTTTTTCAAGTCACAGGAACAGGAAAACGGTTTATGATCAGAATTCTGTCAGAGCGAAAAAATACAATACATATAATGTTATGAGCAATGCGTAAGTATTACAAAAAATAAGAACAATACCTGAGACTTATAATTAGCAGAGAAGAGTTGAAATAATAATAAAATAAACATAATGAGAGAATTTAAATCCAACATGTCAGAGAAACAGGAGGATACAATGAATAGACTTGATAAGATTTTGAGAAAATGTTTGCGAGAATAAGGACAAAAGGAATAGTTAAGATGCAAATGTTATTTAGAGTAAAAAAAGAGGTTGTGGAGGGCTATCCTAAAATAAAATGGCTTATAAAAGAAGAATGACTTTTGGGTGTTAGATTTTATTAGATATAAAATAGGTGTTATTAAAACTTTCCTCATGAGAGCGCACGAGAACTCATCCTCTCACACGCTTTTCGTTAAAGAATTAAAAAAAATGTAAAGCAAACGCTGATTAATAACGGATTTCCTAATCAATTGCTGGATTTCCACATTAGGCGTTTCTTGTTTAAGGTAGCTAATAGCAACGGCGAGAATAGAAACATAAACAATAACATTAATATTTTTAAATAAAAATCAGATGAACGAAAATTATAAACATGATGAATGCAGAATTAAGAACATTATAAAAAATGTATAAAACCAGTTGACAATAGCGAAAAAATTAGATTAATTATTTATTATAAAAAATTTAAAACCTCTAACCTTATAGTTAAAAATAATAATTCACCTCTTAGAACAAAATTAAATAAGGCAAATATTATTTACGAATAAGGAATTAAGGAATTGTATTCCTGATCAATCAAAATTCGTAAATAATTATATAGGCCACACTACAACATGTTTGACACGCAGACTCACTCTACAGCTTTCTGACCATTGCTCAATTAGATGTCATTTAAATATTCATGGAGACCTACCGGACACTATTCGTAACATACTTGTCGACAACACTAATATAATGCAAAAAAGGCTAAAAATAATGGAAGCCTTATTAATAAAAACAAACAAACCAACACTTAATAATATTAACTTTGAACATGGACATAATATCTTGACTGTGTTTTGAAACAAAAAATGAAAACATTTTATAAAACATTCATACAACAAACTATTTCTGAATTTCACAGTTAAAATATAATCCTTGAAAATGGCTAAATGTATAGCCGAAAGCGCTCGGATAAAAAGAACATTCGGACTGTTTTTATATAATTTATCATCCGAAAACAAAAAAGAATGATTAGATCGCATGAGGAATTATATAAAAAAAACTAAATAAAAGCACCTTGTCTGTCGTTTTCAATGAAATGTGCATGAAAGAAGGATTGCTGCCTAAATACACAAATATATAATTATACTTCTATCTAATGACGACTCACATCCCACTTCAAAATTAAATTCTATATACTATTATGAACACACCTTTCAACTATGCGAGAATAGAAATTATTTTAAGAAAATAATTAGATTCACGAGTTTAATTCATTGTTTGGATGTTTGACATTCATTTATTTTTTCTGATTTTGATGTATTAAATCATTACAATCTTCCTTTCTACCCTTTTTATTTTATTTGCATTTTATCGAATAAAACTATGCTTATGAAATATCCTGAATATAAAGATAATATACCCCCCATATATATATATATATATATATATATATATATATATATATATATATATATATATATAGAGAGAGAGAGAGAGAGAGAGAGAAAGAGGGAGAGAGATGATAGGATAAAGAAAAATTGGAAATGTTTTTATCAATGTAACATGTTTTGCCTGGAAAATAATTTTCCTATTTGTTCTTTTTTTAATCATGCAGTGTGTGTGTGTGTGTGTGTGTGTGTGTGTGTGTGTGTGTGTGTTTCTGGCTAAAACTAAAAGAAAACTACTATAATTAACATGCGTGTGCGTATTATTATGTCTTGGTTTATTAATATTTTTCGGATATCTTATGGAAATTTTTTTTTTTAATCTTTAAAAAACACACTTCAATTTTTACTTTAATAGGAATAACTAATCTAATAGTTAGGGATATTCTTTTCTTCTTTCTTTCTTTCTTTCTTTCTTCATTCTCAGCAGATGCTTCGCGTATACTTGGGGGCGAATAATAAATAAAAGTGTAACTTTAAAAAATGAATATTAAACAACAAAGTATATTTAAAAGAGGAAAAATATTAAATGCAATTATTTGAAAGAGTTTGATATCTATTTATTGAAATATTTGAGTGTGTGTGCGTGTGTGTGTCCGGCTAACACCAAAAAGCTACAATAATTAACGACAAAATAAATTAGTAACCAATCAAAATCAAGAACAATTCGGTAATGAATTCTATGGATTTTTTTTTTAAAAACATATGTTAAGACAGTGAAAGGCAGGCAAACAGACCGGACCAGCCGCTAAAGAGCATTTCATTCGCTGTCTTCTTACTCTTAAGCTTCAGACACATAAAAATCCCACAGAGAGTCAAAAGAATTACTGCTTTCAAGAAATACTTACATACATACATACACATTAGCAAAAAACCTCCTCTCTCACTACCCATCTATCTATCTATCTATCTATCTATCTATCTATCTATTTTATCAGTACATGCAATCTATATTATCTTTGCATGCATTTTTAAAAGGCCATAAATTGGTGTATATTTGGATTAAGGGCGTTATCCAAAGATAACCACCTGTAAACAAGTAAACCTCTACTTTGGTTACTTCCACACTAACAGACCCTCACACCATGGCCTCGACCCTCGCACCATGGCCTTGACTCCCACACCATAGCCTCGACCCTCACACCAGGGCCTCGATCATCGCACCAGGGCCTCGACCCTTGCACCATGGGCTTGACCCTCACACCATGTCCTCGACCCTCGCACCATGGCCTCGACCCTCACACCAGGGCCTCAACCCCACACCCATGGCCATGACCCTCACACCAGGGCCTCGACCCTCGACCCTCGCACCAGGGCCTCTACCCTCGCACCATGGCCTCGACTCTCACACCATGGCCTCGACCCTCACACCATGGCCGCGACCCTCACACCAGGGCCTCGACCCTCGACCCTCGCACCAGGGCCTCTACCCTCGCACCATGGCCTCGACTCTCACACCATGGCCTCGACCCTCGCACCATGTCCTCGACTCTCACACCATGGCCTCGACCCTCACAGAGTCGCAGTATGTTTGTGTATTATTGCCTTATTAATATTTTTCCGCCATCTTATGGAAATATTTTTTTGTTCAATCTTTAGAAAAATAAACTTCATTGCTATTTGGTTTGTAACTAATTTAATGCAAGATACTATAGCAAGCTTTATTTTTTCGAAAATTTATTTAAATAAATTATAGTTAATTTCGTATACAAACAATCAACACGACTAATGTTGACCGTAAGTCATGTCTGTCTCTGCTAATTTTTATTTAACTAAAGTTATTTTTCTTTTCCGATACAGATATAACTTGAAATGTAAACATAATGGCTAAATTCTGAATGTATCTTGATTCTACTCTCTTTCAATATAATTAGTAATTAAATTCATTTACGTAGGAATGTTCACTTCTTCAATGTAATGTTTAAAAGTAACATTTATTTACTTAAAAAATGTAAATTCCCCTCCAAAATAAATATAAAATGCTTATTTTTTGAAGACGTAACAATAATTAAATTAAACATGTTTAAATATATCTTAATTTAAGCTTATTTAATTTTTTTTAATAATAATTTGAAAAGAATGTTACTGAATTTTTATCTAAGTTTGATTTGTTTGAAAACAGCATTAACAGAGTATTTATGTTAGTATTTAAATAAAAAAGTAAGTGTCTTTTTTAATAAAAATATGAGGATATTCAGTTCCCTAATTCCCACTCCCATAGAGCATGGTATTTGTAGTGTGGTATTTTCCTAAATTTAGTTATTTTGTAACAAACCAAGGAAACAATGAAGTTTACTTTTTAAAGATTGAATAAAAAATTATTTTCCATAAGATGGCTGAAAAAATATCAATTAATTATCAATAATATAAATAAAAATTCAGAAATCTCCGAACAAAGTCGGGTATCCCCGACAGTTCGTCAATAAATGAGATATATTGTCATTTGTTTTGCTTTCAACAATTTCCTTATTTCGCTATAGAAAACGAATTATGTCACTGCTGTTACGAGAGATGAAACCATATTGCTACAATGAAAGATGTTCTTAGATACCGTAAATTTCGATGGAGAAAATCGTATGTCCACGTATCAACGTTTGCGTTGAAACACAGAAATTTCCTTGATAGATCTGTGAATGTCTTTGAAATAGAACACGTGCTTAATAAATTATTAAATGATAAAAATACAAAACGAAATTACAAGTAATCAACATAATCCTCACAGATGAGTTTTCATATGAATAAGAGGAATGCTATTCTTTTCGTTTAAGCGTTTTATCTGATTTCGAATCTTATTCTCCTTACTATTCTGAATGGTTCTTCTTCATGCATATGTAAATGGTTTGTTTACATTCATACATTTAGGGCAGGTAATTTGAGGATCGTAGGCTTTTCACCTCTCTCTTGGGTGAGCGAGTTGTGTACATCCCATTGGGGCCAATGTACGATGATAAATCCAGATCAAAGACAGAAATCGTTTTGATGTTTTCAGTGCACCCACAGAGACTCTCCTCACCGGGAAGAATGGCATTACAATAGATTCCTAACTCTATTTGCCTTCCTTTGAGATTATATTATTCTAAGCGGAAGTAGTAAATATCAAGTTACTTAGCTGTCCAGAAAAAATATATAGAAACATCATGGATTATTTCGCATAACGGAGCCTCATAAACAATTAAACGCATTGATAGAAAAAGAAATGTCTCATTTTTAAAATTTATTTTAACACTATAATACATTTTGTTCTTTCAAAATGATTAATGATGGTTGAACTGATTTCGAACTGTGTGTCTGGAGAATGTTTACAAACACTTTAACCAAATAGCACCTATCGTGTTCGACATTTGCGAAGAATGATGAAAACTATTGGCAAATTGTTTAAATTGATAATTATATGTCGGTACTGGAAAGAGCAGAACGTGATGACTTGCAGTTTAACGCCTTAAGTGATCATTAGATCATCTGATAATAATTGATTATTGTTTAAGGTGTGAAACAAGACAAAACCAACAAAGCAGTTTAGATATTTTTGTCAAGAAAGTCAAGAAATGGTCGAGGCTCCATATTGAGAATTCTTATCTCATAAATATAGCAAATTTTCACACACACATATACAAACGCGCGCTCGCGCACACGCACACACACACACACACACACAGCTGCTGCATAAATAATTTGCTTTCTTCAAATTAAACATACATTCTATAGTTGCGTGTTTTAGCCATTTTCCTATACAAGACGAGAAGATTAATCAATAGTAAATCCAACAAGTGTATATTTCCATGCTATCCTTTCCCAATAATCAATTTTACTTTTAATCACAGCAAACAGAGAAACAGATTTATTTTCTTATCGATCTTTTCCGAACCACTGGGCGCTTGATTTAATCTCCGTGCTTTTGCTGACCACCCCCGCATCAATCGAATGAAATTCATTTTCTTACTTTATTGACCTTACACTCTAAAGCATAAATGTTTTTATATGGACTCTATTGAATTATTTGCAACTAGCAGCATGGCTCGGCGTTGCCCGTGCTTGATTA
The DNA here is from genome assembly GCA_903632075.3 of Acanthosepion pharaonis. Classification (NCBI taxonomy): domain Eukaryota; kingdom Metazoa; phylum Mollusca; class Cephalopoda; order Sepiida; family Sepiidae; genus Acanthosepion; species Acanthosepion pharaonis. The sequence goes on along the minus strand of CAHIKZ030005152.1, from coordinate 881,505 downwards.
AAAAATTAAGCAATCGCTATCACTTGATATTTTTGCCCTTCCTTGCCTTTAAAGGAGTTCCCTTTGCCGTGCTGATGTCGCTACATGCCTTACTTCTTGCCTATCTCGCACTGCGAATTTTTTCTAAGCTCTATACTAAACATTAAATCTGTTACGAAAAAAAGAACTAAACAAAATGAACACAAAACGATCAGCTTTAAAAAAGGACTCGTCACTGGAAAAACCGAATGAAAAAAGACTGTTAACAACAAATACTTTTTCACACACAACCCAGTTTCCTGAAATATTGAGACCGGTCATACTACTTGGGCGGGGTTGTTGTTGCCCTTGTTTTGTTAATCCGGTACTTTCGAAACCATACATTGATCCGATTTTAAGTTCAAATAAAAAGAGCTCAAAAGTGTTTAACAACGCGATGTCAACTGCACAGAGTCCAAAATGAGGTGAAAAGCTTAGATGTACTGGACCGCGTAGTGCAGGCGAAACATTCAACTTAAAACCCCCAAAATCTGTATCACCTGTCGTTTTTTTTTTTTTTTACAAAGTTTGAGTGCCAAATAAAAAATCGGGCTCCGGTATGACACAATGACGTAAATTGAAAAATCAGATCTGGGATGTGGCCTGGGAGAGAGGACAAAGTTTAAAGAAGTGGGAAATGGATTGCTGAGGGCATGGACAACACGGATGTTTGTATCGATTTTTGAGACACGACGGGGTCACACGGCATTGTACGCAAGGCACCTCTAACTGGGCCTCGTAGGAATTTCTGGTTGAATTGTAAAGAACGCCCGAAATTATAGAATGTAATCCGCCCAAATACCGGAGTACCAGCCGATTTACCAATTTTTTGAAAGCCTGAGTCCAAATTGAAAATCTGTCTCCGTTACGAATTGACAGCGTAAATGTTGGAAGTTGAATCGACATTTGACGTTAATTGCAGCCTGGGCGTGAAAAGAAGTCAAAAACTGACAGCTGATGGCAGGGTCGAACCGGAGCTTTTTATCGATTTTTTGCAGCACAAAGGGGTCTCGCACGCATTTTTGAAAAGGCCCGTAATCTGGTCGGGGTCATTCATTTCTGTACATATTTTATGGTGATGTGAGGAGAGACAATTGATGCTTGTAACAATACATTAGTTGTCGATGAGTTCAATGCTTTCCCAGTAATGCGGTAAAGGGGGAGCAAGTGCTTATCCCAAGGATGAATTTGTATCCATCCGATGTGCCCTTCACTTTCAGAAGATCCCCATTCTCATTGGCACCCTGTTTTGCTATGACAATTAATAAGGCCCAAGGACAAACACTGTCTGTCACTGGTGTACACTTAGAGGAGCAGTGCTTCTCATACGGCCAACTTTACGTAGATGATGTGTTCCTTTATTCACCCTCACAAAATGCTGAAAATGTGGTCTACACTGAATTCCTCAGCGAGTTCTCAGCAAATTCCATTCCATTTTTCCTTTCCATGCAAGAAAATTGCAGCCAGTTATAATTTTGGCCTCAATAATGTTTGGGTGTAGGACCTCAATAACCATCCTGGTCCCATTACAGAGTTTGGTGGACGCAGGTTTCTAAGCAACATAACCGGGATCCCCACTTTAAGTTCCAGAATGTGAGGAGGGAGACCAGCGGGGTGGAGACTGTTTAAGAACTCCACTGGAAAGTTCGCCATTTCAGCGGGGTCTGGAGTTCTGTCAATGGATTTGTAAATGTGCAACACCCCTGGCACAGTTTCTAGAAGCTGTCTATTAAGGGTTGTCACAGTGGTGTTTTTTGGGACAAGAATTGCCCGCCCAGCAAGCCACTCAATATTTTGTACTTGGTTTGAAGATCAGGAAAAACTGATTCCCTGAGTGTTGCTGGCACTGTAGACAACTCTTGGACGTTTACAAATCCATTAGTGTCCGCTGGAATAATACCTTCGCCAAAGGCAAATAATGAATTCGAAACTTCGGCGGACCCAACATCGCCAGTTAGGTGTGCACGCATGTCGGTGGTAAGGTGCAATGGTCTAACAGTGGGCCAAAGCTGTGATGATTTCAAGCACGCTCGAATAGCGTCGGCCCTTGTCCCCTTAGGTACAACGGGTAGGGTCTGGCGAAAGTCACCGGATAGAAGGACAGTTATAAATCCCATAAGATCATCGGAGTTTCGAATATCCTTCAGGGAGCGGTTTACAGCCTCGAGTGCAGTTTTGGGACTGACAGTGCACTCATCCCGGACGATGAGCTTACATCGCCTGAGTACCTCCGCTAGACCTAATTGCTTGGCTATACTGCATACAGCTGTTTCTGCCTGAATCAGTTCAAGCGGAAGTTTAAACGTTGAGTGCACTGCTAGCGCCACTTCGCCATGTCGCCGAATTTCAGCAAGAAGCAGTTTTGTTACGAACATTTTTCCGTTCCCCCAGGCGTGTCCAGGAAGAAAATTGACCCTGTATCCTGCCTGGTGGATGCAAGAACCGCATCGTAAGCGGCCCTTTGGTCTATGAGAAGTTTTGGCTCATTTGTTGTGGCATATGCGTTGAGCTACTCAAAAGAGTAGGATGTCTCCCACACAATATCACGTGAGAGACTGGAGGAAGCCACACGATCGGGAGTTGGAAGCGCAATAGCGGCGAGAGATTTCCACCACCCCTTTCAACAAACAGGTTCTCAATGATTATAAGTGCCCTGTTTAAATTTCATCGTTGAATGTAAGAGACATTGTTGGACACAGCAGTTGTGCTTCTCTGAGTATCACTGGGTTCGCACATTTGTAAGATTGTGGTGAAGAGGTGGGGCAAAGCAGAGGGCATTTTTAAAAGAGCTCCCTCAGCCATTGTGGCATCCCACTGGCTGTCGTCTTCCAAAAGGCCGCGACGGAGGCAGGCCTCACGAAAAGTGTCACATAAAATTCCATTAACCGTCCGTAAGTTATTATAGCTCGTTGAACCACTAACTTCGTGCAAAAGGACTCGCAAGTAAAAACATTCCTGTCGCGATGGGGGAACCGTTAATACCCTTCCGAGTGTGGCGTCCTTTTTGACGCCTGGATAGCCCTCGACGTTGGCCTCGCACTTCCGCCGAGCGTAGGTGTTCTTTTTTGTCCACACGTAGTATGAAGGCACGTCTGGGTACAGTAGAGTCCTAGCAAACTCGTCCTGTGGACAAAGTTTGAAGAACGCTGTAAGTGTTGTGTCTTTGGAACGCGCAGCCACATCCATAGCTGTATCCGCAGAAAAATAACGGAGTTCGTCGTTTTCTAGGTGCACAGCAAGCTGGACGATTGCTGGGAAGGGTTCGTGGATGGGGAAGCTGAATATGTGCCAAGGGCCCTCTGTGCTGCTAATGACGCGCCCTTCAAGGAAGTCCTTGATTTCGTTTAAGGAATCTTCCTGCCTAATACCAAACATTGCAGCATCAGTCCCTTTGTTGATGTACTTGCATACATACTTGATGGAGCGAACTGAATGGCAATATTCGACATTGATGTGCACATTGAGCGCTTTTGTTAGCAGGGGACAGTATGGCACTACCCATCTGTTATCCACTTGGTAGCCTTTTACCACGGCTGTAAATCCTCCCTCAGCGGGACTCCTTCGCCGGTACAGTGGATAACCATCGCTCCCTGTAATGGCTTCGCTAACGAAATCTCGTGGGTACTGCCGGGTGCATTTGCCGTCGCTGTTGTGACAGCTGGAGTAATTGTAATGCCACCCACAGGGACCATGAATCATGTTGGTTGTCACTATTTCGTACAATTCAGGGTCAGCCGACAGAACAGGAATTTCAGCAGAAAAAATGAGCGATTTCTGTGGCTTCAGTCTTGTCGCACAGCCAAATTAGTATATGTGCGTGAGGCAGGCCGCGTTTTTGCTACTCAATAGTGTGCATGCGACAGAAAACAGCCCCAAAACCTGGCCCTTTGTAATCACATCCATTAGTTTTCCCAACTTCAGATGGTAAACGCGTGCAATGAGGTCTAGACGGTCGTAGGCCGATTGCCCTGGCATAAGTTCATTTTGGGTTACACGTGAAAGTTATGAATAGGTCTGGTCGGCCGTACTTACGAACGTATGTCATCGCGTCTTGCGTCCTCGCGTGCATGTACCGTGGACTGCCTGTGAACGTTGCAGGTAGTATGCACATGTTGCTTATATTGCGTGGATCAGCGTCATTTCGTAAAGCATCACGGAGGTGAATGTAAGAGTCGCAGCGCAACTTGGTCTGATTCAATTTGATGTAACAGTCTTTCGGGTTCTATCTTAGCAGCCATGTCTACTATGAACTGATGGAAAATTTGCCGGCTTCGATGAAGATGATTGAATGCACCCTCATGTACCAAGAATAGGTAGGCGCAGAAAGCCCTTCAAGACACTGTTTTTAAGGTGGGCTCATTTTGCAGAATGCCAAAGTGGTACCCATCTTCTCCCTAAGAGAAGAGAAGTGGGTATTGCAGTGCATCGTTGGACCGGTGCGTTTCACTGATTCTTCGGAGCCCACTGCCGCGCGATTCGATAACAATGTCACGTCTGTTGTGCTGATCATCGCTGACAATGAGGGAAACTTGCGGGAGCATTGTAACGATGTTCATGCTCTCCCTGAGGCCGTTTGTCAGCATCAATTACAATAATGAAATCAGAAGTGTTATTTTCGAGACCATACTTAAAACTGCGGACATAGCTGTTTGTCTCGTGGAGCATTTGTTGGAGACTCATTATGATATCCCTGCGAGGATGATTATCCTGGCCTGTATCGTTCTCGGGAATAATGCCCATGCGGGCATCAGCCTGTTGATTGTAGTCAGCTATGAAGTATATTTGTAGAAAGGCCGAATCAGTGGCAGTTTCCGGCAAAAGAGACCCAATCCGGTGGTAAACCTGACCTTGAACCTTGAAGGTGGGATTCCATCCGACTTCATGGAAGGCATTACCACCAAAAGAGCTCATCTTGAAGGCACAATTGTACTCTCTGATTTTTGCGAGGAAATGTTTGGAGTCTGGACTGGTACACTCCAACAGAGCTTTCAAAGGAGCATGTAGCTCTTGAAAAGGTGGCAACTGTACCTTACCGACTGAACAACACAAACCTGCAGACTCTTCAGTCCATGTTTTTGGCATTGCAATGCCCACAGACAACTGACATGGATCCTATTTGGAGGTCTTTGCGACCGGAAAGCCTCAAAACTGGCTCATAGTTGAACGCCAGCTTAAACCAAAACTGCTTTGGTGGGCTACAGAGCCCACGCTGTGAATGGCGGCGCTGGTTATCAGTCTTCAACCGTTCAAGCCATTAAATAGATCCTTCTACATCTCTAGTTAAGTTGAAATTGCATCGCGTTGCAGCCTTGTGCGCTTTTGAGGGGAACTTTTCGACACCCTTGCGGCAGAAGTTGCAGCGGCGTCGGCTGCATGGCGTGCGGTTTTCTCAGCCGTGGTCTCCTGGGACCGTCGAATGGAAGTTACAGCCGCATCGGCTGCATTGCAAGTAGCTTTTCGATGCGGGCTCAGTCGAGACCGCAAAAGCGCTTGTCTTGAAAGCGTTTAGGTAGTTTCCTCTTACTTTTCAACGTGTAAACTGATTTGCAGTACAAACGGTAGTTACGCTCACCAAGCCTTTCATGTGACAAAACATACCGCCAACATTGAGATTGACTGGAGAGCCTCAAAGAGGCCTCTACCTCGGTTTTCTCCTCCCGCTTTCTCTTTGCCGGAGAGGCTCTTTTAGAACGCCTGCTAAGGTTGCCTCGCCATGGTATTTTGGCACGCTTAGCAAAGCTGCCGGGTCGGTCATCGCCACGGCACTCAGAAGAGTGCAAAGCAGAGGTTGAAGTAGACGCCAGCCGCTTCTCCCCCAATGAGGCGAACTCAATGGAATCCTGCTCCCGTTTCCCCTTACCGGTGAGGCTTTTTTAGAACGCCTGCTAAGGATGCCTCGCCTGGGTGTTTTTGCAGCCTTTGCAGAGCTGCCGAGTTGGTCATCGCCATGGCGCGCAGAAGAGTGCAAAGCAGTGTTTGAAGTAGACACTATATGATCATCTGCAACCGGAGTTATTATGTGCTCCTCCGCAGTGGCCTGTTCTGCATGTGTTACGTTAACGGTATTAGGGGTCTTCAGTTCCTGACGTGCGGATGTCCGCCGTGTAGGAGCCATTTGAAGGGTTGTAGAAATGCTGTGTAAGAATGCGAATAGAAGTTGATGCCGAAGCAGAAGCGGTGCAACCTCGTTGTATACGAAAACTAAAAATGCAATGGAGCGGTATGGAAATAGCCTCTCCTAGTTGTGGGCCGTGCTTTCTGGCAGCACGAAAACGTCGCCGTAGGAAGAGGTTACGCAACCAAAACGTTGAAGGTTAAAAAGTAGTGAAACACTGTGTTGTACTGGGCCACGTAGTAAAGGCAGAAGAGAACTAACTTGCGACAACAGTTAAATGTCTAATAGCAAAACTTAAGTAAGAATAGGTACAAATAGGTATGGAATGCTAAGATATACTGGGCTGCGTTGTAGAGTTAGTACGCGGAGATAAAAGTGCAATGCAAACGTTTAAGCAAATAGGTAACTTGCGGTAGCAGGAAGCTGTCAATTAATCCAAGGACAGATGCGTTAATGGCGATCAAATCAAGACGTGAGTGCGGATGCAGCCGCGCTGAAGGTATTTAAAAGGAGCGTGACTTGTCATTGATTGGTGTAGCATGGACAATGGCGATGACTTAGACCAATGAATGAGCTCACGCAAAATGGAAGATGCTAGCACGCATTCACGCACGCGCGCATGATTTGGCAAGCGCAAGGCTTGGCCGTAAGCGGGGTCAAGCTTCCTGATGCATATGCAACTTGGCTCTAACGCACGTGATGCCGGCGATGAGAATGAAAGGAGCTGTAATGAAGCGTTTGCTCATTTGGTTTGTGCGACAACGATTAGCCGCTAACCGTTTGCCGGCATTAGCTTTGAAATGGATTGGGAGGAAGCCCTGCTGTTTTAGCGCAAAAACTCCTCGTCAAGTCTGGGATGCGGCCCGGGCTAGGGGAAAAGGTTTAAAGAATTGGAAAATGGACTGCTGAGGGCGGAACCATTTTTACTCAGCACGTATGCGGGTTTTTTTCAGTAAAGACGCGAATAAAGGAAGTGCTTATTTTGGTAAGATGCGATGATTAAAGCAAGTGTTGACAAAGTTGAATATGTCATTTGTGGCTCAAAGTCAGACCTGGGAGCAGGGATAAAAAAAACGAATTTCAATGGCCCTGAACCCATTCCAGAATTTGAGGTCAAATGTTTTCTTCCAATCCACTGCACGCACTGACCTGTTTCTTCCCGCGCATAGCGTGACCTTAAATTAATCTGCATTTAGGAAATACCCAACCGGAAAAACATTTTTAATGGTTGACCGATTCTCGATTTGCACTCTGTTTGGAGGGCGCTCAGAGTTGAAACTTCACATGGTGACTCCCAATGGCCTACTCATAAATCCGGTCGGTTTTCGCTAAAAACCGACATGCGGTTCAGACGCAATCTGGGCGTGTCGGTTTTTGGGTTTTATCGTTTTTCCGCGCTGTTTAGGGTCCGTGGTCATGAAACTTCTGGACAACACTTCTAATGGTAGATTCTAAGAGGGTGTCAAATTTGGTTGAAATGCGATCATTCCTTCTGTAAGCAGATTTTTTCGATTACCGACTTTTTCGGAACCTGAGTCCGAACTCAAAAATCGGGCTCCGTCATGTCCTTACGGCAGCCATTTGCAAACATGTGGTGAAAACCGCATCGAAATCGGGCGAGAAATGCGGCCTGGGCGAGGTAACAACGCTCACGACAGACACACAGACAGGCAACAAGAGAAATATAGATAGTAGATAGATAGATAGATAGACAGATAGATAGATACCATTATCTACAGAAATATTACCTTTTTAGATAATGAAATTGCTTTCAGAAAAAAGTCCCATGAACTGCAGGCAACATCTATAGATTTTAAAAAAAAGTCTTTAAACCATTTAATAGGTTGACATGTTGTTTTCATTTCATTAATTCCTCAGAAACTGAATGAAAATAGTGAAATATTTTCAGGAATACAAGAAATAATCTGATCTGGAAATTTTCCGAAGACGAAATATTTAAATATGAAACCATTTGTTTAGCGATTCCACATATTTTTATTGCTGTGTCGTGGCACAATAGTAAAAATAAGAAAATCAAGTCGAAGTTGGTTTAAAGAACAAGTGTATTTAACATCACAGATACAAAGGTAGGAAACGGGTACTACTCAGCTAGGCAGTTGTAGTACTGTCGCTGCTTACCCCGGGTAGGTATTACTGGCACTATATATAGTGAGAACCGGTGTAATTCCCTTGTGTTAGAGGCCGGTGCAACACCCCCTTTGAAAATATCCCGTCTGGGAATTAATAATGTTTTGTTTTGGTTCACCTAATCAACCCGTTGATTTCCGTTTTCTTTCTGGCCTCCCTATTCTCAGGAGCTGTCTCTGGTATGGGCACCTGAAAAGTATCAAACACTGAGTCCATGATGTCCTCCTCGGGCGATCTGGTCACCTCACTGTTCGAGTATCTTTTCCGGATTTGGTTAGTGTGACGTTTGTGCACGAAATCTGGTCCCTTAATCATATAGACCATGTTGCCTATTTGTTTCTTAATAGTGCCGGACTCCCAAAAGGTCCTATTATTTCTATGCATCTTGTAGAAAACTCTTTCGCCAACTTTATACAGTTTTTTTGTTATTGTTTTTTTTAGGTTTGGCCTATCCTGGTTTGGTAACAACTTGTGGAAAATTGATCTAACCTTGCGTCCGAACATGACTTCAGCAGGTGTCTTCGACGTTTCGATGTTTGCATTCGGAGTGACCCTGTAAACTTGTAAGAACTGTTGGATTGACTTATCCGTCGGTGATCAACTAGCCTTTCTCAGGGCTCTCTTGAACGTATCCACGAATCTCTCCGCTTGCCCTTTGCTTCTTGGATGGTATGGTGGAATGGTTATATGCTCGATTAGATAATCCTCGCAGAGATGTTTAAATTCGGTCGACGTGAATTGCGTTTCATTGTCTGTGACAATGCAGTCTACAACTCCAAACCTAGCGAATAGTTCACACAGGAAGTTAATAGCTGCCTCGGATGTGGGGTTCTTGCATTTCCGTACTTCCGGCCACTTAGACTGTCTATAACAATGAGATAGTAGAAACCATCTAACGGTCCAGCAAAATCCAAGTGAATTCTCGACCAAGGTCGGTCCGGTTTTGCCCACGATCCGAATTGAGTCGGAGGGGCTTTCATAGCTAATGCGCATCCTCTACACTCCCTGACTTTTTCTTCTATATCCTTATCCATGTTTGGCCAGAAAACGAAAGAGCGCATAAGGCTTTTCATTCTTGATATGCCTGGATGTCCTACATGGAATTCATTTGAGCATTCTTTTCTGTAATGTCGTAGGAATTACGACCCTGTCGCTATATAACAGGACGTTATCACAAATTGAATAAATTTCCTCATCCAGTTGGTTACTGTTGATTTTTTCTTTCGTGCTTATAATAAATTCGTCCACCTCTGCCTTACTTTAATCTCATCAAGCGTTACTGGAAGTTCTCTTATCGTGTCACATAAAGTATTTTTTTTACTTCAACTTCCGCTTGAATGGCTGCTATTACCATATCCTCCAATGGTTCCGTGTGCTTAGGTATTAACCTTGATAAGCCATCTGCATGACCAAGTTTTTTAGATGGTACATACTCCATTTGAAAATTATAATTAAGAAGAATGGTACCCTATCTTTGGAGTCTATTCGCCGTATGTTGTGGTAGTCCCTTTTTCGATCCAAAAATCGTTAGTAAAGGTTTGTGATGTGTTTGTAACAGAAATTGTCTACCGTGCAAGAAACGATGAAATTTCTTTACTGCGAATATAATGTTAGCGACTCTTTCTCAATTTGCGGTAGTTCTTTTCGGCTGGTAAAAAGTGAACGGGATGCATGGGCTATGTGTTTTATTTTTCCATCATCCATTTTGTGTAGTATGCATGCTCCTATGCCATAGGCACTGACATCGCTTGCAACTATAATATCACGCTTGGGATTATAATGTGCCAGAAACAAGTCAGACGTTAATATATCTTTAATTTCCTGAAATGCTTCTTCGCACTTTTGCGTCCAGACCCATTTTTGGTCCTTCCTTAACAATTCATTTAAGGGTGATCTTAGTTTATGCATATTTGGCACGAATACATTGTAATAATTCGCCAACCCTAAGAAACTTTGTAGAGACGCAATATTTTCTGGAGCAGGTATGTCCCTTATTGCACTCGATCTATCTGGATCCGGCCTTCTTCCATGTTCATCGATAATTTGCCCGAAGTATTTTATTTTTTCCATGAAAAAGGTACATTTTCCCTGTTTCAGTTTAAATCCATAATCCTGGATCCTTTTGAATACTTGGTTTACATGAGTCGTCGCAATGCTTGTTTACAATACTTGCATAAGTAGTGTAATCATCTTCCTCTCTTCTAGTGACATTCATACACTTATATCTCCTGTGAAAAAGAGAAGTTTTTGTAGAAAACAGTTCTGTTAGTAGAGTCACTGTCTCTTGAAAGTTCAACTCACTGGTCTTTTTTGGAAGGATAAAATTCACGAAATTTGTATGCTCGGCAGTTCCCAATTTTCTTAGCAGAAACCTAACTTTTTTAGCGTCTGTCCATGTACCGCAATCCGATACAAAAATATCCTCATATCTTCTATAGAAATGAGCAAACGTGACATCGTCTTCTGGATTATAATTGAAACTTTCAATAGCGTTCCACACAGCCGTCTGGGAGAATGCGTTATGATTCTCGCTTGCGTTCGTTAACTGTGTTGCCTCCAGAAGTTTCCTCTGTTCCTCCTGTGTTTTCATAAAGATTTGTTCGACGCGTTTCTGTTGTTCCAACAACTCTTTTTAAATTTCTCCTCCTTTCAAGTTGTCGCTGAAGTTGTTGCTTTTTGCAACGCGAGACTTTGTTCCGTTTGAAATTTGAACAATTGAAGAAGAGACTCTCTTAATTCTGCGTCCATGGTACGAATTCAATTTACGCACCATACAGTTTACACTTTGTATTAAACAAATCAGTTTTCCCAAAGGCTTGCTTACTAAAATTAGTTTGCTCAACTAATACACAAACAAAAAATATGTATTTCTCGTAAAAACAAAAAAAAAAATCCGTCGCTTTAAGGAGTGTCGACTAATGGGAAAGTCACAATTTTTTTTCCAACCTCTTTTAATGGTTTTGCACAAATATGACTCAATTTTAACAGTCTTTGTTAAGCACAAATGACCTACGCGAATATATATTTTTCACTCGACAAATCATTTAACTTTGAAGAGGAGAAAAAAAACTCTGGTTTCTTGTAAAGAAACAAAAAAACAGTGAACCTCTTTTTTTTTCGAAACCCTTCGTGTCAGTATTTTCAACTATAATTGACAATATTATTCGCGTTCTCACGCTGTAGACTTTTGGTAGCAAATTTTTGGTTGTTTCTAATTTTTTTTTTTTTTTTTTAAGTCGCCAAATTACTATTGTAGTAATTAATTTGCTATTAATCCTTGTGTATCCACATATCTGTTTGAAATGACGAAAGTGTTTTGCCGTAAAAATCTTGCGAATCTTGTATTTCAATCACTTTAGGTGATTGTCTGCAGTGATATCGTTTCGATTCCGACGTCGCCAATCTGTTGTGTCGTGGCACAATAGTAAAAATAAGAAAATCAAGTCGAAGTTGGTTTAAAGAACAAGTGTATTTAACATCACAGATACAAAGGTAAGAAACGGGTACTACTCAGCTAGGCAGTTGTAGTACTGTCGCTGCTTACCACGGGTAGGTATTACTGGCACTATATATAGTGAGAACCGGTGTAATTCCCTTGTGTTAGAGGCCGGTGCAACATTTATTATAATATTTTATTATAAAAATAAGTATATAATTTATTTATATAGCTATATGTTTTATATATATATATATATATATATATATATATATATATATATTTTGTTTATTCATATATTCATATATTTATTTATTCACATACTATATATTTATATATATATATATATACATATATATATATATATGTGTGTGTGTATTTTATATATATTCATATATTAATTTACATATTCATATTGTCTATCTGTCTATCTATGTATCTATGTATGTATGTATCTATCTCCCTCTCTCTTTCTCTCTCTCTCTCTCTCTATATATATATATATATATATATATATATATATATATATCATATTTACTGAATTTACTGGAAAATATTTACTTAAATTTATCTTATGAAACAAAAAAAATATTTGTAAATCTAATTTCCTTTTCTCAATACAAAGGAAAATATTTTAAATGTATTTATCTGAGATGTTGCAAATATCCAAGTCGAGAAAGTGGTTGGACACGGGTTCTTTTTCCATTCTGTGTGTGTATTAATACCTGTGTTTATCATAATTATTCTAATATTTTAATGTGGATTCTATTCAATTTTGCATTGAAATATATAATTACATATACACGAAAAAATGATTATCTGTGCTTTCTATTGTTATAGACTTTTACTATATTGCTACTTGTAAATATAGACAAGAATTAAATTTGAATGTTACTTATGTAAATAAGTGTTTTAAATTAATGAAATAGACATTCTGTAATTGGTACAATTATTCTTATTCGAGACATGAACAAGTGGGATACGACAAAACTACGGTAAGTATTTTGAACTAATATTACACCTGAATCAAAAATTATTGCCCTCTAAATTACTATCGAGCAATTTACTGGCAAAAATTCTGTTCGTCTTGACAGACGTTGGTTTATATAATTTTACTTTACTTAATAGCAGATATTAATATTATTATCATTATTATTCTATTTATGTTATTATCATTATTGTTATTATTTTATCAATATTCTTATTATTATTACTATTATTATTATTTTATGTTACATATTCCATTTATGATATATAGATATATATACTTATGTGTGTGTGCTTGCGCGTGTTTCGAAACAAGAGAGATTCCATTTACCTAAATCGCTCGATAATTTAAGAAAAAAATTAAACAACAATCAATACCAGAGCTATGTCTCAATTTAGTTCGATTCCTTTGGATATTTTTTTTAAAAAATTCTCCTTTATTATAATATTTTGAGAAGATTATTGTGGAAGACACAACTGAAAGAATATAAACACTTTTACGTTTCACACGTTTTGGGATTTTTTTACTAGTTATAAAAATAACATAATTCGATTATAACAGACAATTGCTATCCTCTCACGATCATTTTATGAATATCACGTTCCAGTAGAATGTTTAGTTAAATCAATTATACTTGAAAAAGGTGAAAATTCTAACTTGAAATAAAATCAATTTTTCTTCGTTCAGTTCTATGGGATTTTCACTAAACACCTTTTTTCTTTAGAATCTCTTTAATTTACGTAGCAAAAACGATGTTGGTTTTGATCATGTGGATATAAGTATTTTTATGTTAAATGGCGGAAGAAAAAGATTGAGTGTTTGAATATAAGGTAATTTATCGCATCAGTCAGCACATTTGAAATTTTCTCTGCTGCGGTTTATTCAAACAAGATTATCACCTTTTCGGTGTTGAAACGAAAAAAAAAGAATACATTTGTTAATTTTCCTAGCATGTTTCTGGTATGTAAACTCATGATAACTTGTATATTCTGAGTTAATTTGTTCATTTTTCTGACCTTTCTCAAGTGCGCTTTTTTCTATCCGTGGTCTAAACAATTTTATTCCTATAAGCAGAATTGCTAGTTATTATAGCTTCTAATTTTTTATTAATCGCCTTCATATTTTCATCGGTTTTTCTTATTTATTGTAGGTATCACATGAGTAGTACAATTTTTATGAAGCCATAAAAATCACTTTCTAGATGAAATGTAAAGTAAATGAAAAGAAAATGTTTACATAGGGCACAAAAAAGAAAAGTTCTGCACACGATACAGAAAAGATGGTGTCTACATACGACATAAAAAATGAGACTGCATACGACACGGAAAAAATGGTTCTACGTTCAACACGGAAAAGAGTCTACACGCGAGACGAAAACAAAAAGTCTACACACAAGATCGAAAAGGAAGAGTCAACATACGGCATGGAAAAAGGGTCTACTCCCGACATATAAGAGAAAAAGTATACATATGACGCAGAAAAGAAAATCTGCACACGGCAGGGAAAATAAAGTGTTAACATATGACACAGAAAAGAAAGTGTCTACACACGACACGAAAAACAAAGCGTCTACACACAAGATGGAAAAAGATCTAGCCTACATAAGTCACGGAAAAGGTTCTACACACGGAAAAAAATGGGTCTACAGACGTCACACAAAAACAGTGTTTATATACGACACGGAAAAGTATACGGAAAAGAGCCTACACAGGACACGGAAATGAAGGAATCTACTTACGACACGGAAAAGAAGTGTCTACTTACGACACGGAAAAGAGTCTACACAGGACACGGAAATGAAAGAATCTACCTACGACACGGAAAAGAAGTGTCTACTTCCGACACGGAAAAGAGCCTACACAGGACACGGAAATGAAAGAATCTACCTACGACACGGAAAAGAAGTGTCAAATTATGACACGGAAAAGAGCCTACACAGGACACGGAAATGGAAGAATCGACACACGACACGTAAATGAAAGTGTCTAACTACGACGCAGAAAAAATGTCCTCATACCACACGGAAAAGAATAATCTACGCACAATGGGGAAAAGAACGGGTTTACACACGAAATGGGAAAAGAAAATGTCTACATACAACACGCAAAAAATGTGTCTACAGGCGACACGGAAGTGAAAGAGTCTACATACGTCACGGAAAAATGTCTACACACGACACGGAGAAGTAATAGTCTACACACGACTCCTAAAAGGTGTCTACACACAACACAGAAATGCAAGTCTACTTACGACACGGAAAAAAGTGTTAACACACTACACGGAAAAGAAAGTATCTACACACAACACGGAAAAGAGAAATCTACATACGACACTGAAAAATAATATATATATATACGACACGGAACAGTAAGAGTCTACTTACGACACGGAAAAGATGTGTCTACTCATGATAAAGAAATGAAAGTGTCTACACACGACATGGAAAAATTTCCTAATGCAACACGGGAAAGGATGAGTATACACATGACACAAAAAACAAAGTGTCTGCACATAAAACGGAAAAGAAAATGTCTACATACGACACGGGAAAGTAAATGTCTACATATGATACGGAAATGAAAGTGTTTATATGCGTCACGGAAAACTGTCTCCATACGAAACGGGAAGGAAAGCATCTACACACGACACGAAAAAGTGTCTACATACGACACGGAAATGTCAGCATTTACACACGAGACGGAACTAATGTGTCTACATACAACACGGAAAAGATAGTGTCTACATACGAAACAGAAAAGTGTCTATACACAACTCAGAAAAGAAAGAGTTTACCTATGTCATGAAAAAGAAAATGTCTATATATGACAAGAAAGAGAGTCTACACACGACACAGAAAAAAATGAATCTACACACAACCTGGAAAAAAAAATGCTTACATACAACAGGGAAAATAAACTGTCTCCTCTGCCGGACACATTAATATAAGAGAATATCTTATTCTCTCCTACTTAAATGCTTGGGTGATTATATAGTTCCTATGCTTTATATAGTCTATTAATATGTAATTTTTTTACATATCACTACACATTTTAAGTCTCTTATTCTAAATTACATCAGTTTTATGTGACACACACTGTTTGAAACACCAACGTTTGAACAACTCAACTGAAAACACAATCGTAGAAACTGAAAATTCAAAATCCTACTTAATATGTATATTAGTAGAAAGACTTTGAAATTAATCTAATTTCTTTCTTTCTTCGTTGATAATGACTGAAATCAGTTGAAAGCTTAGAAACTTTACAATAATACAAATTGTGGACACTTCCATTACACGTTCAACAACAAGATACAAAATCTATTATAGGAAAGAGAAAATAATGAAAATGAATATGAGACATCCATTTTTCCTATTTACATTATTCGGACTATTGTCCTCATCTTTGTTGCCATATTTATCACAACGTTTCGACCATTGTAGGCTCCGGCCTTCTTCGGGAGGTTGGAATATCGAACTGAACCCTTTATTTCGCTCACTGGGGTAGACTTCTAGTTCCACGTGCCATATCTAATGGATGCCAGTTATCTCCTGTTAATTTCCCTCTCAAAGTTCTCTACCGCCTTAACCAGGTATTGAACTCACATTCTTTGGCTCCTGTCATTGGATCTAACTAACGCGAATTAAAGGGTTCAGTTCGACATTCCAACCACCTGAAGAAGACCGGAGCGTACAACGGCCTAAACGTTGTGATAAATAGGGCAACAAAGATGAGGACAATAGTCCGAATAATGTAAATAGTGTACATAATACATCTTCTCAGAAATATAGACAGATCAGTTTTTCCTTTGATAAAATTTGTTTGAATGAACATAGATACATCTATTTATCTACACATTTTATGTATGTATATCTAAGTATCGGGGTGCTTGCTATATTCCTGTGTGACATGGGCTATGTACTGCAGACATTTAGACGCTGTAGAGAAATGACACCAGCGCAAATTAAAATCTATTCTTCGTACCTGCTGGTTATGCCATAAGCCAGAAACAATTGTTCTCGTAAAGGCCAATGCAATCAGCATCGAAGCGGACATTCATCAACATCGGCTACGTCAGGCAGGCCTTATCATTCCCCTAGATGACAGCAGGATATCTAAGCAAATGCTCCACGGTGAGTTGTTCTACAGCATTAAAAAAACAAAAAAAACAAAGACTGTTTAAGAGTCTGGGGTATAGATCCTGAATGAGAAACTTTTACTTAACATCGAAATAAATGGAGGCGTACAAGTCATGATGGCACTTAATAAATATAGACATAGTGAATTCTGATATCATATAATACCTTAGTTGTAACGACCGTCAAAGTATATGAACATAAAAAAATCACCTCAGTGGAAAAAGTGAATCAGACGTAAACCACAAAATATATATATGGAATAAAATGACTGAAAAGGATGAACAAAGCATAGGATATGTCCTCTCTTCCAATTCAAGCTCCGAGGAAAAACACATCAGAAGAGATTCCCACCCCGATTCAATACCTTCCCAAAGAGGAAGACAAAAGTCGTCACGAACGACAAGATGACAGTTTTCACAGGTACTGTGCGATGTTTGTGCATAGCTTATACTCAATATTAAATCGACATTTTGTCACATCCTACAACCGTAAGGAGATTTTTAAATTCCAATGTGAAATCTGTAATGTAATAGCGGAATGAATAGCACAACCTATAAAGGCATTTATGCAACAAAAATAAAATTATGAAATCTTGTTACTGTAACTGCTTTTAAGTTACCGCATTGTTACATAAGCTTGAAGGTTAGAGAGTCAATCTTTTTTAATGGGGAGGCAATTATCAAATTTACTATTAAAATACATATTCCTTCATATATATATATATATATATATATATATATTATCGCTTGAAAATATATTTCAATTGAGCACTGTTGTGTGATAGGCTAATTCTATAAACAACAGCCACCTATGTTAATGCAATGCTCTTCAGTAAAATGAATTGGAGCACTCCGGGCTGATTGGCATTTGTTTACATTCCTAAATACAATACGCTAGACTTAGCTGTTTCCATCTGTCGGATGATGATAGCTCAGTGGTAGAAACTCTGACTGACACCAAATCGTTTGGGTTTGGATCCGGGCTTGAGACATTCGAATGTCTAGTCGCAATGACATTACACACACACACACACACACACACACACACACACACACACACACATATATATATATATATATATATATATATATATATATATCATTTCACCTCAGGCAATAAAGCCACTAAGACGCAAGGAGGTTATTTAGTTTTAGCGACATTATTAAGAAGAGAGAACAATAAAAGAATATGAATTAAGAAGTCA
This sequence comes from Acanthosepion pharaonis, assembly GCA_903632075.3. NCBI lineage: Eukaryota > Metazoa > Mollusca > Cephalopoda > Sepiida > Sepiidae > Acanthosepion > Acanthosepion pharaonis. The sequence continues at coordinate 863,458 of CAHIKZ030005152.1, read as the reverse complement.
AAAGTTAATGATGATACTGCATTTAAATTTTTGATGATCAAAATTGACAGGGAAGTAAAATGCGGCTAGGATTTCATCTGAAAGGTCGTTTATGAAAATTAGGAACAACGTGGGTTGTAATATAGAAGCTCTGGGAAACAGCTGTATTAATATAAAATGGTCTAGAAGAGTCGCTATTCAAAACAACTTTCATTTTACGATTTCATGAGAAAGACTTAATCAGTTTAACTTTCTTCCAGAAATAACATAACCTTTCAAGTTGTGAAAAAGACCAGAATGTCAAACTTTATCAAATGCCTTCATTATATCCAAAGGAATAGACCGTGGTTCAGCGTTCTTATCTAGAGCTTTATAGGCTCTTTCAACAATAATCATTAACACATCAGCAGTTGACCTAGAGATGCTAAAACCATATTGCTTATCTGAATGAAGACTCTGTAATGTTAGATTCTTAATCAATTCAGAGTTGATGAGAGCCTCTAGTATATTACCAAAAAGATGTAGATGGTATGATAGTTAGAAGGATCAGATGGCTCACCTTAGTTCTTAAAGACAGAAACAACTGCAGGTAAACAAGAAGCGGGAAGGCACTTACTGTACCTCTTGGAAAGAATAGGAACCAGTTCATGAGCAAGGAATTTTGCAGGGATAACATCAATTCCATATACTTTGAGTGGATCTTGTTTAGAGTTGATAGCAGGAAACATAGGCGGTGTTTTATGCATATCACTCAATAGGGACCCAGTTCTTTGTGGAAAAACAGGCAAAGATAATCCAGATTAATTATGAGTGAAATTTGAAGAAAATTTATGATCAAAGCATTCTGCCTTGTCAATAGATTAAGTTATTACCATAAATTGAGTGAAGAGATGTGGGATAGAAGACTTACTCTTATTTAATACAATATTACGCGCCATCAGTAGTTACAAGAGCCAAACTTGTTAGAAGCTATAAGGTGTCATATTCTATCCGCAAGGAAAGACAGCCTCTTAAACGAAACGTTTAAAATTGATACGAGCAGATAGAAATAGGTTTCTGCAGGTGGGACACCCGGAAAAAGTGATTAAAGTAGGCTATAGTGGCATAAAAGGGCGGCGTGAACAAAGAAGATTGTGGTTTTACCTGGTATGTCCGAGAAGGGACAAAAGTGTCGATGCCAGGCTTTGACCCAAGAAGGAAACTCCGTGGCACAATTCTAATTAGGAACGTTAAGAATCTCAATCCAAGGGGAATCTTGGATCGAGTCATGAAATGAATCCCAATCTATACGCTGGTAGCAAAGAGAGGTCTTATGAATAGACGACACAAAAGAAATATCTTCAGAAACTACTACCAAACAAAAAAAAAGTTCGCTGATGAATGGAGAGAGAGAGAGAGAGAGAGAGAGAGAGAGAGAGAGAGAGAGAGAGGGAGATTTGATAGCTGTTCATTTAAACAATAAATAAGAAACACCTGCTCAAGTGTTGTCTCCCGTCCAACGGCGAATTGAAGCAATTAAGTTTTAAGCGGGAAATCAATTAGAAATCTCACAGAATCGAAAATTGTTGCTCACCAAGGGAGAAAATGAACAGTTACGTGTTTACATCAAGGCGAATTGTCAGTTGCGTTGATTGGCATGAATTAAATACTTAATTATTTTGTCTCTTTGAAATGAGGCAGGAATCAACAATGAAAGCCAAATTGAAAATCAAAACATGAATCGATTTTTAAACTGATCGTATTAGCTGTTTACGTAAAATCCCTTCAATTCACTGCTCGATGAGCATCAAGTGAATTAAACGCGCAAAGGTGTTTTGCTTTCATTGTCGCATGATCCCAGCGTCTATATCTCTACTTTTGCCAGAATCGCGCCAATGTTTAATCAGTCAATAATTTCCAACTTACAATGGACGATAATATTAAGAATTTTATCTTAACTATCAATTGCCATGTTTCAATTTGCAAATAGTCTTGCACTGTGAGAAAATTACGACATTGTTTAGTATTTTATTTTGTGGATTATCCATTTAAATAATTTAGAAAAGGCGACGTTGTTAAAATGCATACGACTTCATTTACCGATCTTAGAAATCGCGTTCTAATGAAGAGTTTTTACATTATACTGATAAGTGATATCGGCCTTCTCCAGGAGGTTGGAATATCGAACTGAACCCTTTATTTCGCTCGCTGGGATGAACTGTTCTAGTTCCACGTGCCATATCTAATGGATGTCAGTTATCAGTTATCTCCTGTTAATTCCCGTCTCCAAGTTCTCCACCGCCTTAACCAGGCATTGAACTCACACTCTTTGGGTCCTGTCACTGGATCTAACTAACGTCTTTATCCACTGTGCCATGTGTCATCTGTGTATGAATTTCTGGGTATTATAAACCTAATGTTTTCAACATCCTTTATTTACCAGTGCTCATATTGCTATTTTCGTTGTTATTATCATTTTTTTCTGGCACTCCTTATTACTGGTTTCCATATTGTATTCATTTCTATGCTTGGTCGGCTCAGGAGATTTTTGCGGCCTAGCATATGTGCTGATTCCTTAAGTTTACGAATTTTCCAATGGTGTTCTTTGTCTATGATCTCAACCTGATCCCACAGAGGGCGGTGATCTCCCTTCTCTCTCCATATGTAGTCCGCCACGCCTGATTTTTCCACTTCCCCCCGTGTTACAGCTTTCTGGTGTTCTTGAAGCCTTACCTGTCTCCCCTTTATATTTCTTTCCACAGCTGCACGGGATGGCGTACACACAGTCTTTAGTCATGTTCTCCTCTAGGGGTGGATCTTACTCGGGAGAGATATCTGTAAAGTATCGTCCAGCTTTTGAAGGTTGTCCTAATGTTATATGGGCAACAGATCCTTTGTATTTTCTATGATAATCCCTTCACATAAGGCAGGCAGACTGATTTCTGAATGTTGTTGTCCTCCTCTTGTTGTACGCGCCTATCCCAGTTTGCGGGGGTGGTTGCTGCTATGTACCCAGGGTAGTTGTTACGCTGTAGGGTGCTACTTATACTGACCAATTCTTTATCTAATGTCTCTGGGTCGTCACTTACGACTTTTGATCGGTGTAGTAAGCAGTAGACGATCCCTTTCTTTACGCTGTATGGATGGAGGGCGTTGAAATTGAGGTACTGTCCGGTGAATATCGGTTTACGGTATACGGATGCCTTGAAACCATCGTTTTTTCGAGATATTAGAACATCCAGGAATGGGATCGTGAACTGTATCGAAGCTCTTATTGAATTCACATGGTTCAGTAGAACCTGAACATCTTCCTGGTGTGGCCAGAGTATGAAGGTGTCATCTACGTACCTTAACCATAGATTTGGTTTTAGAGATAGAGGTTCTAATGCCACTTCCTCAAAGTATTCCATGTATATATTCGCCATTGCTGGTGATAATGGCGAGCCCATTGCTAAGCCCTCATCCTGTCGATATATGTGGGATCCCATTCCGAAGTATATTGTTGGTGTACAGAAACGCAATACACTACAGATACTAAAATCGCAAAATATATTAATGCTTCTACAGAGTAATTATTAATTTCAACTGCCAGAGAATAATGTAGATACTAATTCCTATATACCGAGAAAAATGCTATCAAATAGAAGGATATCAAGTGTCCACTAATGCATTTGATATGTGACGTATCTTAAGCGAACATTGTGATGCCTGAAATACTTTTTATTGCCTTTATAAAAATATGCATGTCTTCTTGCCTTGTTCTAAAATAAGTTTGCGTATATGAATCCTGAGGATCTCTATAGATATTTATAGAACAGAGTATTTGACTGAAGACTGAAAATAAAAATGATATACGGTGGGGAAATGAAAACATACAAATTGTAATTTTTATCAGAATATTGATTGTTATGCTGAAATCAGTCCACATATTTTGAATTGAAAGAGAAAATAATTTTCATGAAGTTTCAAGGAAAAGTGAAATATAATGTAAACGCCATTAAAATGACGAAAAGTGGATGATGGCATCGATTTCAAAAGCAAACATCTTGTTTTATATACATAGAGAAAAACTGGAAAACTAAAACTCTAAATGATAAGTATTAAATGATAATCTTTAACAAAATGTAACAAAAGAGAATAAACGATAAAAACCGCAAAGACTATGCTAATATTTTGTCTCAAATCAGATATGAAATAACCACACCATAGGTGAAATACTCAACCATCTCAATCGAACTTTCAACAAATACAAGTAACGCAATTTCTAACTAAATGTTACTTCTTTAACATGATAATATTAACAATCTCAATTTGTTTTTATATTATTTGATGAACGAATCGAAGCAAATCTTAATTTCTGTCTTTAATTTAATAAAATAAAACATTTCTTCCCCAGTTGTAAAATACAATTAAAATACACCTTTATTCATTTGCTAGACGAGAAAATATTTATCCATGAAGGCAGAAATCTTCCCATATTTAATAATTTCGCTTCAACAATCGTTGAACTTTCTCAAACCAAATTTTACCTATGAAGATAATCCACCAATGATTTTTCGTTAGCTTTCGCCATTTTCTAATACCAAAATAACAAATGATGTCACTTTTCGGTTGGGAAGGCTCAGAATGTATGGATTAGGAGAAAAGAATGAAAACTGCATCTAATTTATTTCAATAAAACATCTTGTTGGAAATATAATGTCTTTTATTGAATAAATAATAAATTGCATAGAGCTTTCATCTGATTCTATGCAAACCATTCTGGACAATGATGAATATTGTAGAACACACTAATTCTACCACACATACACACACTAACACACATACACTCACAAACATACGCACACACGCAATACATACAATTATGCTTTGACACGATTTGGACAATTTTACTGTTACACGCGGTATGTCTTTTTTAATGGAGACAAGTGATCGGTTAGAACATCCCCCTCATACACACAGACACACACAGACACACACAAAACACTTTGAAAAATCTTCTCGTGGAAATGTGCTTGTACATGAGGCTAGAAACTAGAAAAACTTTAATTAGTTAAAAACAAATTTCCATATATAACACAAAAAATAAAACAGAAGTAAGAAAAGCAATGGATGAAACATGTTTTTATTCATACCATTACAAAAAGGAATCTGTTTACTGCTAAGAAATTTGGTTTGCTTGTCAAGCTAAACAATTTTTCTCAACGAATCAGTCTTGAATCTGTTTAGGTCCACTATTCTTCCGTGCATTAAATATTGTTGCTACATCTGGTTTGGTGCCTCTGCTATGTATCTAGAGATTCTATAAAAATTCCAAAGAAGACACTGCAATGTTATCGATTTTGATTTGAAACATCAACTTCAATCAATTTACCACCGTCGTAACTCAGCTTCCCTGTGCGTTTTCCAAAAATACTTTCTTAGATATTGTTCTGATAAGATTCCTTATTGGGATCGCGAATTTAAACGTAGTAATAGTTTTAATTATTTTCTTGTTGAGATTGCTAGATGTAACGCTAATCAGACTTCTACTCTAATTTTACTTCTCGCCTATGATTGTCAAATATTTTAATGCAATATCAATGGTCATTTTATGCGCTTTTGAATCCAATTCCTATATTTTTTCCTTTTTCCTGAATAAGGTTTTCTTAGTTTTTCTCTCAGTAACTCCTTGCAACTTAGCAGATTTATTGCCTTACTTAATCTATTCTGTGGACCAAACCATATGTCCCCTGGCACACTTGGTTGAGTGTTCAGTAACATATGTTTATTTACGGACGGGATTCAGTATTTTTGCTTTTTTTACTCTTTTTCCTTGTCCTTAGTATGTGAGCAACCCAGCGAAGAGTGTTGTTGTTCATCCACAACGTTTTAGGAAAGAAAAGATGAAGAGTTACCTGTTAATATTCTAACAAGAACATCTTTCTTATAAATGTTTCCTGTTGTAAATATTTACTGTTTCTTCTCTGACTCTAAATTTATGAAATTCGTATGGTGTTGTCAGGAAACACTCTATCTAATTGGCATTTTAATATCCAAATATCACAAGGGATATGACCGATAGACTGAAATATATTTTGTTGCATATGTTATAAAAAGCAGAAAACGATCTTACATTATCTGTGTTTTGTATTTGGATAAATCTACAAATATTGTTGCTATAAAACAGTTCCATATTGATAAAACACTAGAAATATCGCCCAAAACACATTACGTCACATACATTTATTTGTTGAGGTGTAAAACTTCATTGCGTCAACCTTCTCTTAAAAGTAGAATATATGTCTTTGATTCCCTAAAGGTTAACTATGATGGCACCAAATTCAAGACATCTTTAATTTACCAATTTTTAACTATTTTAATGATAGAAAAAAAAATGAATGTGAAAGTTCTTTTTCTCTCCGGGGCATGACAAGCGGATCGACTGAATCATATAAAAAGATGCCAATATCGAAAAGGAGTGTAAAATGGAATTAGAAAATGTTGATTTGGGGAGAAAATCAGAGAGATTAGAACGAAAGAAATACAGAACATCGTGACAGAATAGTTCACTACAGAGTAAAAAGAAAAAAAAATAATATTTGAAAATGAAGGAAATGATCGAATGTCACGTTAGACGAAATATGAAAATCCAAATAAAGATATACAGATAAGAGCGGAATAAATAATTAGACTACGAATCAAGCATCCTGAACATTTCTTCTTCTATGCACCATGAAAGTTTCAGGACATGGGCGATCTTTGCTCTCCACAATCCTTGCTTTTAGCTGATTTCTTACCAACTTTCTTTGTTATAGTTATGCCATTCAATCACATGAGATCTTTAAATAGATTAATCGATTTAAATAGATTAATCGATTTTAATAGGTTAATCGATACTAGTCATTTTCATCTTGCTTTCAATATACCCCATTTGTGTTAGATTCTCCAGGTTGGGTTTCCCTATTTGTTCCAGAAATTTAAACTGGACCTTTCTGATTATAATGATATTCCTTGTATTTTAAGTGTATTAACTTTGTTTACAGACTGACTATTGTCGTTATCTTTAGAGCCATAATCGCAACAAATATGTGGGCAATAACCCGAATGCAAATAATATAAACAATGATAATAAATGATTATGAAAATCTTTTATATAATTTATGGAACATGTATAAGTGTTTCTATTGTTCTCTTTCATAGTCTTTATAACTTATGGTTTAATTCTGTTACCATTTCTGTTCATTAGAATTCTATTAAAAGCTTAATGAGGCTCATTAAGCTAATTGTTCGAAAGAGTTGCCATTCATTTTCACTTTGTTATTGGTCATCCCGATGAAAATAGATCTTCTTAGAACTTTTAGCATTTCGTCACTTTCACATATTTTTTGACAAGGTGTGGAATAGAGACTTACTACATAAAGTATCAATTTATTGCATATTATTATTGCATAAGTCTTTACGCAATCATAAATTAGATATATTCATGTAAATGACCAGTCTGCTGAAACCATGACATCGATGCAGACGTTTACCAAAGCGCTCTCTCTCTCTCTCTCTCTCTCTCTCCAGTGCTACACTCTTCTTAGTTTCATTAACAATCTGCCTCAAGTGATCAATAAATATTTGTTTAAATGATACCACAGTTTATGGATGTACTTTCAACGCTCAAAATTACCAAAACCTTGAACTGATCTATCCATTTTCCATGCTCTGACAGCTCAATGGTGAAAAACTAGCTTGTAAAATTGTACCTCAAAAATCCAGTTAGTAATATTTCATTATCACCGATCTAAACCTGCGTTTTCTCCATTTACAAGGAACGGTTGATGTCTTAGTCTCTTGAAATCTACTGTGTCTTAAGCTGGAAAAAGTGAGGCTTACTCTATAGTAAGAGTAAGCATCTCGCACTTTCTACTTTGCTTTAATTTAACAGGAGTTTGTTCAAAAAGAGAATAATATTGTCATATCTCAACTGTAGCTGCTCAATTTTAACTTTCACTCCAAGAGATCAAAATTATTCACGTGATTTTTCAGGGTAAGACCTATTCTCCACTCTGGAAACTCTACCCCAGACATGTAACATTGTAACCCTATCTTTACTCTATTTGATATTTTCATGGTTAATATTCAGATGAGCTTCAAGGTATATTAACACAAGTTCGGACATTCATAGGACGGGCGCATCGTGTCACTCCTAGGATACCAAAACACTTTCATATATCTTTCATATATCTTTTTATGCTCTTCTATCATTTTATACATATCTGTTAAGTCTCTGTTTCGTAGTTTCTTTTTTTCATTTCTGCACATTTCTAGTTCATCCATTAAACTTTTGTTTACTTGCATTTCATTCTAACGTCTTTTCTTAACAGTCATTGTCCGCTGCCTCTTTTGATCAGGTCGCGAATTTAATCTACTATCCAATTATTTGTCTTTTGTTTCTCGTCCTTTTCGATGATTTCTTTGCCGATGTCGCTATTGTTTCCACCGGCGTTTTCCATTTTAAGTTACTGACCTCTTTTAAGAGTTTCTTCTTAAAGTGTTGGCGAACGGAGTCACTCTGAATTCTATTGTCTAGCGGTGACGTTTATGTGCCAATTTGCATTATTTTACCCTTATTTTGAACTGCATTTCAAAATATTTTACTACTTTTTTGTAATTGAACTTACTTAAATTACTCCTTACGCAGACCCCCACCATATATATATATATATATATATATATATATATATATATATATATATATATATATATATATATATATATGAATGATAAAATAAAGAACGAAAAGGAAACGTTTATCAATCTAACTGCAGTGCTTGAGAGATGCCAGCTGCCTAGTATTGATCTCATAGGTAAGCCGAATCTTTACTTATAGAAATTATTAATGAAAGAGAAGAAACACGGTTAATGATCAGTTTATAGAGTTTTATAATTTTATGGGCAGGGTAGAGGAATCCTTTCTTTGGATTTATCGAGGTGGTTTCTCAGTATGTTGAGGCATGTGCTAATGGTATATTTGTGCATAGTGATTTGATATCGAAATTAACCATAACATTGTATTCTTGATTTATGTTTCGTATCCCTTAGATTAAATCACCAAAATATTTAATGTGTGTTGTGTTGAGGCTGCCTAAGAATGCAGTTGGCGTTTTTACAATAATTTCACTTAATTAGTAGGATACATTTTTGATTCCGGATAGAGTGTATCTGATGGGTATGTTGGATTTGTGTGTTCTTTTCAGTAAGCTGTGGGTATAGTGAAGGTGAGTATGGTGATATTCTATTAATGTAGCCCAGTATTTGCTTTCATTTTTAATAGATTCTTAAATGTTTTGTTGATTTTTGTGTCTAGATTTATTGTTTGTTCGTTGGTTTTTAGGTCGGTGTTGTTGACCTTTAAGGCGGATTCTAGTTCTTCTATGTAGCCATTGATATATGTTATGTCTATTCCGGCGCCTTTTTAGGATCGGGTTATGATAATGTTTTATTCCTGGATAAGTTTTTAATATCACTATATAACTACTGGTTAAAGCAGTTTCATCAGTATTTATTAGGGTGGCTGTTGAGATAACTCTCATGAGTCCTTTATCAAATTTTAATCCAAGACTTAAAGGTTTCGACTCAGTAACAGAAATGTTGATGTTATAAATGTTGTAGATAAGATTTGGGTTACTGACCTCTTTCCATCTACTGTGGATGCATTGGAAGTGAAGCTAGTGTTTTAAACGATTTATTTATTTCATTAAGATTCATATTTATTCTATATCTAATCCTAACTCATATATATATATATATATATATATATATATATATATATATATATATATATATATATATATATATATAGGTTTAGCCACACTGATAAGCTGTGATGGAGCAAAACATTCTGTCTGTACTCTCTCTCTCCATATATATATATATATATATATATATATATATATATATATATATGAATGAAAAAGATAGCAAGTAGTAGAGTAGCAAGATTCCACCTACCCTAGATACTTATAATTAAATATCAAGTAAATTTAGGTAAGTAAACCATCACTAAGAGTCACTATGTATCGTAATGGTTTTGGTGCTAGTTATTGATGTGTTCTAGATAGAAACCTTGCGTCGTTCAGTTGTGAGTGAGAATTTGAAAAGTTGAACTTTCACCTTATTATACACCATAAATGTTAGAAAGGTGTAAGTGTCAGAACTGCGACAAAAACATTCAAAAGGCTTATTTAGATCGGGCTCCTGCTCTTCGGATAGTCGAAAATTGGTTTGGCAGATTCCATCAGATTTATTTTAAATTACAGGATCAAAGACCTTTCAGTGTCGATAAAAACAGCGCTCTGCTTTTGCCATGGTTGAGAATAAACCAAAACCTTCCACGGAAGAGGTTGCAAAGAGTTTGAAAATCGATATATCAACTGCCTTTTGCCATTTGAAGTACCTTGATTCATTTCAAAACGCGACACTGGACGCCAAATTCGGTGACGGAACAGAACAGTCTCGAACGTCAGCCGTTCTGTGACAGAATTGTCCCTGGTGATTAAAAATAGATCTTTATGGTAACGTTCTTCGAAAACAGAGTTGTGAATGTACAGAAACCGTGGGTAAATCATACTTGCATCCACCGAAGTTGTTGCTGTCCGTTTGGTGGGATTGCAGAGAGATTATTCACTTTGGAATTCTTCCAGCTGGCCAAACAATAATTGCAAATAAGAATACTTCTTCAGTTTTTATATAAAGATTTTTTTAAGAGAAATCTGATTGAAATAATAATTTAGACCTTCTCTGAAAATCTTTATTTATGGAAATATGTAACCATAAGAAAAAATAATTAATATTGAAAAAACAAATCTAGTCTTCTGTATTATTTGATCTCTTTAAAATATTTTAGTTCTAGTAATTTTACATAATTAAAAAACTAAAAGCAAATATAACTTCTAGAGTGCTGCCTCTTTTTCTCAATATAAATTTTGTTGAATATTATTTTCTTAAGTCGTTAACACTTGAAATATTTCCATGAAACTAGGGGAGAATTAACTTTCAATTAGGTGTATCGTGTCAGCGTGTGTATCCTTATTTTTCTCTGCCTTTTGTATCCACAAGCTGTTCGACTTTCTCCTTCTGTGAGGTGTTTAATTAGTGTCTCTTGCACTTAGAAATTAAACGGTAACAATATTTCTTGGTGACAATCAATTATTTTGATTTCTGCTCGTATCAAATTTTAATGATGTTTTTGCAATATGAAAAAAAAAAAAAACAGAAATATTGCAAGACATAGTTTTCAATTTTCGTCATGATAATAAACATTTTCTTCGAAACTAAAAAAGAATCTCCCTTAATCTGATAACAGGTTACACGATTCTTAATCATATACTTACAGCGACTAAGCTGTTTCTCCAGTCACTCATCAAACAATTTATTTTTACATGTCGGAAAATATGTCAATGCTTATTCCAGGCAAGCTTTATGTGTTAATTTCTATTTAAGAACGTAGATAAAATTCTTCCTATCATGCTTTATTATCTAATTATACAAATGTTTACAATTATAAGATTTGATTAAATGAAATATATTTATTTGTGTTGGATACTAAATTGCTAATCTAATATTTTTGCAATCACACATTCGTGAAGAGGCGTTACCATTATCCGACCCAATAATCAACAGAGATCAAAATATCTGACTTTATTTGGAGGAATCGTTCCATAATTTATTTAGAGGAATCAATTCTACAATGTGAATTGGATAAAAACTAACACATCGAAACATTTAAAAATTGTTTCAAAAATTATCATCGAATCAATCGAGATAAAAAGACAAAAAATATTGGTTTTGATCAGAAACAACTTTTATGAAGCTTTGTGTTTCTCCTAAAAAGAAAAGAGAAAATATCTTTCTATAAAACTGGTGTTTGCGGGGAGTCGTGTTTTTTATAACTGGAAATGTATTGCTGGCGAATACAGAGGTCAATTTCATTAGTAAGAGTGATTGCATGTTCACAGAAATGCAATAAGAAAGCGACAATAAATCAAATTACGTTTCGTGTCAAGTTTTCGCTCCATAAAAACAGATTTAATCACATTTCAGTGAAGGAAAATATCATTTGTAAGCGTTCCGAATATTTTCAGTCATCATAAGTGAGACAAATAAAAATTTCAATGCGTTACAGCAACGGGGCTGTTCTGCCTTCTCAAAATCAATATTGTAAATGGTAGTCATTAGCTGTGATCAAATATCAGCCCCTCGTACTGATATGAAATGTCAAACATATGGCAAATATTTCAGTTAGAAAAATCCAAATTTGACCTCAAATGGTCGCGTTTGTGTAACCTTTGCACATGAGCGAAAATGCGAGCAATTGTTTATGATTGGTTGGTTTGCTCGTTTAACTACAGACCTTACGCAATCAAATGATATCCAATGTTAGATTACGAACAGTTAAGGGCATACAAATTATTTAAACCGTCTTTCTCCATTTCCACCTCTCTCTCTCTCTCCCTCTCTCTCTCTCTCTCTCTCTCATCGAATTCCTCGCTTTCTCCCTAGCCCCCTCTCTCACTTATAGTCACATTCTTATTTCATTTTTTTTATTCAGTTTGCAAATAAATGGGATAATTTAACATCTAAACGAATTAATATTTACCAAGCAAGTCGATTATCATTTCCTCAAAGAAATCCTAAATGTCTTCCTGTATTCGGAGTCTGGCTAATTAGCGTTTTATTATTAATAATTACTATTTTCTAACTGCGAAAATAATAAACATTAATTAATACCTTTAAAATAAAGGGATACCAAGCAAACAGTTGCAATTAAATTAAAATTTAACGTATGCATCCATATTGTTTTGTTTTAATTCGCCATATCATCATTCTCCAGGCCATCATACTTAATCATTTGCTGTTGATTTCAAGACAAAAAGGCAGACTTTTTCATTACAGAAGGTAAGAGATCATTATGCTACGAAATGTTTGCCTTTGCAGAATAGCAAAAACTTCAGTTCGTTCATTTCCAAGTATATTCTTTAAGATTCCTTTATAAGGTAGCAAAGATCTTCACAATCGAACGAATTTTATTTAGATTTTGTAGACTAATTCATTACAGCATCCAAATGGATTTTGTAGCAGAATCTTTGCCCAGATTTCTTCCAAGTGTTTTATATTTGGTACACGGCGAAAAAATGTTTAATTACAAACTTGTTTACACTTGACTATTAAAGATTTGCATAAACACTTTAGCGCCACAAGGGTGCCGGAGTAAATTATCGCCATTTTTTTATTTTTAGTTTCGCGCAGGTGTGTTGTTTGTTTTTTATTTTGTCGACTGCACAGTATAGTAGGGTCTGTTGGACAACGTTAGTGGGAAAAAGTACACCATGATGTAATTCACTCCATCAAAAATTTGGAAATGGCATACTATACTGTCTGAAATTTGCAGCGGAAGCTCTAATGCTAACATTTCAGTGTGTTAATCTGAGGATTTGGAAATATAGATACGGCAACTCGGAAAACTCACTCTGATCGTTCTGAATGGAAAAGAAGTCCGGAATTTGTTGGTGAGGGACTCAGACTCAACACGGAGGTTCACACCAAGTACCTTGAGGAAGTAGTGTTACCCTGGGTTAAGAGGATAGCTGTTGGAATATCCAAAGTCTAGCAACAAGACTCTGCACTATGCCACACAAGGAGCAGAACCAAGTCATGTTGTCAGACAATTTGTGCGGCCACGTCACCCCTTACATCTGGGCACCTAATTTGCCAGACTGCAACCACCTTGATTATTATGTGTGGGGCGCAATTGAGTGAGAGACCAAAAAAACTTCTTGTAACACCAAAGATGAACTGAAGGCAATGATTCTGGGAGTATTCACTAACAAGGAAACCATCCAGAAGAGTTGAAGGCGTCTCCGAAATTATCTGGAGGCTGTGGTCGAAGGCAATGGCGATTTTATTGAATAAATTTACTCTTTCGTATTTCAAGATATTTTTGTGTAATTTTGGTAAATGTATCTGTTAAAATGAGATGTCGGTGTTATTTTCATTATTGTGTCATTTAGACGACAGTTTATCCAACGCAACCTGTATCTCGTTCCCTTAGACGTGCAACAGATACCTTGGAATCAATGAATCACCAATGTTCATAGAATCTTTATAATTTCTGGATGTACTTTTCATACAGAACGTCATATTTTATTATGCAAGTCAATGTTTTCATTACCGACTGAATTTTAGCTTACACGATATTGTATGAGAAATGTTTACAATAGTTTCTTTGGTAGAATCCAACTCGAGCTTTTTTTGTATCATATTCGAAATAATAAAAATTATAGTCATTGATATTTAATTTCAAATATATAAAGAATTACTTTTATTCTAAGAAGAGTTATAAAACGAAACATGATATCGTAAATTCATTGTGATGTTATCAGTAGAAAGGAAATTTCAGCCTTTGAACCGAAACTAGAAGAAAAACATTGATGTTAAGAATATCACCAAAAGTGATAAAGAACACATTTATAGGGAAAAAGTGGAATTTTATCAGCAAGTATATATTTGAAGAATCAAATATTGCGAATAGAAAAAGGAAGACAAACACTCAAAAGAACAAGCAGCTTCAAGTGTATCTCATAATGGAAAACCTTTGGGATATCTATTTATATTATTTAATTTTCAACTTGGGTGCACAGGGAGTGTAGAATATCAGCGCGGTTAGTACAATCCATGAGATAAATACAATTTCTGTTGTGTTTACATTCTCAATAAAGACGTTGGGAAAGACCTGAGTACTTATATTTTCTCTGCCCTCAACTATATGTTAAAAGTATGCTAGACTGGCTTCTTTAGACTTGGGCGGCAAAAAACTAAGAGAAGGAAAATTCTGGATTCCAAGAGAAGTCAACGGGAAACTACTATCTAATCTTTCCTAAGTAGTTATGACAATTCACATTCATAGTAAAGGAAGCTGTAGTGAGACATGATCGTCTATATCCTTGAAGAGGGATGCCATTTTAACTAACTCCTTGTTTAAATCTCTGATCCGCGTCGTGTGATGCATGCAAATCTAAACGCGTGAAAAAAAAAAAAAAACATTATTTTCGAGGACAAATTTTATTTCATTTATAATATCTGTTACGTTTGTACTTAAAACTTTGCAGGATTCTCATTGTGTTAGAATATTTGATTATATTTAAGACATTGAAGGCTAGAACAAAAATAGAGAAACGGAATACAGTTCCAGTAAGACTTGAACAATGTTTTCTTAACATACTTTACTTAAGTGTATGGAAAATGTGAAATTATATGCCAGTAAATATCGTACATATAAGAGGACCTGTGTTTATATTCTCTGGGGGTGGGGTCTGGCTGCATTCGGTAAGTTTATGGAACAGGAAAACAGAGTTTTGAACCATTTAAAACTAGAAAAATCAGTATGAATACTTAAATATTGAGATGACTTAATATCACTCGATTGTCAAAAACAAGTCCCAAGTATTAGAAGTTTGAAAATTAAATGACAGGTGAAACACAGAAGATGACGATTCTGAAATCTGTTAGATTAAGGAACATAACATAGATAAATGAAGAAAACTAACGAATTATCTGACTTGTAGCTAAGGAAGTTGTTTTTTTAGAAGTCGATAGAATAGTCAATGTTCGAAACTAGAAAAGTGATTTTAAATTCAGTCAAATCTCCCGATTTTCTCATTGCTATTTGCAAACGCCTACGTCATATCTCTAGGCTAGAATTGTCTAGAACTAGACAAGAATACAAGAATATAGGCAACATCTGAAAAAAATAGCAAACGAGAGATCAGAAAAAATGAAGGACTAACTCCTACGCACTTTTCGAAAGGAAATTCTCGGATTGGCAAACTTGGTATTTACTGGCTAGGGATAACGACTTATTCCATAGTGAGAGCATCTACTTAAAATAAAAAAAGGATTAAAGTTAAACTCTCCAGTACAGAAAACTATAATACAATACTGAAGAGTTAACAATCCGCTAAAGAAAACCATTCCATGATGTTTGATTATTGGTTCAGGTTTTGGTAAGTGGATCGATGTCCTAACTATTTGGTTCCATTCTAGATTGATTCTCATATGAAAACAGTGACACAGGAAAAATACTAGAAACGACGTGCTAGGTGATAAAGAATAACATATATTTTTAAATGCAATATCTCTACATGAAGGAAATGTAAATGACTCTCCACAGCTTCATTTATTTTAATAGTTATATATTGTGAATGTAATATTTTTTAATTCAGTTTACATTATCTTAGACTGGTTACTAGCCAGAGAGAGATAATAGCGTCTTCCATACTATTTTAACCATATATGCGTTCAAAATATTTATAGTATTCCCAAATGCGTTATTCCGACGTTAACGCAACGACCTCTCGGCCCAAACTTAACCTTTACACCACGTATATGACGAGAGCTGAAATAGTTGCGCCAAACACTTTCATAGTAATAAAACTAGAGAAAGATGGTAAAAATAAAATAGGAATACACTAAAAAAATAGAAAGAATGTTGCTAATGTATCGCTGAAAAATCCCGTTGTTGTATAGAAGACGTTTCACAAAAGAAATCCAAATATCAGTATATCTACTGGCAACGTTGCAGACGTCTTAAAAATTCCATTAGCGGATTCAGCTTGCAAACAACAAAGAGCATACAGATAGCAACTCTGTACAATGAACGGAGAGATTACAGAAGACATTATGGTGATCAAGGCAGACTGTGTGGTTAAAAAAAGAATAAAAGAAATTTAAATAAATAATTTCTAATGTCTGAACAAAAAAAATCTAAACCTTTCTAAAACACGGAAAATAGAAAAATATGTGGTGAGTTTCTTTGTCTATCTTGCCAAATGTACTTACATCAATCTTATCTTAAATAACATTACATAAGCTTTACACGTGGAATTCAAAGGGAAATGAATCACGTTTTTACTGAAGAATATCTTTAATTCATGTCGCGCAGCATTGAGTGTGGACAAAGAATGTTACCAAAGTAAAAGAAACCAAAAGCCAAAGAAGAAATTGAAGGCAATTAGCTAAGAAAGAGTAGATAAAGAAACATGTTTGAGGGGAAAGATAATGCACTGACAACTGTGCAAATGAATATCATTTGACGAAAAATAAATGATACAAACAGAAACCAAAATTTATGTTAGAGAATGTCTAAAGTTGTGGCATAAAATCAAAAACGGTTTTGGAGTTATCCATTTGCATCATCTACAGACCGTTTCTTTAGGGACTGAAGAGCAGGTGGACGAGGTGTACCGTCAAAAACGCTTACGTTTCAGAAGCCATGATCAAATATTAAAGAGATTAAATATTTGTGTATAAAAATATGTCGCATGTATTTCTCAGTGAGATGGGTTAATTGTTTAAAATATGAAACTACTTTCAGATTGTACAAATCCAAACTTAGGTCATACATTGTATTGTATTTTATTGCTTTCTTACGGTTGCTTTTTTTCATATTGTAAAATATTTGTAAGACACAGAAATGTTAACAAGAAGTGAAATCGTACAGTTGACATTATTTCCAACTTGAGTAATGAAGCAATGATAAGAATACCAGGATGACTGATTGTCACTTACTCTCCAGTGACAATAACGAGGTATAACTGATGTAAAAATATCGAATATACAATAATAATAATTAAGTAACATATCTTGGGACATTCTTAAGAAAGGCAGGTTAATATCGAAGTCAGGAGAAAACATTTATTACATTTCTGCACCAAATGAAATTTATCATAAATTGGATGGAACCTTTCCAGAAAGCAACACAGTAAAATCGAATGAAAATAAAACAAACTGAGGTTAATATTAACATCAAGAGATGCCATGTTGTGCAGCTGACATTGCATCCGATGGTAATCTACAATGGAAACTGAGTTAATGGGTAATGAGCGTACGAAGATGAATATACGCTATTAGAGATTAAAGCTCTATTGGCGCGGATCCATAAGAAAAGTCTAGAATATTGGATATTATTTGACTCTATGGATATGGAAGATATTCATCTACGACATGAGAATGCAAATAATAATAATAATAATAATTCTTTGCCAAAGACGACAATGAGTTGAAAGGCCTCCTCAATATTGTAAAATACTTCAGTGACGATATAGGTATGGACTTCGGATTAGATAAATGTGCAAAAGTAACATTCAAGAAAAGTAGAATTACAGAAACACCCTTAATAGATTTAGATTTTGTCACAAAGATGAGGGAACTGGAGCATGGTGAAGCTTATAAGTATCTAGGAATTAGCGAAGGAGATGGCATACAACACCCCCAAATGAAGGAAAAAATAAGAAAAGAGTACTACAGGCGTGTACGTCTGGTACTAAATACTGAGCTAAACTCAAAAAAACAGAATATCAGCCATAAACACATTGGCTGTCCCTGTGGTGCACTACAGCTTTAATGTCCTTAACTGGACCATAGCTGAAATTAAGCGAATGGACGCCAAAACGAGAAAGCATCTCACTCGCTACCTCATGCAGCATCCCAAAGCTGATGTTGATCATCTGTATGTTCCCAGATCCGAAGAAGGCAGAGGATTAATTCAACTAGAACTGTCCTACAAAACTACAACAATTGGCCTCCAAAGATACTTGGAAACTACAGAAGACTGGATGATGTATGTGTCAAGGAACATGAAAGTAGTAAGTGTCTTTACTCCGTAATAAAAGAAGCCATCAAATTCAAAATGGAGTTTCAAATGGGCGTAGAGATGCAACTACAGCACAATACACCGGCTGAAACTGCAAAATACTTAAAAAAAGATAGCAAAGACGAATGCAACCGACCAGATAAAGAATCGATGAGAAGATAAACCGCTTCATGACCAATACACTGCCCGTACCAAACAAGCTAACGTAGACAAAACCAGTACCCATCAGTGGCTACGTAGTGCAGGGTTGAACACTGAAACTGAAGGTTTTATCCTTGCTGCACAGGACCAATGCTTGCTAACTAGGAATTATCAAGCACATACACTAAAATATTGTGTCAGCCCAAAATGCAGAATCTGTGACAAATGTCCAGAAACGATTGATCATCTTGTATCAGTTTGCACGATATTGGCACCCACTGAATATAAAAGCCGGCATGACAGAGTGGGCCAATATCTGCACCGGAAAATCTGCAACTTCTACAGGAAGGAAACTGAAAGAAAATGGTATGAACACCACCCAGACCCGGTTACGGAGATAGGACCTGTTACAATTCTATGGGACTACACAATACACACTGACAGAACAATCAAGGCCAACCGCCGAGACCACAATCAAAAACGGTGCCTCCTTATTGATATGGCAGTCCCTGCTGACTGCAAAGTATCTTTAAAGATATTCAAAAAGCTGTCAAAATACAAAGACCTTGAAATAGAAATCTCGAAAATGTGGCATATGGGAACATCAATAATCCCTGTTGTAGTTGGAGCCCTAGGACTGGTTGGAAAAGATTGCAGTAGACTAATTGAAGGGATTCCTGGAAGTCCATGCCTCAAGGAGATACAAAAATTGTTCTGACAAGTACAGCCCACACTTTACGAAGGGCTTTATCTATGTCATTTTTTTTTTGTCAGTGGAAAGTGTCATGATGCCATTTCTAACCTTAGGTTCCTGGGCGGGACCCGGAAAGAAATGTGTAAACGCCAGAAATCAAAGAAAATAATAATAATAATAAGAAGAAGAAGAAGAAGAAGAAGAAGAAGACGAAGAAGACGAAGAAGAAATGTGGCACATGGGATCATCAACAATCCCCGTTGTAGTTGGAGCCCTCGGATTAATCGGAAAAGATTCCAGTAGACTAATTGAATGTACCCCTGGAAGCCCATGCCTTAAAGAAATACAAAAAATTGTTCTCACGAGTTCAGCCCACACCTTACAAAGAGCTCTGTTGATGTGTTTTTTTTTGTGGAAAATGTCACGATGACATTTTTAACCTTAGGTCCTTTTTATATCCGGAAAGAAATGAGTACACATCAGAAATCAAAGGAAATAAACTAAAGATAATAATAATGAGCATGTAGTATGGAACTGTTCAATGCTTGCAAAGAATTCTGACAAATTTGGAAACATGACGCACTGAGTTTGGAAACTTTATCAACGAGAATGTCATGGATAATATAAAAGTGAATATTTTATGGGAGAGGAGAATTCAGCAATTATTCACTCTTAGATATAGTTTTTCACAAAGGGGACCGATTTTGTTATATTATTGAGGTTGCTTTTCTATTTAATACCAGAATAGCCAAAAAAAGAAGGACAGAATATTGTAAGCCATACGATTGGGGCTAGAGTAATCGATGAATGAAGAATAGTTTCCGGGAATTTTCCCATTGGCTAAAAGTATATTTACAAGTGAGGTTTTATATGTTGCAGGAAGCCAATCAGAAAATAATTGGATACCTAAGGCTGCTTCATTCAGTTTCAGAGGCAATAATTTCAAATCTAATAAATGAAATCCAATAAGCTATGGAAAAAGACAAATAATAATGAGTGGCGAACACGCGTCATATACACTATATATTAATGAGGCAAAATAAAGCAAGTTATTAGACGTTTTGTTTCTAATTTCACATATTTTTTATATGTTTAATATAAATTTGCTTTCAAAATTTTATATCTGCATTTATTTCTACAAACAATTTTATTCAATTTGTAGCGTGAAATTTTAAATATACTTTCTCGCGAAGATTTAAGTCTTTTTTCCAAAATGATAAAAAACAAAGTTAAGTTGACGCTACCTTAAAATAAAAGAACAAGCGTAACAAATGCATCTTACTAAAGTTTTTTCTACGGCAGGTTTTCTTTCTCTATTTATCTGATTTCCCTTGAGAAGGGGAAAACGTTAGATGATATTTTCTTTTCGATAGTGAATACAAACGAAAGTAAAATTCTGTTCACTTTGTTACCATACTTAATGCACTGGCAAATATCAAAGAAAGTCAAATGCAAATGAAAGGGACTTACGCTGCTGTCTCATGGCATGCGATCCACATAAGAATTCTAAAAGCATTAAAATGTACGTATGGATCATTGATACAAGTGTAGGGAGATACATAAAGAAAATGGTTCAAGGTAAAAATCTTTGCTTAAGATTTTTATGAATAGATGTATGAAATGAATTATTATTTATATGTTATTATATTGCATACTAGCAGGCTTCGACTTGAAATCTATGAAACATATATTTTAAATAAACATTTTATTAAAAAATTGTCTTGTTATTGTTAAGGAAAGTTTTATAAATAGATGCCAACTTAGAGCCCAAGTAAATTTCAAACAATTTTCTGCACTATATAAGATATTCTTAAACGGAACTATTTCTGATAAAAAAGCAAAACAATTCTCGAATAAAAGAACAGTAATGAAAGACAGTTAATTAATGAAATAATTTTTTTAAAAATTAATATGCAAATTAGTTAAACTTGAAGAGTGATATTGCCTAGAATTAGATAATATATAATACAGATATTGGGGCTTGAATGAGTAAATTACTCTAAGGTAGATACTTACCTGCCCCAGGTATCACGGCTACAACTAGTTTGGACAAACTATGACTAGCTTAAACCAGCTTGAACAAGCTAAGACCAGCGGCCCGAGGGAAAAAACTGGGGGTGGAGTCAAGTAAATCTCTTCTATAAGGTAGAGCTGGGGCATTTTAATCTCAGTAATTATGGGAGAAATGAGCTTCAATTTCGTATTTATTCATATAGATTACAAAATATAGTTTCTATTTAATTAGCTATTATGATTTTCTTCAAATGTTGTATGTATAACTAATTCTATTTTCCCATCTTTACACTATATTAATTTTATCTTATATTTGTCCCCTGTTCAGTCACTGATGAAATAAAAATAATTGTACGGAAAATAAGGATCTACATACATCAAACCGTCTTCAGCAGAAGAATTATCGTTTAACTTTTAAAAGGTTAGCTTAAACATTAATTCAATACGTAAATTCAGCGATCAATTTTGAGTTGTTCTCGAGTTTATTGATGCCTATCGCATCTACTCCTCCCTAGCTATCAAGGGTCTTCCACAGGAGCTATTTTAAATACCGCCCGATAGGACGGCTTTTAAACTAATTTATAATAAAACGTGCACAGCAATTTTTCATACAAAAGAAAATAAGTGTTTCTCCCCTTGAACCATGAAAGCAACGATAGTGCCTAGTATAATATATTAATATATATTTTTAACCTCGCATAATCTGGCAACCCTGAATCTGAGCTCAACAAAAATCGTTCCCTGTGTCTATTTTTCTAGGGCTTTTGAATGAGCTATGAATCATTGAAATCGGTCACACAAAAACACAAATTCACACACATGCACTTTACTTTATATATAAGATTAAGAAGATTAAGCAAATGGATATCATAAAACTCGATACTAGATGCACAAACCGGAATTCTTGTTAGATGAAATCATAAAATTATTTGGGACATTGATAATCAAACAGCCAATTAATCCGATTTTCCACAAATTCACCAAATCTATTTTAAAGTCATTATGAAACTGAGTATAAATATGAAGGAAGTGGATTGAACTTGGGCGGATAATTTCAATATAAAA
This sequence comes from Acanthosepion pharaonis, assembly GCA_903632075.3. NCBI lineage: Eukaryota > Metazoa > Mollusca > Cephalopoda > Sepiida > Sepiidae > Acanthosepion > Acanthosepion pharaonis. The sequence continues at coordinate 840,908 of CAHIKZ030005152.1, read as the reverse complement.
ACTAAGCTAAGGAATTAGTAAGTACTAATTAACTTAACAGTAAATCAATAAGATATATAATTGTTTCAATTAAGGATTAAATTACTTTTAAAACATACTTATTAATTTGTTCTTATAGGCTATCACATATTACTGTGCACCAACTCTCTCACACACACAAAATAGAAGAGGCGTGAATGGGTATCCGTCTATGAATGCGTGCATGCGTGCTTCTCTGTACATCTACGCTACATGTAAATTCTATGAATTACAATTCGCTAAAGACACACGCACGCGCATATATATATATATATATATATATATATATATATATATATATATATATATATATATATATAATATATTTTATTAGGAGACCAAAAAATAAATATAAAACATAAAAAAAGGGCCGCCTAGAAAGGCGTAAACATTAAAAATGTTCTCGAGGCAAGCTATCAAATATAAGATATAAAATGCAGAGCCAGATGCCTTGGAAAAATCTCCCCCTTCTTAGTCCCATTCCTACTAATACCATCCACCTACTGGTGTTCTAACACTCCCACTTCTAAATCTCACTCCCGCCAGTACCATTCACCTTCCGGTGTTCTATAAGTTTTCTTCTAGACTTCGCTATACTACAGATTTTTCAACCTGCCTTAGGAAATCTAGCGATCGAAACACGGGTGAGAGATTTTCCAAGGTGTGTACATACATACATACATATATATATATATATATATATATATATATAGGTAGATAGATAGATAGAGGGAGAGGGGGAAAGAAATTACATTATCTTTATTTATACCTCTCTCTCTCACTTTGTAACGCTTATAGATATAGACCGGATGTAAATAGGAGGCAATATTGCGATTATGTATAAGTTTCGTCTTCTTTTCACTTTGTGTATATATCTAGCTATATCTATATGCATATTTCTAAAGATTCTTTTAGACAGGTACATAGTCATGGTAGTTAGTTACTGAATGACAAATTCTTAGGAAAAATATTTCGTTATGTAAATCCTGAAGGAGGCTTACAATTTAGCGTTACCGTGTTAATATTTTGAATTTAATGTAAGTAAAAACATTTCGCTTTTAAATTTGATAAAATCGGATTGACGAAACGCGTAGGCAGCGACTATGAAATATATTTTCCAATTGTCTCATTTTTTATTCAAATTGTCATATCTTCAGAATTATTCTGAGAAATTTAACACACACACACACACACACACACACACACACACACACACACACACACATATATATATATATATATATATATATATATATATATATATATATATATATATATTAGTGCATGTGTGGGTAAGATTTAACATAGATTTCCATAATTATTTTTTAATGTACATTGAATAGTAAAATTATCCACTGATGTTTTCTATTTCATAAATATTCACATATGTTTTTATATAACAATTAATAAATTTAACAAATACGTACACTTTTCATAAACGTTTTATTAATGTATTAATAAATATATCAATAAAAAAAATCCCTTAACATTGTGTTCTGATGAAATGAATCCCAAATATGAAAGGATGATAAAGGAATTATAGTAGAACATTTGTATATAACCTTTCCTCCTTTCAAACTTCCTAAGCAGTAATTATATTTAATTTACGCAATATTTATTAAGGCTCAGGTCTGAAAAGCAGAGGATAAGAAATATATTATTTGAATAGAGATTTTTTTGTAAATCAGAAAACTCAATCATTTCCAAATTAAAATCGATAGCAAATAACATTAACTTTTCACGAATCTTGTAAAAAGATTTTTGCTAAAAAAGGTCATTTAAACATTGTAACGAAGAAAAATAAAATAGACAGTGAAAAATAAAAAAAATAAACACGTCGCCACGTCATTTAACGAATTTAATACGAATAATTATTAAATATTTTATTTTACAGACAAACACGCAAACAAAGACATACCGAAAAAGCTCTCATAAAATATGTGGTGTGCACCAGGTATTTACGGATCATAAATGGAAGACTGTCAAACATAAAATGTTAGATCGCGTACGCCAAAATGAAAATTCTCTTTTCTTTTTCAGACATATTTGGAGGAGTAATGTGGCTGCTTCCAATCTGCACAGGACATAAAAAAGAACATCATGGTTGTTGTACTAACCACCAACAATGACAAATTTGATGTCCTTTCAAATGACTAAGACAAATGATATATAACTTTAGGGCGACTTCACGAACGTATCACCTGTCATGTATTCATTATAATTATTGATATTGACTGACAGTCAAAAACACTTTGAATTCAAGGAAATAGAGGACAAGAATGTTTTTTACGTTTTTGGAGAAATGCTCTATTTTTGAAGAGTGATTCTTTTATATTCTCTTCGACGCAGTAATAAAACTATTTCCCAGTTTACCATAAAACAGTTTGTCGAGGCGGCACAGAGAAAAGATAGCAGTGATTATAATTTCAAATTAAATTCAACTTGCTGAAAGGTTTTTAAAGTTATGGTCGTTTTCGCTTCTATTTCGATACAAAAGAATTGCTTCACTAAAATAACTCTTTTGACAATATGACATTTAATCTTCGACAATTTCCGGTAATTCCTTTTGTATTTTCTTTCTTACCGAGCCTGTACCCTACGCTTAGGTGCCTTCATACACACGGGAGAATAAAAAAAGAAGCAAAAAAAAAACAAAACAACAAAAAACTGATACCGTGATTCTTTATCAATTGAATATATGGAAAGGGTTTTATTCCCAACCCTAACCTTAACCCTAACCCTAGAAAGTGGACTAAACAAATTTCCTTTTAAAAGACATCCTATTCGGTCACTGAAATATAAAAAAAGGAAAAAAACATCTTTCAAACAAAAGTCGTTTTTAATTTAATTCAAATTCTACACGATTTGGATTTTGGTTAGTGAGTTTCAATTTTACAAATAATGATCTTCCCAATACTTCTAAGCAAATGTATATTGATGCATTAAGAAAATTTTAAATCTCCATTAGATTAAGCAACCCTTCATTTCTGTTAAATATATGAGGGATTAAATGCTGAATTATATATTTGTTTATGCAAATTTTAAGTGTTTTAACCATACTTTTGCATGTAAATGCATTCGGTAATTTAAAGACAAGAGGAATAGCCACGATTTCACTAATATAAAGAGTTTCTATATCACATTTCACCAGGATACATCTACGAGCTTTTTTCTATTGTTAAATGTTTGTCCAATTTAATTGAGAATAACTTTCAATTTTCGTGAGTTTCTATATATATCTACATCCATGTTAAATATAAATAAATAGTTAAACAAGTACTAAAAATATAAATTCTCTTTCAGAACTTTAAAGTGTGGGACATTTAACAAGAAACCCACTTACAGTGAAGAAGTACCTTTGATAGAATATATATTTTTTCGCGTTGAAAAAATTAAATTACCAACACTTTAAATGAATTCTTTCGAAGGGAATTTTTATCAGAGATTTTGCCAAAGCCAACGGCATTTGGTCAGAAAGGCTGAATAATCGAATTGTATTAGAGAAAAAATCTTGGAATCTTGATTCATGTGATCAGCATTTTGGTATTGGCGCCAAAAAGCCTAGTGAACTTGGCCTCGTTTTGGTTATGGATACATTGAGAAGTAATCAGTACACACAAAGAACCACCAGCCACGATTTTTTTTTATGTAGAACGCTATGAGGATAATTCAACGAACGACATTCGTATGTAATTTTATACGTATGCCAAAGTGAAAGTCATCTTATGCCATTCCGCATATATAAAATTAATCTCTCATTTACATATTCTCTTCTCCCAATCGACAAACACAAACAATTCATACATACATGCATATATATACAGGTTGTATCAAAAATACATTACAAACTTTCGGGGCGGCTTCTTCACACAAAAACAAGGATAAAATCCTACAAATCTTTCGTCTTTGAGTTATTAAGTTTGAAGAAAGTATACGGCGGATTGCGTTGTATTGAGCTGTACACTAGATCATATTTACATTTATCATTCGTGTATATTTGTGGCTAGTTTGTCTTGAACGTTTAACGAGTGCATTAGTAAACAGAGAGGTGTCCCGTTTAACGATGCCAGGGTATTCATATCTTGAGCAGGCAGATATGAATTTTACATACGGCCGCGCAAATGGTAATTTCATAAAACTTAATGACTGTATGAGATTCCGTTTCCTGACCGAAGGCAGCAGAATCATCAAACTTTTGCTGCTGCTTATTGTCGCCTTGCTCAGACAGGATCCGTGGCACTACAAAGTATAGATCAAGCAAGACCGAAATCCACTCGTTTGCCTGACCATCAACAACATATTCTACATGTTGTCGGTGACGATCCAGGTATCAGTACACGTCAAGTGGCCCTAGCATATCGTACATTTCATAGGTTTTTTCGCCCTCTGATCACTCATGACGAGACAAAAATTGTCAATGGTTTATTGCACAAACTGCCGATCCCTTGTTTGTCTTTTCAATTTTCTTTACGGCTGAGGCAACTTTTGGAAGAGATGGAATAAAAAAATTACACAATCAACATTTGTGGGCAGATCAGAATCCCTATAGTACAATACAGGCGAGACATCAGCATCAGTTTAAGATTAATGTGTTGGATAGAATTGTAGGTGACTGTCTGTTAGGTCCATATATTCTCCCAGCACGTCTTACAGGAGCTGTCTCAATGGACTTTATTGCGAACCTACTTCCAAACATACTATTATAAAGACGCATATGGTTCATGTATGATGGGACTACAGCACATTTTCGCCACATGATTCGCGATGCATTGTCTGACATCTACCACTAAAGATAGAAAGGGAGGACAGGTTCCACGGTCTGCACTTTCCCCGACCTCAATCCATTCGATTTTTATCTGTGGGGCAAGCTAAAACAATTGGTTTATGCAGTAGACATTAATAATGCAGAAACGCTTCATCAACGCGTCACGGAGTTTTGCGAAACCATTTAACAATCGTGTGAGTGTATTTGAAAAGAAATATGCGAATATATGGTGCTAACTGAAATTATTGTTAGCTATGCATGTTATGAATTTTTTATTATGTTGTTTACTTCTTTATACTAGTTATATGCCCATTATGACTATCCTTGTTGCAGTGAATGCATTATGGGTGAAGAAAGAATATATATATATATATATATATATATATATATATATATGTATTTGTGTATATGCAAGTTGGATGCTACGCGGTAATCCGGTTAAAGAGTTCTCCTTCAAATTAATGTGGAATACGTCTTTAACTAAACTCATAAACTTAATAAATATACACTAGGGGATTAGACTCGATCTAACTTTACCTTAGGTTAAAGTACATTCATATCCTGCTTAATCTTAATAAATATATCTAGGACATAAAAGTGCAGGACCCAAGGTATATAACCTATATAAACATGTTTCTCTGAATATAATTAATAATCATTTAATTAAATATCTTAGATTTTTGAACTTAAATTTCTCGGTTAATTATACAAAAATTTTATACTAATTTACATTTAATTTTTTTTTTTAAATTGCTAATTTCGAAAACATTTTAAAATATAAACCAGAAACCTTTTTTTAATATTATTTTCAGAGAATTTGTTGAATGAAATACAGGGAATTAACCCCGATCTAACTTTTCCTTAGTTTCAAGTACGTTAATAACCTGCTAAATAGTAATACCTACACCTAGGATATAAAAGTTCAGGACTCTAGGTATATAACCTTTATAAATGTTTCTGAAGAATATAATTAATAATCATTTAATTCAAATCTCTTAGTTATTTTAATTTCTTGGTTAGTTATCTGAAAAGCTTATGAAAATTTTTTCGCTAATTTCTAAATCTTTAAAAATGTTATCTTTTAATATTATTTGTAAATAATTTGTTGAAGAAAAAAATGTCAGCATTGGAATTTTGGTCGTCAACACAACCAGACGGTATTGTTTTCGATTCACACTGAAGTAACTACACTTTATATCCTTCCGCCATCCTCAAATAACATACTGAGGTCTTTGCATATCAAAATAGGTCAACGCTGTCTGTCTTTTCCCACTCTCTAAATAAGATAGCAACATCTCTTGATTTTAACCCGGAGTAATTTTTTTTACATTACAATTGTGATTTGTTTGAAGGTCTTGAAGATTGAAAGCTGCTTCTCATAAAATAAAAATTATTACCTACGGTGTTTTAAGTGTTTCTTTAATTCTTTAATTAATAATAATTTTGTTATGTCATTTTGACATAGAGTTCTCACTGGATCTATATCCTCCTGGATATATATATATATATATATATATATATATATATATATATATATATATATATATATATATATAAATATATAGATACATATTTTGCATATAAATAACGTGATGTACGTACATATATTCATCCATGAATGTCTTGTGAATTTTCAAATTACAAAATTAACTTTATATACTGGATTACACAACATGTTTGTTCTATCCTTGTCGCTAGATCATATAAATATAATTAAGTTTGTTTTAGTAAAAAAACAAAACAAATTTTGCTTGTATTTTGTGAAATATCTAATCGCATTTCAAAATATTGGCGTATTATTGTGAGCATTATTGACAAAAAAGGTGGAATAAATTAAGTTCGTAATATATTTTTAAAAAAATTCAGATGTCACTCAAAACCAAACAAATTATGGAGAAGTTATTTTGAATAATCGAATCCGTCAAAGATTTTTCAATGTTTCCCAGTTGAAATTGATACTGCTTAAATCAATCAATAAATCAATATGACAAAGACATTAATCAATATTCTATTGTATTCTTTGTATTGTTTCAGTGCCGTTTCGCTGTGCCGATTGTTTTCATTGCAGAATCTCACGGGCCATTCTTTTTTTATTATTTTCCATTTATAACCGAAGAAGTTATGGAAGCGTGCTTCTCCCAAGAGCAATAATAGAAAGGGAAGACTAAAAAAAGATGTCAAGCAGTTAACTTCATTTGACAGGACCCATTTCCAGCTCCGATATGCAATACGGCAATTCTAAATTACACAACAGAAAAAACACACAATGTACTAAATATGAAATCTACTGCAGAATATTATCTGCATCACCTTTGATTAGTTAAAATCAACTTCATACATGAATTCCACATAAGCTAAGCTCAGAAAAGCAATTGAAACTGACTTACAATATTATTTTTTATTGCAAATAGTAGAGGACGATGAAATTAGATATTTTACACGTACGCGAAACCCAAGAAATAGAGGTGAATTGAAATTAACCAGCTACACAGTAGCAAAGGTTTGTGTCATGCTGTTTATATAGTGGGACGAGCAAAGAGTATAAATCTGACTATCAATCGTATAATTTCAATAATTAGTGTTCCCAGTGGATGAATGGGCAGAAGCATTTGACAAAATGTTCCCTGCCTTAGTTTAAAAAATGTGGTGAAAATAAACCAAGGTAACTCGAGATAATACTTTGGCAACCCACATAATGTTTCAGAATGGGAATCTTTCCGCATCAACCATCTCATATTTAACTATTGTGTTATCTCTTATTATATCATGTACACGATTTGCCTAATGCGAAACAAAGAAAAGAAAACAGAATCTCCCGATAATTTACTCGGAAAAGTATGCCTTTGTCACAGGTTGGTTTCAACTTCAAATGAAACCTAAATTGAACCAAAGATCTGAACCTGGGTTATGGAGCTGCTGGGAAATAATATATCTAGATATAATATATATTGTTTAAAATTTGATAAATTTATGAGGTGATCAATGTCAGGGATAGAGTATTAATGTTGATAGATGGTGTGACATAGGAATCTACACTGTATAGAGAGTGTGTGTCTCACACCTCAGATCGTCATCATACATTTAGCGAGTTCTATATATATGCCACTGGGGGGCGGATAAAACGAAGTAGAAGGAGAAAACCTTTATTAAGCTTATAAAATATGACCTAACTGATGGTTAAGATATGTATATTATTATGAAAGTAACAAATCATATTTTACATGGGGATAAGAGGGACAATAACTTAAATTACCTTATCAGATCCAGAAAAGACAGACCAGCGTTGTTTATTATTATTATTTTTATTTTCTTCGATTTCTGGCGTTTACACATTTCTTTCCGGGTCCCGAACAGGGACCTAAGCTTAGAAATGGCATCATGACACTTTCCACTGACAAAAAAAAAAAAATCTACCCACACGAGGAGATCTCAGTTTTCTACTCTATGCCTTGTATTACTATTGCTTTTGCGATGATCAGTGTTATTACGTATACTCTTGAACTTATGTTTTCTGTCGAGAAATGTGAGATTAGCGCATCTCATTTCATTTATTATAAAAAAAATTCGAAAGCATTTACCTTATACACAGTTTTCTTTTTCATTCCAAACTGAAGACCCATGTTAAAAAGATTTTCCACCTTGTCCCATTATCTACACTTTTAGTGTTTCGGATAAGATTATATATCTTATCCACACATACCCAAAACCCATATCTATATATATATATATATATATATATATATATATATATATATATATATATATATATATATATTCGACTCTCTCTTCGTATACGACATTTGACGGTCATGCAAATTCTTAGAAAACATTACTCCACTGTGCCTCATGTTTACATATATATATATATATATATATATATATATATATATATATATATATATATATGGCTAAAAGAAAAGCCGAAAGCGCTTTGAAATACAGAATAAAAAGAACACAAGAAAAATGAAATAAAATCTTAACCACATTATCTTGTCAGTCGTATTTAACGAAACTTGTATAGTATTTGTAATGTTCAATCATCATTTCTTTTATCTTGGCTCTTATTTTCTATAAACTTTCAAATTGTATAAATGAGGAAGGCCGTAGAATGGATTGAAGAAAAATTTCTGGCAACAAAGAAAAGAATCTAAAGAATGTGATCAATAATATGAACCATTCATGGAATGTTTTATCTTAAAATTAGACGAGATTTTTGTTGTCAAAAGCCAAAAATTGATTTTAGCATTTTCAGCTGGAAACAGCGAAGTCAGAGTTTTATTTTCCATTAGTTAAGCTCTGTCGCTCTGCTTTAAGCTTAAGAAAACGAAAAAATAAAACGCAAAATAAAAGAAGTGGATTACACAATAAAACATCTAATAATGCAATAATAAAAGTTCTATTAGTTTCATATTTGCTTTGAAAAGTCATTAACGTTTCTTTCGTTTTATAAATAATTCATAGTTTGCACCTTTTCATCGCAGATATGATTTGAGAGTGTGTAAATAACGATCTTTCCCATTTCAAACAGATGATGTCGACAGGTTTAATAACGACTGGGCAAAATTGTGGAAGCAAGTAGACGAACACATACTCAAACAAGTTGTTTTTTTCTACAACATATATATATATATATATATATATATATATATATATATATATATATATATATATATATATAAAAAAGGTCAATGATTTAATTGGCGAGAAATCCATCGTCGCAAACAATTCAAATAATAAACAAAAACCCCGAACCTGAACAGGTTCGGGGGGTTTTATATATTATTTGAATTGTTTTTGTATATTTTATTAATTTGTATATTTTATTAAAATTGTGTTGTTGTATATTTTATTAATGTTTTTGTATATTCTATTATTTAATTTTGTATATTATATTGAATTGTTTGCGACGATGGATTTCTCGCCAATTAAAACATTAACCTTTGCATTTGTTTTTGTATGAATAATTCATAATTTGTAAATTGATTGCACGTTTATCGAAATTAAAATAACTGATCCAAGTGCGACTTTTGGATAATAAGTACGACATTACTGTAATTATTGAACAATATAGTTCATGCCACTTTGACAGAAAATTTACCAGTAAAAAATTCGCTTATCACCATATTTGTACAAGAACGCACAACTGTAAAATTTAAAATCAAATTCAGCGTTGCTACTGCACGCTCCAAAAACAATAACTCAGTTCCAATAGCATTTTTCGGATACAACAATACATATATTTTCGTTGTCCTCTTATTACTGAGAGAAAAAACAAGCACAACATCTATTCCATACCTGAGGATGTCTGTAGAAACAGACGAAAGCTTGTAGTAAAAATAAGAACTAATGCAACAGAAATTTAAGGAAACAAGGATCTTTTCATTCATAACAGGTTCGGGGGTTTTTGTATATTATGTGAATTGTTTGCGACGATGGATTTCTCGCCAATTAAATCATTAACCTTTGCATTTGTTTTTGTGTGAATAATTCATGAATATATATATATATTTACACGAATGTGTGAATGAGTGTTTAATAAGAGACAAAAGAAACAATTATATATATGCAGACTGTGTGAGATAAAGCGAAGAAAAATAGTTACTTCTTTATACATTTAAGAGAACGAAACTGCAATATATATATATATATGTATATATATATATATATATATATATATATATATATATATATATATATATATATATATATATATATATATATATAAAACGGAAAAAAAGGGAATGTAATTGGGGAAAATAATAACCATAGACAAGAACACACATACACACATTCATATATATATATATATATATATATATATATATATATATATATACGCATGTGTATATGTGTGGGCATATATATATATATATATATATATATATATATATGCAAATATATATATGAGTGTGTGTGTGCATGCGTATGTATGTTTTATATCTACGTATATGCAAATATATATAAATATATGCAAATATATATATATATATATATATATATATATATATATATATATATGAGTGTATGTGTGTCTGTGCATGCGTATGTATTTTTTATATATTGTAATGAGTGAGAGAGAAAGAGTGAAAGATATTTAAATTATGAAATGTGATGTGATTGTTGGTGTAGTTGAATTGCTTATGCTGATGAGAGAATGTTACAAGGAAGATTGATCAGAGGACGTTTATGGCGACAACTATTTACTGATTGAGATTCATGCACGGATCGCAATGGCCCAAGAAGCGGGGGGATAGGTTTACACGCAAAGTCAAGGACAGAGAAAGTTTCAAGATTTAAGTTTTTTTTCTTCCGTCTGAAATCGCTTCTCTCAGTTTTGTCTCTCCTCTCGAAGATTGATGAGCTTAATGGATATGTCCTCAATTCCAACGCAGAACCGCTTTCTCTTTATTATGTGGCTTGACACTCTGTAGAATTTCAAATCTGTAAAGAAACGAGATTATATTTGCTGGTTTTGTCACTCAACTCCTTTGGACGACTCCACACAATATTTTTTTCTTCTTTGGCTAACCGGAGTGTAATTCTGAAGACATCAACTTTCTGTGTTATCTACCAGTGTTATTAGTAGACTCGTTATGGTTATTCCTTCTTTTATTGAGTTATTTATATCAGAAATATAAGTACTGATAAATTAGGGCGAATAAAAATTGAATGAGGATAGGTAGTAAAGAAATTACAACAAACGCTATCAACTAATAAAATGTTGTATTTTTACAATTGTTATGGTCGGATTCCTTGTACCACGGTGATAGTCCAAGGTAGAACCAATAAAGAAGAACTCGAATACAGGTATGGAATAACACAGATATATCACAAACAGGAATATATACAGAGAAGTAAAAGTGTTAGTATGAACAATTAGGTTTAGTAGAGAGAACAATGTTGTCTCGACCAGTATCACTATTCCAATGTCTTGCAGTAATTGTCTGTACGCGACTGTTTCCGACTACCTCTGACTCAACTCTTGACTCGACTTGAATTACTGACTCGACTTGAACTACTGACTCCTGAGGCGCAGTATTTATTAAGTATGGAATAGTCCATTATTATTATTATTATTATTATTATTATTATTATTATTATTATTGGTAAGATCCCATAATAACAATTAAAAAAATTGCATTGAGTGATGGACAATTTGATATAAGAATGCTTATTAAGCAGTAATACGTTATTTAACTATTCTCTAGAATCTGACGAAAGATAGATGCAGATGGCAATCGTTTTAGCGAAGAGAAATGTAGAAAACTGAATTTCATATGAGATTAAAGAACGCTCATTCAATGTCGCTGTTCAGAGACTTACTTTCAGAATGATGTATCATTAAAGTTCTTCACTAATAAAAGAAGGAACTTTTTGTTATCACTGGTTGCATCTGAATTCATACAATCTCTAAAACATATGATTAATATGAGAAGGATACTGGATACTGAATCTTTTAACAACTAACATTAAAAGAAAAGATGAGCGGTATCTGTAAATATTTCGAAGTCGATTTATATTTATATTTTTGTCCAGTTAGAATTAAATATTCAAATCGGCTTCAGTGTTCATTTTATTCTTTGTAAAAGCATTGCTTATATATTTATCTCTGATTCATCTGGGAAAAGTTATGGCTTTGGGAAGTTAACATTTAATATGACATTCATTTTTAATGGCATTGTGAACTGTTACATGCTGAAAATCCTTTATGAAACTGTTCATATAATGATGAAATATTTCTTTATTCTTCTGTAAGCATTTCATTAGGATGCAAGTTGTAGGACCAATCAGTGGGCTATCTCAAAACCTAACGGTGCTTATGTTTCGTTTAGTACAGTATATGGTAAACATGGGATGGGAAAAAGAGTGAGTTCATTTTGTTGCTCTATTCTTACAAATGGAAAGGATTTGCTCGTCATAAAATCAATTTTCATAATTTTACCTAGACTCTGAATTATGTAATCAGTTGAAATATTTGCAGCTCTGATGCCGACTATTGACTCCAAATAAGTTAGATGAATTTGCATTTTGAGATGTAACTTAATTGGAAAGTCGACCGTAGGCCTGTTCTTTCTGCAGTAGGTATCTGCCAATTCTTAATCGATAACTTAACTTTAACTAAGTTAAAAATTAGTAAATTTTACTTTAATTTTTTTTTTAGAATATGAGTAGATAGTCTTTCCTCTCTCCCGGTTCAAACAACTCGCCCTTTTCTTGAACAGTGTATGGAAGCGTGCACCTGCAAGCACTTCCATGAGGATGACTAAATTCCTATTTAAATCTAGAATGTGTTAATTAATTTTCGGTGTTATTGTTGGTATTTAAATGAAGATATTTAAAAGACACATCACACGTCATCAATACAATGGAGTCTTGTTTTGAATGTGCACCTACAGTAAAATTGATGTTGTTGCCTTTGACAGGTTTCTTCTTAAACCGAAGATGCCATTTGTACTTGTTTTTTAGTCAGATTTTTAAGAAATGAGTTATTACTTTCATGTAGCAATAGTAAGTCTTAGATGTTTGAGGTCAATGAAACTTGAGGTGTACATTGTCAGAGTTTCGATTACCGAAACTATGGGTCAGCCGTTTTTTTTTTTCGGAAGCTAAGCTTTGACATCTGCCACTATACACTTGTTTAATTTTTTAATTAGAGAGTAGGATTCTGACCCGAAATGCTTTGTTGTATCTTGATTATATATATATATATATATGTATATATATATATATATATATATAGTTGTATATTTAGGCAGCAATTATTCCTTTATGCATGTTTCATTAAAAACGACAGACAAGATACTAAGGTTAAGTTTTTTATTTATTTTTCTTGTGTTTCTTTTCAGGACAAAGAGTGTGTAAAAACTGTCCAAATGTTTTATATTTCCGAACGCTTTCGGCTATACCTTTAGCCATTATCAAGGATGATTCGATTTTTCAGCTTAATTGAGTGTGTGCGTTATGTGTATGTCTCAGTGTGTGGTAGGGATGATTTTAATTTACGAATACGGTTAGCACTTTGTGGCTTTGTTCGTACTTAATATTGTTAAGTGTTGGCTTTTTCTTTTTTTATTATTAAAGCTTCCATTATTTTTAGTCTTTTTTTGCAGGTGGATGCAGTTAATATATTTGTGTTTTCTACTAGTATGTTTCTAATGGAGTCTGGTAAATTTGTGCGTGTGTTTAAATGGGTTCTAATGGAGTTGTGATCAGATAGGTGTAACGTAAGACGTCTGGATAACATATAGTTGTGTAACCGATGTAATTATTTATGAGTCCGGTTTGATCAACATTATCAAGTCATTTCGGGAAAAGTATTTTCAGCAAAACTTTTGAATAATATAATTTGTAAAAGCAATGTAATACATTTTTAAATGTCTGCAACAACGTGAGATAGAAGCAAATTTCTTGTCTATAATAAACGCGTTTATCAGTATAAAATGGTATGAAAGTAGCGACTAAGTATAGAATTTAAAACAGGAACATAGAAAGAAAAAAGTAAACGTAGTAATAATATTGAAAAGAAAAGATTTTACATAGATAAAAGAAAAAAAACAGAAAATATTTTTATCTAAATATTGTAAAGTGAAAATAGACGTTTCTTTATAAGAAACAAATGGCATTCGCTATCCGAACAATTAGTGTTATTGTTGGCTAAAATTCCTAAGATTTTTTGCTTAAAAATTTTTTTCATTAAATTAGACATTTAAGATCTACTGTTATCCCTATTTCCAATATTGATGAGTGTTTCTTAATAAAGCTCTTGATTGTTGTAGATCTAAGGAAGCTATTTACGTATATGACTCGAATTATCAATTTGGGGGTTTTCTGAAGGTATTGGACAAATTTACTCCTAGAGTAACCTACCTAATGTTCAAATGAGTTGTACACTGATTTATTTGAAATGTTTAGATTGTTAATTAATTAATTCAAAATTCTGAATTTCTATTGATGGATTCAGGTTAGGTGTAATCACAAATCTCATTCCAGTTGTTCATCACTTAAGTGTGTTGGTCGTTTAAAAAAAAATCAGAGAAATTGTTGATCTAATGTAGAAAATATATCGGACAATAAACTTCGAGGGTAAATATAAAATGCAATTTTAATTAGAATTAGTCTCATTCTGTAATTAACTTATCAATTAATTGCATTATTATTATTATTTTTATTTTCTTTGATTTCTGGCGTTTACACATTTCTTTCCGGGTCCCGCCCAGGGACCTAAGGTTAGAAATGGCATCATGACACTTTCCAAAGACAAAAAAAAAAAAAAAAAAATTACATAGATAAAGCCCTTCGTAAAGTGTGGGCTGTACTTGTCAGAACAATTTTTTGTATCTCCTTGAGGCATGTACTTCCAGGAATCCCTTCAATTAGTCTACTGCAATCTTTTCCAACCAGTCCTAGGGCTCCAACTACAACAGGGATTGTTGATGTTCCCATATGCCACATTTTCGAGATTTCTATTTCTTGTATTTTGACAACTTTTTGAATATCTTCAAAGATACATTGCAGTCAGCAGGGACTGCCATATCAATAAGGAGGCACCGTTTTTGCTTGTGGAATTTAATAACAATTTATTATTATTATTATTATTAATATTATTATTATTATTATTATTATTATCTTTTGATTTCTGTTGCATACTCATTTCCTTCCGGCTCTCAACCAGAGATCTAAGGTCAGAAATGTCATATTAACATTTTCAGTCAAAAAAAAAAAAACATAGGGTCACACACATTTTACATTGAAAAACCATTTGTAAATTGTGAATTGTACTTTTGAGAACAACTTTTTTATTGTATTTATTTAAGTCATGAACTACAAGAGACCCATTCAGTGAGTCTATCGGCTTCATCGTTATTTTTCTGCTCTACGGGAAGAATGTTGACTTTTATAGAGAAAGGATTAAGAACAGTTTATAAAGAGAGACGTGATTCAATTATATGTGGTGAACAGACATGTCATTGGCCTATAATTTGAATATCATCTGATTGACCATTTTTGGTAGGAGCTATGTAATACCTTCGGTAATCCATTCTGGATTTTCATTAGTATTATTAATTAGAATTGATAAAATTTGTGCAAGTGTTTTATGAATTGTTGAAAGATGATAAAGCCACAATTCTGGAACTTTGTCATTTCATAGGGATTTCCATATCTGGGATTTTGCTAGACCTTGCCTTACATTATTTTTGCTCATATTTTGATCCACTTATATCCATTTGTTGCTCCAAATATTCCCCCCAAATGTTGCACATTTTTAATAGATAATTGATTTTTGATAATAGCTTTTTCATTTTCCCTGTAAACATTCTTGAGGTGTGTTAAAAATCGTTTGTTTTGTCGATAGAACCTACAACGATTTTCACATCGTCTTGTCTTCTGTGCTTTTAATTTCGGTTTCTATTTAAATATTTCTTTAATTGGTGCAATATCATTTACTACTTTCATTTTATAATTCCGCTTCATCATTCGTGTTGAAACATTTCAATTTATTGAAATCTCATCCACTATCAAAAATTCACATTTGATTTCCTCAATTTCTCGCTGTAAGTTGGCTTTCGAAGTAGGTTCTTTTTGATTGCTATTTGATCTTTTCTTTGTCTTGACATGACGTTTTCCATTCGTTGCTAAATTTATTGCATAAATGACATTATTTACTTCTGTCATGTTTTCCAATGATCTGCTCGTTAACAATGTTTGCAATGCAGCTTTATACCAGTAGAGTATGTTTACTGGACTTAGCCATATAAAATATTGGAAGCCGGTCTCGTTCAGACACTTGAGTTACTTTGGTTTTCGCTTCAGTGATTCCAACTGTTGTTTTTTTTCAAGGAATTCTAATCTAATTTCGTTTGATGCATCTTCATCAGTTACAGAATCCGAATCAACGAAAATGTTTTTGTCGCAGCTTGATTCATCAGTTTCCTTTTCGTGTGAGATCATTATTTCGTATTTCATTAATTTTATTTTGTACCTCATCGTCTGACATCTTGTGTATTTTCACTTGTGCCTTATTTTTGTTTGCTTTATGGCTTTATGTTCTTTGTCTAATATTTGGCATTGCGTCACCTATTTATGCATTTCATAGCCTTTTATTTCTCATGATGTTTCTGCAGGTATTGGAAAGAATATTTGTTGTCGAGTTAGGGTTTCTATTTCCCTTCCTACCACATCTCTCTATCTTTGGCATGTTTGATCCGTGAAATCCTTTTGAGTATTTTCAAGTGCCGTGACAAAAAAAAAAAAAAAAAAAAATCTCATGACTTGTTTATACTTTCCGTCATTTCATTTCATCCACTTTCTTTTGATTAATTGATTTGGAATTTTGTCACCTGAGCCAAGTCATACAACATAAATTCCATACACTGACTGATTACAATAACTTATTTGTTGAATAGAAATTCTTCATGATTTATCGAGTTAAAGAAACTATTAGAATTTATATAATTTACAAACTAAAGGTAACATCAGGTAAACTGCGTTCAGTTAAAGAATTTAGTAAATGATTTTGGATCATCAATTTTGACATTGATACAAGTATTGTTGTTGGAATTGAAAGTGCCAATATTAACTACTTAAATTTAAACTGTTACAAGATTTCATTGTTGTCTTTTCTTTAAAGTGAATCCACTAAGTGTCTTCGAATAAACCAAGAAAGGAAGGGAAATTACATACGACATATCATGCATCAATTAAAGTAATCTGTTAATTTTAATGAAGATAACAAAGCTGACTCGATAGAAAATTTAAATGAAAGTCACAATAAAATTTCAGAATGCTTAAAATAACATTAATTTAAGAAATAGCTTAATTCACCTGAAAAAAGATATTTATTGTTGTGGTAGGATCCACCTAATTTGCATAGTGGAGTACCGACCATATAAATATGGTTGGTACCGGGAAGAGAGGAAGGAATCAAGAGATTCAACCGGAGACTCTGCCCGACTGCGACTCAGTCAACACATTCTCCAGGAACGGTCTTACCAGGAATATACAAAAGACTATATGTAAATATTGTGTACACTTTCTTGTTTCAATGTATTTTGTTCTAAGTACATTTTGTGTTGCATTATTATTCCATGCATTAGTCAAGTTTCAACAATGGCGACGAGGTAGAAAGAACTATACGAAAAAAAGAATTGATAATTGATAGCCTTCAACAATTGGGACAAGTCATTGAAGAACCCAGGCTGAAGGAAAATTATTAATTAAAAGTCCAACATCTAATGGAACGGCGAAGGATTCTGAATTTCTGGATATTTAGAACTCGTTAAAGGACGACTAAGCATAGAGGAACGTTCACTCAGAAAAATTTGAAAGGTGTCGTAAACGAATAACGGTGATTTAAAAAAACAAAAAAAAACGGGTCGACGACAAAAACATGCATGGATTTAAAAGGCGCACAAATACATCGTGACGACTTTGAAAGGTAACGAACTTTTAAAAAAAATTTTTTTTTTTTGGTTGCTCAACAATATTTTATAAAGCAAGACATAAAATAAAAAAAAGTCGTAAGTTGTTTCGATTTTTCTGGTCAGATTATATTATATCCGTGGATACACAAATTAAAAGTATATTCTTTGTTGCATGAACACTATTAGCAAAAGATGGATGAATTATCCAAAGTCATATCTGAATTATTCAAATCCCAGCAGTTGAGTCAGCAACGTCAAAGTGAACAGTTTGCCTTATTAATAAGGGAACAACAGAGAGCACAGGAAAAATATCAAGAAAAGCAAGAGGAAAGACAGCAAAAATATCAAGAAAAGCAAGAGGAAAGACTGGAAAAACAAGAAGAAATGCAGATCAAGGTTTTATAAATTCAAAGTTAACACTGGAGAAATTAAACAACAATCAGGCAAATGAAGGAAATTCTTCAAATTCTAATAACATCATATTTAATTCGCTGGAAACTTTCAACTATGGGCCAGACGAAGAAAAAACGTTTGAAGCGTACTTTAAACGATATGAAGATATTTTCTACACAGACTGTGAAAACTGGTCGAATTCAAGAAAAGTCAGTCTATTACTAAGAAAGCTAGGTACAGCAGAAAATTTGTGTCGCTAAATCCGATCAGGATTACTTAATATATGCTTCTATAGTGAATAGACATTGTGACAATTTCAGATTGGCAGAGATTACGGTTGAAGAATTCAAGTGTTTAATTTTTGCTCAAGGACTGGTATCCAGTAAGAGTGCCGAAATAAGACGTAGAGTTTTGGATAAACTCGAATCTGAACAAAACCTTACCCTACAAAAGTTAGCAGAGGAGTGTCAGCGGGCCGTAAGTTTAAAGAAAGAAACTCAAAAAATCGAAGAAGCTGGCATTGCTTATATTAAAAAAATAAAAAAAACAGTCAAATTACCCATCAGCAAAAAATTGGAGTAAAAATTCGGCGTATTTTAAAAATAGACAAGAAAAATTAAATGAAAAGAACGAGGAGGAAAAAAAGGTTCCAGCATATATTTGTAGGCGTTGCCCATATAGAAATAAGAAATGTTTCGTGTGCCACAAGAATGGACACAAAGGATCGTGTTGTAAAACGAAAAAAGTCAATAGCCGAATTAGACAAACAAATTCAAATATAAAATCAGATAGAGATTTGAGGAAATATGTGACGACTGAAATATTTAAAAAGAATATCAAATCTCAACTTGATTCGGGTTCAGATTTAATAATAATGAACTATAAAACATGGAAAATTTAAAAAAGGCCTACAATAATGAAGTCAACGAAATGCGTTCGAACGGTAACTGGAAAGGAAATTAACTTCGAATGCGAGGTTGTACTTCCCATGAAATTGAACGGGATAGTTAAAAAAATAAAAGTTTTCATTCTGAAAAATGGAGAAAACTTGATGGGTACAGATTTTATTGAAACATTCGAATTGTGGGATAAACCGTTAAACTCATTCTGCAGAAAAGTAAAAAGTAATACGCAAACAAGACAGGACATTAAAGAGGAATTAAAGAAAAAGTTTCCGGAAACTTTCACACCTGGTCTTGGAAGATGTAACAAGTTTGAAGCCAAATTCGAATTAAAGGAAAATACTATGCCAATTTTTAAAAAGAAACGTAACGTGCCTTTCGCAAGTGTAGAGAAAATTAGCGAAGAATTTGATAGGTTGGAAAAAATGGGAATTATTTCGAAAGTAGAATCTAATTCATGGGCTGCGCCGATTGTGTGCATAAAAAAGAAATCAAACCAAGTCAGAGTCTGCGTTGATTTTTCGACAGGGTTGAACTCGGTAATTAAGGACTACCATTACCCGTTACCGAGTCCGAGGGAGATTTTTAACAAGCTAAATGGTGGAGTTATATTTTCAAAAATCGACTTATCAGATGCCTATCTCCAAATTCCCATTGAAGAGGAATGTTCGAAGTTACTAGGGATAAACACGCATAGAGGGTTATTCAAGTACAACAGGCTTCCTTTTGGTATTAAAGTGGCACCAGCCATTTTTCAACAAGCTATGGACGTCATGTTGAATGATTTAGACTTTGCGTGCGCCTACTTAGACGACATAATAGTAAGGAGCGAAACCGTCGACGAACATCGAGAGCATCTCAATCAAGTATTTAAAAAGATTCAGGACTTTGGTTTTAAAGTCAAAGAGTCAAAGTGCGAATTTGGTTTGGAGGAAATTAAGTATTTAGATCACATAATCAACAAAAAGGGCAGATTTCCAGATCCGGAAAGGTCCATTGCGATTAGAGACATGCCGACGCCCACTAATGTGGCGATGCTACAGAGTTTCTGGGGCTCGCAAATTATTATCAAGCGTTCATTAAAGGAATGTATAATCTAAGAGCTCCGTTGAATGAACTGCTAAAAAAAAAAAGGCATGGGAATTGTTCTTTATATTTGGAGTTACTGTGTTAATTGCTATATACGTATATATTTGTTAGTTATTATGTATTAATAAACATGAGTATATATGTGTGTATGTATATGTATGTGTGTATATGTATATATATATATATGTATGTATATATGATTAGATGTCGCCCCTATTTATGTACATGTATGTAAATTCTTGGTCTATATGTGTTTATTGCGTCATTTGCTTAATTAGATTTCTTTTAATCTTAAATATTATTATTACTATGTATATATTAAAAAGAGAATGGTAAAAAATATGATTTTACAAAATTCGCTACTACATGTTAGATAATATAAAAATCTCTTGTATATATGTGTTTTATATATATGAATACGGAGGCTTATATGAAGTTTGATATGTAAATTTGTAATCTTAGTGGACATATAATTAACTGTTTATTCGTGTCTCGTTAATTATACAATCTGTTGTTATCACTACTATTTTTATTTTTAAGACCATTGTTTATTTTTGCCTTTATTATTATTATTATTATTATTATTATAACTATCATCAGCAATTTTATAATTGATATTATGGAAAAATTATCTTTTTTTTGTTATATATATATATATATATATATTTATATTTCGCTGGTTTTCCAGCTAATCGGGCAATTTTTGCACTATTTTATTTTTGCACTATGAAGCAGTGTTCCTCCCTATTTATATACCTTGTGCCCGATGAGCTGGAGAATCAGCAAAACTTAAACCGTACACCAAAACCTAGGTATATTCATTAATATACATTTTTACTCTGTCTAACCACATCAGACATTATTATGTTTACACATCATGAATAAATTTGATGAGTATTTATTTACTTGCTTGTGTATGATCGCCAACACGCGCGTATACGATTGCTTATATTTGCTCATTTGATTTGTCTAATTGTATACCTATCGTTTGATATATATATATATATATATATATATATTACAATAAACGTGCAATCAATTTACAAATTCATAAATTATTCACACAAAAACAAACGCAAAGGTTAATGATTTAATTGGCGAGAAATCCATCGTCGCAAACAATTCAAATAATATACAAAAACCTCCGAATCCGTTATAAATGAAATAATCCTTGTTTCTATAAATTTCTGCCGTATTAGTTCTTATTTTTACTACAAGCTTTCGTCTGTTCCTACATCTTCAGGTATGGAATAGATGTTGTGCTTGTTTTTTCTCTTAGTAATAAGAGGACAACGAAAATATATGTATTGTTGTATCCGAAAATGCTATTGGAAATGAGTTATTGTTTTTGGAGCGCGCAGTAGCAACGCTGAGTTTGATTTTAAATTTTTTACAGTTGTGCGTTCATGTACAAATATGGTGATATACGAATTTTTTACTGGTAAATTTTCTGTCAAAGTGGCATGAACTATATTGTTCAATAATTACAGTAATGTCGCACTTATTATCCAAAAGTCGCATTTTTTTTAAAATTTTTAGGAAAGATTTACATAATTTTTCATAAAGTTCTTAAGTACATTTTATTATTATTATTATTTTTTTTTTATGATTAATTTTAAAGACCACTTTTTTTCTTTCTTTTTCCTCTTTTCTTTCTTCGTTAAAAAAAAAATGAATACATAAGTGTCATAATCGTAACCAAACAGAATATAATATCGATTGCAGACAAATATCACCAAATTTCCAACTTTCATTGAATTCCCTTTCATTTCTGTGTCCTTTTCTTTTTTATGTATTATCAAATATCTACATTGATGTAAACATTTCTTTCCTTAATGTGTATCAAAATTGGGTTTCCGTGTCCACAGCCCCAAAAGTCAGTTTATAAAAATAACATCTATTCGTCTCACATTCAATTTTAAAATATTTTCTCTATTTTCCCCTCTCTCTGAATACATACTATCTCTTTCATCGCCTCCCCTTCCACAATCTTAAATATAAACCTTTTTCGATCCACTTCTAAAAAAAAAAAGTTAGATATGAATATTTACATAAATTTAATTTTCACTCCTGGAGAAATCTTTTCCATTTTTATTTGTATTACGAGATTTGAAAAGATGAAGTCAATTTTCCGACCTCAATAAAATAAATATAATCTCATTGCTTTTTGATGGTTCATATTTTTATAATACTAAATTTTAAGATATTCTATATTTATGGGTTAAAGTGCTCAATATCAAGCATAGAGCAAATGTAACTATAAAAGTGGACATTGGAGTCAACACCCAGAGGTGGCAGTCTGTTTCATAGTAAACGCAATCGTCAGGCCAGGGTTATTTACTCATGGCCCCACTACTGGTGCGTGATGCGACACAATGTCAGGTATTAATGTAGGTAACCTAAGCGCGTACACCCAGCCCATACTCACGCGGGATCGGTCACAAGCCTTGTCCTAACAATGTTCGCGGAACAGATACTACACTTTGATTATAGTTTCTGGACCGCGTACGTTGTATTATTGCCAGACTTTATATAAACAGGTCTGCGATAAATTGTGGGTAGTTTATTGCAATGTGGGTAGTTTATTGCAATGTGGGTAGTCTATTGTATTATTCTAACACTGTTCTGCAAGTAGTTACCGTTTTAGGGACATTCCTTCTTTATTCAACAGTTACCCGTGAGTTTCATTTGTTCAGGTGGTTTGTTGATTGTTTTCCTGCTGTGCCTTTTTATTATTTGTGTCATCTTTTCCAGGCAACTGTATTTGATTTTTCCTGTGTTTTTGTTGAATATCTTGTGGAATGTGGATGACGCAATTCACTCCACTAGAAATTTGGAAACGACATAATGTACTGCTTGAAATTAGCTCTGCAAGCTTCAATATGAACATTTCAGAGTGTTTGGGTGTCAATCTGAGGATAGTGCAGACGATCTGGAAAGAGTTGAATACGTTTAATAGCGATTACGAAGGTACGGACTCTCGGAAATGTCACTGTGATCGTTCTGATAAGAAAAGAAATTTCTTGGTGAGGTCCGCTCACTCAACATGGGGGTCTACAATGAGAGCATTGAGGAGGTAGTGCTGGTTTGTGTCAAAAGGGTGGCAGCTGGAAGACACTATGTCTTGAAACAGGATTCTGCACCATACCACACAAGCTGGATTACTCAGTCATGGTTGAAGACAGTTTTTGTCACCACATCACCGCTTACATTATCTGTCCACGTAACTCCCCTGACGGCAACGCCCTTGATTATTATGTGTAGGGCGCAGTTGAGCGAGAGACCAACCTACACCTTGTAACATCAAAGATGAACTCAAGATAAGGATTATGGCTTAACAACTTATGGATTATCAACTTAAACAAGGAGAGCATCCAGAAGGGATGCAGGAAATCCCGAAGTCCTCTAGTGGCTGTGATTGAAGCCAATGACGGTTTTATTGAATAACTTTAATTTTTAGTATTTCACCATATTTTTTTGTTATTTTTGTAAATATTTCTATTAAAATGAGATGTCAGTATTATTTCCATATTTTACGTAAATTAGACAACAATTTATCCATTACACCCTGTATATACAAGCTGGCAAAATTCCTTAACGATATCATTACTCTATATCTACGTACCAATTATAGCATCAAATTCACTCATGAATTTCTGTAAATCCTAAAAACTACACAACAAACCACAGCATTTTATTGTCCCTCGACATTTTCAAATTCCTTTACAAACATCCGTGTCAATGTAACTATCGGCATCATCCTTAACTCTGCGTATAAAAATATTTTCATTCCATCTCCATCCATCAAACCTGATATTCTTGAAACATTATTGCATGTCTGCACAAATAAAGTCCGCTTCTAGGACCATAATGACAATATTTATTCTCAAACCAATGGGGTTAGTATGGAAAAACCACGTGCTTCTCCAACAAAACGTAGAAAACACGATATTTAAAAACTTACTAAACGCAAAATATACATCCCTTATATAGATGGTAATTTTATTTTAGCTAAAAACAAAAAGAAATTGGTCATCTAGAAACCACATTCGGAAAAAAAACCCTTAACTTTACTTATTAACTTAAAAAAAAAATCTCATTCGTAGATGCTCTTGGAGAAAACAGTTACCACTTCGCGATATAAAATACCTACCAGAAGAAAGTCTTCCTACCTTAATTTTACGAGTGAATGCTCACTGAGATGTATAAAATAGTAATTATAAAAAATCCTTAATCGAGCACATGAGCGTGAATTCATCCTTTCGTTCTTTTTTCCTTAAAGAGCTCAATAATGTGAAACAGACGCTAGTTAATGGTTTTCCTAATTACCTCATCGACCACCATTTTAGACTATTTCTTTCTGAAGTAACTAATAGCAATATTGAACATTCATATAAAAACAATAACATTAACATATAGAAAAAACCAAATACATGTTGACTATAAGCAAGATGACTTTTCAAATATACAACTCCAACCGACTAGAACAACAAAATTAAATTATCTACAACAAAAAATTTAAAACGGATAACCTTACCATCAACAATAATAACACACCTGAAAAATTTAAATTACAGAGAACCAATATTATTTATGAGTTCACATGCCCCTTAAGGAACTGCTTTCGTGACCAAATTAAAATCATAAATAATTATACTGGTCATCCAGCTACATGACTATCTAAATAACTTGCGTTGACCACAGATTAATTAGGACGCATTTAAACACACAGAGAAACCTATCAAATTTTATTCGTAACATACCAGTAGAAAATACATGCATAATTGCCTTATCTATATGTAAAAGAGATTAAAAATAATGCAAGCACTAATAATAGAAACGAAAAAGCCAACACTCAATAACATTAACTATGAACACGGCTACAACATGCTGACAGTGTTTGAAAAATAAAACATTGCTATAACTTCACATACATAAAAAAAAACACGCATTCAGTTAAAAATAAAAAGAAGAATCGTCCGTGATAATGGCTAAAATGAGAGCCAAAATCGAATGGATATGTTGAACAGTTAAATAGTTTTACGCCATTTGTGTCCAGAAAAGAAAACACTTGTACGAAAAAATGAAAATAAAAATGAAATAAAAATCTTTATCGCTGTGCCGTGTCAGTCGTCTTTAAAGAAAATTGTATAAAAAAGGGATTTCTGACCAAATACACAAAACACGCGCGAGCACACACACACACACACACACACACACACACACACACACACACACACACACTCATATATATTTGCGTGTGTGTTAAAATTATAGTGTTGAGGCATACATTAATATACACACAGACGCGCATATGCTAATCGATATGTAGCTAGGCACACATACATACACACACACATGTATATATATATATATATAATTTATAAAAAAGGTTTTTCACTTAACTCCTGTTTACTTTGTTTCTTGGTCATATATATGTGACTACTCCTCAGAACAGAGTTAAACTGCTGATAACTCTAGATTCTTTTTTTTTTTTTTTTACTTTTGTTGTGGTATTGGTGTGTAATTTTTCTTTTCACATAATGAGTGTTGATTGGATTTGAACTTCTTTTCTCCTCCTTTCCTTATTTTCTATTTTTGCCTTTTTTTTTTCTTTTATTCTTTCCTTACCATTTCCCTTTATCTCTGGTTTATTGACATTTGTTTTGACCATTTCATTCTAGGTTATGGTTGGATTTGTGTGTTTGTGTGTATGTGTGTGCGGCTGTGTGTTTATATGTGTACCTATAATTAAAAGTATGTATGCGTACATGCGCATAACAATACATACAAACATGAAGGTACGCACTCACCCACACGTGTATGCCTGTGTGTCTGGGCGGGGGGTGTTCATCCATTAAGAATCAAAACTGTCTGAGGAATGAAATAATGGAGAAATGCAAACATTTAAACACGTGTCTATTTTGCTACATAAATATTAATAAAGATGACAGATTAACAAGAAATCCGTTAATTCTTTACAAATATATCTATATTATTTATTTATCATTTATTGTTTTAATGTTCACTGTATCAAGTTCAATCTAGGTAACTTGCGGAGAAAAGCTGTATTACGTGCATTATGAAAAAAGTACGTGAACAAATAAATATTCTTTGTATAAAATGAAATCTATACTGAAAAATGATTAATGAGCCTACGCATATAAGTAATGTATTAAGAAGGTTCGCATACATGTTATATATGTAATACCCAAAATCTGCATTTAA
This sequence comes from Acanthosepion pharaonis, assembly GCA_903632075.3. NCBI lineage: Eukaryota > Metazoa > Mollusca > Cephalopoda > Sepiida > Sepiidae > Acanthosepion > Acanthosepion pharaonis. Next base: position 814,092 of record CAHIKZ030005152.1, on the reverse strand, counting down.
TTTCATTTATTATATTTACATGACTTTTTATTTAATTAAATATTCTTTTATTATATTTAGATATTATCTGTATGTCTGAATAACAAATAAATAATATGTGAATTTTTCTTTGTTATGGTAATAATAAAGAATTAAATGAATGACCTATTGTTGTACTGTTTTACTTTATGGACTTAACAGTTCCTGTGTTACCGTGTTGAAATGTTTATACCGTAGGACCCAAGGAAAACCTTTCAGGATTGCCAATAATCAAGAAGAGCCAACATCGGATACTGTATACGCAGGAATGCTCACGTTGTATTCTATACGAAGTTTTGTATCTGCATTTTAATATTTTAAAATTACATTTTTTATCAGAATTATATTATTTTAAACGATAAAATAACATATTTTTCATATTGATTAATAAATCTTTAAAGTAGGAAATTAATACCTAAAGGGAGATAACTAACATTTTAGGGAATAGAAGTTGCGTCCCTTGTAATATATATTTTAAAAAAATTTCTCATGATTTCTGTGCTAAACCAATACTACCGGCTGTTCAATGGGCAGGATTTATGTGATGCCGTCATTATATTTAGGAAAATCTAGAATAAATACTTTCATTAATTTTACTATTTCAGTTTTCTGGACTCGGTTTGAGTTTTATTTGTTTTGTAAATATTTTTCAAATAATTTACTAATAAAAGAAAAAAAAAACAAAACAAAAGAAAAAGAGAGAAAAGAAAAATGCCGTAAGGTTGTTCTGCAAAGGAGATTCTAAAAATAGACCAAAAGTGAATGCATTTTCAATTCCAAATGATAAGAATTTGTCAGATGCATGGATTTGTGTTATCAAAAGCGGAAAAAATTGTACAAAACAAAAATTGTAATGTGTGTAATTTCTTTTATATTACTTTTTTTTTAATATTATTTGTAAAAAGTAATAAAACTTAATGATTAAATTAATTTCATGACTTTATAATTCTTGATACATTGTCAGCTGACAGCTTAACAATATGCTAATCTACTTAAAGTAAATGATGACAATTATATATTTCTTAATATTTTCTGGTTAGTATCTTGGAATAGCATTTCTGGCAATAATGAGAAGCTAACAAATGAAACGCTTACAGCTTTGCATCATACCACCCATGTAATTCTAGAACTGACTAAATATTACACAGAAAAAATGAAAATGATGTATGTAATTGCAAGCATCACCTTGAAAATATATCAATAGAGAGATCAATATAATATTTCTGTACGTCAAGTGTTTGAGTGTGAACCCCCCCCACCACCACCACCACCAAAAAACAAAAAAAAAAAAAAAAAACAAAAAACAAAAAACAGAATGATATCAGTTTTAAAACTGAGCCTGCTACTTAATAACCAAAGTGTTGGTTTGAAGAATTTAAGTTTAAACTGAATAACTCAAAAGCATATATATCATTTTTGGATATATGTCTGTCCTTATTTTGGTGTAAGGAACCCGTCCCTAATGTTAAAAAAAGAATTTTTGATACAGCCTCTATATACTTGAATAGATTGCCTTTCATCAGTTGAATGTTTTTTTAATGATTAAATAATCCATTGTCAGTTCAGTTTTTATCATCTACAATATATCAAATCAATTATAGAATTTCAACGTCTTGACACATACAACGTCTCATTTTAGACAACACATCCAATTAAGTTTTGATATCTTTTCTTTTCGTTAAGGATCACAGACAATGATCCAAAACTTCTTGGATGCGGCTTGAAAATGTCTAAGTAGACACCAACATCCACAGAATATTGGATGCAAACATACCCAGTTCATCGGCTGGAAAATAACCAAATCGAGTTATTAGACAGAAACAAAATAGATAATAATAAGTTTTTCTCTCTTCAGTCATTCAATAATAATTCAATGAAATAATTATAATATCGAACCTTTGGAAGTAAACGTTTCAGAAAAATGAGCCACATATTTTTTTAATGGAAAATTCACCGAATGAAATAAAAGATGTTCCGCTGATAATTTTTAGGCCAACAAATTTGCCGATTTCCGACCAATGGCGAAAAATCAGTTTCTTTTTGCAAAGACGTTCTTGTTATATTTTTTTTTATCGCTTACACTATTTTGATATATCTTTTTAAAAGCGAAAATCAAAAGAAAAGTGTCCACAGCCCCCACCACCTCAAAAAAAAAAATAATTAAATCCATAAAAATAAATGGCGCTATACTTTCTGACATGTTCTGATTGGAATATTAATCTATAATGAAAAAATTCTCTTGTACGAGGAAAAATAAAAAACAAATTTTAGAGAGAAATGTATTAATAAAAAAACAACATATTCTCTTTTCAATTATGCGCATGAATGCAATAGATTCTTCTTAATTGTAAGAAGAAATGAATTAAAAGAGAGAACGTTTTTATACTTTATCAGATTCATGGTCTTTCTTACTAAATACTGAATAGTAAGTCAAATAGATATACATATATAAGTAAATGGAAGTTTATTGCAAAGGAATGATTTAAGTACGAGAAATTGGGTTTTCACAATTACAAGAAAGTTTATATCTTAACGAGAAGTGACCACTTTCATGTTGAATTTTCAAGTTAAAAAGCAATATTCACTGATTAACAACGCATCTTAAAATTTTGAAGCAGTTTCGCTTGTTTTTGCAGCATTCAAATCACCTGAACATATTTTAAAACCCTAATATAATAACAGCTGAAGTATCACCTGTTGCGATAAAGTCAAAAAATTGTTACGCAAAAAAGACATTACAGTTGGAGGCAATAAATGTTAGAAGCTGTAAAAAGACATGAGTGACGATATCCTGAAAGGATATAAAACCAACAGCACTATAATAGAAGGCCTGTTCAATTAACCGTGACGTCACCACAAGTAGTATAAGCCGAAGCAAAGCTGCTGAAAATAAATGATTGGAGGATTTTTTTTTAAAGTAGAGAATACTTTTTAAATTACAATTTAAAAAAAAATGTTACCAGGGTTCGAAATTCATCTTAGATCTTTATTCAATATTAATTTATAAAAATAAAGAAACGCAAGCAAACAATATTATTGTAAAAAGGTTTTTTTTTCGTAAAAGTTATGCTACTGATAAATGACAGAATCATTTTTCATATTAGAAAAAACATTCATTATTGTCAACCAAGTATAAAAAAAATGTTTATGCATTCTGTAACTTCTGCAAAGTTATGTAAACATTTCAGTTCCCATAATGTCAGCGATCCCTAACTGGTGAATGGGATAAAAATTTACAAAACTTATGAAACATTTTACCTTTTCAAACTAGTGGGATAAAGAATGTTTGAGTTCTTTGAGTTGCTATCTATAGTAATATTTCAAAACTGACTGAAATTCCAGGAAATGAAGCTTCTAAATCATGTTTTCAATTATGTCAAAATTTTGGGAACATTATGCATTTATTTTCATATCTTTGATCAAACCAGTTGTTTCTAATGCATTTTAGTATATGAAACGAATCAAATACGAAGAAAAGAGGTTTAAATTTCATAAATAGATGTGGATATACAATTAAAAGTTCTACAGGTCTATAACAAAGATATAACTTTCTTATTTGATTTATTTTCTGTTACGACTGATATTTACTCTAAAAGCCTCACTCTTCTAGAACGACTATTACACTTTTAACTATGTCAAATAAATTCTCAGCTTTAAGACATTTAGTTTGCATAATATGTACAACATCCTTGTATCATGAGAATATACTTCTAAGCATAAAAGCAAAAAGCACTTGTTGCAGACTCATTGCTGCTGTCGGCTAAGCCAACAATATTACTAGCTTTATAATCAAAAGGTTTTAGATGAATTTCATCTACAAATAAATTTCCTCTAGTAACTTAAACTTGTTTTTAATATACATAACAAAATTGTTATCATTTTGCTCAGCTATAGGATTCATATAGACTGGTAAGATTACTTTTCTGATGGCTGAATAACTAGAGAAAATTATATTTTTGGTGACTCTTAACAGCTTTTAAGCTCTAGGGGAGTAGTTATACAACAATGAACAAATCCTCTGGATAAACAAGCATTCTGTGTCATTCATGTTAGTTGCTCATAAAAGATTCGTCTTGCACTAATAATAGAAGGGACATTACCAAATATAATACAGCAACCACACTTTGCGGTTTGGTTTGACATTGTTCTATATCCATTTTTCTTATGCTTTCAATAAGATTTTTCAAAGTATACTCCCCTATAGTATTAATATCCACATCACAGAACACATGCATTGCAAAACCGGATCAATTATAAAAGATTGACTGATTTTTGGATATGGAGACTTGACAGTGCGACATATAATAGAAAGAATATCTTGCTGTTTCACTGTACTCCAGTAATTTCTATCAAGAAAATTGAATTTCCCTCTCTATCATTTATGATGTGGAATTTCCCCAGCTGTTTGTATTCCAAGATATCCGCAATATTTTGATCCAAATCTCTTTTAAGGGTAGAATTCTCTAGTGGGGTTATGGAAAATAAATATAAGGGACACTTTTGTAAACTTCTATGATTTGCACCTACATGAATAATTGCTTTCTTAAGGCTAACACTAATTATGGTACTAGTTTTCTTGTGGAATGCTGATGTTTTTGCTTTATGTCATCAGGTCGAAAATGCATACGTAAAAAATGAATGTAAAGGTCATTTACACCCTAATTTAAAAGTAAAAAAAAATTAGGATGTACATATGTTTATCGAAAATTTCATGAAATTGATAAAAGAGTTTTGTAGTTGTTCTAAAATTCATTAAGACATTTTAAAACCATTTAGAAATACTTAACAAAACACAAAGGTAAAATCATATGTAAACTTAAGCAAATTTCAAGTTTACGCATGCATATCTGTGGACTTTAAATGAAAATATCTTTTGACAAATAAAATTAAATAAAACTTTTGTTGGTAAATGTTTATTAGAAATTATTACAATAATTGTATCGAAAATTTTATTAAAACATGACGAGTTTAATAATGTCATCCAGAGAATTCAATGAATCTTTTAAAGGTCGAGGCCACCTCATTCCATTGTTTCAATGTATCGTCAATTATAAAGACATGAAATTAATATAATCATTAAGTTTAAATACTTTTTACGAAGAATATAAAAGAAATTACTCATTTTCTATTTTTGTTTGGTACAAACTTGTTCTTTTTGATAACATTTATCCATATATCTGATAAATCCTTATCTTTTGAAAATTAAAATACATGTGGGATAATGTATTATTCCATCTACAACATTCTACGCGCGCGCGAGTTTCCTCCCTTTCTTCCACACTCGCGTGTGCGCGCGCGCGTTTCACACCCCTTACTGTCTCTTTCAGTCAAATACAGTAGTAAAACTGGTTTTGTCGTCAGTCAAGCGACCTGCTATTCCTTCTTATGCAAATTAGATTTTTGAAATCTTCCCGCGAAATTTCTGTGACGTCACGGACAAACTGTTGTTTCAAAAAAGTTAGTTGTGATCCAGACTCGGACCTAAGCAGACTCATTTTATCCATGTCAATATTTAAGGTTGACAGACGAAGGATATCTTACGATGCGACCACAAATATTAATTCTTCGACCCTTTTGGCTCGTCGCACAAATCCTTCCTTGAGGCGATGCAAACACCAATAATTAATTCTTCGCCCTTCTGGACTCGCCATAATTAACTTCTCATAGACGATGCGACTGACCGCAACTAGCTCTTCGTCCTTTTGGCTAGACGTCCACAGCATTCTGTTAAAATTCTCGACAGTTAATTCAAGACCTGACCGAACTCTGAGTCCCTACTTTAAACCTGAACACAAAGAAAAAAAACACAAAATCACATACACTCTCATTGGACTCTGAACCAGTACCTAAAAAATATATACATAACATTTCACTCACATTAGCAAAAACTCGCAGTGAGTATTTTTCTTTGTATGTATATTATTCTGGTAGATTGACTTTTCTGGAACCTTCTTCTTCAAGAACTTTTCCCGCCTTAGCCATCTTGTTTTCTATTTTTGGCGCGGAACATTTTCATTGATCCCTACCACGGGATAAGTTACTTGTTTTCTTTCATTTAATAAAAAATTACTCTTGTTTGAATCCAGTCTTTGTCTGTCATTCTGTGCCGGCTATCTTAATATATTTAATTTATGCACGTGTGGACTATCCACATCACTTCGTTGTTCATTCACGCATTTTTATCTTTTTTACTTTGCTTGTAGACTCAGTAGTTTAGTGTGGTGTCTGGCACAAGCCACTTCGTAATAAACCAGCACTGCACCCTACCGGGCCTGCAACATACATTCTCTTTTGGAGCTTTGGACCATTTTTATAATTTCATTTGCATTTTGGGAGTGCATAAACGTACGTCATTTCTTGGTAAATTATTTCAGTGAAAATATTTTTTAAAATATTTATAAAACAAATAAAAGCCGAGTCAAGAAAACTAAAATGGTAAAAACAAATGAAACTATTTCTGCATGTAGTGACATCACTAGATAGTCCCCGCCCATCGAAAAAGCCTTCTGTTTAAGTGGTGTTGATAAAACAGTCAATTCAGCCAACATGGGAATAACTCTAGAAAAATTAAGTAGAGTTATCATTCTTGAAATCTTCAACCATATTTCCAACCTCCAAATGTGAAAAGTTTACCTTAGAATTTTTCCAAGATCAATTACTTTTCCGTAATTAATTTTTAATAATTGTTACCCCACCTCTTTGGGCTGAGCAAGAAAAGAGGTAAGAAGAAATCAGTGAAGCTAACTGATTGTTTTTCCTGTTCTTCCTACAGCCACCCACTCTTAGTGAAAAGGCATATAGAACTGTTCGTGAATTTGGTTTGGAGTAAAGAAAGTGAAGCGTAAATGAGATCATCAATAGAAAAGCAGCGATTTTAATTCTTTTAGTCAGGGTTCGATTCTTATGTATGTGTTGCCTAAAGAACTTTTTTCAACTTTTTAAAATTTAAAAGGATTTTAATTGTTTTTTCTACAAGAAGAAAGCCTTAGCCAAGATCACCCGAAGATTATATAGAAGAAAACTTTCATATTTATCAACAACTTGGATTTGAAAGGATTGGATATTTTCTCAGTTTTAGAAAATGTATATATATATATATATATATATATATATAAAATGTTTTATGAAAAATAGCTTCCATCGCAAAAAGACCCGTGTTTTTACATCAAAGATAAATTAATCGAATTCTTTTATTTTTAATTCGTTGTTAATATTTCATTTTTAAAACAACATATAATTTAGTATTTTAGTTTTTATTCAGTGTATTACCTGACATTTTTTAGAATTTGAAATGTAACCAAAAATTCGATATCAATTCCGTGTCTAAATGGAACAATGAAGAGGTCTGTAAGAAAAAAAAAATAAATTCCTTTAAAAAAAATAAAATTCTGTAAAAAATTCTCATTAAGTTTTCTATCAAGTTTTCTATCGTTACGATATTATAGAAATAAGTTGGAGTCGCACAAAGTTGATGTAACTGCGGCGAATACTACAATACATGAATCTCAAAACATTCTCTAAATTTGACTACAGAAAAATTGACGATTGTAACTATTTCTGGGGACAGAGATTTGAATACTCCGTGGTGTTTATTCATTCACTTCAAGTTTAAGTCGGATTCTATGACTGACTATACGTTTGACTGATGTATGAAAAGCCTGCTGACTGTTTTCTTTTGCAACACTCTCTGCAGATTTTCTTGTTCGTATGTAGTCTACACTGGACTTCCAGAATCAGGAATTTTTTGTGCCCTGTGATGAGTCCAAAAACAGTAGAGTTGTAGTTGTGTTGTAAATTTATTGGCTTGGTTTATTTTGTTTTACGGCATATCAACCAAAATAGGTTATTTAATGCTGAAAATTTATGTTCCTGGTAAATAAATGTATTGCTGGTAATTTTTTCCCTTCAAAAATCTATTTCTGGTAATATCTTTTTTCTTCAAAGATTTGTCGCTGGTAATATTTTTTTCAAAAAATGTGTTATCTGACAATTTTTCTTTTCACAAATCTACATCTATATTTGATCAAAAATGTATTGCTGGTAATAATGTATTGTGGATAATAATTTTATAAGAGTATTTCTGGTATTAAAACCTATTTTTACATTTTCATAGAGATTTGACCCCAATTTAGGGGTTAACTATTTACCCATTGCTGGGACACTAACAGGTCAGGGCGGACCTAGGAACACCAGCAATTAACAGGTGGTTCCTCGCTCCTCAAAACCTCCTGATCAAAGGCCTTGCTGCTGGACGTAGTTTACGTCTTACCCAGGACGGGGATGTAGTTTATCGTCATAGAAAGGACGAAACTTTATTGGTATATTAACATTTTGTAGATGTGGACTCATGTTTGTGTGTGCCTTCTTTTCGATAAAAATTAATTCCGCCAAAATTAGGGATAAGTTTCCTATACTCTGGACATCACTTTTTAATAAATTTGATTTTAAAAACTGTCAAAAGTCAGGAGACTGATTTTAATTATTTTTTGAAAGTATAAGAACTTTTGCATAAAAAAGATTGCAAGAAGACTTTCTTTCATCCACTTTTCTATAAGTTGATCAGCTGGACTTTGCAAAGAGGATCTCTTGTAACTATTAACGGTCATCATGGACGATATGCCTCGGTTTCTAATTCATCCACGTTATTTAGAACAAAAATAAAAGACTCGATTGCGTTAATTTCTTAAATGACTGCTTTTCATATAAGTATTCCAAATCCCAGATTTTAGTTTGTTTCGAACACTGATGTTTGTGGATTGTAACTCTGAGTTTTCGCTTACCTGGCAATTGTCTCGGAATCGGCTACCTCTCAATGACAAGGTCTTCATATGGGGCCTGGTGGATTTGCCAGACTGTGAACGGCGTGGCCTTGGTTTAGAGGAAACGGCTTCGCACGCCTTCTACCATAGTCCGCCCCTTATGGGACCATGTCGGCGAGTTGACGGCTCGTCTCGCTCCCGAAAAGCTCGTTCTCATTGATTGCGCATACGCGTGTGACAATGTGTCGCCCCCGTATTCCGGGGTGAAACGAATGGTGTTTCTGACGCTGCTGGCTACGGCCCGAATGGCGATTTGGACGACGCGAATGGTGGAAATCTTGCGAGGTAACCGTCTTTCTCATCAGGATCTAATCCGATTCTTTGAGCATCAGCTCAAGATGAAGATTAGAACTGATAGAAAACGCTTTCATTCGACAGTCTTCAGCGAAAGGTGGGTGACTGAGGCGAGCTTGGTTCGTTTGAATGGGGCTAGCCTTGATTTTCTCTTTTAGGTCAGCCTACGTCACATCGGGGTGGTTTCCTGTGGAGCCCTACCCTTGGTTAGGTTAGACAAGCTTTTGTGTACCTAGTTAATGTAAGTTTTGTTCCCGGCCTTTTCCCGGCTGCCTCTTTGATTATGATCAAGGTTGAGATTTCCAACCTCCCCATTTTTTTCGGACCCTTTTTATCCCGACTGGGTCAGCTTTTTATTTTCCATGTACGTATATTTTTCTCCTTTCCCACTCCCTTAGCAAGAGAGCCTCTTGATTTTGTCGAACGGGCAGAATACAGCGGCCTCTCTTTTTTGAGGGTTGGGTGGTCCCTACCAGCATCAGTTTTGCTTAGTTTACTTTCTGTTTGTATTTAGTTTTTTTTTTTTTTTGTTAATTCCCTCCCCTCTCATTTTATTCATTCATAAATTTTTAAGTGTATATTTTATAATCATTTGCTTTTTATGGCATGGGGCGCGTTTTGTAGGTTCCCCTTGAGAGGATGCGGTATTATGGTGTATGGAGGATTGAATGGTGACGGAAGAGTTTTTATGGTGAATGTGGAAATTGTAATGTGTGAATGGGTCGTGAATGAAATTAGCTAGGTATAAGTTAGTTAGTGATGACCAGCCTCAACCCCTCCCCGTTTTGGCCTTGTGCCGCAATTGTATTTTAAATACAATAAATAATAATTCATCTAACCTGTTAAACCGACATTATTAGACTTCATTTTAATCTTATTTAATTATTAAATATTTTGGCGTTTCTGGTTTCGTTTACTCATTGAAAACATTAAAGGTACAATTTTAAGGTGATTTTTCCGATTAAATTGAAACAGGCTAAAAAGTCTCTTCTATCGTTATTCTTATTTACATTTCTCCATTCAAGACACTTTCGGTGGCACTCGCTAAACATCAAGGGATAGATTATTTATTTCTCTGTATTCATAGGTTTATGCATTATCTTTCATTGATGATGAACACTTCAAATTTGAAATATTTACAAAGTAAAACCTTTTAGTATTGTGCTACTTGTTTCCAAATCGAATTCTGCCAAGGAAAATAGTAGAATATGTCGTTGCTCACCGTTTTGCTTATTTGCTTAAAAAGAGTTCCACAAATTTGGCTACCTGAGAATGAATCATCTTTCTTCAAATGTTATTACAAGGGCTAGGATAGCGGAGAACATTTGATCATTTGTATACCATACCACCAAGGAATTGTTGGCAAAGTCAATGATTATATGCCTGAGAAGAACAGATAGTCAATACTATTTGTCTATTTGCGGATGTATTTTTAGAGATGTTTGAAAGATAAGAAAATGTACAATGCACCGGGATGATAATTAAAAAAAAATGATGGAATTCATAAGTGACTAAAAAGGCGTATAACAATGTGAAGATTAACTAAGAAATGACCAAAATCGTTAACCAATGGAATGATACTGATTTCGGAGAGGAAAACTTATATGTATACAAAATCAAGAAGTACATTAGCTGATCAGTCATCGTTTTCTTTTCTTTGGCTAATTCTTAGATGTAATTAATTGCAATATGTTGCTAAAATCTTATCATTTTTAGGAATAATCAAGTTAACAGAATATGCATTATAATTACGGTTAAATAGAAAATAGGCAAGGTGAAGATTAAAACCGTGTCGAAAAGATTTAAGGAACATGAAAGCCACTGCCTATTCCAAAGTTACTTTTAAACTGAAGGTAAGAATGAAAATTACAGGGAAGGAGGAATTTAATCCAGACCAGTACTGAAATCAGAAGAGATAACGAAAAGAGTTTTCGAAATTGGTGGCAAATTGTGGTCACTTTTCAACCATTAGATTCTTGCAATCTAGTAAATGGAGATGTTCCCTTCAAGTATCTCTCTGAAATAAATATTTAATGTGTACAATAAAAACAGAAACATGCCAGATATCATTATTTATAAGCAGAGTGCAACATTGGTAAGTAAACGGAAAAATGGGACTTTTGAAAAGCCTTTCTGACAAGTAGTAACAAAGAAAACGGAACGAGAGTTATATACTATACATATATTATCATTAGACCGTGACAATTACTCAGCATATCAATCTACTTGTTTGTAACTGTAATAAAAATCCCAATGACAATAGACTAAATCCAAATTTTATTGTCACCCGCTAACATTAAAAATGCAATAAAATATTCAAGTCTATTGCACATAAATAAAATCAATATTATATTTGTAAGGAAGCCGAGTAAGGAATAATTCTTCTGTTCAATTGTCAATATCTATCATAAAAAAAAAACTACCTGTGCATCCATATTAGTCCCAGAATTAAAAGAAATGATCGTAATGAAGATACATTTGTTATTATTTACTTTAAGACGATTTGGTTTTTATATTTCTGTTTGAACTTTGTCTCAAATTTTCCTTCGTTTTTAAAATTGCTTAACTTGTTGGAATTTTTCTCGAGAAACGTGAATCCCTGGAAAGGATTAATTTTTATACCAAGACCCAGTGCTCTTGTTTGGAATTTGAAATGAGGTAATGTCGGTCGCAGGAACGGCAAGGAGCCACTGGTTGGCATGCTGACATAAATAACTGCTTCTTTCTTCTTTGTCGCTTTTCTTTGTAAAGCGTAAATACCATTCAGAGGAAGGAAACTTGGGTAAAAAAACGGCAAATGAATCCCGTGTCGTTGTAATGGATAATTTTGTCCAATTGAACGGGCCATGATGCTGCGGAATACACTTTGTGGAGTCGCTAAACATTTGCTGTCTATTTTGACTTGGTCCTCTAAACTGATTTTTGATATTGTTCTTTTCATGTTTGCTTTAATTGAAAACAAACTTAAAAGCAAAGTCAGCACAATATCGAAATGCGAAAATAAATAATGTTTCATCAAAAGAACGTCGTCAGTATTTTGACGTCATGTGATTATTATGATCAAATAAAAATGAATTAATAATGGCGCCCAAATGGAGTCGATTGTTCAAGCAACTCAAAATACTTTTCAGCATTAATCAATGCAAGAAAATAGAACGGATTGGGTCTTCGCCAAAATATAATGTTTCATTTAAAAAAAAAAATGAAATTCTATTTCTAACTACGTTACATTTGTGATTGTCACCCTTGTAAATATATTGGCAAAAAGCGATAATGTCATATTTCTAGTTAGTTATTGTTGGTTATTTATTGTTCTCTGATTTTTGTTTCAAAATTTGTCCGTCGGGTTCAAGAACAAGAGTAGATAATTTTAGAATAGCCAGCATTATGGTTGCACTATACTTTATATCAGTGGACTTGAGCTTTATCGTTGTAGTCATGACGACAATAAAATTAATAGTGTTTTTTGTATATACAGTAGACACCTGCAATAGATGTTAGTCTGGATGATTCTAAATTTGCTTGCTGCTTAGTAATGTCAATCGCATAGTAAATATAATTTATCATATGACGATTCTTATAAGAATGAAAGCATACAATGCTGAAATGTCGTTCATATTTAATCTTCTGCCAGTTCATCGAGATAAATATGAAAACCGAAATATTAACAGTGGTCCTGGAGCTCTAAGAATCTTATACAACAAAATGGAAAATATTTGATAGAATCCAATCTGCTTCCCACACATCCACCCTACTTGGAACATCCCATATTTTTTTAATTATTTTTTAAGCATTTCACCCCAAGCAAGACGGGTGTGCTACATCTTCTCTCGCACTTCTCGACAGCGGAACTTCTTTCCTCTTACTTACTTCCCTGATAGCTAAAATCTTCAAATATACAAATGTAATGTCAATCGATATCTTCTGATGCTTTGATCTTGATTCCCGTCCCTCTCTTTATCCTTTCCTCAAACACCCCTCCCCCATTACTCTTACTATCACTTCTTGCGTAGGACAAATGATAGACGTGTAGACTTGAAAGATGGACGCAGACGATAAAAATCTTTGGCGCCACACAGAGAACCAACCTTTCTTGTAGGTGTAGCTATTTATTCAATGTAGTTGTTCCAACTCAGGTCAGTGGAAAACTTGAGAACGAGAAGACCCAGAGAGACGTTATCGTGGAGTTCAGCATCAGTCATGCTGATAGAAGGGTAAATTAGAGCAGTTTAATTTGGGAGGCATTGAAGTTTACAAGCCATTTCCTGCCCCAGTCAACCACAGATTGGAGGTCCTTTTCGAGACTAAGGGCCATGTTAACTTTGTCAGAAATGCCGGATTTACTATTGAGACAGGAGTAAATGGTAGTGTAGTCTGCGTAGATGCCTACACTAAGAACTGATGATATCATAATAATCGTTGATGAAGAAACAGTGTAGAGCTCAGGATAGAGCCTTGGGGAACACCAGCGTTCGTATGGAAGGAACTGGATGAGAATCCGTTTAGGACCACCTTCATTTCACGGTTTGACAGGAATGACTGGATTAAATCAAATAATCGTCCTGTAATACCGTATCCCTGAAGCTTAAGAAGGATGCCAGCATGCCAAACCCTATTAAACACCTTTCTGTCTAGAGCTCCAGCTGAAGCTTCGCCGTTATTATCAAGAGCTTGGTATAAAAATTCAGTTATGGACATAAGCACGTCAGAGAGTAGATCATGGGATGTATGCTGTTTAATCAATTTAACATTGATTAAAGCCTCGAAGACTTTACCGAAGAGTGGTAGGAGACTGAGAGGACGGTAGTTAGATGGGTCAGGGGGTCTCCAGGGACAAAAGATGAAGTCTTCTAACAGGCTGGAAAGCAAGAGTCAGCGAGGCAATAGTTATATAATGTGAAGAGAACTGGAGCCAGCTCAGGAGGACTACGGCTGGTATCCCGTCACCATCGCTTGCTTTATGAGTCTAATTTAGAGATCATGCCCAAAACCATCGACGGGGTTATACTCATCTCACTCAATAGAGCCTCAGTTCTAGGGGGAAGATCAAGTCGAGAGTTGAATTAGATGAGAATCTCCAAGCAAAGCATTCAGCCTTATCAGCTGAAGAAGTTAGGACTTCGAATCGCTTGAATAGATGAGGGATTGTGGATTTACTGTTGTTCAGCACATTCTTGCAGAGCGGCCAATAATCTTTAGAACCAAACTTGCGAGATGCAATACATCCTGTCAGTAGATAGTAACTTTGCTTCATTGAGGACACGCTGTCAGAAACAAAGAGACGTCTGTTCGTATCAAACACGTCGTTTCGGTACAAACGGAATAAGTGATTCCGAAAGGCCAAAACAGCTGAGCAAACAACTGAGAACCAAGGAAATGAGCGCGATTTAACTTTATATTTTATTGCTGGGATGAAAGCCTCGATGCCGTCCTTTTGAACCGGGTGATTAAAAACCACATTCCAAGGGACGTCTCGAAAGAAATCTCGGAACTAGTTGCAGTGTTTTCGTTGATAACAGAAAGATTTTCTAGGGAGAGGAAGGTAGCTGGGAATCGAGAAATCAGAGGAGGGGATTGACGAGTTACGGTTAGACTCGCAGAGAACTAGTATATCAGGAGACTTTTCGAACAGGAACGATTCCACACTGCAGAAGTTGGAGAATGAAACGTTAAAGGTTTTAGGTGATACTTTTTAACTGGTTTAGGCTTATATTTTCCATTGTTTATGGTCATGTTGAGTTATGCTGTTAAGGAAAAGGCCTAAGGTAATAGTAGCGACATGGACAAAAAGAAGCTGGTGCAGACTGCAACATCATGTGGTCTTAGGATTACCCACCGGAGGTGCGTGCAGATACATCATTCCATGCGCGACATGGCACTGCAAGAACCCCGATATTATGCATCTGTTGATCAGAGCAGCCTCTTAAGACAGTACACAAGAGTTCGGGCTCTTAACTACGAGTCGGCAACAGCAAGCAGAAAACTGCCAAACCACAGACCGCACACATCACAAGAGATTCACGACAGCACCATTACAGAGGCTAGAAAAAAGGAAAGGATCAGGGAACAAGGGATGAAGGTGGAGGAGTATTGACTGGGCGATAGGAAATCCTCTCTACAACTATTAACCACCCAACCCCCCAGAAAACACGAAAAAACAAACAAGCAACAAATACAATGTCCAGGAACAATGTACAGGGCAGCCAGAATTGAAAATGAATTATCAAATTTGAAGACGAACACCCCACGTCTGTGTGCCAGGAATATGACCATGTTCCAGCATTAACTTCGCAAGCAAGACAAAAACTTCACGTATGTATATTAGGAATAAAAATAACGTCCAATATTTGCATGAGCCAGAAAAAAAAATCAAAGAACTAATATTCAAACAAGCTTTTCAAAAATGGGGTAGACTAAATTCACTTCAATTAAAAAGAAATTTTGAAAAAAGAATTAGAACCGAATAAAGTAAAAGAAATAAGGAATAGGTAAATAAAATGATTAAGAATGAAATTCAAAGAGATACATACAAATAAGACGGGCAACGATGTAGTAATAATAATAATAATAATAATAATAATAACCATAATAAAGACGTGTGGTTTCATTGCAATTAAGCGAATGGATGCCAAGACGAGAAAGCTTCTCACTTGCCAATGCAATGCATCATCCTAAGCATGATGTTAGACGTCTGTATGTGTTCAGATATGCGATAAATATCCAGACACAATTCACCATTCACCGGGTTGCTCAATGTTAGAAACAACTGCATATAAAACTCGGCATGATAGAACGGAAGGAAATTACAAGAAACTGGTATGAAAATCACCGAGACCTGATTCCAGAGATAAGAACTGTAACATTATTATGGGAATTTGAAATATACAAGGACAGAAAAATCAAAGCTAATAGCACAGGCATCGTGATCAAAAACCACAAAAAAAGAATATGCTTTCTTATTGACATGACAATCCCTACAGATTAAAATATATCTTTGAAGATTTTCAAAAGAATATCAAAATACAAAAATCTTGAAGTTTGGCACATGAGAACATCAATAATTCCAGTTGAATTAATTTGAAAAGGTTCCAATAGTCTCATTGAAGGGATTCCTGGTAGCCCATGCCGTAGAAAAATACAGAAAAAATTGTACTCATAAGTACAGATCACATATATCAAAGAGCTTCATTTATGTAAAATGCGATCTTAGTTTATTTTTTGAGGGTGTGCTACAAAAAATGATGAACGGAAGATATCATGAAACCATTTTTGACCTTAGCTCATTAGTTGGGACATGGATAGAAATGTCTATACAACAGAAATACATTTACAAAGCTAACGCTAAACTAAAGAAAACTTCAGATTTAGACGTTGATATCAAAAACAATATTAAGGAATTTTTTATACCATCTCAAATAACGTGTCACAA
Source organism: Acanthosepion pharaonis (assembly GCA_903632075.3). Classification (NCBI taxonomy): domain Eukaryota; kingdom Metazoa; phylum Mollusca; class Cephalopoda; order Sepiida; family Sepiidae; genus Acanthosepion; species Acanthosepion pharaonis. The sequence continues at coordinate 797,532 of CAHIKZ030005152.1, read as the reverse complement.
ATTTATAATTTCATTTTTAATGAATTTAAACACGATAAATTTGTTTACAAATGTCTTGAATTAAGAAAATTAGCGCTTTTAACAAAAATTTAAAAAGTCGAGCAATTAATTGGCATTCCAATCTATATAATTTCTATCAGAAATACACCGGAATATTTTACTTACTTGAAATAATAAATTTAATCATTTAGCTTTAATTAAAACTAGAAGGAAATCTTCAAGAATGTTTCATTTTTAAAATTTAATTTTCAAACCTCGGTATCGAAAATTCAGTGACAGATAAGTTAATTCGGGACAGATAAGTTAATGCACCCGGTGTAATCAAAAACTCATATTGTGCAGCAAAGCATAATAAAGGCGAAAGATATTTCGACCTTAACAAAAACTGAACGAAGTGATCGTTGTATTTGCCATTGAACAGTGCGGAAGAGAAATGCGCATGTGTAGAAGAAATGAAACTATTGAAGCGAGAGCATTATATGAATAATATCAATGTGAGTTTCTTGAGTATTGAGAACACCTATTGCCACTTAATCTCCAGTGAAATTTCTCACGCTCTGCATGTATAAAATCTCAGTGAGTAGAACGAAGAACTTGAAATTCATTGTTTATTCTGTAACTTAAAAAAAAAAAAAAAAAAACCTTTAGAATGTTGGTTGATCTTTGAACCCTGAAATAATTCATATGACATGTTGTGTGTTTTTATGAAAAAATAAATGAAATCTCGATTCTCATCTATCGTGCAAAGAAAAACAAAAAACACAGGCATATCGTGTTATTTTCAGTTGCTGGACAGAATCATTGACCTGAATTAATTAGGAAAGATTAAAAATAGCGTCTACAAAACTAACTGCTTGTTATAGCAGTAAGTTCATTTTTTCATCAAAGAGTTTTCAGTTTGTAAAGCGTTGGTTACTAAAGAAACAAGCAGAAATTCTAAAGTTATTCCTCTTTTTCACATCCAGTTAAACTTTCTGTAATTCTTTGTATATAAAACTTCAGAATTTCCGTGCAATGTTTGAGCTCGCTTTTGAGTTTATCGCGTATATTATGTTTGACTACGACAAATAACACCAAGACATATTTTATATATTGAGAGAAGCCAAGAGTAATAACTGGTTGGCTTGGCAGATGCTCTCCTAGTCACAAAAAAGGCGTTTAGGATGTGCTTGTTTGCCACACATTTATATATAAACCAGCAGCGGCGAAGCAAAAGATCCAAATCTCGTAGAATTCATGTTCAAGGAAGGGTCCAAATTGACATAAGGATTGCTTTATGGTAATTACCAAAATCTATATTTGTAGAAAATTTAAGGTAACATATTTTGACTTGTAATACGCGATGGTCACTGAACATTTTGCTTTTGAAGGTCAAGAAGAGAGTGTGGAAATCCCAGCGGAATCGCAAATTGAAGAAGCCTTAGTTTCACTCGTGTTTTATTACACTGAATAACGTAAGGGCCAGAATCCGATCCCGAATATAGACTCATAGACTCCTTAACCAAATTTTATCTAAATTTTCAAAAATGAATTTCTCTAGAGCGAATTCATAATAAATTATTTTTTTTTTACTTGTGGCAATTAAAGAATATCTGACCAAAATCTTAGCAAATTGACATAAATTAAAATGTGCTTTCAATTTAAACTTTTAAAAGTTACTCTAGGAATAAGTACCATAGTTTCATCATATTTTCTAAATTACTTGGAAATTTCTATTAGGAAATAAATCAGGGTGTAGATTCTCATAATACTTTTAAGACAAAGATTAACTTTGGTCAAATTTTAAAACCTCCGTTAATAACAAAAGTTTAAACTAACAATAATTCTTCCAAACCAAATAGATTTGATTAGGAAAATAAAGCCACTATGAAAAAAAAATGTAATTGCTTGAATATAGAGAACTCTAACTGAAAAATAGAGTCCTTCTCTTCTCTCTAGACTACAATAAGTGCCTTGCAGCTTCTTGCTTTCCTCCTTTTTGGCAAATCAGTAGAGTCTCTAATCAACGCTGAATTGGTTAAACATCTCATAATGCATGGTCTTTGTTCAGATAAAAAATATAGTTTTCTCTTTAGATCAACTGCCGACGTATTGATGATTATTGTTGAAAAGTCTGTCAAGATTTACATAAGAAAGGTGAAGCTCGGGTCGTTGGTTTAGATATTTTGGACATATTTGACATGGTTTGGTATATTGGTGTTCTTTAAATGTTGAGAGGTTATGGTATTTCTGAATTAATTTTTGAACTGATTTCTTATGAAATAGTCACTCTTTCTTATCAAATCGCGAAATGAAAGTTAACTTGGATGCACACTCTTCTAGATCTATTTGCATAAATGCAGGTGTCCCCCCCCCGAGTTCTATTCTTGGACCTACGTTACTTTTTTTTTTAAAATAAATGAACGTACTGATATCATAACTTTTCGGCTACGTATCTACTCAACATAAAACAATTTACTCCTAAGTCTGATCGGTTCGATGAGATCAAATAGCTGATCTAAAAAAAAATCTGTTTTTAAATTGGGCGAGGAAAAGCTCGTTAGTTTTACCGCCTCACAAACAAAACTGCTCTTTTTTAGTAATCTGAAAGAAGCCTTTTTATGTTCAATCAGCATGGCTTATGATAACCTCCAGGAGATTGAATCATTACTCTTTCTGCGACTAACATAAGAAAGTTTGTTGATTATGTCGTGTGAAACAATTTTTCTCGCCAGAATGTACCTTACATATTTATACGTCTACTATTCGTCCATGCGTTAAATATTGCTGCTAGATCTGATCTGGTGCTCCTGCTATATATTTAGAGATGCTTGATAAAATCAAAAGAATAATATGCAATGTTATTGGTCCTGACATGGCATACATATATGTGCAATTCAAAACATACACACACAAACACACACACACACACACACACACACACACACACACACACACACACACACACACACATATCTATCTATCTATCTATCTATCTCTCTCTCTCTATATATATATATATATATATATATACATACATACATACATACATACACACACACACACACACACACACACACATATATATATATATATATATAAACATACTCTGCCATGTAATAGTCATTTTGAATTATTGTAAATTACCATCTGATAAACTGATGTTTTCATTGGCCATATTCCCCTCGTTTGAAACCCTTGATATAAATATAATTAGGAGCGAAATGACTCTAATATGGCCATAGTTTCATCTGTAGGCAGCGCAATAAGAAACGCACACTTATAAAATGGAAATGATTAAAAATATACAATAGTTTAAAACAGCCAAAGGCTTTTACACGGTAGTGTAGTGACAATGCCAAATCAAGTTTTTACCTTTTTTATTTTATGACGAATTTGCGAAGTTTACTATGGAACATTTAAATATCCCAATTTATTCTAGTTGTTTTAGAAGTACTTTGGAATGTTTGACAAGAGCGATAAATATGTCTTCTTACAAGACAATTAGTCGTCCAAAGATTAAATACTATGAGTTACTAACTAATATTTCTGAAGTTTACAATGTTATTAATTGCAGACCAACCAACTATAAATATTCTGAAGACTTTAATTTGAAAATAATTACTCTTAATTGTTTCTTACGTCCTAATATTAATGAAGACTAAACATAGTTAAAGAATAAAGAAAACATAAACTTTCATTCTCCCGGAACATCCTATTTGGTCGAACTATTAAAATTAGGACAATTAGGATAAACAATAACTTTTTTAGTGTGAGACAACAATGTAAAGATTTTTACCAACTGAGTTTTATAGCAAAATAAAAGAAGTATTATGTTCTGATTAAAAATCATGTTAAACAGAAACCATATTCGTCTTTAGGTAGACTGACAGAATTAATGCTCGGGAATGTTCATAAGTTCATTCCGATAAGAATTAAAAAATGGAGATTGTACAATATAATTGCATTCCATACAAATTTGGCATTGTCGATTAAGCATGCACATCATCCTAAGAAGAGAAAAAAGTAATTACAAAGATTTTATTGTGTGCAGATGTGTAAAACTTTTGAACATTCAATGTCTTAATTATTGAACTGATTTCTTCAGTAACTACCTTCTCTATTTTCGATATATTAGAGAAACACTATGTGTTTTTAGAGGTTTTTACATGAGAATAAAACCTTATTGTCCTTTGAATCTCCCTCTGATGGTAAATTACTAGAAATAGATTTCAGTATTTTATAAATTTTTCTGTTAATGTCTACAGATATTAAATAAAATAAAAGATACATTTATTGAAACGTCTGTTTCCTTCCACTTTTTTGGTAAAAAAGAATATAGAGAGAAAGGAGAAAAGTTAAACAAACGCTGTATCCACCTTCTCCATATTAGACCCCAACCCCAAGAATCGAGTTTATTTAGTTTTTCGTTTGTTTTCGTGTGAATCGTTTCTCTACGATTAAGGAGATAATGCCACTGATATGCAAGCGGTTACTGAGAGTAAAAGAAAATGAGAAAACTTTAGTGAGGAGAAAAGATAATAGAAGAACATGATCCAGGCAAATAGAAGATGACGATTGATGTTGCATTTAAAATTAGGATGCTCGTAGGTAAGAAGAAAGCAAGAAACCAGAAGGGAAGGGGGAGAAATAAAAAAAAGAAGAGAACCTAGGCTTACATCTACCTATTTTAACAGTAACGCAATGGGATCTAGTTGCCAGTCTAGTACTGCATCTAAATTCATGCGGTCATGGTACCAAGAAAGAAAACAATTACCATGAAGATATTTCTAGAAGAAAAAAACAGAGTGAAGTCACATCAAGGTGAATGAAAAGTGACAGAAGTTGAGATGCCAGGTTAGGTCCAATAATATAGCAGATCCTTCTTTGGATTGTGTCATGAATATCGAGATCAATTATAATTTTTTCATTCTCTTTGTTCTAAATCTATTTTTTCTTTGCTCCTTCAGTTTCTTTGATTTAATTCTATTTATTTGTTTATGAAACTTTTTGAATAATACTTTGTTCTTCTTATTGTCTGTTATTTCCAATATTTCTTCGCACACATATTCATTTCATATTAACTGGTCGGTTTTGTTAGTTTTCAGAATTTTTTATTCTTCTTTTTTAACCAGTCTACCTTGAAAGACAATTCTAATATTTTTTCATCAACCTGTATGGAACTGAATAAACAAATATTCTTTCTTGCCTTTCCCCTTTGACTTCTACCCAACGAGCCTGAACTCATTGCTAGACTTTGGAGAGGCTGTTCTGACCAACAGTTACATAAAAACGTGATTTCTTGCTGTAATTTCTGTGGGGCTTCTTGCCATGAACATCTATTACGCTAATTTTGGGTATCATATGAGGCAGAGATCCAATAGCAGCAACAAGATAAATTATCCAGTCCAAACACTCCACCTGCATATGCATGAACAGTGTACAAGCATAGAAGAAACAGGATTTTAAGGATTTCACGGATAGTCCATGAATACTTACGTTTTACATTTGACGGCATTTCCTAAGAAACCGAACACCATTTCAAGGGTTTAGAGGGATTAGTATCGGAATTTACAAGTCGCAATATCCTCGAATAGAAGAACATATCTTACCTGATCTGCCTGTTCGTGGGAATCATAGTAATTGGTGGTGCTTATACTTTCAATATATTACATAATTAATGGTAAACACATTATCCGTTTACGTGCAGACAGTCAAACATACAAATAAAGTCAGAATGACACCGACTTAGGCTACACTTTTACCCATCTTCAACAGGGCACATAAATCCAAAAGATTTCAACAGCTATCTTGCTCTTGCCACGATTGCCAGAGATGGTTTGCTTGTTTTTAAAATGGATAAATCTCTCATCCCAACCCGAGATAGCATCCTAGTTCCATAACAAAAATCTAGTTAGTCTCCTTATATTCATCTTCAATTGGAACAGCCTATATGCAACACTCACAGCATCCGTCATTGCTTTTATTCCCTAAACATGGACAAGACAATTGAAAATGATTGATCATCCTGATACAAATGTGCCACTCTCAAAATGCACGTTCACAGGGAAGTCTCAGATTGCCTGAAACCTATTTGAAATGATTGGAATCTCCTTCTCAGTAGATCTTATCAAACGCAACAACCAACTTATCCTCTTAACTCATAAGTGTATCATCTCAAAATATTTTTAGAAAGATAGGAACTACTAACATTTGATTATGGTCATGAGACGTTTTTTGTATTTTTCATGTTTCATTTCATTTGTCAATGAGAATTTACTTTAAAACGATATTATATAATAATTGGACATATTAAAAATATTAATAGGAATTCAGCAGCAGATTAGTTTTACGAAAACTCAAAGATGAAGTAATGCATCAGGACTCTACTGGTGGTATAGCAAAACAGTTAACATTTGCTTTGATCCCGTAGACTATTTTGTGAATTAGCTGCGCGGGAAATGCTTTCCCAAAACGGCGTGGATACCAACATTCACATTCCCATCTCTGTTGACCAACTGATTCTTGTGCAAAACAGTTTAGGTGCCATTAATCTAAACTCATGTAATTACATGGTCATCTTTATAAACATAAAGTTATCAACCATTACCGATTGACTAGCATTGATGATATGTGGTTTAATATTCGACAATTCGTTAGAAATTCGCTTAGAAAATCGTACGGCTTTAAACATTCAGAATGATTTAAAGTAGTGTGCCGGTACGCGTGCCATCATCTGCTGGTACGTGGAGAGATTTTTATTTTTTTTAATATTTTTATTTTAGTTTTATATTATGGTTATATTTTTCATGGATTCTCTCTTGAAATACAACAAAAGGTTACTGATAATGATATTGTGTGTAAGTTTGTGGGGAATACACCAAGGAATACCAAAAGACCATTATCATGGACACATTTCTAATATGGCCTTTAGAAAATTCGCCTGACTGTGGACAGAAGGAATTGTCATATAGATTCTGCCAAAATCTTTCAAATTAGCATTTAATTAGTTCGATTCATAATCCGACAGATTTTCAAATTTCAATGTCCGTCTGTAACCGCACAGCAGCATGCCTAACTAATGTGTCGGGTTAGATGAAGTTGCACCTTGTGTTACTAAAATTACGAGGTTTCTCGGCCACCAGTCACGCCATATTCACGCAAAAATAAATCGTTTTATGTCAGAAGAATACAGCAGGGCCGGCTAGAACAATTCACAAACCTCCCACTGGGTGTGTTTTTGTATGAGGGGAAACTGTTTGGTGGCCCCGGGCAATGCTCTGTGCCCTTTCCCTTTTATCAACATTTGTTTTTTCCTATCTACATTTTATACGATACACATTAAACTAAGCACAACTGATAATTAAAAGATTTTGATGACATTCTAGGGGCTTTTTTTTTTGCAACCAAATCCGTGAAATTGTTTTTTTTTCTACAACGGGAAAACTACATTATATACACCATCATCCGTCTGCCTTGTTCTTTGATCTGAAACTTTGTCTCAAAAAGATACAACTAAGAGCCTTGACAACACAAAAGAGGGATGACATCCTGTTTCACAATGTCAAATGACAAATACTGGCAAATACAGAAGTTAGAAGCATGGAAGAATCGAGTGTCAGCAATCTGCATTGGTTAAAACCTATCATAACAAACTTATGATAGGTTTCACCAGCGTAGATTGCTTGAGTGACGTTTGCAATCTGTCCAATTTTCCAGGCTTTCCGCTAACCTTGTTTATACTTACGTTTTTCACAGGCGTCCCAGGTTTTGTACGTAGCCGGGTTAGTTCATTTTAGGAATGGGTTACGGTGTTGTTCTTACGGACGTCCCTCCGTATATTACGGCTACCTGTCCTATTCTACAATCAGTTGGCAACAGCCATCGCTGATGTAGGTGAAGACCTTAATTTTTTATCTGTAAGAAATGTCATCAAAGGAGATTTGATTAATTTGGCATATCGTTTTCAGCATTATTCCATATCAGAAGATCCACGTAAAGGGACTGAATTAATCTGAAATCCATTTATTCCACTAAGAGATGACTTTCTCTTAAGTGTCACTGCTGACGAAGGATTAAAGATAAGTTTCGAATCTTCAACATCTCTTGCTTCCTTTTAGAAAAAAGAGACAGCAGCATATCCTGAGCTCAATGTAATTGCTCTGAAGATTCTTTTTTTCCTCATTCTTGAACCTACTTCTGCGAGACTGGCTTCTCAACAATAAGTGTCATTTAGACAAAATACAGGAATTGTATGAATATGTATTCTCCACTGCGCACAATTGGATGACAAATAAGAAGCAGCGTCACACTTCACAATGTTAACGTTTTGTCGTTATTGTGTTAATCATTAATTTTATATTTTAGTATTATAACAAATTTTTAAAATTATGTTTTCAGTTTATTTTGATCTATTCATGTCGGTTTTTTGTTTTAACGTATTTGTTCATTGCTGTTTAAAATATATACTTTTTAAGCAACTTTATACGTTACAACTTTTCATTTTATTACTTATATATACATATGTTTATATATGTATCAGAAGACTATGCGAGTTTTGTTAATATGTTTTTATTAATATTGTAATATTGAATTGCTTGTTTACAAAATCAGTATAAAATAAAAATAATGATGTTTTTATTTTCATTATATATTTCTGGTTTAAATGAATAATAATACGAACGTTCAAATAATATTTTCGCGCTCATTATTATAGAGTTATATGGTACATATGTGGAACCGGTCCCTCGCACACTGGAAAGACTTGTTACCTAAATGATGACTGAATAAGATATCATGATCCTAAAATAGCACATATCTAAAATAATTTTGGGGTACTCCTAACTGAGGAATAATGGTTCGCTCGCCGTTCCGTTTGAAAAAAATGCCGATACGCCACATCAGATAATTTGAGAAGAGTTGGGTTAAAGTACTCTCCGATTGGACATAAAACCCACATATTTAGAAGAACATGGCGACAAAATAGCAACCGTTACATCCAAATCACACTAATAAATTGCACTTTTAACCTCCCCTACTTACAACAAGCTCAGTCAGTAAAACTCAATACTTTCAACATCGGCTGAAGAGATCTTCGATGAATCTATATGAGCAAATACAAAAACACCGTCCATAAGCAACGGTCATCTAGATTTTTAGAGGTGCATCCAAAGAATTGTATCACTGGTATAAATAATTACTCAAAATCTGATTATGTTCTTAGGAAGGTCGTCAATATAAAGAAAAAGAAAGGTAGTACCGAGAAGATAATCTTGGTAAATGCCTTCCATATTTTTAATGTTCGAGGTAAACTAATGTTGATGAAGGCTCTAAATTATATTTTACTTACTAAACTCTCCCTATATATTATAACTGTTGTATAATGTTCTGCAGAATGTGGTCTGGGGTCATCTACCTCCCGTCTTACTCTTTTTTTCTCTCCTATAACCAACATATGCAAATTGGTAAAATCCTATTTGCAAATTCCATTACACCTCTGTGGACAGAAGAAGTTTAATGACTTTCTTTATTCTTGAACTTCTACAATCCCTTTCCTCATCCGCCTTAAGGTTTCTTTTCTTTTCTTTTTTAATGGGGATCTTGGTCTTATGTCATCTTCTTCCATTTGTGAGTGACACACGCTATCATCTATAGACTCGTTTTCTATAATATTATCCTGATTTGAAGAACTCATCCTTTTGGTCGGAATGGGCCATTAAGCATGTTTCTTTCTTTGAGGTAATGACCGTTTTATATCCACTTTGCATGAGGAAATTAGTTCTCTCGGTACTTGCCACATTGTCTTTATTATACCATATTTTTTCATTTGTCGAATTCGACATTGTTAATGGTGATCTTATTTGTCTTCCCATTAACGGACATGGGTTTTGCAATCTGTCTGCATGTGAAATCGTTCCTATAATTAAGCAGTAAATTTTGAAAATAACTGGAATATCTCGACGTGGGAAAAATGTCTTCAACCCATTTTTACTGTTTGCAACATTTTTCTGCAATCCCTTTAGATTATGGGTGATGAGGTGAGATTTTGTAAGGGAAACAGCCAATCCTCCTCAACAAATTACATACTCTTCATCACAAAATTATGGGGCGTCATCTGATATCAATGTTTTAGAGACACGATTTCTATAAAATATTATGAGTAATATTTGTTTTATTTTAATCAATTTTCTGTCTTTAAAGACTTCAGGTCATCTAGAAAAGGTGTCTACTAAAATTAAAAAATATTTCAATGCCATTAATTTGTGTATAGTCCATATGAACACGATACCATGGTTCCTTTTCTTTAGACCATCCTTGTGTTTTCCTTTGTCGAAAATTTTTTATTGCTGTATATTCTGGTCGTTTACGGACTTATATATCGTAATAATACCCTGGCCACCACGCTTACAATTTTAATCCCATCTGTGTGGACGTTATCGAACAAGGTAAATCATCATATACACTTTTAAAATTATGTTTTCTTACTATTTCTGGTGGTACTATCACATCTCCATTGCATATAACGCCGTTTTCCATAGTTAATTTATTATTTTCTTATAAGGTCTTTCAGTATTGGAAAATTACACAGCCTGTTTCTTTATCTGGGAAATATATCAGTAGAATCCAGAACATTGCCTGGGGATGAATAGAAATTGGTTTAAGCAAGTACAAAATGTCGAGTAAAACAAGAATGCCACTGGATTTATTTTGTATGTGAATGTAAAGTGTAAACAAATAAAATAAATACATTTCTTAATTTCGCTGAAAAGTGTCTTGTACTAATCACCACCTTACTGTTATTTTTAAGAACAGGTAAGTCAGTTCATTTCTTTTTAGATCCCAGATAATTGGATAAGTGAAAATGAACTTGTACCAAAGCAAAGGATAATCCCAAGGCACTCAGAGCAATCTCCGATCATTTACCGACCACAAAATAAACCGAAGCAAAAACGGGCTTTTACATTGGTCCTCTCTTCCATTTCCCCAGGAAGCGGAACAGTCTGGTCCAATCCACTAACCACCAAAGAACTAATCAGGATGGATATCTACTACAAAGAAGAAGGGATCTCATGAGATACATACGCGTTTGTGGTTGCATACAAAGAAAATAAGCGTTCCAAAATAACATGCGCTAAGCGTTCATTCATTTCATATGTAAAACCCAAAATTCTGCGCCAACTTCAACATTGTTGATCACGACGTGATACAGAAATCCGAAGATTATAAGTTATTATTGGCACAGGAAAATCTAATTTCAAAGTGCTCGACGTGATATAGAAGTTCTGATGTGATTTAGAATTTTAGGTGAAGAGTAATTTGTTTTAGCCAAGGGCACAACAAGACAAAAACATATGAAAATCAACTGCCACAAACTGGAGTCACTAAATATAGTCTCACCAAATAAAATTGTCTTCAAGAACACGAAACAAAAGAACTTTTAACATGTTAGCAAAAGAAATGTTTCTATCTCATTCATTATATATATATATATATATATATATATATATATATATATATAAATGAATGGAATAGAAACATTTCTTTTTTATAACTCAAGAGTGAGTATAAAAACTTGAAATGTTCCGAGTTTTATGGGATTCAAGTCCCCAAAACACTATCATGCGGCGAGCAATTATTGGACTTCGAGAAAGATCTATTCTCGGTAATAGACAAAATTAATTAACTACCAAGGATCTACAACAAAGTTTTTATGATAAAAAATCCGACAAAATTATTATCAAAGCAGATAAGACGGGTAGCCATTACAAAATCGATGCGGTTATGTACCATAAAGCTATTTAAAAAAAGAATAAGTTTTATAGAAAGGCAGCCAACAATACGGAAAATAACATCAATAGCCAAAACAATAAAATAGCCACTGAATCAAAAATTCATAAGAGGATCTCTCAATTCCACAAGCAACAAGCACATTTAATTACCACAAGGCAAACTTTCTAAACAAACCTGAATACCAATTACTCAATCCAACTAAAAGTAATATCAGTAAAAATCATTAAAAACCTCCTTGAAATTGAGTGAAAATACGCGAAAGATGCTCTAGCAATTAACCAGTGTCATAAAAGAACTTAAACTATGAAATGATTTACTAATATAAAAAGAAATAAATGAATGTACATTCATCCAATTTGATATTTGTGACGGTTACACGTCCATCACCGTGAATCTATTAATGTTGGTTACAAATTTAACTGTCCTATTAGCAATCGCGAAATAAATATCATAAAGCAGGCGCAAAAACCTATATTACTCCATAATGGTTATCTGCGGACTAAAAAAAGTAACCTAGAATTTAATATTGCTATAGGAGCATATGGTTCAGCAGAAGCATGTGAATTAGTTGGAATCTTGTTATTGTTGCGACTAAGATTAGAGCGTTTAGAAAAGGAACTGATAAGATTTTTCAAAGATCACGTGCTAAATATTACCACTACCACCAGTGCTACATGTTAAACATTTTCATGACGGTCGTCCTCGAGCATAGAATCCAGAGGTTGGCAGTGAATATTTCGGAGACAGTAGGAAAGCGTAGTGCAGGTTCGCAGTGGATATCGCAGCAAGGTAGCAGAGCGTAGTTCTTCCGTCTGTCATGTTCGCCGGACAAGTTTCCTCTGGTCCTTCCGGTGAAAAAACAAAGATGGCCGCCTTTATACACGACGAATACAATGTTCAGCGGCTTCTGATTGGTCAACCTTCTATTGGTTGACTATAAAGGGAAATAAGTCATTTTGACTCGCTCACTAGTTATATATTATATACCCAAAAAACCGTAACACTAAAGTGATCAACTTTATCATTGTGATATTAGACTTGAATGATTACAAACCATATACAAAATTTCTATATAACTGTTGTGGTAGGATCCACCTAATTTGCATAGTGGAGTACCGACCATATAAATATGGTTGGTACCGGGAAGAGAGGGAGGTATCAAGAGATTCAGGCCTTTAGCAGTCCAATTCTGTTTAGTACAAGTTTTATTTGCTAGACCTTTGTTGACTGTTATTCTGACTCCCGTCTGTTCCTCATATTGTCGATTGCATATTGAACGTCATTCTTGTTAAGTTTGTTTTTTATTATTGTCTTTTTTTGTGTTCTTACGAATTTTTTTGATTTTTTATTCTTTTCCCTTTTTTCACCCTCCTCTTTTTTTTAAATTTTTATCTACGTTAATTTTTGTTTATACCTTTTATTATAGATTTCCTTTTTTGTTTTTTCATTTTCTCTAATTTCTCTTTTTATTTATATCTCCGTTTTCGTTTGTTCCATGACCCCTGTCTGTGTTTCGTTGTTGCGTTGACTTACTGTTAATAATTCTTTTATTCTTTCCTTTTTAATACCTTTTAAGTTTTTCGTGTTTTTTCTTTGCCATTTTGTATTGTATATTTGTCTAATTATTTTTTTTTACCTTTATTTGCTGTCTATTTGTCCATATATTTGTCCATTTATTTTGTTCTAACGTTTTTGTATATATTTTCTGTTGTTTATTTGTTTTGGTGTCGTCCATCTTGTTAATTTGTAACTAGCTCTGCATATTTTGCATATTTTCGTATATTCTTAGTTTTTCTTTTTTGTCTCAGCCGTTTTTTCGATTTTCTTTTGTATTTTTTTTCTTTTTTATTGTTTTGCCTTTAGGCGAATCTTTTTTGTATAATATTTATTGTGCGTGTTTTTTATTTTTGCTTGTTTGTCTCGCTTTCGGGTGAGCTTTGTGTTTTTTTTGTTTTTTTTCCCACCCCTTTTCTCCCTCCCCTTCCCTGTTAATACAAAAATATGGAAAAGAAAGCTCCTTCCTTTTTGGCTATAAAAAAGAGACACAACTTATCAGACTACAGAAAGTCTATAAGAAAGCACTTATTTAACCCCCCAAAGAAAGACCCACCAGATAAAGACAATATCAATGAATACCCAGCCTTAGATCAAATTTCCTCTAGCGAGGATGACATCGCTGGTAAAAAAGATTTACTTTCTTCAAGTATGGAGGCCTGCAATAGCAATAAGAAAAATGAAAAAAGTCAAAAAAGTACGGAGGCCAATAATAGCCATAAAACCCAATTTGACTCGAAAGCCAAGAATGGCTCTCAAGAGAAGACTGAGGCTGGGGAATTGCCCTCTTGTTGGAAGTCCCCCCCGAGTTGTATTATCAATGTAGCGGATTTCTTAAAGCGATCTAAGAGCTACACTCACCTTGTCATAGAAGGTGGACTCTTAGAAGACGCCCAGGAACTAAGAAAAATTGAAACACGAATAGTGTCAGTTTTTGTCGTAGACAAGCGTACCACGCTGGAAGATTGCGTGGCAGCGTCGAGCAGGGACTTGATCACAAAAGATCTGATCCTGCGGACCGGGTAATTAGGCCAAAGAAGGACCAGGTATTCAATATACGAGGTCCCTCCTCAGGTTCTCAGGTCTACCTGTCACAGTTCGGTGAAATACTGGCCGCATCTTGCGATAGCCTGAGCGGGGGGTGGAGTTTCGACATTAGTTTAGATCAAAAAGCCTTCTTCTCCATCCCCAACTGTCTTGTAGTAGGGAAATTGAAATTGCCGGTCATTGTGACCGGCCGTAAACCGGTATACTGGAAGTGTGGAAAGACTAGTCACCTTTCCTCTTCCTGCCCAGAGAAGAAGGCCTCTGGAATTCAATCTCCCGTTGACCAGAATCCCCCTCTGACCGAGTCTTTACCTACCGCTTCGCCTGTAATGGGCATGCCAGCTTCTGGGACCGGTAGGGAAAATCCTCCGGTTGGTCAAAAGACCACATTCTCCAAAGAGCCTTCGCCCACTGCTAGTGCAGTTGCGGAGAAGGGGGAAGGGGAATGGCTAATTGCTGGTAAGGCCAGAGGGAAGCGCCAGACAGCGGGTCCACAGTCCATTGAAGCCCCAAGGACGAAAGGCACTAACAGCCCCACTCCCTCTGGCAACATTAAGGGCGATACCCCGGCCTCTAAACTATCTTTCAAGGACAAGCAAAAGAAGTACGACCCAGGATTTGAGAAAACCGAAAAAATTAAGGAGCTAAAAAAGAAATTAGATAATCAGCAAACCCAAAATCCAACTCCTTCCGCGTCTTCTACCCGGTCCATCCCCTCTCCTAAGAAACGACCCTCTCCCCAGATAACTCCTTCCAATTCGCGCCCCCTTAGTCGACATCCTAGCCCTTACAGACATAGATCTTTTTACACACCCCTTAACACACCCACCCCTTCCCCTGTTAAACAAACACCCGCTAGCACATCTCTACATACACCCAGTCATTCCCCGGTTAAAATGCCACCTCCTGCTTCCAAGCGACAGAGAAGCCCCCCACAAGAAGGAAAAGAAAAAAGAAGAAGACACAATTGCCTTTTTATAATACAGGAGAAAATGTCTGTCATATTTCTCCTGCCCAGGCCGAGAGAGCCAGGGATTACGGAAACCGCATTAAAGTATTTGCTATCAATAAGGCAGTTTGCGGACCAGGACATTGAAGTGCCCCCAAATTTTTCGCTGGCCCAAAGAGTTCTCACGGTGATCAGAGCGGGAACCGGAGCTAAACAGATTTGGCCTATGCTTGAGGAGGCCATCAATTTTTGTAAAATGACATTGCCAATCGCAATCACCCAAAATGAGCAGCTTAAAAATTTAAAACAATTTTGTGCAGGGAGGGGCCCAGTTTTAGTTCACCTCTCCCTATATAGAGCACTTAAATTGACCTTCCCCTGGGATATCTGCGGGATCTCCCAAAACGGCACCATCAAGACTGAGATGGGCCATGGGTCTATGGGAGAGGCGGTCGGTATCCTTACCCCGTCCATGTTCAAACCAGTAGTTCAACCATAACCGGTCTTCACTATGGCTCTCTGGTTAGCTAGTCTAAATGTCCGGGGCCTGAGGTCCGAGTCTCGCAGGGCGAGGCTCTCTCGTGACCTTCAGCGCCTCGGGGTGAATGTGTGTTGTGTACAAAAGACCCGGTTTTCTTCTCATGACCGTGAGAACTTTCTGTCTAAGGGGTTCGCCCTTTATTCAGCATGTTTTGATGGTCGTTCGAGGGGTGTCTCTTGGCTAGTGAGCAGGTCTTTGAAGGCAGCATGTACCCTTGTCTTCGCGGATCCGGCGGGCAGGCTTTGCGTGCTGGATATTACCATAAAGGATAAGGTTCTTCGTCTCATTGGGGTTTATGCGCCCAATACCCATTCCGAGAGGCCTGCTTTGTTTCGGCAGATCGCGCCGTGCTTGACGACATCTCGTCGGGTAGTTTTAGCGGGGGATTGGAATGCCGTCCTTGACCCCGATATAGATCGAATAGGGCAAAAACAAGGTACTAACAACCCGGATGTGAAACCATTTCGGGACTTTATCGATGGGTTTGATCTTGTCGATAAGTTCCGGAATGAACACCCTCGGGAGGTATCATGGACTTGGACAAATAGTGGCAACTCGGCTCCTGGGTCGCTTGCGAGCTACCTGGACCGAGTCTTAGTTAGGAGAGTCGATGTAGGGCTCTTAGGTTGTCCAAGTTTCCATTATATAGTTTATACGGATCATAGGCTTGTCCGGGTCCGTGTAAACTTAGATAAGCCTAAGGTTAGATTGGCTGGGTACTGGAAATTGAACTGTTCACTTTTTGGTGATCAGGGTTTCCGGGACCAGCTGTTACTAACGATACAAAGGGAATTGACGGGGGCGGTTGTGGGAAATGCCTGGTGGGGCAATTTAAAATCTAAAATTCGAACGTTTGCTGCCGATTTTATTCGTCGACTCAATCTAGATAGATTAGCGGCGCAAACTGCTTTAGAAAACAAAGTCGATCGGGCAGTGAAATCCCGTGTTAGTGGGGACATAGCTTTAGCTAAGGCAGAGTTGTCCTCCTTGCTTATCAAGAAGGATCAAGCTCTGGTAGTTAGAGCTAGGTTAAAAAGAATTTCTTCTGAGGCTACGAATATGGCCGCTGAACTGCGTGCAGAGGAGAATCGAAACGCGTCTAGGCGACATATAGCGTGCGTCACATTGCCGGATAAGCGGACCGTGACTACAAACACGGGCATATGTGAGGTCTTTCGGGATTACTTTCAGGATCTTTTTACCAGGGAGCCCGGTCTGAGCTCTGCGCAGTTCCACGCCTATTTAGCTGACTTTCCCTGCCTCTCGGCAGCTGAAGTGGCTAGGTGCGAGGTTCCCATTACAGAGTCGGAGATCTGGGAAGCGCTGAAGCAGGTTGGCCTGGATATGTCTCCGGGATTAGATGGTCTTCCCTACGAAGTTTACATGAGGGTTTCGTATGTTTTTGTTCCTTTGCTGGGACTGATTTTCAACCACTGGATGAGGCAGGGGTCTTTACCTCAACGCTTCACCAGGGGTGTGATCAAGTTGCTGCGTAAGGACAAGGACCTTGGGGATGGGTTAGGGAACTTTCGCCCTTTAACGATGTTAAACACTGACTTAATGATTTTGGTGAAGATCTTAGCCAACCGTTTGCAGCTTGTCCTGTCTAGTCTGATTGGCCCTGAACAGACTTGTGCTGTGAAGGGTAGGACTATTCAGGATAACCTTCATATGGTACGCTTGATCAATTTAGATCAGTCCAAGGCCTTCGATAGGGTTGACCATCGATTTCTGGAGGCTGTCCTTTCGGCGGCCGGTTTCGGAGCCGACTTTCGCTCCTGGATCCGACATTTGTATGCGACCCCCGGTGCGCTGGTGGAAGTGAATGGGGTAAGATCGAAGCCTTTCGTATTGTCTCGCTCCATTCGTCAAGGTTGTTCGCTCTCGCCTCTGCTTTACGTTCTTGCGTTGGAACCATTCCTTCGCAAGTTAAAGGCGAATCCGATCCTGCGCGGAATTTCCCTGCCTGGGGCTTCCACCTCAGCCAGGTCTTCTGCCTATTCTGACGACGTTTCGGTTCTTGTGTGGAGCAGAGCCGAGATTAACGAAGTCAGCAGAGAGATCAGTGGGTATGAGATGGTGACAGGGGCCAAGATCAACCGCGATAAGTCTGTGGGCTTGCGATTGGGTGCGTGGAAGGGAGTTTCTCTTCCCGGACCTTTCCTCTGGACGGATGGGCCGATCAAGATACTCGGCGTCTGGTTCGGTCCTGATCTACAGTTGGAAATGAATTGGTCGGAGGTACAAGGGAAGGCCGAGGTCGCGGTTAATCTGTGGTCTCGGAGGAGACTTTCCCTGAAGGGAAGGGCGGAAGTATGTGTTTCGCACATCTATCCGATCCTCCTGTACCGACTCTCTGTGCTTCCACTCACGTATGCCCGACTAATGTCATTAGTCCAGGCCTTGTTCTCTTTCTTGTGGAGAGGCAAGACCCATATAGTATCTCGCGAGATCTGTTGCCTTCATCCCTCTGAGGGCGGTCTGGGTATGCCTAGCATTGAGATTCGTCAATATATGCTTCGCATCACCTTCCTAGACCGAATGTGTCGCGGTTTGGATGAGGTGGGCACCTTTTGGAAAGAAGATGTCCGAAAACATTTCCCATCCCTAAGAAGTGTGCACTCGTGCGAGGAGGAGGCCGGCCGTACACCTCGTGCCGAGTGCTCCTTCTACCGCGAATGTCGTCGTGCTTTGAAACTCCTCTTGCGGACGTCGGATGGGCTCTCCGACGCCCAAGCGTTGTCTCGTAAGGCATTATATCGATTGTTAGTTAGGGGGGGGCATTCACGATGATCTGATCGACGAGCTCGGTCTTACGAAGCAGGAGGCTCGCTCGATATGGCCTTGGGCGCCTGGGTTGAAATGTCTCCATAACGATGAGGCATCACTCACCTGGCTGATGATTCGTGGGGCCCTCTCGGTCGACAAAAGACTTTGTTCAGCAGGCTTGGAGAAATATCCAAACTGTCGTCGCTGTACTGGGAAAGTCGAGACCATTGGTCATGCCTTTTTTCAGTGCAAGACGGTAGTGCCGTTGTGCAAGTTTGTTGAAGGCGTCATGGTTCGCATGCTGCAGGGAAAGTTTTTTGTCCTGGAAGCCAGTTCTGTTTGTAGCAATGTGGTGCCGTAATTAACGAAGGCTGAACACTATGTGTTCTGTTGCTTACTAGGGGTTATGCCAGTCGTGATTTGGACGACGCGACAGAAGGAATTCTATGATGGCGAGAAGTTCACCTCTTCCCAACTGATCTTGTTCTTTAAGCATCAGCTTAAAGTCAAGATTAGGACGGAAAGGTGGCGGCTTCCATCATCAGAATTTGGCAAAAGGTGGGTGAATCTTGCGCGAATGTGTAGAGTAAAAGGGGCTGACCTAGAGTGGCATGTGGATGTCGGTTAGGTACAGAATTTTGTCGTAATAGGGTTGAACATTGGCAACCCACCCAGATATTAGGCTAGTCTAGGATTTCTATTTTGAATTTTTATTTTCCTTAGCTAGGGTTTGCATGCTCATTGGTCCCTTTTATTTCTGTCCCTATTTTTTCTTTTGTTTAATTCCCCATCTCCTCCCTCGTTAGGTGGTTAGTGATGTCAGTTCTCTGGTGGATGCGGGGCGCCTTTCGTTTCGAATGGGTGATTTTTCGTATTTGTTGTTGTGTTTGAATGTGTGTGTGCCTGTGTGAATGCTTGGAGGTTTGAATGTTTTCCTGATTTTTTCATAGTCCCGCATTGATTTCGTCTGGTTAACTGATGTTTCTGCCACATTTATGGTTTGTGGTTTTTTTTATTACTAACACATTTTTTGTTTAGTTTATTGTAAATATTAAGTCACATTGTATATATTCATTTGGGGATATTTTTAAATTTGTTGTTTTATGACCCCCCCCCCCATGAACAATATCTGTACATAAGGGGACTAGTTAGGACTTCATAGAGAATCTGAGGTATTATGGTGGACGTAGTAAGAAAGGTAGGAGTGAATGTGTTGTTTTGGCGATTGGAATGTTGTTGGCGTGTTTGGGTCAGTGTCTGCGACTAGCTAAGTTTTAGATTTAAGACAGAAGAAGACCGTCCTTCCCCATCCCCTTTTAGGCCTCGTGCCACATTTTGTATTATATATACGAATAAATATTGGAATCAAGAGATTCAACCAGAGACTCTGCCCGACTGCGAGTCAGTCAACACATTCTCCAGGAACGGTCTTACCAGGAATATACAAAAGACTATATGTAAATATTGTGTACACTTTCTTGTTTCAATACATTTTGTTCTAAGTACATTTTGTGTTGCATTATTATTCCATGCATTAGTCAAGTTTCAACAATAACCATAGATATGTCAGTAAAGAATCAAACCAATATCATACAATTCCAGTTACTTACATTAATCAGTCAAAGTTAGATAATCAAATAACTCCAGCAAGAGGAAATATTTGATAATAATAAATTTAATATATATATAAAAGCAACCATAAAGTAAATTTAGAGATGCATAACAAAAACAAACAAGTTAAAAATAAATACGGAACACCGTAAGCGTAGTATTATATATTCACCTTTTAATATTAATGTTCAAAACTTTTCCTAAATTTGATTCATAATATCCTTAACCATTCACCAACACAAAAAGATCAGCTATAGCGGCGTTAACAATGTCGATAAATCTATATCACAAAATTATATTAAATTAATGTATTTCCTACAAAAACAACGTTATTTTTTTTTAAATAAATGCAACTGGCGCAAAAATAAGATTTGTTCCTTGAGCGGTCACTATACGACTGATAACATTATATACTGAACTAGCATACATTCCAGTAACGATTTAAATTTTATTTTGGTTCCACTGAAAGTCCTTGTAAATTCGGTTCTATCATCATCGAATGACTTTAGGCATTACAAAATGCAAAAACAGCACTGCTCTCTCTGCAAAATTTCTGACAATTAGAGAATGGTGGTCTTACACTATTTATCACCTGGGATATTGTAGCAAGAGCCAAATCTTATAACGGGAAAGAAAATAGTTTTACTTAATAGATTTATGTTGAAAAATTAGTTATATTAAAACACTTAAATAACCTTAGCTTATTAAACAAGAGAAATGAATTGATGGTCACATGCAGGCATAAAAATAAATATCTGCTCAAATTCGTTGATCCAATTAATGTAATTAGTTTTTTATGTAAATTATGGTTGTTTTGAATTTTAAAAGAACAAGTAATCTCCCTTCATGCTTAATAGAAAAAATAATAACTTTCCTTTATTTTGCACTCTCTCTCTCTCTCACACACACACATATATATATATTTATATACATACCGTTATTTTAAATTAAGACATTGAGTAAAACCTCTTCGATTACAGATTTATCCTAAAAAAATCTGCACATAAAAAAACAACACGTCAACCTGCGAACAAAAAATACGAAAAAGTAACCAGTGAATAAATTTTACATACACTCTTTTGTTTTATCCATACATATTTAGTTTTTTTTGAACTCCTTACATTTGAAACTTGTATGAACAGATGAAGAGAACAGAAATTAATACTATCTCCAGCGCATTACCCCCACCCCGATGGAGATAATTAATTACCAAAGTCAGTACTCAGTACCTCCAAATATAAAGAGCTGAAAGATTTGGTAAAATTAGCTGATGAGTCGACTAAGCGAGTGTCGATGAAGACCAACACGATAACTGTCCGTCGATCAGTATATCTGAAAAAGATGCTGACAGTAGCGAATGGTATCGTTGTTAAAGAAGGATTTATAAGGCACAAGTTTCTGCAAGTATTACCCTCACAATTTTCGCCATTTATATTATCAGAAAAAATACTTCCCTCCCACGCAATTAGAAAAACTAGCAGATAAACTGATGCCTTTAATAAATAACTTCGCATCTACTTTTCAATCGACGGTTAGTCCCATATACAAAGAAGAGATTATAATTCTTTTAGGTCTGAAATCTTTTGGCAGAATCCAAAAGCCAAGATTTTGTAGTGCACATATCTATTTTGCAGACCATGAATAAACCTGCAAACAGTGGCGCAGATGTTCTCAGAGGGTAATTGGCAAATGTTACCAAATTCCCTCGCAAATTACCCCATCTCGAGGGATTCGGAAAACTAGTAGGACGCACAGCATTAGCTCCTTCAAACCGGCCATATTTGGATTTTACCAACAATATAGTAGCTAAATATATAGATAGCAGCTTTAGCAGTGATATAGGTGCGTGCATTTCTATCTTACCAACCTGTATATTAATTGGCGTTATATTAAACACATCTCCTGCATCCATCTCTGTGGCTAGTGTAGAGAAAATAAGCTGCCATGCTTAGATACGTCTGCCATGGTTAGACAACGGATATTCATGGTCGTAGATATCACTAATGAGATATTTGGTTCTGAACTCTTAATTTCGATTTAACAATTCTCTGTAATAATAATTGTATTAGAGATACCGTGAGCGAACGTAAAATTAAGGTTCAATCTACACTTCGTTCAGTTAAATTTATAGTCAACGAATGTAATCTCCCCAACTTTATAAAAGAATTAGTAAATAAATATCGTTGTGTATCTGTCTATATATCTGAGATAAGTTATTATGTACACTATCTGCATTATTCGGATTATTGTCCTCATCTTTGTCGCCATATTTAATGGTTGCTGAAGATATTAGGTTTTTAATACCCAGAAATTCATACACAGATGTCCTCAAGGCGTTAGTTAGTGTCCAGTGACAGGACCCAAAGAGTGTGAGTTCAATACCCGGTTAAGACAGTGGAGAACTTTCAGAGGAGAATTAACAGAAGATAACTGATAACTGAAATCTATTAAAACATGGCATGTGGAACTAGAACAGTCTACCTGTAAATATCGTTGTATTGGTACACTCCGTCATAATAAAAGTTTTTGAGTTTATCACAGAAATGATAGAGGAAGACACGCAAACTGCTAAATAATCAGAAAACAGGATCAATATCTTCCTCGACTAGTGGGTGGTCAAACCTAAATGTTCTTCTTCATCTTATGTGGAATTCAGATTACTTAACAGCAATTCAGATTACTTAGCGGCAAGATTTAGTAATATTTAACAGTATTACTAAAACTTGCTGCTACACGATAATGAATATACATTCGTTTAACTCGCAACTCGTTAACAAACGCTGCTTTTCTAAAATAAACTTCAATTTTGCATATGAACAAATATGGGTACACCCAGTGGAAGTGCCTAAAAGCCTAAAACAAATACAATTATCGCATCTGGCTTGTTTAAGTTCAATAATATGCCTTTTCAGCAAAAAAAAAAAAAAAAATCCGCAGCTACATTTCAACGTTTTATGGACTAAATATAATTTAACATAGATTGTCTGTACGTATTCCTTATTGATTGATTAATTGCTCTTTAGTGACAGCGAGCAACACCATAAGAAATATTAAGATAAAGTATTCAGCATATTGAAAGAAAATAACATAAACGTTTCTGTGGCGAAATGTATATTGATGTTCCAAAGCTTAATTTAGGATTTAATGTTAGTGATTTTGTTCTGTTACCTACTAATGATAAAAATAAGGAACTGCATTTATTCTCACTCCCTAAAGATCCCAAGAGTCTGCGCAAATATTTACGCATGAAAGGGTTCTATCTTAAAGTGATCCCTAACCATGCATCCATCGTTTTACCGTTATCAAAACGCATGAGACTATTTCCAAACTTTTCTTTTGATTTGATAGAGGCACAAAAAAACATACTTCAAAAACATTATACACCAACTTTAAAATATAACCACATTAACATATCCACAGATTTTCTGTTGAGTAATGACATTCGGTGCTGCATTGCACTAAATAATTGATGAGAATCCCGTACCTATAGGATTGTTCTCAAAGTAGTTATCCAAAGCCTAACCCATTCCACATTTAACAGGGAACTTCTAAACGCATATATGACAGTGATTAAATTTTGCTATCTTATAGAATGTTCCTATGCAGTTTTATTCACTGACCACAAGTGGAAACTTTCAAAGTCAAACTCACGCAAAGTCAGATAATGACACCTATCATTAATTAAAGACGATATTGCTCATGTTGCCCACATAAAAGGTAAAACATATTGCAACGGTCGGTATGTCCAAACCTGTATTAGCAGTGCGGATAGTCGCTGGCAATTTGCCAGAGATAGTGAAGCGCAGAAAAAAACACAAATATTTCATACTACCCGAAACTGAAACAATTCCCACTTTCAAGTAATTGTACAATTTTATGTGATATTTACACATCGTCTCATGGACAGTTTGACCCCAGAGATTATTTTTGACAGTATGCATTCATTAGCTCACTCCTGAAATAGGATTGTCTATTCGATTAATAAAACCCAAATATTTCTGGACTGATATCAACAAACCCATAAAACAGTTATATGCATCATGTGCAGAATGTCAGCTGTGAAACCAAATAAAATATTACAAAACAGGCAAATGTTAGAAACAAAGAAAAATGTTAACATGCTATCTAATATTATTTCTTCTATATATGCAGTGAAAACTGGACAATTTCTACACAGGTCTATATCTCTTCTCGTGCTAAGGTTTTACGTTAGAATCTTGAATGAACACAAATACAACTCTCCAAAAGTACATTGTCGAACATTTAAAACATCTTTGTAAAGATTAAACAAATTACTTTTCTAGCACTTTGGTTCATTTCTTTCTGCCCACCCCCATCTGGATATGTAAGAAATCTGAAAAGTTTAGGCCACCACAAAAAAGATATATTGCCAGAAAGGAGACAATAAATATATTAGAATTACTCATGAAACTAACAAAAATCTCTTACTGCGTTAGCGGGCGCATTGTTTACCAAGTGTCGAAAATATATTATTTATACAGTTCTGGCATTAATTATATGGACGCTGTTACTTAATGATTTCAAATGATGGTCTACCTCAATCAATAACGACTTACAAACAAAGAAAGAAAAAGATTAATACAGACACTTCGAAAATCAAGAAACTGCTGACACAAATCTCATCTTCATTTGTGAAGAGATTGTTCAGCATTGACTGCGATATAGGAGGATTGATATTATATAACTGTTCAGTACTTTTTAATTGTTTCTATTGCTTCAAATCACTTTTTTCATGTGAAGAGATTGTCCAGCTTTCACTGGCATATAGGAAGATTGATATTACATAAAAGTTCTGTTCATTTTTCCTTGTTTCTATTGCATCAAGTCTCTTCTCCATCTGTGCAGAGATTGCTCAACATTTACTTCCATGTAGGAGAACTGATATTTCAGAAGTCTTTTCTAACGACATATTCCTGTTTCATAATACTTTGCTTTACTTTTGAAAGTGATATTTCGTCTGTGGGGTGAAATTTTTTATACTTGCTTATATATAAATTGTAATTCTTTGTGTTGAGTTGTTCGTTTTGCTGTAATACAAACATTATATCTTCTTACAATTGATGTATAATCCCATTTTGCCGCCTTCCTACCTTCTGTAGGAGTTCCAGTCGTTTCCTATCAACACTGTGTTATCTGCATATCTTTTGTTGTTAAAATTGTGGGAACCAATAAAAACAAGGAATATATTATTATAATTGCAGATAAACCATTTAAAAAGTAGCAAAATATGTTGACTTTAGCCTAAGTACAATTGGCGAAGTAATATACCCAAATGTAAGAACATTAATTTAAAATAAATGTTGTCCAGAGAAATAAACATGCATCTTTTGTATGGAACAGAGAAATAGAGAAACATGTTGAAATTCAGCGAGCAGATCGCTGAGTTTTAAATGAAATATAGGAAAGTAAAAAAATGAAAATCAGGATAATCTATAAAGAAAATGAAAGTAAATGTGCAATTCAAAATGATAGTCTTTGTTAAAGAGGTCCTAAAACATCACATCCTATAAAAAAAAGTACACAGAATAAGAAGAAGTGAGAAAATATTCTAAAGAAAAGAGTATTTTCAAAACAAACGAAAGGAAAAATTCTTTAGAGAAATGGAAAGATCAACAAAGCCTAAAGAAAAAAAAAGAAAGAAAAAAGCAAACACACAAAACACAACAAATGTGAGAGAATTCTGAAATAAAATATTGAACAATTTAAAGAATTATCTGAATAGGGAAAAATCGACGGAGAACACAGAACTGAAATAAAGAGAGATGAAGAAAAGTAGAAAAGTATAAATGGTAAAAAAATGTAAAACAAGCTGTAAAAAAGGAAATCCCCAGAAATCTATAATGTGCATCAATTCTGGATATATGATTTCCTGTCCATGCACAAACAATCAGTAGATGTATTTACTAACGCTATCAATAACACACGGCAAAACCAATAGTGGCTAGCACAAAGCATTACTCATTTAATCCCCAAAATAATGACATTAAACACACAGAAAATTATCGGACAATCACATGTTTATTCCAAAGATAAAAAATACACATATTGATTTTGAGTGAAATAATGTATTATTTTCTTGATTCTAATAGCTTCTTCTCCTGTGAATAGCGAAAACGATTGCAAAGATCAGTTCCTGATCAACAAGATAGTCCGGGAAAAGTACAGGTTAAAAAATTCAAATCCTGACGCAATCCGTTAAGTGTCCCACATGATTGATCCATAAATCACTAGAATTAATATAATTTTCTGCCATTTGGTTTGTAAAAATCTCTGAAAAACATGAAATACAATCTTAATAAATAACCGGATTATTTGGTCAATTTATCTGCTTATCGGTCAAATGTAATAAATTACACATCATCTCTAGAATATTAAAAGGTCAAACAGTTTCAGCCCAATTATACTGTTTGTCTATCCGCAACAAACGTAAGTTGTGAATTTTGCTTAATTGATAAAGTTATTATTCACTTGTTATACATAAAGGATTTGGAACTTTTTCGAAAAATAATAACGGATTAGAAGATATACTAGAAATAGTCAATAATTTCAATAACGATAACATCATGAAATTTGTCTGAGACAAATGTGCTAACAATTAAGAGATAAATTGTCACAATCGATGACGATAAAAATTGGTAATCAAACTGGGAATCATGAATTTATGAAGGCATAAAGAATCAATGAAAGTTAAGGAAATCGATACGGGTTCCAGCAATGAAAGAAAAAAATGAATGGGTTCCTTCATCTTATGAATTTTTTTAATGTGATAATAGGGAGAAAAATCAGCAAAGATCTAACCATATAAAAATGCATCATCACAAGGGCAGCTGGGCATAAAGGACTGATCGACCTTCTACATGCCTAGACATGACCTAGAATTTGTTGAATTAATCAACAAAAACAATACACTCAATAATTAAAGAAGGCCAAACATTCAAACCAAGCAGCAAAGCAATTAAGATAAAATAGGAATTGAATTGACAAAAAAAAAAGGAAATACAAAAATAAAATTATGGACCTAATTAGCATGAAATATAAGGGAAAAACATTCACAGGGTTAATGTCTAAAGAAAGTCCACGATTCTTCTATTGTATTAAGAAATTTTAATATATCGGAATTTATAAGAATTTCTATTGTTGTCTGTCTCTAGGTAGGACCAGGATTTAGGGTACTATTTCCGGTAAGACATTGGAATCAGCATGTATTCATGCATGGAAGACAACACTTGGAATATGCAACTGAAGACTTAAAAAAATCCGAAAAATGGACGAAAGAAAATCTTATTTACACCAATAACTTTTTAATAACGATGAAAACCAACGTGAGGAAGTCGAGAGAAAAATGAAAGGGAGAAGAAATATTTATATTTTATGCAGTTACTTTTGTGAGTTTTCGCTGTATGTATATACTTGTCCCTACGCGTGCGGGCGCTCTCTCTATCTCTCTTTCTCTCTCTCTCTCTCACACACACACACATACACATATAGACACACACAAACACATATATATGTATATGAATGCAAGGCGTGACAGTGTGAAGCTGGGGGAAAGAGTCAAGAAAATATTTCAAAGCAACAAACATGATTTAAGTTTTGCTTGCTTGAGGCGCAGACCAGATATATCTTCGTTGCCGACCAGTAAAGAAAGTTGTAGGTGTTCATACTGTTGGCGACAAACTTGGATAGCAGATGTTGAAGATTCTCTGACGTCTCTGAGTGGGAAAAACAATTTAAGGGTGGGTAAGAAGAGCTACACGACGTCACACGAAGTTGGCCGCCAATATCATAAAGAAGGGCTGCACATGTGGACAGACTATGAACGTTGATGCCCGGAGATCAAAGATCAACTATGCAGCTGACTTCAGAATAATAGGTGCATGTATAAGGAAACAGTGCAACTGATACTCACATATGATTATAGAATGAGAACACTCTCCATAAAAACTGTGCTTCGAACCTTAGCAAAATCGCATTTCCGTTTCATCTGATCATTTGAATATTGTAAATTGATAGTAAAGAATAGTATTGTTTTCAAACACTAGAAAAATCAATGAAAAAGAAAAAGGACGCATATATCGCTTCGAAAGATCATGCTTAGATTACAAAATCATAGCATTTTATTAGAAATGTTCATCTGGACAATAATTCAATCATTTGAATAAATTGTAAACTGAACTGAAAATTAGATTCTCCATCTAAATTCCTTGCGCTTGATGCAATGAAATTCAGGACATTCTAGTTAAGATATACACACAAAAATCTTATTCATCAGAGGCTGCACCATGTGTTTTCAGGTTATTTCCATGATTAAAAAATAAGTTGAAGAGATAAAGACATACAGCTAATGAAATACTGAAATATATTTTGGGAAATGTATTTCCAGAAATGCTTCAAGCATTGGTTAACATCGTCTAATGATGTGATTGGTTTCTCCTGGCATCTACTTTGAATATAACCTCCATTTGTTACCAAGCAAGCAACACTAATTTCATAAGGTTTTGGACTGTGTGGGCGAGCGTGTATGTGTACCTGTCTGTGATAAGATATATAGTTGAAGATACGCCATATTTATAAGATAAAAGTGCAATATCAGGTAGAGCATATAAGCAGGTTCAAAAAAGTTTGTCATTCGTCAACTCTCTGTAAATTATATATATATATATATATATATATATATATATATGAAACCAACATGATTTAAGTTATGGAAACAATAGTGCGATTTTTCCTTCTAGCGTCTTATATGCAGTGTTTACTGAAATCATCCATGTAAAATAGCTGACTATCATCATTGTCTCCATATTGCTTAAATTTGTACAGTAATTGACATCTTTGATGCAAAGCCGAAATTTAGATTGATTAGGGATCAATTTGATATGTTCTTTCTTCGAATGATAATGTTACACACAAAGATCTTATTCAAAATAAATAGACAGCACTTGTCTACCATGTATGAATATATATATATATATATATGTGTGTGTGTGTGTATGTATGTATGTATGTATGTATGTATGTATGTATGTATGAATGTATGTATAAATAAAACTTAGTGATCCAGAATCTACCTACCAAGTAATACCCATTAGGTGAAACTTTGGTAGGTTGATTCTGGCTCACTAAATGGCTCACTAAATGTTTTACATTTCGCTCCACTTAGTGTATTTAGCACTTTTACGCTTTTACTTCATTTACTCTGTCGGTGTTTTTTTTCTTTTGACAAGGCATCGCGGTGCTAATGGATTATTTTTGACCGACACGTTTCGTTACATTTAATATATTTTGATATGTCCCTAACCTTATATCCAGTAAGACAAATTGAACATATATATATTTATATATATATATATTATAAATTAATTGATTTAAAATATGGTTATTTTCTTTCCACACAGTTCCAACCATGTTTCAAAATAGAAGCTAAAAACCCCTAATTTTTATTTTTACAAATAAATGAATTCATAATTTTGGATTTGTTAAAATTTACCGGGTTTTAAATACACAGCAAAATCACGTTTCCATTTACAGAATATTCTACTCAAATTGAACACGGGGTTTTAGATTTTCCTTATGACAGACTCAGTTATTAGTACATTTTGGTAAGGGGTGAGGATGTATTTTACACTGAAACCTGACGTCGTTGAATGGATGTCGTCTGAATTCAAAAAAAAAAAAAAAAAAAACGGTAAAAAATTTTCAACTGTCTTTTAAAATAAAAGATTTTTTTTACAATACTTTTATTTAACTACGATTTGAAATATTTTCCTTTTAAGATATTTTTAAGAACAGTTTAAATCCATTATATTATGCCATTATTTATAATTTTTTTTTAATAAAAGTGTTACTTAATTTCACTGAATATCGAGGTTTTACTATAGGTGTTATTTTTGGATTCTTTTTAATGCGTGAATTTAGGTACTTCAATTTAAGCAATTTTTCAAAATTACAATTTTAAAATATTTCATTGTTTAGTTTTAATAGAAATAACAGAAGGAAAATGATTATTTTTCTGCAAAGTGAACTTTTTTTTTTTTTTTTTTTTCTTTCCCCCTTTCTTCCTTTTAAATTTAAATATTATTTAAGTATATATATATATATAAAAACTATATATATATTTATAAATATATATATATATATTTATATATATAACCTAATAATAAAGTTTCATATGTATGTATAAAAGAGAATTCAATTTTACTACAATTTTAATGATTTTAAAATTATTTAAAATTTTAAAATATTTCATTGGAAATTTAGACTATATTACTTTATAACAGAAGGATTTACGTCAGTAAGTAAAAAATTTTTTTCCTCTTAAATATGCACGTGTTTTATCGTTGCTTGTATATGAGGTTAAATTTTTTTTTTTTTTTTTTTTTATAACAAACATGTAAAGTACAAAGGACATGGGTCATTCAAAGCTTACATCTTGATTATTTACATCATTGTCTTTTAAAAGAAACTCCGAATATTGCTTAATATTTTAGTTTGAGTTTAATTGACATTGAAATTTTTGTACAATTATATTAGACTTATTACTTTATAACAGAAGGAATATTATTTAAAAAATTATTTTCAATATCCAAGTATATGGAAATTACAATTTTAAACCTTTATATTTTAAATATTATTTTAGTGGATCAATTTAGTAAACTTTATTTATTACTTAATTTATTTATTTATTTTAAATATATGTAACTTCGCTTAATGATTTTATTTAACTAATTATAATTTTAAAATTACCACATTAAAAAATTTTAAAATATTTTTCAGAATTGACTATGTTATTACTTAAAATAATTATTTTCCATAAAAATTGTAAATTACAATTTTTAAATAAATTTAAATATTTAAGTTATAAATGTGGCACAAAACTATCTAAGTCATTATTTAAACTTTATGTAACAATTAAATATTTTAAATATATATATAAATATATGTATGTACAATGTGTGTATTACATCATCTATTTAGTTATAATGTATTTTTCAGGAGGTATTTTAAAATTCATTCAAGTTTGTATTTATTATAGAGGTATTCTTGGATATTTTATTTAACTACAATTTTTAAAACTTAGTTTTAATAGTTTAATCTACCTTTTAAATTTTAAATAATTTAAAACATTTTTCATTTTTTTTTTTTATATATTATTTAAGAAAATTTTGACAATGGATTCAGTGAAAATTTGGTAGGTTGAAAGAATATTTTCAATAAAAAACACTAAAAATTAAGTTATAGCTGTACAAAAACTAAAAAATCAAACCATATTAATATCTTAAAAAATAAAACCAAAAAAAATTTATAAAGAAAATTTCCCTTGTGAAAAAAGAACTTAAATTAAGTAAGCTTTTGAATGACCCAATGCTAATATTTAAATAAACACTTATACCAAAACCAAAAATTATATCAATAGAAAATTATTTATAAAAAAAAAAAAAAAAAAATTGTCGAAACCTCAAATAATAAATGTTGCATTAATCATTAGTATACCAATGCAATATATCTTCGATTGATGTTTGCACTAGCCATGAATTCAAAAAGATTCAACCAACATCAAACTTCATTTAGAATAAAAAATATAAAATTTCATCTCTCTGAAAATATTTCTGGCATCTAAAAAATCAAATAAAACACCTACAGTGTGGATTTAGAAGAGCTTTTTAAAGTTTTACTTCATTTAAAACTATCGGTGTTTTTTTAAAATTTTGAATCAGAAATAGCAAGGCATCGCGGTGCTAAAAATGTTGGATTATTTTTTAACCGACACGTTTCACCGTTAAAAATTTAAATATATTTTGATATGTAAATGTAATTACACTTGAATGAATCCGATAAAAACCTCCTGAAAAATGAAATTATAACTAAAGCTAGATGATGTAATGACCCATATATTTAAAATAAATATTTAATTAATTAATACATAAAGTTTAAAATCTGAGAAATGAAAAAAAAAAAAAACCTTATATCCCATATGAAACTTATAAAGTAATTATCCTATTAAAAAAAGTAAATAATAGTTTTGTAGTCTGAAAATAAATAATTAAATATTTTAAAAATTTTGTTTTAAAATTGTAATTAAAATTGTAGTTAAATTAAAATGAATTCTAACAAATTGAAAATAAATTAAGTAATAAATAAAGTATATAATTTTGAGTAAGTTCCATTAATATAATATTTTAAAATATAAAGGTAAATATAAAATATATATATATATATAATATAGTAACTATAAAATATTTAAAGTTTGTAATAAATATATAAATTGAATGAATTCTAACCTAAGTTTCTTTTAAATAATACTAACGCACTAAAAAAGAATCCCAAAAAAAAGCAAATATAGTAAAAATAAAATGGAAGATAATGACCCATGTCCTTTGTAACATGAATAATAATACAATTTATAAAAAA
The DNA here is from genome assembly GCA_903632075.3 of Acanthosepion pharaonis. Lineage (NCBI taxonomy): Eukaryota > Metazoa > Mollusca > Cephalopoda > Sepiida > Sepiidae > Acanthosepion > Acanthosepion pharaonis. The sequence goes on along the minus strand of CAHIKZ030005152.1, from coordinate 764,863 downwards.
AAAAAAAAAAAAATGTAAACCTCATATACATAAAAACTTGAATAAACAAAATGTAAAAAATTTTACTTACGTATGAAATTATCCTTCTGTTATAAAGTAATATAGTCAAAATTAAAACTAACAATGAAAATATTTTAAAATTTTAAAGTTAAATTTAAAATACAAATTGAAATTAAAAATATTTAACATGTTAAACGTTAGTGTTTTAAACCCGGGTATATTCTTGGGAAGAAATTAAATATATTTGAAAAAAATAAATTAATTAAAATAAATAAATAAAGTTTACTAAATTTTGATAATTTTGGGTTGAAAATTACTAAATCGCAGTCGGGAAGGAGTTTACATATACTTTCGATTCGATGTAATTTTCTTCTTTATAAATAATATATATCCCCGTCTTCCGAATGAATTCTAACCAAATAAACCCAAAAATAACATTTATAGTAAAATAAAATTAATATGAAATACCATAACAACATGTAAGGGTTGAATGACCCATGTCCTCAGTACTTATGTAAATTTAGGTGTATATATAAAAGAACATATATATATATATATATATATATATATATATATATTAAACTTATATTATATTAATGGATTCTAAACTTCTATCAGCTATTCGATTGAAACTGAATAGTGAAGAGAAAATATTTTTTTTTTTTTTTTTTTTTTTTTTTTTTTTTTTTTTTGATTTCGCACTATAAACTCGGGCATGTCAACGTAAATATTTACTAATAATATTGCTTAGAATTTCATATTCTTTGGAAGTGATTTCTGTTGGTAAAATGTTCATTTGTTGAAATTCTTCCACCACCCACACCTCGCATACTAGCGTCAGACACAAGTGGTTATAAAAAATTGAATATAACTCTTAATTTTTTTAATTCATTATAAACAAATTTAATGTAGTGAACTGTTACTTAATATCAGAATTTCAACAGAAACTTAGTTTTAAAGAATTACTCTGAGTGTGGCTGAAAACGCGGGAAAAGTTTTAGAAAAAAATAAACAAAATTATATATATTCATTTTTATTATTTCCGAATACATTCGATGTTTTTTTCCCATATTATCATCTGGATTTTGATCGCTAACACAAATAATTATGTTTGTCCAAAATATAACTTATCGAAGATAAGAAAATAATGTCTAAATTGTTTAACAGGACGTATTAAAATGAAAATACGCTGCCAAAATATACAGAATATATAGGTATGTATGTATATATATTATTATATAAACTTACAGGAACTGTAGGCAGACAAGAAATAATTGAAAGGAATATCAGAAAATATTGTTGCTTTGATAATGTGGTTCCCCCATGTCTTCCCCCCCCTCTCTCTCTCTGTCACGATCTCTTCAAAATTCTGATTTAACAAACGGAGATGATTTGGACTGATTTAAAAATTAATCAAATTGCTTCTCTAATTGACAAATCTTCGGTGTGAGAAAACTTAATTGAAACGAACGATATTTATTGGCATTTATTCATCATATATTAAGACATCTTAATCCTATTCTGACGAGACAACTAATTTACAGCCTATACTCTTAGGTAATCAATATATTTGACGGGTTTATCATGTGAAATTTTATCACTTCCATTAGCGAAATAATGTTCATTTTATTACTTCAAGTAGAACATTTTATGCCCATTTTATGCCCTCTAGTCAATGGCATGCTGAATGTAATTGCTGATCATTTCTCTGAAGAAGGTCAACATTTTTCGCAAGTTTTCAATAATGATAAAACAACGCTGATTTTCATAATATTCATATTATTTATAAATAAATACACCAACATATCTGGAATTAAACGTCTTTCAGTACTTCTTTAATTCAGTAGTAAAAAAGAGTCAATAAATTCAGTGACGATAACATGGAATTTGTCTGAGACAAATGTGCTAACAATAAATAGGGAAGTGGACACAATCAATGACTATAAAAAAAATGATAATCAAACTGCGAATAATGGATTTATCAAGAGATGGAAAAATATGCTGGAATCAAAGAAAATTAAGGGATTCTCTAAGGGATTCAGCAATGAAAGAAAAATGTTGTTTGTCCATCAATTAGGATTTGAATAATTAGATTAATTGCATTCATAGTTTCGATAGTTTTAAAAGAACTCTGGAGACTCATTTGTTTACATCCTTCACAGGAAGCAGTCTTTTAGAGTCAATCTCCTTGAGAGGACAAGCATTTCTAGAATATTTTTGCTAGTTATGATATAGTTTTAATCTTTAGGTGTGTCAAATTTTTCTAGAATGTTCACTGCTTGAGGTTTCTTTACTACTAGAGATCCCTCCTCCACCCATCTTCTATTCAGTCGTTGCTCTCAATTCCTATTGTTCTGTCTTTGAAATTTGTCCAAATGATCTAAAAAATATTAGGGCATTACAAGTGAAACTGTGTTGGCACAAAAAAGACAAGTAAAAACCAACAAAATGAAAGAAACAAAAAAATTAGAGCAATGGCATTCTCTTTCCTTTTGATAAGCTAGTTACTCATCATCTCCGACGACTGTTCATGTAAATTGCTATTAAATCGGAAACAAATGTCTGTTTAATTGTCTTCTTTCAGCAAAACAACTCTTTTCGCATGTGTATTTTTCTAATGTTCTTTCTCCTTTAGCCGTCGGCTTTTGGGACTTTGGTGACGATTTTGGATTTTATGGTTCTGTGTGTCTGTGTAGGCACACGTTTTATCCTTTGGTTTTTGAATTGAGCATGATATGTATGTTCCTTCTGCTGTTTATGTGTTGTTCATGTGTTTTTCATGTTATCCTTTCTCTCTTTCCGAATCTGCATTCCCCAAGTCATACAGTTTTTCTCCTTGTCTTCGTATTTATCCTTCTCTCCTTTTTATGATCTCTTATTTTGGGTTTGTGTGTATGTGTGTGTCTGTGTTTGCGTGAGTGCGTGTGTTTGTGTGTGTATCGGTGTGCAGCGATTCTTAGTGTTACGACGATAGATGTCACAATTCTTCCTTGCAATATATTGATTCCTGGCATTGTCCGCTTCACCTATTTCGGCACATATTTGTTTTGGCGTCAAACTTACTTTATTCTTTTTTCTTGCTCGAATGCAGTTCATAGGCCAAATATGTTCCCTTAAATTCACAATGGTTGTCATTGGCATTACGATTTGGTAAACAAAGTACTTTAGATTTAGAGTAAAAAGAGTAAGTTAATTCCGATTTGAGTTTCCATTTATTTTGCAAACTTCATTTTCAGTTTACGCATTTAAAAGTTGATCATAGAATATAAAATTGTGAATGAAACAATTCTATTTTTAAATTCTTGTTTAAACAGAGTCGACACTAATAAAGGTAGGATTGTTTATTCAAAATATTCAGCTTGCTTCCGTTATCTAAATGGAATGTCGACTAACCTAGAGAGAGGATCATCTCGTTTATATTTGTATTTTATATAAACGTTTAAATATTTATCATATCTGATTACTAACGTAATGCAAGAAATCATTATCCTATCAATGGTTAAAGTGAGCTCTCAAACATTTAAATTTAATTTATCTAAATGTGGAATTCAATTGTGGATATGAATATTTCATTCACTTTCGAAAATGAGTGGGGAAAGTGAATATTATCGTTATTATGGAGTTGCTTTTCCTTTGATTGACTATTTCATCTGGATCTCAGCTTTTTTATTCGGAAATATTATATAAATTCCCTTATATTTATATGAAGTTTCTTCAATTAGAAATTAATCACTTCCTTACATTTTACTAGTCTTTCTTTCTTATTTGCTATTTCTCGGCGTAATTCCATCAAATATGACACAAATCCAGTTTGGTAGTCTTTGTATCGTTCCATTTCCACCTCAAGATTATATTAATTTTTTAGAATGTTTGGATAAAAGTCGATCGATTCGGAAATCGATATTCAATTGATCGATTATACATGAAATTCTAATATTCGTAATACTGTTTCAAATATCAGTCGAGGAAACAGTTAATTCGCGAATTATTTTCACACACATCAATCTAATTACTTCTCGATTCTATTCGTTTGTTGGCCATCATATCTGTGTAATAACTATTGATAAGTAAACCAGTCTTTTTTCTCAAAGATTGTCTTTTTGGTGATTCGTGGTTTTGGATTGTTCAGGAACATTAAAATCTATCGACCGATCGGTTGAAATTAATCTTTTATCTAACCAACCAAGGTAATTACCCAGGTAATAATTCTTATTACTAGTATAATTATTATTATTCAGAAGATGCATGAATAACATATATATATATATATATATATATATATATATATATATATATATATATATATATATATATATATATATATATATTTGTGTGTGCGTGTGCGTGTAATTACAAAAAAGTTATTGCTCAGTGTTGAATTTGACCAGGATACAATAAAAAGGGCTCAATACACACACACATAAAGAAAATAAAATAAAACAAAAATAAAAATTTAACATACAGTAATTTAAAATTTGAAAAAAAATATAGATCAGCTGATCACGCTACCTTAGTTTCAACCTTTCGGCTGTATGTATGTATATAATTTTACGTTCAGCATGGTTTCAAATTTCTCTTCGAAACAGAAGAGAATTAATCTCTAATGTTCTGTGACATATTTTCTACATGTCACAATGCTATACACTTCTTCGTCAAAATAAATACAAAACATTGGTTCTATATTTTGTTTATGTAACTTGTTCTAATATATAATCTGATACTTTGTTGCTACATTGCTGAATGTTGTTATTCATGAAACAATTATTTTATTCGGAAAGAATTTGGAAATGATATAAATGCTTCCTCACAGTTGCTCATTGTTAATCGTTGGGAAATGCATTTAACGTTGTTCCCTACATTGACATTTATGTAAATGGCGAAGTTTTTGAACGAAAAACATATTATAGTTTCATATTACCGACATGCTAAATGGAAATCTTAATGTATACAATGATACACTGAATTAATTATTAACTCAATCAGAATATAAACGCTACAATATCACCTGTAAAAGTATCTAGAGTGCAACATTTGCGCCTGATTCTGTGATACACAATATTTTATATTGTTTCCAACACAGCGTTTTTCTTAAAGAAAATGAGCGAGTATATCAGCGCTTTGTACCTAGAAAATGTACACGTTGCATTAATTTTGTTTATCTTCAAGACACAGATAAACAGAGGAACTGATCTTTTAAATACGCCCTAATGCACATTGTACGATTTATCTGCAAGTCCAACTTAAACTGAAAATATTTGCTTTAGCATCGTCCTTTGTAAAGGAGTGCATTTACTAAGTGATGTACGTGGTGCAAATTTTCAATATTGACATATTTAAGCTTTTCCCCCCGACATAAAGGCACCCATTTCGATAAGCTTCAATAGAATTACCATTTACTGCAACTTTGCTTCAAACTTCCTGAACATTAACAAAGTAAGTTAAGAGCTAACTCTTTCCTATTGGTCTATATAAGATATTCTTTGTTTGGAATATATTTACACTTATCCCCAAAAGCAAAGAATTAAAGTTTTAATGGATTTTTCCATAAGAGTAACATTTCTATCATTTATTTTAGGAAATTTTCTTATTTCAGAAATTAGAAAATTTATTTTAAGGTTTTTGATTATTCTCTTTAAACAGATGAAAGTTGTAGGCATCGCCATGTGGAAGGCGTTTCATTAACATTTACGAAGTCTAATGATAAAAAAATCTCGATCCATTTACATCATTTAAATTCTTCGAGCGGTTGTCCTCATTTTATTGCCATACTCAATAGGTTTTGGCCTTTGTAATCTCCGGCATACTTTCGTCTACCGGAGTAGACTGTTCTAATTCTACATGCCACGCCTCTTTAGGATATCTCAGTTATCTCCCTTTAAATAAATTCTCCAAATTTTTGTTCACCGCTGCAGTAGCTAGGTATTGAACTCATAACAATTTGTGTCAAGTCACTGGATCCAACCAACGCTTTTATCCAGTTATAGACATATACTTGAGCCCATCTAATTACTAATATGTAAGTCAATGTATAACATCATAATTTTGAAGGGAAGTACTTGGTCGATGTGATAATATTATCGTAATCTCTTGTACAAATGAAACGAAAATCTGTCAAAAAGAAACTCAATTAGTTTAGTAGTCATTAGATATTAAAAAAATTGTGGGTTGGACAATTACTCTCTGCTGGTACACGATGTGGACAATTTATATATATTTGAGATAACGATAAATATTTTATATATGTGGAAAAAGTTTTTTATGAAGCGTTTCGTTCTTTAGGACATCATCCGGCTAAAATGTTATGTTGGCCCGACTACGCATGCGTACGATCCAAGGCTGCTGGGAATTTTAAATTGCAAATTATACATCATTTGAATTTTTTAAATTTTATTTCATCGATTACATTTAGATTATTTTTTCTTTTTCTTTCCATCACTTTTGTTAGTAGATTTCCTACAATGTGACAACAAAAGTTCTGCAAGGAATGGGAAAATGTTTTAAGAGCCCTGACACAAAATCACTATAGATGACCTGGCGATCAAGGTACTCTCTAGGCATTTTTATTGTAGTAAAACATTTTCCCCTTTGATCAGAGTAGCATGTTTTTATGTCAAAATTGCGGTCGGTCTTGTTACATTGGGTAACCAAAGTATTTTTACAAAACAATACATCAAATTCATCGGTTTCCCATCGTAACAAGGGTAGCCATAATTATGACATAAAATGCCCTCATATACCGTAATAGTTACGAAGGTCCTGACTGATATGCATACTCTATGTACAATGAAAATGACATTCGTCATCGTCACTATTAAGGACACGTTTTACTATCATTAGTACCTTGATAGAACCAAATCACTTACTGGATAATGACTGAGAATATTTATATACATATTTATCTATATAATTCTCAAAAAAATTCAATACACACAAATTCAACTTCAAAGGCATATGAAACTTTGGTGCAATATATTGAGCTGATGAAAAATTCATGAGTGTTTTTTTCTGGAAGAAGTTGATTCAATCGCTCTCCGTCAAACTCATTTGGCCGACAGGAGTGTTATCTGTCCTTGACGTCAAAATTCCCATTTTTGGAGAGCGTAAACCAATAGTGGCAGGTATTTTGAGTTATTGCTCTTCTACATACGCAGCACAAATCTCACGAGCAGCTTCGGCGGCCTTAACACTTCGATTAAATGCAAAAACAAATGCTATCGAAACTGCTCAGGTTTATCCACTAGGCATTCCAATTTAATGATCTAAAAATACACAAGAATCAATAAAATTAAACAATCAAAACACACTATCTTGTAGTGCAAATATCTCTTTCAAATAACATAATAAATTTTACAAATATATATAATTTTTACGTGCATTTTTAAATAAAAAGTGTCGCTAATAAATTACTGCTCTACCCAATATTTTACACACTACATGTTAATTAGAAAGTGAAAGCAAATTCTTTGAAGTGTCACCCGAAGCACCTCTTCAGGAATGTTGCACATAAAATCAGTTCAAATGTAGATTTATCATTTTCTGCTCTTTAAGTAAAACGCATATCTGTGTTTCTTACAGACGTTTTGCTGTGAAATTCATTTATGAGTCTTTGTTAATAAACATGAAATAATATTTTTCTTTAGTCGAATATTTACATGAAACATTGTATATCATTATCGCAAAAGGTTTTCTTCGCAAATCATTTTCTTTACTGCAATATATTTCCTGTCGTGTCAAACCAACGTATTTCTTCAGTATGTTTACGGAATGTCTGTTGCTCCGAGCAAATTCTATCGACCTATGTCCAGTTTAAAAGAAAAGACAAAATTGACACTAAATTTTTTATCTATATTTATAGACATTGTACTACTCTAGCTTACTAAAATTTTAACCATTGTATGAAGAAGGCGACACTGAAATAATGCATTTCCATAGAAGTTTGATATTTTGTCATTTGGCGCGATTTTTGAGAGTGAATCAAAACAAAAAACCTTTTCAAGTTTATTTTTGATTCCAAGAGAAAAATATTTATCTACAAAACAAAGTATGCTTTATAATAAATTAATGAAATTCATCTCAGTTGACGAACGAGCCAGAATTTATAGAGCCAGTAATATATACATAAATAGTTTTTTTTTTTTGGCGTTCTTGATTCAAAAACACTTGACGGTCTGTGTTCTCATCACGTTTCTGCACGGTCTTTCCTCTCCATACCTTAACCACCCATTTACTTTTTCTTTTGCTCTTCAGCAGAATAAATAAATAGATACGCGTGTCTAAACCGTTGTAAATTACTATGTATATGGTCATCAAAGTGTATCCTTAAATAAATGTGTTGGTGTGTGACTGTGTAAACGTAGAGGTATATCGATAGAAATGTTGAAAACAATTTGTAGTTTCCAAGCATATTTTCCCGAAGGGGAGTCCTAAGGCAACTACTTCCAACCATTTCGAATCTCAGTAGAAGTTCACTGGCTTTGAAAAGATCTCACTGAATATATTTTGGACATAGAACTAAAATCCAAAGTATGAATCAGTTTATTTTTAATCGATCGAAAATATGCTGCATTGGATTTTAGGAAAGTAGATTACTTTTAGTGAGAATCCATTGGCATTCATGTGAAGGCGAACATGTAAACATTCATGCCAGAAATGTATTCATATATATCAATAGGCATTTATATTAGTCTGGTACAAGAGTTGTAACATAAATATAATGTGAAGAACCTCATTTATGTTCATTCATTATTTATTTTCATTAAATATCTTTAATTACTAATTTTATTTTGCAATTATATATTTTTATATGTTGATTATTATTAATTTATTCAATATTAATTATTTTTAGAGCCTGAAAATAATTCTACGTCAGATATTAAGTTAATTAAGCCTCCTCAAAATTAAACGACCATCCTTATCTGTTTTATCAGTGCTACATCTGGATGCTTGCAAATGTCCGCCTAGTTTGAATTCTTTAAGGTCTCATTTTAAAGATTCTTTGGTATTTCCCAGTGCTCCGATTTTTGCACACATACTCACATATATATACACATTTATACACGCACCAATAAGGAAAACAGGATAAAAAGAAAACCTGTACTGTCATACGTACATACACATATACACACATATACACGCGGCAGCAAACACAAACTAACACACATATACATACACATATATATATATACACATACACACACACAGAAATACATACATATAAATATATAAACATAAATATATACACACATATACATACCTATGATAACAAGTACACATACACATACATACATATATACACACATTTATGCACACATACTCACATATATATATACATATATATACACGCACCAATACACACAGGAACATATCACTTGCATGGAGTATTTCTGCCATATATGGTCTGGTGCCCCTTCTGTTTGCCTAGGGGTTCTTGATAGGCTCCAGAGGCGGATATGCAATGTAGTTGGCCCTGACCTGGCGTCTCTTCTACAGTCACTTTCTCACAGACGCGCCGTCGCCTCCCTCTGCCTGTTCTACAAATACTTTCATGGAAATTGCTCCGAGGAGATGCATTCGCTGGTTCCCAGACGTCATGAGTTCCGTTGTATATATATATATATATATATATATATATATATATATATATATATATATATATATATATATATAAAAACTCATTAGAGTGCTTTCATCCATATGCTTTGAAATATTTTATGATCAAAACTCAGAATGAAGGTATTTTTTTTTTTACAGACATCGTATTTTTTATTCTGGAATATTTTCACAACAATTTAGATAATATTCTGACTTCTTATTCAAAAGATTGAATCGTTTAATAGAAGAAATATGTAATATTAAAAGTATGAATAAATTTTTTATAAATGTGAAATAGTCTTTTAAAAATATTCTGTGAATATATCTTACTAGTATTTGCGTCACATGTCATCTTAAATAGGCTTGTGATTATTACTTTAAAATGCTTATATTGATTACAAATATGTACTATTATTAATTTAATCAAAGGCCTGGTAATTCATTGTCTAAAAAAGATTGAACATTTTACGGGAATATATATTTGATGACATATTTGAAGGGAGTGATGTCTTTTTAAATTGAAAATCCTTTTCTTTCTGTGGAAAATCGAAGGCAGAACTGATATAAATCTCGCGAACCATGATTATTTTCATTAATAACCAATATCCAAATAATATTAAATTAATTGTCAATATTGATCTATGGAGTTGGAGATTTTCGCTATGAAGTATTTGTAATAGAAATCTGATTGTTTTTATTTTTCCTGCAAAACTAGAGTTAGCATAGATGGGATAAGTAGTTTAAGCTTTCTGCCTCAAATATTATGAAACTGATGGTCCAAACCGTTGAACAGTCTCCCACCATGACAATCACCAACTATGTGAAGGTGGTTTATGAATTGCTATACCTCGACTCCACCGTTACATAAACCCTTATCTCTAGAGAGTGAAATCAACAGCTGGGTCAGAAGAGCTACCACCACGTTTGCTTGAGAGTCAAGGAGAACAGAAAGCTTACTACGAACAGCAAAATTGCAGTCTATAGGACATGTGTCGTCAGCGTGTTACTCTACATCAGCGAGACGGTACCTCTACTCCAGACAAGAGAGACGCCTCCACGCCTTTCATCTTCGCTTTCTGAGACGAATTCTGAGCATTAATTGATTGGATCGGGTCACCAATACCGTAATTACCACCCTTGTCCAGTTACCCAACCTATACGCCCCTCTAAAACAGTGCCGTCTCCGGTGGCTAAGGCACGTCCACTCTATGCTGGATGGGAGGATTCCGTTGGTCCTTCTGTACGGGAAACTAGCCAAAAGCAAGAGGACACAAGGAAGGTTCTAGGACGTTTTCAAAAGGCACATCAGAGCGAGAGACATAGACATTGAGAAGTGGGAAAACGACGCCAACGATCACTCACGCTGGGGACGCGATTTACACCGAATGTTGGATTGAGAAGAGGCGAAACCAAGGCTTGTCACTGGGGAGTAGCGTCTTCGACGAAAAAAAACAAAAGCAGCAAAGAGGGAGAGAGCGTATTCATATGCATTCGTTGCAGTCAGGAATGTCACGCCCGTTTTGACCTGTGCAGCTATACAAATTCTGCACCACTATCAGCAGATGTGGTATAATTCTTTGGGCGCAGAGTCAAGGTTTCTCGAGACCGAAGAATGCCACATCCTTACTTGTACAACTAAAGAACTAAAACCTGATGTACAGAATATATAACGGAGTTTAACGAAATAATGAAATCACACTCCGGAAAGAAATATTAAAATATTTATAGTAACATACTAGAATCTGATACTAAAATCTCATTGGTTTATGTAGAAAATAGAGCTTATTATAAAGAATAAGTAACAAAAACTATTGAACGCTGGGATTAAAAGAAAGCGGGAATACCAATAAGCAATACAAATAGAAATTACACTGTTGAATCTACGACTTCACAGATCAGAGAGCAACATTAAAAGCAAGTGAAATGAAATGCTGGGAAATTGTCTCCAGTAAAATTGGAGATATTATATATAATAGTGCTGACAGCAGTTTCAATCATTGTAGAATTACTCAGAACGCCAGGAAAATGTTGGTAAACGATAAAGTAATGTCTATTAATCCCCGAATATAGACATTTTAACCGACAATACAGAAAGATAAGTAGACATTCGTGAATTATTGTTATTTTGGGAAAATTAACGTAATTAGAAAACAAATATTCCCTAACCCATTCCGGCAGAAATTAAGTAAAAATAACATTGATTGATTCATATTTTCTGAATGAGAATTGCATTAAAATTTTCTTTGAGAATAACAATGATTTCCCAGATAGACGTTCTGCTATTTAACCCATAGCTGGGAAGAGGTACGCGTAAATGAATGTAACCTAGGCGCAAATTCCTTTCTTCAGTTTAGTCGAATAGGTTACAGGTATTATGCCATAGTCGACAATAATATTGGAAATATTTATGGTGATTTTAATATACTTATTATTAGTTGATGTCCCCAGAAGTTTCTATTTAATATTGATAACTTGTGATTTTATCAAAACATTTTTCACAAAATTTTCACACTCCTCCCAGGTCGTCTGGAAGAAAGTAGAGCTTTATGCCTTATTTTACGTTAAGGTCTGGGTTTACGCTTCCTTTTAAAGTCTTTCCTTTCTCTTTCATTTCCACTAGCTCCTTAGTTTTAGTGGTATTATCGCCTTACTTGGGATGAATTGTTTAAAAAATAATTGATGTTAACCACTTTTTTCTAGATGCCTTTCCCGCATTTTCCGCTAACCGTATGGCATAAATATATACATCATCTTCTGATGGCTAATGACTTATGCATAAAATCTGAGTTTCTAGGAAGCGGAAGAAGGAATATGTTCGAAAGAGCTTGGTTATAAACACATGGTTCAACTCATTAACCGAGCGATATACAGTGACCATAGCGTAGATTATGCTGTTATAATATAATTATTATATTGTCAAACTTAACTGTCACCTATATCTATCTATCTATCTATCTATCTATATATATATATATATATATATATATATATGTATATATATATGTATGTGGGGGATATAGAAAAACATATGCATACTTACGGATATTATTTTAAACGTTTTCATGCACATCTTTTATATTCATGTCTAAGTGCCTGTTCATCTGTACTATTAATTGTTTGTATGGTAAGCAGTTATAATATTTTGTACAATTCTCGGAAATTTACGTAGAATACACACTATTAAGTTGTAATATAAGAAAAGAAAAAATGATTCATTTGTTACCAACGTTGGCAGTTAGAAAAGATATTGGTTTTCCAGAAAAAGAAAACAGCCATTTTATTTCAGCTCCTTGTAAATGCATCATTATAAGCGTAACCCTACCGCTTGAATCTTTATTTATCTCGATCCGATTTTTCTTCTGATCTGGTGCGTTGACTTCTAGTCTCTAAGGCATTTGTTCAAATGCCTTTTAATTCCTCTGTCATTTGTCGACTCTAAAAGAAATAACACCTTTAAATCACAAGCCTTTATCACTTCCACAGAGGCCAGAAATTGCACATATATATATATGTGAAAGTGCTTGGTTCAGATGTTGGTGTCACGTTCAAAAGTTTTAAATCATGAACGAACGAAAACTTACACCGTAAGATGTGCTGACGTATTGTCATGTGATGACTGGTGACAATGACTGAGAATTTCGAGTTGAGGGAATTAAACAAACAACAATAATAAAAGACAAAACAGTTACCAGGAACAAATGCAAGATGTCGAACTCTCAATATCGGAAGGAATAAATATGAGAGAAGAAAAAGAAGAATAAAGAAGGAGAAAAATTAAACAAAGAAAGAAAGAGAGAGAGAAAGAATAAGAATAAGAAAAAAAGGAATAATAATAATAATAATAATAATAATAATAATAATAATAATAATAATAATGGAAGTAAATAAGTAGTAGGCACATCGTTCATTGATACAATAGATATCATAGATAAGGTTTTGCTGGGACTTACTGATTTACTATATTCAAACTCGTCTGACATGAAAACATTTCCATAGTGAAATCAATAACTATTAAATTGATTTAAAAAGCGAAATGTTTTACAAGATGCACTTGCTTACAGCTGCACTCCGGTAGAATTTGAAATAAATTCCAGTTGCAGAATATCTTTTACATAATACAATATTTAAAGAAGCATTCTTAAGTTCCTCTCTTTATAACTATCGTTAAACACTGTTTATTTGAATAGTATTATACAATAACACAATTTTAAACATTATGTAAAAATAATATTTAAAAAAAAACCACGCTGCCTTCTTTGTTAGCTGAACGACTTCTTATAACAATTAAAAATGGCTTCAGACTCAAGTCTCCTACAAACACTTTCTTTCAAAACAACACAATGGAGCAAGTCGTCAATCATCTTCACACCATTGTACGTCAGGTCTTAGTGAAAATGTCCATTTAGGACTCAAGGCTTTTCAATATCAGCTTTTTTTGTCTGGATGATTGAAAAAAATATTTGCAATATAATAGCTGATTTGGTAACACATGTTTTTTTAGAATTTTCTTTTTTGTTTCTACCGAATTCAAAAAATACTGACATGCAATCAGTCATTCCTGAAAAAAGAAGAGCGTTTCTACATTTAGAAATGGAAAAATTAGCGTAAAAAATGAAATGTTAGATGACGTGATTAGGGAAATTGTTTTCAATATTTTTAATGAAAAGGAAACTAGTGCGTATTTAGACTTTGAAATTCATACATATATCTTTCCATAGTTACCTTAGTTGCTCTCTGAAACTGAATTATAATTTTTTTATAAGAAAGAATAGATTTTTCTCATAACTTAAATGATGGTTTGTTTGAAAAATTAAAATATAGAGATTAAAATGTTACCCAGTTGAATTTGGTCAATGTTCATCGTTTGGGACACATGCTTTTTATTCGAGAAAAATAACCATATATAGATAATTAATGTAGTTTATTATACGACTTATTGTTAGAAATGTGTTTCAAGAAATGACTATGATATTAAAAGAACAATATGTATAAAACAAGGGACGAAAAAATTATTTCGTAATTATAAAATAAAAATTATTTTCTGATTATTTTAAGAGACGCTTTATTGTTTGAAAATATAATTAAACAAAATAGAATAAGTAAAAATTCTAAATAAAATACGAATTCATTTACTTGAGAAACACACACACACACACATATATATATATATATATATATATATATATTGTTGTTAAAAAATTATGAATTCAGTGTCAGTTCGGTGAGATCAGCTACAACCATCTTATCTAGATTTCTGAAGTGCACTCATAAACTGTGCTATCACTATAAATTTTTTAACAATTTGTGTATGTGTATATATATATATATGTATATATGTGTGTGTGTGTGTGTGTTTCGCAAGTAAATGAATTCGTATTTGTTAATAGAATTTTTACTTATTCTATTTTGTTTAATTATATTTTCAAACAAACCGTCTCTTAGAATAATCAGAAACTAATTTTTAAGATATAAAATATAATATTAAGGTTGTAGCTGATCTTTCCTCTGATCTAGCTCTAAAAGCCAAATGAGTGATAAAAATGATTTTAAATTTTGCAATGCCTCAAACCTTTTATCATCAACGAACGGACACTGAATCCATAATGAAGGATTGAACTCTCAAAGAAAGCTCTTTCTAAGAGAATCTGTTGGGATTCAAGTTCACTCTAAACTTGAACTCGAACAAAGACACACACGCACACAAACACACACACGTACACTTACGCACACCCACTCATATATATATATATATATATATATATATATATATATGATCCATTGCTATTGGAGAAATGGTTGGCTCCTTGTAATGTTTAAGACAGTATGTAACATTAATTGTCATGCTCTATCTTTACGAGAGTTAAATCAGAACAAAATGGAGTATTGCTGTCATATCAGGGAGGAAATTAACCAATCCTCTCTTTCCAGTCTCGCCACATTTCAAAAACGTCTATACGGCCTTGTAAGGGATGAATCATTTTACACCCTCCAGCTCGTTTCCTACAGAGACAACGTTGAAAGCCTATCGTTTCTCTATCACAATTTCCATGGAAAATTATCTGACGCGCTACATTTCTTTTTTCCCACAAGTTCAGGCATTTACATTTAAGAACCACCAAACCATGTAAACCGGGGAAAATCATTCTAATTTCCTTTGTATCTCACTCATTAGCAAGAACGGTGTTCCATTTGGGGAGGTTATTTTTAAGTTGCTGCTTTGTGGAACAAACTCCGTGAGTATGTTTATCTTACCACTACAGTTTTAACTATTCAAGTTTATGCTCAAGCGTTATCTAACCTACATATCTTCATAATCTACAATCCTTTACGTTTGGTATTTCTTGATCCTTGTATTGTCTGAAAAGGTCGTCAAAAGATAATCATACATTCATATGAATTATTGATGAAAGACATGGCAAAAGATATTTTTTCATTTGTATTTTGTATAACGTCCTCATCATGTTAGTCAAAACTTCTATGAAAACTTATTTAATCAAAAATAACCACAGTGAATCATCGTGAATTGTTCGAATAGATTAGAATAGATTAGAGATAACGAAGTAAAATTAAGAGAAAACAATAAATGCAAGACAAAGAAACTTTGCCTGAAAGAGAAAGTCCTAAGATAATTAAATAGCGTCAAATAATATTTTTTATCATTTATATAAAGTTAATTAAAATGGAGAAATATTGAATAATATAAATTGATTTTCATCTGGTGACGACGACATCGACAAATAATAATAATAATAATAATAATAATAATAATAAGAAGAAGAAGAAGAAGAAGAAGGGACGCTGATGTCGGAGTGAACGGATACTTTGTTTTTTTTATAGCTAAAATAAAGCGATGTCGTATTTTAAAAGCGATGTTTTGATTATTTTAATTACCATTGATTCTCATATATTTCTTTGTTCATTAGCATTTTTATTATATTCTTGTGTAATTATAATTTTAATAACTTTAATTAAAATACGTACTTGTTTATTGTTTAGGATAACTTGTGGTATAGATGGACTGATTTATTCTTTAAAATAAGTTTTTATCATTTTTAACTTATTAAGAGAAATGTCTCATTAATAATAATTATTATATTAAGAATATTTAATACATTGTATTTGTTCAATTACTTATACTTTGCTACGAATCATTCTACTTTATTGCTATTTAATTATAACATTTGTCTTTTTTATGAAAGAGGACGTCATTTTCGAAATTGTAGCATTTCGAATAGTAATGTTAATTTGATTTTGTTTATCTCTGAACATTCATTTATAGTCGATTTCTTTCTCTATCATTTATTATTCAAAACCTTTTAACAACATTTGTCGATAATTTTGTCCATTTATTCTTTTCTTATTTATTGATTAACGTATCTATTGTTTATAGACGAGTAAGTATTTTCAAATTTGTAGGAAAAGCGGTTTGAGTGGTAACGTTTTTTGTTTGTTACTTGTATCATTGGTTCAGAATAGACATTTTCTTCTATTATTTATTTTTTAAATATGTTTAACCAAAAAATGTTCTCATATTTTTTATGATAATTTATTACTTTTATCATTTAAAGCAATAATAATAATAATAATAATAATAATAATAATGATAATAAAATAAATTTTAGCGCAGCGTGGATTGATTCTTGGATCCTTAAGACTTTGGAAATGTACAAAGTCTCCCCTGTGGTATTAAATTTTCCTTAAGCACAGCATGGGAATGTGGAAACCAAACTATACCTTAGTCACACCAGGGGCACTGCCATATCCAACCGTCTAAATATCTGACCTGTAATCTTTCAAGGAAACACTCTGTCACCCCTTTTGTTTTGTTTATCCTTAATCCCTCTTACACATGAACTGAACCACAGTAGCTATGGTTACAAAATAAATAAGAAAATATTCAATCACTTACTCTACATGGATGATGTGAAACTCTTTGCCAAAGACGACAATGAGTTGAAGGGCCTCCTCACTATTGTAAAATACTCCATTGACGACATAGGTATGGATTCGGATTAGATAAATGTGCAAAAGTAATATTCAAGAAAGGTAGAATTATCGAAACAACCTCAATAGATTTAGATGTTGTCACAAAGATTAGGGAACTGGAGCATGATGAAGCTTATAAGTACCTAGGAATTAGCGAAGGAGATGGCATACAACACCCCCAAATGAAGGAAAAAATAAGAAAAGAGTACTACAGGCGTGTACGTCTGGTACTAAATACTGAGCTAAACTCAAAAAACAGAATATCAGCCATAAACACATTGGCTGTCCCTGTGGTGCAATACAGCTTTAATGTCCTTAACTGGACCATAGCTGAAATTAAGCGAATGGACGCCAAAACGAGAAAACATATCACTTGCTACCTCATGCATCATCCCAAAGCTGATGTTGATCATCTGTATGTGCCCAGATCCGAAGAAGGCAGAGGATTAATTCAACTAGAACTTTCCTACAAAACTACAACAATTGGCCTCCAAAG
Source organism: Acanthosepion pharaonis (assembly GCA_903632075.3). Taxonomy (NCBI): domain Eukaryota; kingdom Metazoa; phylum Mollusca; class Cephalopoda; order Sepiida; family Sepiidae; genus Acanthosepion; species Acanthosepion pharaonis. The sequence continues at coordinate 746,790 of CAHIKZ030005152.1, read as the reverse complement.
ATACTTGGAAACTACAGAAGACTGGATGATGGTATGTGTCAAGGAACATGAAAGTAGTAAGCGACTCTACTCCGTCATAAAAGAAGCCAACAAATTCAAAATGGAGTTTCAAATGGGCTTAGAGATGCAACTACAGCACAATACACCGGCTGAAACTGCAAAATACTTAAAAAAGACAGCAAAGACGAATGCAACCGACCAGATACAGAAGCGATGGCAAGATAAACCGCTTCATGGCCAATACTCTGCTCGTACCAAACAAGCTGACGTAGACAAAACCCGTACCCATCAGTGGTTACGCAGTGCAGCATTGAAAGCGGAAACTGAAGGTTTTATCCTTGCTGCACAGGACCAATGCTTGCTAACTATGAATTATCAAGCACATATACTAAAATATTGTATCAGCCCAAAATGCAGATTCTGTGATAAATATCCAGAAACGATTGATCATCTTGTATAAGTTTGCGCGATGTTGGCACCCACTGAATATAAAACCCGACATGACAGAGTGGGCCAATATCTGCACGGGAAAATCTGCAACTTCTACGGAAAGGAAACTGAAAGAAAATGGAATGAACACCACCCAGACCCGGTTACGAAGATAGGACCTGTTACAATTCTATGGGACTACACAATACACACTGACAGCACAATCAAAGCCAACCGCACATATATTGTTATTAAAAACAAAAAAAAAAATGCCTCCTTATTGATATGGCAGTCCCTGCTGACTGAAATGTATCTTTGAAGATATTCAAAAAACTGTCAAAATACAAGGACCTTGAAATAGAAATCTCGAAAATGTGGCATATGGTAACATCAACAACCCCTGTTGTAGTTGGAGCCCTAGGACTGATTGGAAAAGATTGCAGTAGACTAATTGAAGGGATTCCTGGAAGTCCATGCCTAAAGGAGATACAAAAAATTGTTCTGAGATGTACAGCCCACACTTTACGAAGGGCTTTATGTATGTAATTTTTTTTGTGTGTGTGTCAGTGTAAAGTGTCATGATGCCATTTCTAACCTTAGGTCCTTGGGACCCGGAAAGAAATGTGTAAACGCCAGAAATCAAAGACAATAAAAATAATAATAATAATAATTGTCGCATGTTCAAACATCAGTGGTTAATGGTATCTTTTTTTCTTACTTTTCTTCTTTTTTTTCTATCAAAAGAGTACGATGGACCAATGATTAAACATCTTTTTCTATTTTATCTTCAACCAATATAATCTCGTCCGATGTGCTACAGTATCTTATGTATTTATATCTAAAAATCGCACAAAATATAACTCAAGGTTTTTCTTAGATTGAGAGTTATACCATTCCTTTTCTCGTCGAAACCTTGAAAGTCTCTGGAAGATTAGAATTGTTCCATTTGTCATTGGTGCATTTTGTACGGTGAGTGAGAGAATAAAAACACAAAGATAATTGGCTCTGATTACCCAGTGGAAATGTTTGAGAGAAAAAACTTGTGAGGATCGCCAAAAAACAATACAGAAATTGATAAAAACATAGTCTCATAGGAAAAAAATGCCTAAGGCTTCTCATTGTAGCTCAATATTATTTTACAAATATTTCGATCTTATTTAAGTAATTACTAAAACACTACTACTAATAATAATACTACTAATACCCCTACTACTACTACTAATAATAATAATAATGATAATAATAACAGTTAAATTGCGCTTCACAATGTCAGTGGTGTACACAATTTGTAAAAATTGTATAAAACAGCTCTCAGAAATACATTAGAATATATGCAGAAAATATGTCTTCGAATTCGTATAGAAGTGGTCCGATCATTCCTCGTCGCCAGTAGCGGATAATGTACAAGTTCATGTTATACATGGCCACATTGATTGCAAAGCGCATAGAAATAAGTCACCCTCGTAGGACTATTTTTCAAAAAAGCAGCTACGAATGGTTCCTGAGAGACTTTGTGTTACCTTGGCTTAAGAACACCGTGTGATGTTAGAGCAGGTGAATACACAGAGATATACCAAGCAGCAGCTTAAATCTCCCTTTTTATGTGTGCGTCACTCGGAATTATTCCCATGACGCTTTGGTAAATGTAGCAGGACTAATTGGGACAGCTTATGTGCTTAGAAAAGTGTGTAAACAGGTTGCGGATATGAGCTCAGTTATGATCATTATCACTCAGCGAGAAGTTTAAGAGTACACGAAGATAACAAATACTAATACTACTACTGTTACTACTACTACTAATGAAAGTTAAAAGAATAGCGTGATTTTCGAAAAGATAAATAACATAAAATCAAGTTTTTGACAATATTTCCACAGAACATCTCATGCAAGTTATATTTAAACAACTTTTCAAATATAAAAATATATAAATCTACAAAAAATTATATTTCTTTGTACAAACATTGCTTGTTTAGGACTTAATACTAATGAAATAGAGTAATTATGGCACAAGGCCGAAAAAAGGGAGAAGATGCGTCAAGGCTGGTCGACACTACCTAGCTAATCAGATTTACGACCTATTCATTCGTTATAATTTACTCATTCAATATAAGACTATCAGTCACCATCCGCTCCTACATACACCAGAATAACTCACACATAGAGGTTCCCTACTGAAAAACACCCCATGACATAAAATTTCAATATGTACTATTGTATAATTAATCTATCAATGTTATGAAATGATAGACGGGACGTGATTAACCCGAAAATAAACTTAAAAAATAAATACGTTGATAAAACCTATCTAACCCTCAAAGATAAGAGTTGCCGCTGTATTCTGTCTTCCGACAAAATCAAGAGTCTTTCTCTGTAAGGGATAAGGAAGAATAAAAAATAATTATCAAAAAACAAAAGTTTCTTGTCCTGTAATGAAAAAGACGGCTATGCTGGTAATGACCGTGTGAATGACTGCAACTGAAACGAGCTTAATGTATTGGTGATCTTGTTCATCTTGAAGTTTTCCATTAGTAACTAAGAGGAATTAATGAAACAACTCAGTATAAATCTTATGGAACTCTTGTTATTCTGTTCATCCCCAGGGCCAGGAAGTTAAAAATTTGCTTACGTAACCATCCTCATGCTTTTTAGGCGTTAACAGGAATATTTTTCAGAAAGTTCACCTTAAGATGTTTGTCGAAATTAAAGCCGTTTTTAATAAAATATTTTGCAAGCTCCGTTAATTTCCGTTAGAAATAAATCAAACAGAAAACTATTGCTTAAAAAAGTTAGAAAACTAAGAAATACATATATACTAGACGCAATTAATAATCACTGTAAACTAAATGCTTCTAATAGTGTAAAATTCCATGAATATATTAATCAGATTAATTAAAGTCAATGCAAAAATCAGGAAATTGTAAGGAGAATATTAAACTGGAAATATATGCAAAAAATAGGTTTAAATATAGAAGTTGCTTTTGCACAATAAGATGCCAGACTGGAAGAAGTAAACGAATAAAACATATTGGAGAACAAACGGCGGAACATGTATTTAACATTTGCATATATTTTTACTTGAAAGAGTCTTGGAGAAATTCATAACGAAACTGGAAGAAATCACAATTCTATAAAGAATTGAATTTATTCAAATAGTAATATTGCGAATGTTTATAAAAATTCTGAAACAAGAGCTTGTAAGAGCGTTATTAAACTATAATGGAAATTGGTTATTACTAGCTGTGTGCAAAGTAGTATAGAAGAAGAAGAAGGAGGAGGGGTAAGAGGAGGTTGTTATACAGATCTTATGGGGCCGTAAATAAAGAGTTAAAATATTAGTCAGCATCTACCGATTCGTAGCAATAGCACCAATGTTGCTACTGGTGAGACTTCTGCAGAATAGTTGCAAATCCTAAGAAAGTATATCTGCATTAACAAAACGATTCCAATATTTTATAATGGTTTCGAATGCCCGCCAGAAAATTTATTTCATGATTCTAGAATAATTGGTAATAAATTTTCGTATGAATCAAAATCAAACAATATTTTATCATTCAGAAATTTGGAATTAAATAAGGGACAAATTCTTTGACGAATGCCGAAGTTTTGATATGGTTTGTCTTTAGAAACTCCTCTAAGCAAACAAAAATATTGACCTAAAATTATTTCATATGTAGATTAGTATTATAATTATCTGAACGGAAACTTTGTCGAGTGCCTGAGACAGGATGAGCGTTTATAAAACTGTCTCAGCAATACTTTTATTTGCCCACTCGCAACCGATTTTATTTCAGTTATGTTTGAATGAAATAAATTTCTTATATAAAAATCTGTTTAGATGACACGATATCGAAGACGTAAAAACTTTCAACTTTTGGCTTATTCACTGAATAATTTCGAAATATGATAAATATCGTCGGAAACTTCATACAGGATAATAATATTTAAAATTGGTTCGTCAGCAAATCAGTATAAATGTGTATTAATTATATGAATATATACTTGAAAAATTTCAAACAAATTTTATTTTCTTCAACATCCTGTGTTTGGCATAACATACTGAAATTAAAAATTGTCATTATTCCTCTGATTAATGACCTTAATTCCACATCTTTATTTTTCTGTCATCTGCTCTCTCGGCTTTATATTTTCTGAAATGAGGCGGGTTTTGCATGAATTACTCGAAACTTTGATTTCATGATCTTTGTCAATTATATCTCTATATTTGATCGTTTTCACTGAAGCCTTTCTAATATGGTTTGAAAATCAGATACGAAATAATGCAAGGACCCCAATAATTATAACTAATATGTCTACCGTTGTCATTTCGATTTCATCATTTTGGTAGATACAATACACACCCTCCTTTTTATATGGGATGTCGTCATTTTTATTGCATGAACAATTTTAACGTATTTTCATTGAGGTTATTTCTGTGAATTCGCCAGGACATAATAAGCCATTAATTTTTCAATTTCTTACATGAATTTTTAATTTTGAAATGATTCATGTAATGCGAAGTGTCATGAAATTAAAATATGCATTCTGTTAGCATTTAATTATGCCAGTTGTTTATTGGACTCATTCAGACGTTTATCTGCCCAAACAGATAAATATAATTTTTTTTCACTAAAAATCTCAGATCTGCTTGACTTGTACTTATAGCTTTAACACACACACACACACACACACACACACACACACACACACACACACACACACACACACACACACATGATGGGGTGTGATAAACCGAAACAGTCTGTCTGTGGATGACTATACATTATAATTATATATATATTGTATATATAGTAGTATATTTAGGCAGCCATCATTGGCTTATGCATGTTTCATTAAAAACGACAGACAAGGTACTACGGTTAAGCTTTTTCTTTAATTTTTCTTGTGTTCGAACAAGAGCTTTCTTTTCTGGACAAAGAATGTGCAAAAACTGACCAAATGTTTATAGTTCCGGGCGCTTTCGGCTATAGTTTTAGCCGTTATCAAGGATGATTCAATTTTTCAGATTAATTGAGTTTGTGCATTATGTATAACCGATGTAATTATTTATGAGTCCGGTTTGATCAGGAACACAGTTCCATAAGGGGCATTTGAACTCATAATAAAACACTTCCTAAAAAGAGCACACCAGAATTCATCCTCTCGACTACTCTTCTTCAAAGAACTTAATAAAGTAAAACAAACACTTATCAACAACAGCTTCCCTGACCACCAAATTAGACTATTTCTCCCTAAAATAAGCAATAACGATAGTCAACACACAGTCAAAAATTACATAAACATTTATTACAAACAAGACGAATTTTTACTAAGACATATTATAAAAAAATACACTACCACAATTGACCCGAATAAAAGAATCAAATTAATTATCGATTATAAAAAGTTTAAGACAGCTAACTTTATCCTCAAAAATGACAACACACCAGTTAATTCAAAATTACAAAGAACGAATATTATCTATGAATTTGGATAGTTTTTACACACTCTTTGTCCAGAAAAGAAAGCTTTTCTTCGAACACAAGAAAAATTAAATAAAAAGCTTAACCGTAGTACCTTGTCTGTCGTTTTTAATGAAACATGCATAAACCAATGATTGCTACCTAAATATACAACTATATATATATATATATATATATATATATGATACAAATAAAAATGTAAAACTTAATATTACTAGTCATATTAAAAACGGGCGAAGCAACCGGTTTCACTCCCGCTCTTCAGGCTTCAACGGGAGATTTAATTTAAATTAAAACAACAGAAAATGTACAATAAAAAGGAAGTTGTGGAGGTGAGGAGAAAAATGAGCAAAAGGAACTAGAGACAAATGACAGCGAGCCCCAACAAACATTCACGTTGTTTACACAAAGAAGGCTTGCGGGACCCGATGTAAAATGCTTCCAGAACCTTTAGATGAAATAAAGAGTGTGACGGAGACAACACTGTGAACCAGTCCGCGAGATTTATTATGCAAAATACATGATTGTGGCACAAGGCCTAAAAAGGGGAGGAGTTGAGGCTGGTCTTAACTAACTATCCTATACCTAGCTAATCCATTTCACGACCCATTCACTAATTGCAATTTGCCCATTCACCACAAAAATTCATCCTTCACCAATCAATCCTTCATACACCATAATACCTCATCCTCTCAACGGAGACCTACAAAACGCGCCCCATGCCATAAAAATTTAATGATAATAAATACTTAAAACTCTATGATGAAATATGAGAGGGGAGAGAGTTGAACCCCAAAACAAACTAAACATTTGACACAAAAGTGAACTAACCATAATTGATGTTAGTAGGACCCGTCCAACCCTTAAAAATGAGAGGCCGCTGTATTCTGCTCATTGGACAAAAATCAAGAGGCTCTCTCGCTAAGAGAGTGGGAAAAGTGAAAATATAGACGGAAATGGGAAATAAAAAGCTGACCCAGTTGAGATCAAAAGGGGGCCAAAACAAACTGGGGAGGTTGGGAATCTCAACTTGGGTCATAACCAAAGAGGCTGCCAGGAACAGGCTAGGAACAACATTTACTCACATTAACTAGGTACACAAAGCTTGTCTAACCAAACCATGGGGAGTTCTCCACGGGAAACCACTCCGATGTGACGTAGACTGACCTAAAAGAGAAAATCAAGGCTAGCTCCGTTTAAACGAACCAAGCTCGCCTCAGTCACCCACCTTTCGCTGAAGACTGTCGCAAGCGTTTTCTATCAGTTCTAATCTTCATCTTGAGCTGATACTCAAAGAAATGGATCAGATCCTGAGGAGAAAGACTGTTGCCTCGCAAGACTTCCTCCTGTCACGTCGTCCAAATCACCATTCGGGCCGTGGCTTGCAGCGTCAGAAACACCATTCGTTTCACCCCGAAATACAGGGGTGACACATTGTCACGATAAATGGGGACAAGCTTTTCGGGAGCTAGACGAGTCGTCAGCTCACCGACATATTCACATAAGGGGCGGACCCGGGGGCAATGTTAGAAGGCGTGCGAAGCCGTTTCTTCTAAACCAAGGCCACACCGTTCTCAGTCTGGCAAATCCGCCAAGCCCCATATAAAAGCCTAGTCATTGAGAGGCAGCAGATTCCGAGCCAATCGCAAGGTAAGCGAAAACTCAGGGTTACTGAGGTAATCCGCCGCTGGCGCCCACGACCAGTAAGAGCGAAACACTTCCTCCGACATGTCGAACTGCTCACGCAGAGAATCCTTCGCGACCCTCTCCACTAGAAAACAATAGAAGACCCTCCTAGGCCGTGAAATGTCACTGGACCGAGGAATGATCGTCACAGCGTACCGACACTCGTGAAGGAAATCCAATTAATCCCGGGGTCTACGACGGTGCTCAATCCTCGAGATGTGGGGACTGATAGTAAGGAAAGGGAACGCGTCCCTAACAATCCCCGCTATAATCGAATCTCCTGTCTATGCGCGGCGTAGTAAAGCCAACCTCGAGGCGAGTTTGTGGCTCACCAAATGTGGCATTCCTAGCCCTCCCCCTGACACGGACGTTGTGCACAGACTTGTCTGTCGACCCGATTCCCGCGTCCCCTCCATAAAATGTAGGATAACGAGCGCTCGAGCGGCTTCCTATGGTCGTCACAGAGGAAGTACGTACAATCAATAGACGTAAAAACGTAAATGGCACACGACTCCGCCCTGCCCTTCACGGACAAGCAAGTCTGACTGGCCGTGTCGACCTTTGATCGTACTTCAGCCCAATTTTTCTCCAGCTGGAGGTCGGGTCCAAACCACACTCCAAGAATGCGGACAGGACCGTCCGTCCAACCGAAGGACACCGGCAGATCGACCCCCTTCCAGGCATCTAACTGCAAACTGGAAGACTTGTTGCGTTTAATCTTGGCTCCTGTCACCTTTTCGTACCGATCAAGCGCCTTCAGTACCGCCCCAATGTCGCTGCGGGACGACACGAAAGCAGATACGTGATCGGCGTACGCGGAAACCCAGGTTCGATCCCCTCCAGGAACAGCGATTTCGCGTAGGGCCGGACTGAACGCCCTATCCCTTGGCCGACGAAGGGGAGGCTCCAACGCCAAAGCATAAAGTAGGGGCGACAGTGGACAACCCTGACGAACCGACCAAGACAGCGCAAATCCGCCCGACAGCTTACCGTTCACTTGTACCACATCACAGGGGGAGAGATACAGGAGTCTAATCCAGCGGCAGAAGTCGGGTTTGAATCCGGCGGCCTGCAGGACAGCAGCAAGGTAGCGATGGTCAACTCTATCAAATGCCTTGGACTGATCCAAATTGATCAGCGCGGACTCATCGTCGTCTTTTACACCCTCTATCATAGTGCGGATCAGATGCAGGTTGCTCTGAATTGTTCGGCCCCTCACAGAACAAGTCTGCTCAGGACCCAACAGAGACTCGCCAACTGACTGAAAACGGTCCTGTAGGACCTTCGCCAAATCTTTAACTCTGTGTTTAGCAGAGTTATGGATCTATAATCATCTAAATCCCGCCCAACACCCTTGCCCTTTTTCAACAGCGTGATCACACCCCTGGAAATCCGGTTGGGATGGTCCCCGACCGGAACCAGTAGTTGAACACCACAGTAAAAATCAGGACAAAGATGTGCGACAGCCTCAAGTACAATTCATAGGACAAACCATCCAGACAGGGCTACTTGCCTCTGCCGACCTTCTTCACTGCCGCGTAGACTTCACCCTCCGTGATCTCTTCCTCGCAGCTAGCCGCTTCAGTCGGCGAAAGCCGAGGAAAGTCAGCCAAAGAGCTACAAAACTCCTCCTCATGGAGACCAGGCTCGCACATGTCATCAGTGTCCCGAAGTGTATGCCCCTCCGGGGTTTCGACTTCACGAATGTAACCATCGCAACCTCGACGGATCTCTTCCTTGCGCAAATCTGCGCCCATGTTCACAGCTTCGGAAGATATCTTGCTTAACCTATGTCTAATTACCTGGCCCATGTAGCGCTCGTTACTCAAATGCTCCAGGGCCTCCCTAGCTAAGCCTATCTCTAGGGGATCCCCACCCCACCTACTGCCCGGGAAAACCTAGCCTTAAGGGTATTCACCTTCTCAGCTCTATCTAGGGTGAGCCATTTGCTGAAATCAGTGGTGATAGACGTAATCCTATCCTTAAGTCTCCCCCACCACCTATTCCCGATAACCGCCCCCACTAGCTCCCGCTGCACTAAGCTAGTTAGCTGCTCCTGAAAGTCCCACCTGTCCAGTAAGGATAAATTGAACTTCCAGTACCCAGCCATTCTAGGCCTACGATCTAACGCCATCCGGGCACAAACAAGTTTGTGATCCGAATAGCCTACCCAGTGGAACGTGGGACAATCTAACAAATCTACGTCGGCTCCTCTAACTAACATTCTGTCAAGGTAGCTAACTACCTTGTCACAAGGCCAGCTAAGAGCCCACGTCCACATTTTTCCCCCGGGGTGATCGACTCGGGATCTATCAACGAGACCAAATTCGTTTATCAGATCAACCAAGCTACGATCGCCCCCTCTCCCGTTAGCTCCCCGCCCCCTGTCTAAGTTGGGGTCCAGGATCGCATTCCAGTCCCCCATTAGCACTAAGCGCGTTGAATCCACCAGAAACGGCCCCAACCGCCGAAAACTAGATCGTTGAGCGCATAAACCGCAACGACTCGGAACGAATCACTTTTCACGGCAATATCGGTCACGATCAACCGGCCCTCGGCATCGGTATGCACAAGGTCCACCTTCGCATCAAGAGTCCGTCTGACAAGCAAAGAAACTCCTCAGGCCCACCGGTCCCCATATGCTGAATAGACGACAAAGTCGTTTGACAGCACACACGCATCAGAACTGCAAAGAAAGTGGGTCTCTTCGATCGCGGCGACATCCACGCCAAAGGACAAGAGATCCGGGAGCAGGTTGGCTGCCTTACTCCGATCCCTCAAGTCCTTCACATTCAGAGTTGCTAACTTGATTGTCATCTTTTAAGTCTGATACGATAGAGAAAAAAATACAGTTAAACTATTCACATACAGGGCGGAAATCTGCATTTGTGAGGACCCCGACGGATTGTCCCAGGCTCCCTACACCCAACTCTGACGTCATCCGTCCTTCCAGGAAAATTCCGTCGACGTCCGTGGGATTTATTAGTTTTAGACACCTATATAGTTAGGGGTGGGTCAAAACAGGGACCCTCCCAGCACAATATTGTCTGAGCTTTTTCAGATATGGTGACCCTATCTCCGCTATTCGAATATTCAAAAATGCCTCCCTAGCTTCGTCTAAGTGATCCCAAATATTTAAATATGCCTCAGTATCTCTTATACATGTTATTACCCCTGGGGCATTCGGGAAGTTACGTGGATCTTCAACGCTTTTACCGCCCACTTCGTTCAATTTGAATAATAATTCTAGTCTTGCCTTTTTCTGGCTAGACAGGCCCGTCTTGGAACGTTTGCCTTGTTAGAGTAATATATAAAGCAAAATCGCCGGGGGCAATTCCCGCTTTACTTATTATAGCCGAGACTACTTACACAGGTCCATATTGGGCGAAAAAGGCGCCCAGTCTATCCTCACTGATGTCGACGGGGACTCTATGCACTGTAATTTTTGTCCTTCTAGTCCCCATATACTCTGTTTGCAAACGAACCTTCTTTGTGGTTAGCGTACTTCCTACCAATCTTTTGGCTTCCTCTTCTGTTGCCAAAAGAATATCCCATAGTGCATTGGACCTTCTTGCTAAAATTTTTGGTCCTATCTGTAAACTTTTTAGTGACTCTTCCATTGTTCCTCTGCTGACGCCGATAAGCTTTCGCGTTCCAACATCGGTAGTCAACAGGGAGATATTTCGGGTTTTAATGGCATCAGTTGCTTCTGGTATCGTTAAAACTCGTTGCCGTTAAAATATTTATCGTATTTAGTCCTCTGACCGTTGTAATAGTCTGCGTCTTTTTAGTCCTCTTTTCAGACCAGGCCGTTTCATTCGGCGATGTTAAATTTGGCTCTAGCCTTGTGTGTGCCTTCGAACCGTCAGCCATGAGGCGAGGCCAAAATAAATAAACTTTTACCTATTTTATTTTTTTTAATAACTGGATAAAGTCTTGCGACTTAGAAGTCGCGGTCAAGTAATAACTCAAAAAAATTAAAATCAGATAACCACGAGGTTATCATGTGGCACAAGGCCGGTTTAACGTGGGATCTCCGAGCCCGTGTGCTCGGCCAAAAATATGCCCTTTGAACTGTATAAACGGGTTCAGGGTCGGTTTACCTCCCCGAAAGAGACTCCGCCCTTCGGTGTAGACTCGTTCGGGTTCCTCCCCGCCCGAAGGTAGAGAGTTCAACCGGTCAGCCGGTCGTCCGACTTCAGACTGAACTAGTCAGCACTAGTATTTAGTCACCCCCCACCCACGAGGGCATCATGTGGCACAAGGCCGGTTTAACGTTGGATCTCCGAGCCCGTGTTCTCGGCCAAAAATATGCCCTTTGAACGGTATAAACGTGTTCAGGTTCGGTTTACCTCCCCGAAAGAGACTCCGCCCTTCGGCGTAGACTCGTTCGGGTCCTCCCCGCCCGAAGGTAGAGAGTTCAACCGATCAACCGATCAGCCGGTCAGCCGGACGTCCGACTTCAGACTGAACCAGTCAACACTAAATTTGGCCGCACACTCTCTGCTATTTAATAGGTGTTCGCATATGGCGGAACCATAGGTGTTTGTGACGAGTTCATTCAGCGGCAAGGTATGATTTCTAATTTTTGCAGGAACGTTTTGTTGTATGCTCATGTCTAAGCGTTGAGTTGTTCTTCCTATTTAGTCAGCGACGAAACATAGGCCGAAATTGAAAAATTTTACGAACCTCAGCAGAGAAAAAACAACGACGAACATTAGATGAAATTTGTTTAACTATACTTTCACATTTGGTACCAATCCAGGGCAATCTGAGATAAACCGGGCAGTTTTTAACAGTACAGAGCTTGACACTTCTGAACTCCTCAATTTTATTAACGATAACTGAATTAATTTTTTTTCTCCTGACTTCCACAACTTCCTTTTTATTGTACATTTTCTGTTGTTTTATTTTAAATTAAATCTCCCGTTGAAGCCTGAAGAGCGGGAGCGAAACCGGTTGCTTTGCCCGTTTTTAATATGACTAGTAATATTAAGTTTTACATTTTTATTTCTATCATTATATTTTATACCTACAGAAATATCTTATATATATATATATATATATATATATATATATATATATATATATATTAGTAATTAATCCAAGTGAAGACTGATATTTATTCGTACAAAAGTACAAATTGTGGCACGAGGCCAATAAAGGGTAGGGGTAGAGTCTGGTCAACACTAACTATCTTATACCTAGCTAATCAGATTCATTTTATTATTCGTACATTACATTTTACTCATTCACCAAAAGAACTCGTCCATCACCAAACAATCCTTCAACTACCATAATACCACGTGCTTTCAAGGGAGACCTACCAAAATCGCGCCCCATGCCATGAAAATTTTAATGATGATATATATATACAATTCTAATAATGATAAAATGAGAGGGGAGGGAAATGAACCAAGTGAAGAGTAGCATTATAAAATATTAAATTTGATTCACAGAAGACATCTCATTATATTTATTATAGAGCATTTATAAATTATATGTAGATAAGATTCAATACCCCATATAATATATGGTCATTTCGCACCGAACTGTCTTTTCAACACTAAAGATTTAGATAAAAAAAAATATTAAATTATAATGTTTTAGTTTTAGTCAATAGGAAGAAAGAGGGAAATTCATCACTAAGAGAAAATGTATTTAAAATGGGAGGAGGAATAGAAAGATAAAGAGAGAGAAAAAAGAGAAAAAGGAAAGGAATTAATAAGGGAGGGGGATAGTGTAAATAAATAGTAAAGAGTGAAATTAAGATGAACAATTTTCAAATTCGTTTAGACGTGGGCTCACCTTGTCCTATATTTAAAAATTATATATTAATCTGACCGATATGGTGCATATTTGGATTCATTTAGTAATTCATTGATTGATATCTATTTATATATTTATATATAGATATTTTTATATATAATTTTTAGGATTTTTTTATCCATTTTTATGATTAATAGTAACACCCCTTTTTTAATTTTAAAATAACGATTTCTTAAATTTGTCTTCACCATTTCATAAAAAATTTTAAAGATTTTTCTTAGAAAGATAGTTTTAATATTTTATTTTTTTATTTTAACTTTTAATTACTTACTTTTTAATTACTGACCGTTTAATTCAATTCGTGTCTATAGTAATGTTGTAGATTCCGTCCTTAAAGAGCATTTAAATGTTAAATTTTAATGAGCTCTTTAAATTTTAATCTGAATGTTTATACCTAATCTAGAGTAATACATAATTTAATCTATATTTTTTATTATCTAATTTTTAATTCATTCGTATTGTACTAATTTGGCCTTATTTATCTATTTAGTTTCTCGTGATTTATTGATTTTTTATACTTCTATTTTTTAGAATTGTATATTTTAAAAAGATTTAACCTACTATTTATTTAATACGAGTTTAAAACGAATATTCTATTTATTTATTTACACCTTTCAAAAATTTAATCTGTTATTTAATTAATATTAATATCCTGTGTTTTACATACTAAAAATATTTTTAAGTAAACATTTTTAATTAACATTTAGTTTTTAAATAATGTGTTTCATTATATAAATTCTAATTTTGAACAAGAATTAACGTTAAATAAAGGTCAAGGTCTATGAATTATGATTCATATTTTTATCTGATTCCTTGGTGTTGAAAGCCCGTTCAGGGTAAAATGGCCATATGATATATATATATATATATATATATATATATATATATATATATATATATATATGTGTTTTTGGAACATCAGTTGATTATTTCGACTCTAATAGATATATCTCTGACACAGTAATACCATACAGACAGTAGTAATTACTATTATTTTTCTTCTTTCTGACTATATTTTTTCATTTACATTTTCTAAGGTCGTTTGACCAAAAGTTTGAATATATCTACATAAGAATTTAACAATATTTTACGCTTGATAACTTTCCCTTTCAAAATATGAGATTGTTGACAGTCGATTGTTTTTCCTCAAATCTTCCCGAAAGACAATGTAGTCAGATTTCATTTTCAGAATTGTCAGTGAATGCATATGCGCGTGTTCATTTAAATGGATCTTTTAATTCAACATTATTCATTAGGAATATATTGTTATTACTGTTATATTAGCAACCATACGCGTTTGAGATGCTATCATTTTTTTTCTTTTTTACCTTCTTCTGTAAAATTAATAACAAGCGGCCGAGATCAATAATTCCTACTAAAGAAGTCCTATTCAAACATGTGTACCTACTAAAAATAAACTTTATCGTAATATATATGATGGATTCTCCCGTCGAGTTCCAGCAACCACGAACTAATTATCTGCATGCCTATGACAGGCGTGGCTTTTGAGACCGGCTCGAGAATTGCAAAAAAGACCACAAGTACAAGAGAATGTATTGTATCCAAGTGCAGCAGGAAGACTGTTAGATATCTTATTTTGCTTTCTCGTTTCATGTAGTCGACTGATGATTACTTCTCAGTGCAGCTATATCAATGTTGTACTTCTTTAGCTCCAATGTGACCAGAGCTGTTTTTCTTTCTAGTGCTGAGTTGTTGTCCTGGAGAGTTCGTACATTCCAAGTGCCAAGATGAAGTTGATGTTGTTTCGTAGAGTTTTTCGCAGTAGCCTGATATGTGTGGAACTAATTAGATGTAGTTATCAGAAAACCTGTACAATGATTTGTTTCAAGTGGTGAA
Organism: Acanthosepion pharaonis; assembly: GCA_903632075.3. NCBI lineage: Eukaryota > Metazoa > Mollusca > Cephalopoda > Sepiida > Sepiidae > Acanthosepion > Acanthosepion pharaonis. The sequence goes on along the minus strand of CAHIKZ030005152.1, from coordinate 731,509 downwards.
GGATTGTGTAGGACCATCCATACTTTTTGGATCTGTAGATAAAAAAGTAACAGTGCAAAAGACTTGACACGGAAACTCCGAACGAATGTCCTCATGTATTATTATCTCCGGATCACAGTCACTATCAACCAGTACACGGCTCTCGGCAGACATATGCAATATAATGACCGGGTTAAGCTGTCATGAGTTTTCCAAGCCAACACTAAAAGGATTACTAACCAAAGCTCAGAGAGACTCTTTCACCCTCATCAAGGGCAGCTAGCTCGCGCCAGTTCTCAACCTGGTACTTTACATAGCTCTGCGGGATATATATATATATATATATATATATATATATATATATATAACTGGATGTCGGAGTAAAACAGATCGTCATCAATATGTCAATATATTGCTATACTTTTAAAATAATAATATTAATAATAATAATAATAATGATGTATAAAATTATATGAGATTATATTATTATTACAATAATAATAATTATTATTATTATTGTTGTTGTTGTTGCTTTTAAAATATTTGAAAGATAAATAATATTACAAAGTTGACTAGAAGTAAAATGAAACAAAATAACGTTATAACTGGGAACGCTTTTTCAATAAAATTGAAATTACGTTACTTTAATAAATAAAAAAAACGGTAAAGGAATAAAATTCATACCAAATGTTATTAAAATAATCTTTGAATATGGAAATCGCCGATAATGAGCAACTAGTCAAAGATAACCAAAATAAACATTACAAAAATGCTTTCTTCTAATTCCGAAAATTATGACCTCTCTCGTAAAAACAACAGATAAATAAAAGTTACGCTTAGATATATAGATTAGAATTTTTCCACTATAATTAATTTAACAAATACAAAACATTAAATGTGCTTAATATATTTAACTCTTAGAGAGATAACTAGCTAAACATTTTTTTTAATTATAAAGTAAAAAAAATTGTTGTATGCCACGACTTATCTTAAAGATGAACAAATATGAATAAAAGATTATAAAAAATATGTATATTAAATATTGTAAATAAATAACTTTACATATATTACACCATAATATGATAAATAAAGAAAAATATAAGAATAATGTATGATTAAAAGTAAAAGAATCAAGAATATATATATATAATAATAATAATAATAATAATAATAATAATAATAATAATAATAATAATAATAAAAAGAAGAGAGGAAACCGCAAACGTTTTTGGTTGTAATGTTCATTTTTTTAAAAATATATATTATGCTTTATTTTCCATAATTTTGCTTCACGGGTTTCCGGTCTCGTGATCCTCATCAGGCAAAGAGTGGATATTTCCACATATTAAAAGGAATTAAATTTTCTTACGTTTTTGAATGTTATATATTTTCGTTATTAGACATTCTGTGTTAGTAAGCCAAATGTCTTTCTTGGACTGGCAGTGAAAGAATTCTGCGAATGAACACGGCCATAATGTGCTGAAAGTTTTGAAAAAATAAAAGACACCCCCACTTCATATCCAGACTTACACTACTTCTTTGTTTATATTTGCTCGCTTTTTCTCTTTTTCCATTTTTCTTCCCGTCTTTCATTTTTTTTCTTTCCTCTGTCTGGTCTTTTTCATTTCAATAATTTATCATCCATTGACTGGTTTGAATAAGCCTTGTAACTTTTATTTCAATTTACATGGTGAAAATGATTATTAACCTAATGTAATCTTAGTTTCTATTGTATGAAATATGTTGCTCTGTTTAATTAAATCATTGAGCTCTAAGTGTGAATCAGTTTTAATATTTTATATTGTGTTAATAGGATTCACTTGAATGATATACCAACAGATTATATATATATATATATATATATATATATATATATTTATTTGTGTGTGTGTGTGTATATGAAAAGACAAGAGGAAAACTATACTTAGCTTATCCGACGCGTTTCGCAATTGAACAGACTTTATTGAAAGCAATGATGGTTTTATTTTGCAACCCATCGTATTTGCCTTGATAAAGTTTATCGAACGACGAAAAACATTTGTTAAACTAAGTATAGCTTTCCTCTTATCTTTTCGTTCAATCTGTCTCTTCTACAGATACACTCCATATAAGATTATTTAAACACGCACAAACATACATACAAACATATATATATATATATATATATATATATATATATATATATATATATATATAATTCCGTCCTTCTATTTGTATATCTATTTGCTTGAGTTTTATAACCTGCTTATCATTTGGACATCATGAGCTGAAACTTTGCATGTTGCCTACATTCATACATGTGAACCTTTTAGGGTACCCACGGACAGGCGGTCTATGATTAACCCGCAAGTCAAGTGCAAATATTAAGCATTTCTTTGCCAAAACTTGGCCACAAAACATGAATGTTGGCCTGTGGGCCACGATCCTCCTGCGGGTCAAGTGCAATGTTTCTAAAACAATTTACTAGGAACTCCTGGATTTGAGTCATTGCATCACCGGAATGTATGTGGATCAGTCGCGTTTTTAATTTCTCTCAGAGCCATTAAAAGACGCCATGTTTGGTTTTAAAATTCTGAAACTGCAAAATATCAGGCTTTTTTTTTTTTTTTTTTTTTGCAAATGCTGAAGAAACTCACAATGTGCACCGGCCTGGCAGCTGGGGGCGAAAAAAAATCTCAAAAGTGAGGTTCAATTGTTTTTTATGGCATTTTTTGTACACTGTATAAATGAGAGGGAAATGTTCCCAACATTTGGAAGGAACTTTTTTGACCCATTCAAATTGGGATACTTAGTTCAGAAAAATATGGTGCAATAATTTCAGTTCATATCTTACCAAATTTTCAAAGGATAAATGTCTTTTGCTTCATCAGAACAGTCCACCCCTCAAAATAAAAAAGTGGCCGCTGTATTCTGTCGATAGATAGAATCAAGAAGCACACTCACTAATAGAATGGGAAGGATAAAAATAAATGACGGAATGTAGAATACAAAGGCTGACACTGTAGAGATGAAAAATGGGAGAAAAACAAACTGAGGAGTTTGGGAATCTCAACATGGGCCATAAGAAAAGTGAATGCCGGGAAACAGGCCAGGAACCACACTTATTCACATTAACTAGGAAAACAAAATAGTGTCTGACTTAACCGGGGAGTGGAGCACAGGAAATCGCCCTGTTGCGTTAAGGGAACTTAAAAAAGAAAATCAAGGCTAACCCCGTCCACACAAACCAGTCTCGCCTCAGTTACTCACCTTTCGTTGAAATCAGTCGCGATCAAACGCTTTCGATCAGATCTGATTTTCACCTTAAGCTGATGCTTAAAGAAATTAATCAAATCCTGATACGAATAACGTTCATTTCGCAAGATTCCCTCCTTTCGCGATATCCACACGACCATTCTTGGAAAGTCTTCTTTAGCCTCCTATAGATTACTACACACTTTTAGGTCCCTCCTTATATTCCAAATTAAGGTAATTAGCACAGGGGAATTCCTCGTATGGATAGAAACAACATTGAACAATGGCTGTAATAGGGCCTTTTTTGCGAGGATAAATCTCGCTTTACTGTCTGTCTATGGGAAGGATTTTCGATTTTGGGAGATGTTGCAGCGAGGAGAGTAGCTTTGAGAAGGTGTGTTACTGTGAGAAAGGGTTTGGCAAGGAGGGGGTTTGTGGCAGTGTGCTTTGGGGAGGGGTATTTTGAAAGGGTGTGTGTTGCAGAGGTGTGTTTGTAGTGGGGGTTATTGAAGCTTTAGAACGGAAGGAAGGTAGGCTTCGGGGAGTTGCTTGTTTTTCTTTTTCATTTTTGACTGTGGAAGTAGGGATGAAATGTGGACTAGTTTTATCCTGGGCCTTCTCCGCCCTACTTCGACCATTATGCTTCTCCTTTTTAAATGTATTTTTCATTTTTTTGTTTTTGATCGTCTTCTCCTCTCTTCCTCTTTTTAAAGACGATAACCGCGGTGGAGGCATCTTTCTCATAATGACATTTTGGATCTGTTGCTGTTCTGATTGTCACTCCCCCTGACACTGTTGACATTCCAGTTGGGGCTTTTGCTCTAAACCTGGCTGCCAATGCTGCTCCTTCTTTCGTTCAGTTTTTGCAGTCTGTTTCTCAACCGTCTTTGGTTCCTCTTGCAGGTGGGTACCGGTTATATTCCCCCCCGCAACGCTTACTACTTCTATCCAATTTCCTGGACTTTTATCTCATTTTGGGGCTCGTGGCCACGTTCATTTTATCTCTGAAAGTATCTTGTTTTTTGAGACTGCCTTCCTTCCCGGGGACGCCTTTGATAAATGGCCCGCTGCTCCACAGACCCAACAGAGTGGTCTACGCCCTTCTACAGCTACGTAGATAGACCGGCCTCCGCAGCTCAAGATATTGGGAATGTTGCCGAAATTCTCTCTATCCACCGTGACTAAAATTTCGAGGTCACCAGTGGCAATACCGGCTTTGCCTTTTACTGCTGATACCCTTGATGCTTCTCCAAACTCAGTGAAAAATATCCCAAATGGTCCTCTGCAATAAATAAGGTTACTCTATGAAGAGTAACTTTCGGCTTCCTACGGCCCAGGTATTCCCTTTGCAGACGTAATAACTTTGAGATTAGAACATTTCCTGGTAGACCCTTTATAGCTTATTCCGTTAGGAGTAAGACATCCCACATTACATTGCTTCTACGCACTAAAACTTTCACTGAAATATTTAGTGTTTTTAGTGCCTCTTGACACATATAAGCTTCCGAGATTTAACGTCGGTTGTCAACAGGAATATTGTTTTCGTATTTACCGATTCCAACAGCAACAGAATCTGTAAGAGTTCATTTCCTGAGACGAACTTTTCGTAATGTTCTTTCAGACCCGTATAGTAATTGGGCATTTTTAGGGAGGTCTATTTGCCACCCAAACTGCAGGACTTTTCACTGTGGGTGTCGAGTCGACAGGCTGGGACTGCACCATAATTTTGGCGTTGCCACAAGATCGGTTACAAACAAAACAGAAACGATTGTCAGAAATCGCGAATAAAATACGTCACAATCCAACAATAGCACAACTTCAACAAAGAACGACGACAAAATCAAACACTTACTTTTCGAAATATCATCTGCTGTGAAGACAGACAGCGAGGAAAGTATAAAGAAAGTCGCTCAAAATGGAAAATACCAAGGATTTGAAATGAAAGCTGCGTGCAAAGTGCTGAAAAGAAAATATATATATCTTGGGACCTCAATTTATGGCCTGCTTGAGGAGACATAAAAAGCAAGATGCTAATAGCGAAAAAAATGGACGTTTTTCTTTCTTGGGCCTATTACATTTGCTAGTCTGACGAATGGGTTGACAGGAAAAAGAAAGTGAAAGAGACGCGAGTGACTTTGTCAACTGAAAAGTGCCCAGTATGTGGTGGCGAAGAAATAGAGCCCCGCTATTTATTTTCTTTAGGTAAGTGAAGAAGAAGAAGAAGAAGAAGAAGAAGAAGAAGAAGAAGAAGAAGAAGAAGAAGAGTCAGTCTGCCGGCGAACGCCGCACTTCAATATTTTTAACCCACCTCATTCATTTTTACTTACAACAGCTCAGATTGGGTTAATCTAGCCACAAATATATTCTGCTCAAATCACAATGTTAGTCAAATTACACATGTGAATAATATGAACATATTAGCAGAACTAATGAGAGTTTGGAGACCAGGATTGATAAGCACGTAGTAGCTAACATCGGTCGAGGACTGGTGTTAAAATTGGCATATACTTGTGAATACTTCTGGTTCCGCTATTGCAGATCACTTCATAAATAATCCAATCCTTGCTTCGTTTGTCTGCAAGAACTTTTCACCATTTTGATTGCTATCTGAGAATTTTGAGAAAATTTACATTAACTCTAAATAACCTTCTTCTTCAAAAGGAATAGTTGCTGGTTCTTAACATAATCTGTTTGTAAATTATACGGCTAATTCCCTGGTAGTAATATTTTTCACATCTCATTTATAGTCGTTGCGCACATATTTTTTAATCGATTGACTCTGAAGAGCGGTGATCGATAACCAATTAGCACTTCTTTGTTATGTTCTTTCGATCCACTACTTTGTCTTTCTTTATCTTTGCTCAGCTGTTCATCTGTTTATATATTTGTTGTGTGTATATATATATATATATATATATATATATATATATATATATATATATATATATATATATATATATATATACTTTTGGATGTCCACATTAATAGAGTGTAAATCCACAGGTTATTTAGTTTTAATTAAGTAAATTATACGGGCACTGAATATGAACAAATATTTTACTATGTCAATAAATTTTTTTTCACAGAAGAAATAAACCTAACAAATAAACCTGATTTTCTTTACGGATACTTTAGCTAATCATCTTTTCCCACTCACACGTAATACAAGAATAAATTCGAAATTTTATTTTTTAAAACAATAATTCATAAAATCTCTAGAAAATTGATCAATGTTTTACCAGGAACATTACAGTTATATTTGAAAGCAAAATTATGATTGTCTATGTAGAAGTGTTCAGTAATGGTTTTGCTCTAATAATAAAATCTTTGATTTGTACTGTAAACTCTTCATGAAACATGATATATATAAACAGAATAAGTTATAAAATAAAACTACTGACTTTAATATATAGTAATAATAATGCCTATATTATAAAGGAAATTCTGTTGGCAGGGAAGATATCAATTGCTTGTCCCAGCGATATGTTAATACGAATGCTATCTGAACCTGAATAGAGACTAGGATTTTCAAGTTATTATGATTCATTCGTTCAAAATATTTCCTCTTTAAACTTAACCCTTTTGATTTTTCTCTCCAGTTTTTCTCCTTTTCTCTTTCATTTTCATTTTATTTTTCATCTCTTCTTTACTACTTCCTTGTAATAAACAGTTTCAGAAGTCTATCTCTATTCATGAGCCATCTCTTATACATGCACAATTCGTTGTCTTTGCGATTGTATTTATTCCCTTCAATGATGAATCGATTACGTCTCTGCTTAAGGCAAAGAATTAAGTAGTAAAATAGATTTCAACTTCTCCTTGCCATCCTTATATCGCAAGTCTCTCATTTTATCTGTCAAATCTTTCAAAGGCCAACTCACTGCAAATAATTCAAGTGTAATCTTAAATATCATTTTCTTCAATCAAGTGTAAGAACAGACATCAGGCATTTTATAAATCTTATAGACGACAAAGTATTACATACCTCAAGAAAGAGGTAATTTAATCTATGTTCGTTAACGAAACATCTAACACATGAAATGCAAAGGCTTACAAAATTCCCGAATTGAATAATCAAGGAACGGAATTGGGTGACAAATTAGAATTTTATTGTGATGAGTTGCAGAATTGTGAAGGTAAATTCAATTAAAAATTGTTCTGATTTTACGTTGTCATTTATCAATGTCATGTGATATAATCTCAGTATATGGATATCTGAGAAACAAAATTATTTTCTTGTTCAATGTCTGTGGATTGAGAATATATCCTTCAAATACATTTGTATTTCTTGACTATATGGAGACGACATGTAAAAAGCTGAAAAAATATTAGGAATGAAGGTTTTCAGAAACATTTTATTTTATAAAAATGTAATAATTTCTTTTTGAGTTTCTGGGATGAAGAGTTATCAGTATTTATATTATTTACACTCTCATCAGGTTCGTGTCGATCGTGTAACTTCCAAGGTATTTCAAGTTCTACACCCATGAATTCACACGGGAAATATCCTAGTGGAATAAAGCGATAATTCTTGTATTTGGCGACAATTGTAATGTCAATCCGTGGAGCCCGGTTAGCCCAGATTTAGAAACAGTGGAAATAAAATATAAGAACATGATGAGATATCCTAAGACATGGAGACCAAATCAAGAATCAGCTAATACGTAGATTAAACAAAGTGTCTAGTTTGAAATTTTCCGAAGGTTACTCAGATTGACGAGAACCCGGTGGAGGCCACAGACACATTACAACCGAACTGCTACGATAAAAAACAATAAAGATGAAGAGAACTATCGGAATGTAAATAAAAATAATATTAATGAACATATAAAAACATTTGCTGCTAGTTTTATATAAATATTTTAATCGGAGATATAATCGATTCGCTTTATTATTGTTAAGAATTTGACAATAAAATTTACGTTAGTGAAAAAGTAAAAGGAAATGCTATATTCAAAACAGAAACACAAAAGTATTATAAGTATAAAAATTAAAGAAATCAAATATTTTCTACAAAATGATTTTACGGAAATAACCAAATAATTACACCCAGTAATAATTCTTAGTCTTATCTTGCGCAAGACTATATATTTGAACACATCGTAATCTTTTGTTAGGTGTTTAATTTCAGATGTCTTAACCACTTAATAGTACTTATTAGAGTTTCGGCAGAATAAAATTGTACGATAATATTTCATATGTCTCCTTTGGGATTTACAGAACTTGGTAACAATAGCAACAAAATGAATTCATGTTCATGATGCTCATACCACTTTTCGTAAAATGAATGTGTTTTTCAGGCGAATTCTTTTGCGGACATATTCCACTAACTTCTTAAAACAATGTTGCTATTGTAAAACGCACTTTGTCTAGGTTATTGGATAGTGATTGTTATGCAACAAGTATCGTCCAGATGAATATGAATACGAGTGTTGAATCGCTCAAACCATCAAACTGCTAAAAGAATTTCGTTTTCTGAAAAAATAATCTAAACCCTACCGATTATTCATAAAAAAGTATCAAGAGAGAGCGATACTGATCGTAGAAGATTCAATGCCCAGTTCCAGAGTTTGTCTTCGAAGACGCTTTGATCGATCGATATTATAAATTATAAAAAAAAAACACGGTGAGTAGAATTCAGATAATGTAGACGGATATTTATATTAAATTTAACTTAATATTTTAAATGCATAGAGATTTGTTCTTGAATTTATTTTATAATTTAAGAAAGCAAACAGTTTGTTACATGTTTATGTAAATTAATAAAGCGTGATGTGATGTGTCTTACGAAATATTTATGTATGTAGAACCGTTAAAGAATATCTGTTATTTTTGGTATAGAATTATATGCCAATAAGCGGCATTACAAGCCTTAGTTCCGTGTGTGAATAACTACTTAAAGTTAAAGACTATGTTCTAGGTTAGGATGGACAATATAAAGATACTATCTGATAACAACGTAGAATGCAAGAGATCATGAGGCAAATGAAAATAGCATTAACTAACCCTAACATACGCAGATGACACTGTGTTGGTGTCTGATAAAGGAATCCCCAGAAAAAGTAATAATGGAAACCAAGAAAAAGAGACCAGACCTCAACTTCAAGAAATTATGGTTAGCAGCAGAAGAATAAGCTCAAGGGTTAACCTACTTACTGATGATGTTAACATCAAACAAAAAGTTTGAATGTCTGGGAAATGTTTTATCACAGGATGGAAAATGTAAAAGCGAACAAAAATTGGATTAGCGAAATAAGCATCTTAAAAACTAAAGAAAGTACTAAGAAACTGAAAATATTGGTAGAAACAAACAAAGTGTGACGAATAGCTATATCTTTTCAATCGTCTTATATGGCAATTATTGCTTGACAATCTCCTCACAGCTGAATAGAAATCTCGAAGCTGCAAAGTTTTTAAAATTCTTCAAATAAGAAAACAAACTAAATTCTGAATCAGAAGGAGAAAGATGAAATGTCTTGGACACATAATAAGAAAGGAGGGTTTAGAAAAACCTAACATTCACAGGGCATATCGAATACAAGAGAGATAGAGGAAGGAAGATGGTAAACTACTTGACAAGCTTGTGTAAATGGATGGTGAAACGGAGGTGGTCGGCCGAACCTTTTTGCAAAAAGGAAAAACGTTGCTAAGGGCGACGTATATTCATTTACTTACCAGAAAAAAAATTGGTATATCTTACAAAGGAATTTCACCCTTAATTACCATATTAACTACAAGTAAAACATGTACAGATTTACATTTCTGACGATTTTATTCTCCCCATCATCATCATAATGTTAAGTAAAAAATAATTGTAACTATTTCTGGTTTTAAAGGATAAATAATTCTAGCTTTAATGTTTAAAGGATACTGCTTCTTATTGACATTGCGGTGCCTGCAGATTGTAATGTAACTTTGAAAATGTTATGGTAAATTACCAATAAACCGACTGACTCTTCCTAGTTACAATAAAAAGGTACTTTTGTCAGAAGTATAGTTTTTTCCACCCAACATTCAACTCTGACAGTTCGGACTTAATATTCTTGCTCGTTTGTTTATTAGTGTATTACCGATTTTCGTTAATATATTTGTTAACTCAAATCCACTATTGTGTCTTTATTCTGGTCCAAACAGAAGATCTTCAAGAAAACTACACAAAATACAAGTAACTAGAACGGGAAATCTCAAAAAGTGAGACATCAGGCCATCAATAATTACAGTTGTATTTGGAATCCTTAGATTGATTGGAAAAGGTTCCAATAGAAACCGAGGAACGGATTCCTGGTATCCCCATAACTTAAATAGAAAAAAATGTACTCACACATTATGAAGAGCTTTATCAATGTAAAATGTATGCTTTTTTTTTGTTTTTGTTACAAAAGCATCAGAGGAAAATGTCATGAAGCCATTTCTGACTTCCAGAACTAAAGCTAAGAATTTAGAGTATTTTAATTTTCTGAAAGTTTGGTGTTACTTCTACTATGGATAAACATATTAGAAATTTATATGATTGTACTTTGTTTGATACCGGTAAGTTGATCCTGTCCCGCAGTTTGGATTTCTGTATGCCTCCCCCCCCCCGCAACAAGATGATTGATAGATTCGAAGTCTTTAGTGTGTCTGATTTATTGTTTTCTCAATTAGTAAAAGATGTAGTGGCGTTCGCTGAGAATATAAATATTTTAAAGCCCGTCTATATGAGCATGCATATGACTTAGTAAATTCGTCTATCTATTCTAAGTCTTTCTTATCACTATCAGACGGCCAGATGGTTCAAATCAAGGACCGACATATATATAACCAGAACTGATAAATAATCTGCTGTTGTGATTCTGAACGATTCTGATTATAAAAAATAAAATATCGCCTCTATTGGACGAAACTAGTAAATTTCGGAAATTACGTGATAACATCATTGGATGACATTACGGAAATGGAAGTTATGTTTCAGTAAAGATTCCTTGAATTTCATAAAAGCATGTTCCTCTCAAAGCAAGTATACGATAAAATGCGACATGTAAGCTTCAACCGGGCCCAACTCTAATTATCACCTATTCTACTTACGTTAGAGTAACTGCAAAAAAAAAAAAAATCTATAATAAAGTTATTCGTCAAAATGTAAGCGTAATTTCATTTATGGTTTTCTCGAATGAGAATAGTTGTGTTTGTAACTTAGGCGACATCTTAAATTAAAACTGTTGAGAGAATGGTGTGATAAAATTAAATTTGTGGGTTTACAAGTGAATGAATTTGCGGCCGGTTGGTTGACAATAAATATGAGATGTTTATGTGAAATGCATAGATAGGCAGAAAACCTGAATTGTATTAGCATACCAGATATAAAGCTGAATATTTTCAGTAGGCATTTGGAGAATGGCAAACCATGCAAGTTCAATAAATTCAATTATGACCTGGAATTTTCTAGGTTTGAACTGAGGTTTAAAAAGTAAAAGAAGGAACTAATCACAGGGAGACAGAGACTCAATTAATTGACATGGTCACATCACTTCAGCAACTCAGCTTGAAAGATACTGACCAAGAAGAATTTCAAAAACTTAAAAAATTTTCCTTGACCTAAGCAAGGTTTCTTTTCTAGACTGACAACCGAGTGAAAAAGTTGGAGACCGTATCTAAAAGAGTAATTTATCTACAGACACGCGATGAAAGTACTTCAACAGAATATTGAAACCCATTTTAACTGTCATGCGCAATGTATATGTTACGAATAATTCTGATACCTTCACAAATTGGCCTTGGTTAACTCCATCACATAATTAGGAAGGATAGAAGATTTGGAATCTTTGAGAAATTATATATTCTTTCCGCAACCAAGAATCGCTTATTTGTTCTAAAATTCGCTTCCTTCTTTATTTCTCTTGTTACTTCCCAATTCCATTCATGGACACTGAGAGAGACTGTAATTCACAGTTTTACCAGCTCGAACAAAAGAGCCCAATGTAACGGTTTCGTAGCAAATAATCCTTCAGTCTGCTAGACCTTTATACTTCATTTATCTAGGAAGAAATTAGGTCATAATCTCTCGGCAATTAGTATCCAGTTATGATAATAGTCGGTTGAAATGATTCCTCTTTCACATAAAATGGAAAGTAATTCTATAGAGAATGGAGAAAAGCCAAGTGGTAAATCCAGGTCATTAGGAAAGACTTTCGACAATCGTGTTCATGTGTAAGTAGAAATTTAACAATAAAGACACATAAGCTTTTGTGTGTTGATTATTCTTTGTTAAAGATAAGGCTTTTGAGTTACTTCAACCAACTATGGCGAAGACGAGGAAGTAATCAGATTAGCAAGATTAGCAAAGGGAAAGGACATAATGGCAAATGATTAATAACTCTTCACTATAAGCTATGCTATATTTATGTGTTAAAGTGCTTAATATCTGGGATAGAACGTACGCAAATATAAAAGTGGGTATTGAAGTCAATTCTCAGCCGACAGTCTGTTTCATGTTTATACGCAATCGTCAGGCTTGACGACTGCATATAAGAATAAAACAGACTGTCGCCGATAGGTGATGATTTCAATGTTCAATATATATATATATATATATATATATATATATATAAAAAACACGAAAACAAAGTTTTCAACAAATATAAACAAATCTTAAAATAATATTAAAGCTGATGCATGGTTAACTTTAGAATTTGAAATTGTTAATTTTAAATATAGTTGTTAACTTAAATTTAATTTTATATTGATTTGTAATTTAATCCAATTTTAACTTAATATAAATTTAATGCAATAATAGATTGTACCTATGTTAGTGTATGTTGTCATGTTATTTTAAATTACAATATACTTGTATTTAGTTTTGTTATCATAGGTTACACAACAAAGTTTCCGCTACTGTGGGACATTGGTTGGCTTTAGAAGTCATAAAATCGTTTATTTTACCATGCAAAATCATCACTTGATAAGACAGCAGCAGTGTTGAAACAGTGATCTTATAACATTACGATGTTATAAATTTGGACATACATACATGCATACAGATATGTGTGTTTATTGTATATAATGTACTCATATATGTATGACTTCTTTACAATATTAACTAAACTGCACTATTTAATAGAGTATATACATATCTATCTATCTATCTATCTATCTATCTATCTATCTATCTATCTGCATGTATGTATGTATGTATATACTACTCACAAAAATCCAAACCGAAAGCATGCCAAGTGAACAAAATAAGGCTGAAATAGGAAAAAAATGATCCTAAAATTGAAAAACAACAAAAAGCAAGATAATAAATTATAATAAAAATTAGAAAACAATAAAATAAATAAATAATAGTAAGAAATCAAATGTAAACATATCCCAACTTACATTAATCGGGGAATCAAAACATTGGCATTTGCTTGCCATTCTTACAAACACAAAACAAACAAAAAAAACTAGAAATTAAAAACAGTCAGTGTCAAATGGCAAAATATATAGTTAAATAAAAAGACTATGTTTCTTGTCAAATGCAGACATATTAAAATATCCACTTTGTTATATAATCATACACACTTGCACACATTCTTTCACTCACATTCAGTAAATATTGCTGCATCGTCATCATAAGCAAGAATCAAAAATAGATTGCAAATGGCATTGGAAACATGGAACAGAATGATCACCAAAAATGAAGGAACAATGATGATATAGCACTGAGCAAATTGGAAAAGACATGATACAAAATACGACACATGACAAAATAAAAACAAAATAGATTACAGTTAAATATATTTTAAATAATTGGACAATTGTAGTAACTCTGAAGATTTTTCCGAACACCTGGTATGAAATTGTCTTTATAAACCTGAAATATGGGAGGCAATAATCTGGCTTCAAATAGTCGAAAATATGACATGACTGCAGTTTCTCGTGGAAATTTCAATAGCAAGAGTAACAATTTTAACAAATATATCTTTAGAATTAAATTTAAAAAAAAATCTGCAGTCGCCTCGAAGATTTCGAAAAATAACGTTTTTAGGGAGAAAGACACCCCTAAGGAAACGGAACTATGAACAATGTAAAAATTTGTGATTAAAAGCAAGGCAACCAAGAAACAGCTTCGAACACAAACGAAAAAAAAGACAATAAAATATCCAGAGGGAATTTTCAAAATAGATGAAATCTTTCTCTATCAGAGATACATAGATATAGTTTGCTAACAACACCTAACTAATAAATGGAATATTTTAGCATCGTTCTCTAAAAGAAAATCACTTGATGAAATTATGCAAATTTAAAATAGACTTTCTTTATAACATAAAAATTGTAATCTGTATGATAAGCGAATGTGGAACGTTATGTGAAAACTACAACGAATCAGAGAAGACAGATTGATGAGAAGGAAAAGCATCGTGGTTGGGTTACATAATCAAAGTCTTTGAGCATAGACCAAATGGAAACACCTCTCAAAGATAATGAAAGTCAGCTTGGCTCTTGATCAAATGTTAAAAAGGAAAGGAAATGAAAAGACACATAGAAATATATAAGCCTGGAAATTTAGACTCTATACGTCATGATGATTTGTATTTTAATGATGTAACACAAACTTGCAATCCTGCAAAAATTAATTGTTTGGACATTTGGAGAAGGGAAAATTCCAGGAATATCTGAGAGTGCTTACGTATAAATTCAACGATTCTAATGAGAGATATTTCAATACATTGTTGTCATCAATCTGTTTTGCATATTAAAATAAACGAAACAAAATGTAGCACAATGATGACTGGAAATGATTATAAATTAAGAAAATACAATAAATTTTAGGATGTAATTAAAAAGTCCTGGTATCGGAGCTTACATAAATTCTGTCGAATGTTTGATCAAAATCCTTTATTCTAACTTAAAATTTCTGTTTCTATTAAACGTTAACATGTCATGTAGACTATTTGTTAAATATAGCTGAAAACAAACACACGCATATATATATATATATATATATATATATATATATATATATATATATATATATATATATAAAAATATAGTTTTAAGGTGTGCTATGTTTTTTAGGATATAGTTCTCAGATAAAGCGTATGTAAATATAAAATGAAAGTCTTTCGCCTCTGGGTGTTGACTTCAATGTTCACTTTAATATTTTTATTATAATAGATTATAATAAAATAATTACATCGCTACACAAAAGCGTTCATGTTTCAATTCTATGAGGGTACTTCCTCAGGCGATGAGAGATAACGTGATAAAAAGGATTTATTAAGGATATTTAAAAACAAATCGTTACCTCTTTTCGAGAGTTAAAGGTGGGGCATAGGGTCAGAATAAAAAAATACTTGTGGGTATGTCTAGATTAACAAATTAAATATCATATCTACGCTAAAATAAAGTCAGAGGATGGAGAGGGTGATTTATTTTTTCATGTCAAGATGAACTGATGCTTGGACATGTCATATAATAATCTTAGGAAACATGGCAGCGACAAATGTATTATAGATATAGCCAAGTAAGATGGCCCTATTTGTTGAAGTAGAATGTATCTGAAACGAATTAAAAATATATTCAGGAAGCTTCTTAGACGAGTCAGTAGGTATAATTAAAAATGGGGAACATCTATTTACGATGGTAATTATAAATGAATAGATGGTAAAACAATATTAAAGTAAAATTGTTCTTTAGTATCAACATTAATGGTAAACTTATAATTAGTGACAGAGTTATCAAACTCTGCAGTAAAGAATAATATATAACAATCAAGGACCAATAATCTGATTTTTTAAGTTAATCTTCACACTTGGATTATCAACACTACTAGGCCCGAAAATTGGTAAAGTTAGCAAGGTTATCCTCGATAGAGTCAACAACATGATTAAAAAGCGGCTTGAACTGGTACAATGGATTAACACCACTGACCACATCAACTGTTTAATAATATTAACGATAAAACTAATTGTTCATCGATCCAGTTTGATATTGTGGCTTATTATCAATCCATTTCTTTACATTAGTTTGATATTCGCCACCGAGAACTCTGATCTTTCAAACGAGTAACTGGACATTGTTATGGACCTCAGAAAATCTGACCTCATTGATAACAAAGAACAATGGAAAAAAAATAATTCATTTGACCAATTCGATATTGCCATGGGATCATTAGACTCTGCTGAGTCTTCCGACCTTGTTGGTTTATTCATTTTATATAACCTTAGTGCCCACCATGATATCAGCATAGAGGATATGGGGTTACCTAAAGACGACGGTCTTATGGTGGTGAACAATTCTACAAAAATTAAAACTGACAAAATCAGGAAATTAATACATAGGGAATTTAAAAGTTTGAAAAGTTCAAATCAACACAAATTTATAAAAAGTAGATTTTCTTGATGTAACACTACACTTGGTCAATAATACATACCAACCATACATGAAAACTAATGCAAATCCATTATATACCCACCCAAATTCTTATCACCCTCCATTCATAATCAAACACTGACGCTACTCCATAGAATATAGAATTAGTAATAAATCTTCCAGTGAAGATGTATTTTATAAACATATCAAATTTTACATCAGTACCTTAAAAATAGTGGCTATAAGAGATCTGACATTAAATATATAAACCATAACAATGATAGTAATTAAAAATTTGAAACAGAAGAATCGTTTGGTATGCACCCCATTTAGCCAAATGTCTATTAGTAATTTAGGTAGAAGTTTCTCAATTTAACTGAGAAATACTTGCCCCAGAAATAATCTTCTTAGTCAGATTTGTAATAAAAATACACTTCAATTAAGCTATAGTTGTACAGCTAATTAAAAAAAAATATTATTAAAAAACACAATAATAAAATTTTAAATCAACACTTAAACATAAGTAACAATCGCCATTCTAAAGCAGCAAACAATAGCGATACTAAATTGTGTAATTTTAGAAATATTAATGGCTGTCCATTACAAAATAGGGGTCAAACTGATTCCCTTGTTTACCGAAGAAATATTTCATCTAGAGAAAATCCATCGCCTGAGGAAGTAACATAATAGTATTGAAACATGAACGCTTGCGATGTAATTTTTCATTTATTATGATCTATTATAATAAAATATTATACTATTTTGCTTTACTTTGTATTGAGCACAATTTTAATAAACGTAAATGCTACGAACAGTGATTTTTACTCCATCTGTTCTTTCGATTATTTTACATATATATATATATATAGATAGATAGATAAACCTAGTGAGCCAGACAAACCTACCAAGGTTTCACCTAAACGGATCATCAGGGAAAGCCGGCAATATTTATTATTGTAAAAAAATACAACAAATGTGGCACAACGCCAAAAAGGGGTTTGGGGTAAAGGACGGTCATCACTTGTCTTAATATAAAACTTAGCTAGCCACAACCACTGACCCTATCATACAAAACAATATTCCTTTCACCAAAACAACACATTTATCCATACCTTTCTTACTACGTCCACTAAAATACCTCTTTGACTCAATGAAAATCCTAAATACTCCCCTTATGTACAAATATTGTCTGTGGGGGAGGGGCATAAAAAAAAACAATTTTAAAAAGATCCCCAATGAGTATATACAATATGACAAAAATATTTACAAGAAACCAAACAAAAATTAGTGTTTGCAATAACCCCCCCCAAAAAAAAAACTTTAAATGTGGCAGAAATATCAGTTAACCGGACGAAATCGATGCGGGACTATGAAAATAAAGGACACATTCATTCCTCCCAAGCATGCACACAGGTACACACTCATTCATACACAACAACAAATACGAAAAACACACACGTGAAACGAAAGGCGCCCCGCATCCACCAGAGAACTGACATCACTGACCACCTAAACGAGGGAGGGGATGGGGAGTTAAACTAAAGGAAGAAAAAGCGTGGACAGAAATAAAAGGGACCAATGAGCAAACACACCCTAGCTAAGTTTACTGAATAGAAGAAAAACTAAAAATCAAAAAAACAAGACCTATACTAACCTAATTTCGGGATGGGTTGCCTATGTTCAACTCAGGAATATCCTAATGCCTAACCGTCATCAAAATGCCACTCAAGGTCAGCGTCTTTTACTCGGCACATACGCACGATTCACCCACCTTTTGCCAAATTCTGATGAGGTGAGCCGCCGCCTTTCCGTCCTAATCTTGACTTTAAGCTGATGCTTAAAGAACAAGATCAGTTGGGAAGAAGTGAACTTCTTACCCTCATAGAATCCCTTCTGACGCGTCGTCCAAATCAGGACTCACATAACCCCTAGAAAGCAACAGAACACATAGTGTTCAGCCTTCGTCATCTGCGGCACCACATTGTTACAAACAGAACTGGCTTCCAGGACAAAAAACTTTCCCTTTAGCATGCGAACCATAAGGCCTTCAACAAACTTGCACAACGGCACTACCGTCTTGCACTGAAAGAAGGCGTGACCAATGGTTTCGATTTCCCCCGTACAGCGACGACAGTTTGGATATTTCTCCAAGCCTGGTGAACAAAGTCTCTTGCCGACCCAGAGGGCTTCACGAATCACCAGCCACGTGAGTGATGCCTCATCGTTATTGTGGCATTTCAACCCTGGCGCCCAAGGCCATATCGAGCGAGCCTCCTGCTTCGTAAAACCGAGCTCGCCAATTAGATCATCTTCAACGGCCCCCATGACTAACACTTGATACAATGCCTTGCCATCCAAAGCCCGAAAGAGGAGCTTCAGAGCACGACGACATTCGCTGTAGAAGGAGCAGTCGGCTCGGGGTTTACGGCCGGCCTCTTCCTCGCACCAGCGCACACTTCTCAGGGATGGGAAATGCTTCGGTCTAGAAAGGTTGATGCGAAGCATATGTTGACGAATCTCAATGCTAGGCATACCCAGACCGCCCTGAGAGGGATGACGGCAACAGATCTCGCGAGATACCATAGGGACCTTGTCTCTCCACAAGAAAGAGAACAAGACCCGTACCAATAAAATTAGTCTGGCATACGGGAGTGGAAGTACAGAGAGTCGGTACAGGAGAATCGGATAGATGTGTGAAACACATACTTCCGCCCTTCCCTTCAGGGAAAGTCTCCTCCGAGACCACAGATTAACCGCGATCACGGCCTTCCCTTGTATCTCCGACCAATTCATTTCCAACTAGAGATCAGGACCAAACCAGACGCCGAGTACCTTGATCGGCCCATCCGTCCAGAAGAAAGGTCCGGGAAGAGAAACTCCCTTCCACGCACCCAACCGCAAGCCAACAGACTTACCGCGGTTGATCTTGGCCCCTGTCACCATCTCATACTCACTGATCTCTTTGCTGACTTCGTCAATCTCGGCTCTGCTCGACACAAGAGCCGAAACGTCGTCAGCATAGGCAGAATACCTGGCTGAGGTGGAAGCCCCAGGCAGGAAAATTCCGCGCAGGACCGGATTCACCTTTAACTTGCGAAGGGAAGGTTCCAACGCTAGGACGTAAAGCAAAGGCGAGAGCGAACAACCTTGACGAATGGAGCGAGACAATACGAAAGGCTTCGATTTTACCCTATTCACTTCCACCAGCGCACCGGTGGTCGCATACAGAAGTCGGATCCAGGAGCGAAAGTCGGCTCTAAAACCGGCCGCCGAAAGGACAGCCTCCAGAAATCGATGGTCAACACTATCGAAGGCTTTGGACTGATCTAAATTAATCAGCGCGGCTTCACTGGCCGACTTTTTCAAATGAAGGTTATCCTGAATAGTCCTGCCCTTCACAGCACAAGTCTGTTCAGGGCCAATCAAACTAGACAGGACAAGCTGCAAACGGTTGGCTAAGATCTTCGCCAAAATCTTTAAGTCAGTGTTTAACATGGTTAAAGGGCGAAAATTCCTTAACCCATCCCCACCCTTCTTGTCCTTACGCAGCAACTTGATCACACCCCTGGTGAAGCGTTGAGGTATAGACCCCTGCTTCATCCAGTGGTTGAAAATCAGTTCCAGCAAAGGAACAAAAACGGGCGACAGCCTCAAGTACACTTCGTAGGGAAGACCATCTAGTCCCGGAGACTTATCCAGGCCAACCTGCTTCAGCGTTTCCTAGATTTTCGACTCTGTGATGGGACCCTCGCACCTAGCCACTTCAGCTGCCTCGAGGCAGGGAAAGTCAGCTAAATAGGCGTCTAACTGAGCAGAGCTCAGACCGGGATCCCTGGTGAAAAGATCCTGGAAGTAATCACGAAAGGCCTCCCATATGCCCGCGTTTGCAGTCACGGACCGCTTATCCGGCAATGTGACGCACGCTATATGTCGCCTAGCCGCGTTCCGATTCTCCTCTGCACGCAGTTCAGCGGCCATATTCGTCGCCTCAGAAGACATTCTTTTTAACCTTGGCCTAACTACCAGAGCTTGATCCTTCTTGATAAGCAAAGAGGACAACTCTGCCTTAGCTAAGGCTATTTCCCCACTAACACGGGATTTCACGGCCCGATCAACCTTTTCTTCTAAAGCCGTTTGCGCCGATAATCTATCTAGATTGAGCCGACGACTAAAATCGGCAGCAAACGTTCTAATTTTGGATTTTAATTTATCCCACTACAGCCCCATTCAATTCCCTCTGAATCATTAGTAGCAGCTGGTCCCGGAAATCCTGCTCTCCAAATAATGAACAGTTAAATTTCCAGTAACCAGCCATTCTAACCTTAGGCTTATCTAAGTTTACACGGACCCGGACAAGCCTATGATCCGTATAAACTATATAGTGGAAGCTTGGGCACCCTAAGAGCCCTACGTCGACTCTCCTAACTAGGACCCGGTCGAGGTATCTCGCAAGCGTCCCAGGAGCCGAGTTGCCACTATTAGTTCAAGTCCATGCTACCTCCCGAGGGTGTTCATTCCGGAACTTATCGACAAGATCAAACTCATCGATAAAGTCCCGAAATGGTTTCACGTCCGGGTTGTTAGTACACTGTTTTTGCCCTATACGATCTATATCGGGGTCAAGGACGGCATTCCAATCCCCCGCTAAAACTACCCGATGAGATGTCGTCAAGTACGGCGCGATCTGCCGAAACAAACCCCAATGAGACGTAGAACCTTATCCTTTATGGTAACATCGAGCACGCAAAGTATGCCCGCCGGATCCGCGAAGACAAGGGTACATGCAGCCTTCAAAGACCTGCTCACTAGCCAAGAGACACCCCTCGAACGACCATCAAACCATGCTGAATGAAGGGCGAACCCCCTAGACAGTATATCCTCACGGTCATGAGAAGAAAACCGGGTCTCTTGCACACAACAAACATTCACCCCGAGGTGCTGAAGGTCACGAGAGAGTTTTAATGCTCTATAGAGGGAGGGGTGAACAAAAATCGGGACCCTCCTTGCACAGAATTGCTTCATTTTCTTTTATTTTTCACTATCAAGGACTGCAATAGGTGGGGACATTTTGAAAGCGGCTAAAGCTTCATCGAGCATTGCCCAAGCACGCTTCGCTCCCGCCCCAGTCCTTAATACAGTGAGAACCCTTTCTGCCGCAGGAAATTTCTCCGGTTCTTCAATGTTTTTATCGGCGAACTGCTTCATAGATAATAGATATAGTTTCAGGTCCCCTACGTCAAGATAGTTGGGGATAGAGCGGAAGCCCTTTTGATCGAGCATAATATCGAAGTTCCATCCCCCAGTCAGGCTATCGCAAGAAGCACTCAGAATCTCACCGTACTGGGAAAAGAAAGCGATAACCTGAGGAGGGACCTCAAATACTGCTACGCTGGTCTTTCGCCGGCCCTCGTATTCTGTTCGAAGAATCAAATCTTTGGTTATTAGCTCTGTGCATGAGGCTCTTACGCAGTCTTCGGCAGTGGGTAGCAGCACGTCCCACATGAAAAAGCCCTTGCCTTTAACGATTCGGAGAGGCTTAAACTCGAAGGTCTCCAGTGCTTTCAACACTCTGTCTTTGGTCGAACGACAAATTTTGCGCGAAGGCTTGTGGACGACAAAAACTGACACTATTCTCTTTTCGATCATCTTTAGTTCCACTGGATCCACTAAGAGTCCACTTTCTACCACAAGGTGAGCGTAACTCTTCGCACGCTCCAGGAACTTCGCGATATCAATAATACATTTAGGTGGGGTCTTCCAACAAGAGGGTGAGTCCTCGGCCTCGGTCTTGTCTTGTGGGCCATTCTTGGCCGCCATCTTTTTTCCGAATTTTGGCCATTATCGGCCACCGTATTAGGTATGATATTAAGGAATATTACCCGTCTATCTCAGAGAAAACCCTTAATGAAGCCCTCATCTAAGCTAAAGAATACATCCAAATTCCGGATGATAAAATAAACCTAATTAGATATTGCAGAAAAACATTACTATTCCACAATATGCAGATGTGCCAGAGATATTAATGACCTTCAGCATAGTATGGTATGGTCATAGTGCGTAAATTTAATGGATAATAAATTTCAGAACTGGGCAGACATCTATAAAGCAAAGGAAAGGAGCGGAAAAAGCACCAATGTTAACTAATATTATTATCGTTATTCGAAAGTTAGCAAAGCACGCTCTTCTTCGACTTTCATTATTTCTCTCTCAGACAGAATAATCTTCTTATCAACTATCTCTTATTCTATTAAGAGTAAAAGCGACAGAGAGAGAACAAAATTGAATTTAGAATTACTGTGGGAATCATTTTTATTTTCTAAATTATTAGCTAACAAAATACCCATGAGATTCTCGCATTTCTGTGAGCCAACATCAAATCCTGACTTCTTTTCCCTGCGAATGGAAATCGAATTATATGTTCTGTCTTAAGTGTAATTCTCAGTAACAAACTCTGGAGGGTTTTCTACCTCTTGAAATATTTTTGAAAATTTGAATGAAAATCCTTAGAGATACACAACGACATTAGAGATACACGTAAGACATTTAATTCATGAATAAAGTTATCGTTGCTTCATCTCCATTCTTTTGCTATACACGATATATGAGATGATTTTATACGAAACTTGTAAATTTTTCTTGCATGTAAATATTGAAATATATACAGAGGCACATATATATTTGTAATTATACATATATATTTATTTATATTTGTTCGATCATGTACACACTCTTACATAGAGAAAATGCGTCAGAATATATAATACAAGTCTATATTTGCGTCAGAATATATAATACAAGTCTACATTTTCTGTTATTACAAAAGAAGATGTTGGTAAATATTTCAGTGCATTGTTATATGATAATGCAATCTATAACTTATGAATTTTCGATTATAATATCTGATCTGATTAGAAATAATTGGACTATTTTTGTTGTGTGAGATTTCCTTACGTATGTTATATGGTTGTGTGAGATTTTATTATGCTACGTAAGGGCTTGTCATCTTATAAATCAGTATACATAAGATTTTATTCATATTTATCTTTTACTATTGGAAAAGAACCTTCATGTGTTGTAAGAAAGAGATGATATCAAAGTAGAAAGAGAATATTGTAAAAGTATTAAGTGTTATAAATATTACGTTGAATATTGCTTAACTTTTAATAGAAAAAAATAACTTTTTGAAGTGGAACGATTCCATAATGTAGATGCATGAATACCACAAACGTTCGAGCAAGAAATGTTGAGGGGTTAACGCATTTTTTTTTAAGCTGGTTTAGTTTCATAACTTTGGTTACTTATAGTCATGTTATGTTATTTTGATAAAGAAAAAGCCGAGAGTTTATATTAGCAGTCTGTTATCAAAG
Source organism: Acanthosepion pharaonis (assembly GCA_903632075.3). NCBI lineage: Eukaryota > Metazoa > Mollusca > Cephalopoda > Sepiida > Sepiidae > Acanthosepion > Acanthosepion pharaonis. Next base: position 707,594 of record CAHIKZ030005152.1, on the reverse strand, counting down.
GTAACATGTGCGGAAAAGGACCTGCGCAGACTGCAACATAGTGTGACCTTAGAGTTGCCTGCCGAGACATCCTTCTGTGCGACTTTTTATCAGAACACCATCTCTAGACGATACGCAAGAATTCAGGCTCCTAACTAAGAGTCGGTAAGCAACAATCAGAAAATTGCCAACTCGGTACCCTCAGTCTGAAGAGACGTTGCTACTATTCACACATATCACAAAACCTTCATGACAGCACTACTATTAAGGACTGAGTAAAAGAAAGGAACCGTGACCCCTTCCTAAAGAGGCACTAAGGGATGAACATCTACTCCTGTTCACGAGAAAGGAGAGGAGTATGGACTCGGTGCCTGGAAGCCTATCTGCTAAGTTAAGCTTTAGTTAAAGTCGAGATATTCATTAAAAATAAAAAAAAGAATTTAAAATGGCAGAGACGTACTTCTGTAAGAACTTTCAAAACAGTCCTGGGTTTGATTTCTCGTTATTTCAACTGATATTGTATTATATTAAGGGGGAGTGGTGGTGGTAGTAGAAGTCTATCCTTAGAATCATGAGAGAATAATAGCCACTTGGCCAACTCGATAGTAGCAGGGACAGGAAAAGAAAAAAAAACACGATGACTGTTGAATACTGAAATTAATTGTAATCCAAATAATGAAATTTAAATTAAAATTTAAACACTCAACAACCAGGAAGAACATCAATTAGAAAAATAAAAACAAAGAATTCAGAAGGAGGATTAGATGGAGTAGTTACTAAACAAAAAGTAGGAAAAACCAATTGAAACAAGAATTATAAAATGGCAGAGACCTACCTCTGAAAGAACTTTCAAAATAGTATTGGGTTTGACTTTCAGTTATTTCAAAGAATGTACCTTCAGATAACTTATTTGGAGAGTCGATCTGCCGGTCACCGAACCTTTTCGCCATGTAATGTTTAAATGACATTCTATTATATTAAGAGGGAGAGGAGCTCGTAGGTAATAGAAGTCTAACAGCTCATTATACTTTGTTACCGCAGAAATCCTCCTGTCTCGCAATACTCTGTCCAGCTTTTGGAATGCGTCCTTGGCCATTCCAATACGTCTACGCATCTCAGTATCGCATTTGCCGTCTTCTGTAAGAATGCATCCTAGTGTCTACTTGATTCTAGTGTTCCCTATCTCCAAATCGCAAATCGGGCTCATCCTTTGACTGATGGCCATACATTCTTTCTTTTTGTAGCTATCAGTACTATGTCATCCGCAGATCTTATGTTGTTAATATTGTGGCCGCCAATGCTAAATCCCGGTAGGGTTTCCAATTTTCTCAGAACTGCCTCGCTGTATAGGTTGAACAAGTCGTGTGAGAAGACGGCGAACATATACATATATATATATATATATATATATATATATATATATATATATATATATATATATATATATATATATATATATGTGTGTGTGTGTGTGTGTGTGTGTGTGTGTGTGTACTACTTAAAAGTTATTTTTAGTGGATACTCGTATTTGAGTAGCCGCTCTGATAATTTATTAAACAGTATTTATTTTCATCTACCGGCCTTAATATTCGAGAAATATCATTAGAAATCATATACCGTAAATGATTATCTTTTTATGAACAGTTGGTGGATTCCAGTAAAAATTCAAGGTGAGCAAAAATTCAAGGAGAGTAAATGTTTTATTCGTAATTAGTAATTCTAGAAATTGAGAGTAAACAAAATGAAGCTTATCTTTCTCCGTGTTTAACTTAAGTACGATCATTACCACAATAAATAAATAAATAAAATAAACAATTTGCACAATTAAAGGATGTCCACCTTTTTTACTGTATAATAAATATTTATTATTTATATAATAATCGCAAATAAGGTGCAAAATACTTTTATTTAAGATGTAAAAGTTTTAGCTTCATAAAATACACCTTAAACAAATGAGATGAAAATATACATTTTTTCCAAACTGTGCAGACGAAAGTATTATGAAATTAACCTATATTGAGGAAAAAATATTAAATTCATCGACAAAAGAAAATCAAATTAATAATAAACTCAGTCAACTTAAGCTTTTATTACAGCAATTATTCGTTTCTGAAATGGGTATCACTAATTAAAAGCTAAATGCTTTATTAAAGTTGTTCTGATTTTCTTGAATGGTGGTTAATTGATATTTGGTGAATGACACCTCGTCATAAATAATTTTCTTTGGATTTTCACCATAAAGCTTCAATTGGAATTCAGCCCGGACTGTTCACTAGTCATACTATTGATTTCATATGCCTCTCCTAAAATAAATCCTTAAATCCAATTTAAAGTGGAAAATGCTTTCTAGTCCTGAGACATGACTTAATGATAAAGAAAGAAACTTATTAATGGAATGAGAAAAATATCCAGTATTTAAATATACCCACATTGGTTTAAATGTCCTCTATTCCTGTATAATGTATAATTGTTATTTACTTGTTTTCTTCTTCAGGCAGTAAACTTTATATATAATATGTAAACTGCGCCAGACGAATGTTTCAATTAATGCAGATTCTTGATTCATTACATTCCACTACGTCATGATCGTTTCTGTTTAGTCCACTTTAACATATTTTTCTGTGTGTGTATTAGTGTTGGCTTTCGTTTGGCTTTTATGCAGATATAACTCATTTCATTCACAAGATTTCGGACGGTTTTGTTACAAGAATTGAATGTAGACTGAGTTGTATATCTAGATTCTGTTATACTTGTTTATAAATAAAAATTAAAGATGATTGCATGATGTTTTTCTCAACATTGTGCTAGTTCATATTATTTTCCTCCATATGACATCGAAAGATATAAAATTAATTTAATAATTTAATATAATTCATTTATGGTTATTTTATAAAGACGATCAGTTGAGATATTAAAAAATATTTGAATTTTATATGTTATTAGTTCATTTACCGTTAAATAAAAGCCGAAGTAAACATCACATAAGTGGGCTATTTCTATAATTGGTGCCAGAAGTTGTATTCGCAAAACACAAGATTTTCAGAACTTGAAAAGAAGTATATGTAACATTTCGTTTTTTCAAATTAGTATAAAATATAAATTTGTTAAACAGTTTCAAGAGAAGGAAGAATCCTAAAGGAAAAAACTTTTATACTGTTAACAGCTGAACTAGAAAATGCAGTAACTGCACACTTTCAAGATAGGATGTAAAGAAAATAATATGTGAAAAAAAAAAAACCGGAAAGATTTTATGTACAGTTTATCTTTATAGAAGATAACTTGTCGTGGCAGTGACTAACTTCTGCTGTCTCTTATTCAATCACATGATATCAACAATATAAAACATACGTAATAACAACTCAGAATGTCTTGTGTCTTTCTAGACAAAATCAGCTTTTGGCAATTTTGATTGAGACAACCAAAATGAATTCGCATAACAATTAATATAATGACCACCACCCTAAATATTGTCACTTTTGTATAAGGTGTATGATTGCGTTTCTATCGAAAAGTAAGCAATGCAATCAGTTGACTATGTTATTATTAACGTTGGAGCTTCTGAACATATGCAAGGTATAATTACTTTTGTAGCTTATTTTTAATTAAGATAAGTACATGGCACTTTCTCCGAATGAATATCGATCAAAGAAATACAATTCCTTGATTAATTAATATTGTTTGTATTAAGTGAGAAACATTACACTTGGAAATGCTAAACATATCACTATTTAGCGGATGTAGTCGTTGTTTCACAAGTTTGATGCTAATTTCTTTCTATTCTAATTTGAAGATATGAACAATAAAACTGGAATCTTTGGTTACTCTCTATCCTCGTGATTTTGATCTTTTTTGATCTTGTTGGTGTCCTCTACTGTGTTTAATTTATTGACCGAAGAAAAAGAAGAATGGAATGATTATTCTTCTTGATCAATCATTTATCATGGTTTCCGTTTTATTTTTATATTTCCGATTCAAACATTCTCATATGTAAACCGAAAGTGACATAAAATATGATATCTTGCATCAGAATTTGAAATAAACACAGACAATTTCTTTAATATAAATGTATTTATTTATTTACTCAGGCATCATATATTTTAAGCAAAACGTTAAGAAGAATTATAATATGCTTAACGTTTTAGTGTTAAGTTTTTCGAGTATCCTGCAACTAATTATCTGTATTCCCAAATCAGTGGGTATTAATGAAGTCATTTGAGTCTTTATCCTTGATGGAGATGTTAAACTCAAATAATGTTAATGTACTCTATTATCTTGGCTGTTCCATCTACATTTCTTCTAATTATCTTTCGTTTTCTCATACTAAATATTTTTCTCTCTCTAAACATATTCCTTATCTAGAACATGTTACCTTCTTTCTTTATTTTTTAGGAAATCCCTTTCTTTGGTCGCGTGTATTTTTTTGTTTGTTCGTCCGTTCATTTCTTTCTTTTTTTCTTTCTTTCTTTCTTTCTTTCTTTCTTTCTTTCTTTCTTTCTTTCTTAGGAAGCTATTCTTTTCTCTTTCTTTGTAATATATTGTCTTTATTTTTCTTGTTTTTCTTTGGATAAGTCATCCTATAACATAAACTTCAGAGTGATTGATATGTATCCAGATTTACAATTAATGGGTTCACGCTTCCTGTTTCCGATTCTCCTTTCATCTGGTTGTGCTGACCGTCCCTGCTTCAATTTCCTTTATTTTGAGAATTCAAATAAAAGCAATAAACTAAAAAAATAAAAGCAATAATCTTCAACTGGTGCTTTGACGTATATTGCTTTTGTTTATCTGATTTACCGTTTCTCCTGTTAGGAAGAGATATTGTTAGTGCAACATACCTATTTAATAGGGAAATTAGTTGATCGAATTGGATGAGGCTAGTGTTGGTAGTTAATATTATTGAGTGTTAACTATGTATTAACTACGAACACGGCCACAATGTGCTAACTGTGTTCGGAATATAAAACATCCCTATAACTGTAGAAGCAGACAATTGAAAAACATGAAATAATAACTGATAATGACTAAAGTATAGCCGAGAGCGCTCGAAATTACAGAACATTTGGACAGTTTCTACACATTATGTGTCCCAAAAAGAACACAGTTGTTCGAACACAAGAAAAATTAAATAAAAAGCTTAATCGCAGTAGCTTGTCTATCGTCTTTAATGAAACACACACACACACACACACACACACACACACACATATATATATATATATATATATATATATATATGGGGTTGACAATGACATGAATACCGAGTTACAGTCTATTTCGTACTTGATCTCCATCTCCGGACCATAAAATTCCGTTCAAATATCTATCGGACGGTCGCCTCACTCGGTGTCAACCTCAGTTATATATATATATATATATATATATATATATATATATATATATATATATATATATATATATATATATATATATATATATAAGGATGATCTGTGTGTAACGAATGCACCGCCGCAATGTTCGAAGGATTTTCACCAAAATTTACATGCACATGCTCCAAGTTAGCAGAAAGGGCAAGACCGACTTTGCATTTCCCAACTCCCATCGATAGTGGAAATAATCGATTTTATCATGCTTCTACGGCAGTTTTCATATAGTTTGCGGTCGTTTTCTACTGGCCAGAGTGAGAGCCTATGGCTGGCTGCCACGAATAGGCAGGAAGATTCTATTGGCTAGCGTGAGAGCCAACAGCTGACTGACACGAATGTTAACTAGCATGCAAAATATATATATATATATATATACGTGTGTGTGTGTGTATTACTTGAAGGTTTTAAGCATGGAGCAGAATGTCGCTGTCGGTTTTGACCTCAGTGCTCCTTACGAATAGGAAGTTGACTAGTGTCAAGAAGCATCGAAATTAGGAATTCAATGGAAATGTGAACTATAAGATCGTTATATGAAGATAAAGACATCAGTACGGATTTTCATCACGCGTCACAGAATATGTAAAAGAAACGCAATTATTTCAATGCACCGCAATTCAAAGCAACAGAATCTGTGTATATTCGCGTGGTTACACAACCATAAAATATATTAGCAAATGGTTAATATGTTTGATATATGAGAAGATATCTAATTCTTAATTCAGTAAATGTGTGATACTTGTGGTTAACTGATTTATGATATATTCTAGGACCTTTGGTAGATAAAGCCTCATTTACTCAAATTCCAATCGATAGCCATATAATAGATTTACTTTTCGAAGCAAAATGTTTGAGAGAATCGTCTGCCATCAACTACATACAATGCAGGCCAAAGTCTAAAAATAAAGAAAATATATAGTTTTTGAGATGTTAAATCTATCCACTTATTTGTGTAGTGCTCAAAAAAAAAAAAAGGAAAATAAGAAAATTAAAATTAAACATCAAAAATATTTTAGAATTTAATAGTGAAATTTTCTATACTGGGAAATTAGGCTAAATATTTACTGGTCAAAATTTTAAAGCCATACCTAAAAGAAGTCCTAAAGAGCGAAGGGAATACAAACAAGACATCTCAGTAATGAGTTGCACAACTGTTATTGTGAATAACTGCAAACAATAGCTTTGACATGATGAGCATAAACGTTTGCAGAAAACTGACTGTAATGTTATTGTAAATAGCTTCATGAAGGTCATGCTCTTTTTGGAATTCACGTCCATTTCATTGACTTCTCTTCCCATCCACACAAATACATTTCAGGTCGGCCGAACACACTCTGACTATTATGTATTGCAGTGCTTTCTGCTGAAAGATTCAGTCATTACCATACAAGAGAGGGCCTTTAGTCAATAAGGATGCTCTCTCCAATATGCCAATATAACCAGTCCACCCTTTATAACGTGATGCTCCATTTGTCCTTAGCAGGAGACAGCACGATGGAAACTCCTCCACTGTGTCACGTAAAAATTGTCTCCAGTGGGATATCCGTATCGGACAGTGACTTTGGAAGCCATTTCGGTCATCTAGCTTAATTTTTTTCTCGTCAGAGCACAAAAGCTTCTTCCATAAATGTTTGACGCTTCTCAGCTATGCTTAATCTAGCTGTTTTGCGATATGAAAGAAGACGTGAATTTTGAGGATATTTAGGCGTTTTATAGCTTTTCTTTCTGAAATGCGTTCTTATTGTTCTTGAGTCGCATTCTGTGTCCATAAGGGCTTTAATCTGGTTCAATGATCGGCTTATATCTTGCCGGACAACACGTCGAAGCCTCCTGATCAACGCCGACGATATTTTCTTCGGACGACCTTTCGAAATTTTCCTTCCGTATTCCTCAGGGAAATTTATGAAATTAGCAAAAGCAGTTTTCTAGGGCCAAACCAGCGATGTCAGTCTTTTAGACTTTGTAAGGTTTTTACTTAATGTAATAATGCAGGAGATAATCAGTAACAGATGTTGACTGCGCTAATGATTGTACACAAATGACTAAATTTCTTTTAACCCCCTAGTATTTATCCTAATTTCCCGGTATTTAATTTTTCGCTATTAAATGCTAAATGATGTTTTAAGTTTTATTTTTTCCGTTTTAACTTTTCTTGTTTAAGCTCTGCTAAAATACGTAGTTGAGTCTAATCACAGAAAAGATATATTGTTTCTTTATTTTTATTCACCTTAAGATTTTGGACAACACTGTTTATAGTTGAATCTTGTGTATGGTTTAGGAAGGAAATTTTGTCACCAAAGTGAATCCATTCCCAAAAATTGATTTTTTAAAAATGATCACTAGTAGTTATCAATTCATTCCTGAAAGATGAAGTGCCGTATCATAGAACAAATATTACTTGAGTATAGCAGAACATAAACGACTCTCAAGTCATATAGATTAATTTTCTTGTTAAATAAGGTATCAGATATCTTTTATAAAATGTTTTATTTGTTTTCTAACATCAGGATCGGATAATTGTTGAGAAAATAGATGGAATATTTCGGTATTGGATAGAATAAAATTTTTGAAATTGGTAAATTTCTAAAATTTATAGTTTGATTAATAAAATATTTGTGATTAATTAGAACATTAATAAGAATACATATATGAAAAGTAACGTGCCTTTATCAATCTATATGAGTGCATATGAAAATCATTTTTCAAATATGTTTAATTGCAATTTCTGTATAGCGAGATAACTGGACGTTATTTAGAATTTTTTTTCTTTTCCTCTATTAAAATCTTGGTTAAAAATATGCATATGTAATGATCACACTAAACTTGCTTGCTTTTATATTTATCCGTGTGTTAACAATCAGTCAATTTACAGTGTTTATGATCATGAGACGATTTCATGTGTTTTTGTCGTCATAGAAATTTTCTTAATGAAATTAATTTTATCAAAATAAATAACACGAGGAATATATATTTTCGACGAACATGGCCACAAGTGTATTTTTTGGTATTCTATTTGACAGACGTGTCCTTATAAAATTAATGAAGCAGCAGTAATCTAATGCAAAGCAACAAAACGTGACTGCAAATAGGAAAGAGAAAAATGGAAATAGAAGAGATCCAAAATAAAGCGGACTGCCATAGAAATATTCTCTCAGACAAAACTTGGACATCAGTTGAGAAAACTTATATGGTCACTGACTTGACAGAGTAAACAGAAATTCCTTTTGAAAAGAAAAGAATCTAAAAGACATTACACCACAGGTGTCTGAGATTTTGCGTCGAGAATAATAACGTTTAGTGAATAAAATGCTAAGCAAGCATGAAATAAAGCCAGCTAACGATTTATGAAGTGACATTTATGACATTTTTCTTTGCACAGACGAAGATTCCAATTTATAATTTGTGGCGTTCAATGACAGTTGTATCAAGAAAAAAGGATACATTCTGAGCCTGTCAGAAATCATTAATGATAGTTGTGTTAAGATGAAGAATTTGATTTCTTATATTCGGAAGGTTGGAACTATTATAAAATGGAAACAATTGATTAAATGCTCTGATTTAGAGACTGCATTGGTTTGATGAAAGTTGAAGTACCACTATTGTAGAAAAAGAAAGAAAGAAATCGATGGCAAATTATAACTAGCATTTGTAATTTAGAATTAGAAATAAAGCTAGTTTAGAATATAATATTTATTACTAGTTTTTTTTTAATATTATTTTAGATATTTAGTTCCCATTTCTAACAATGTAATACTAATTATAATTCTTATAAGTTTTTGAAACATTCAAGCTGCCTTAATGAGAAGGGAAAAAAACGCAAATTTGCAAATATTTTAATATTGGAAATCATGTCTAGCTGGAAAGATGAAATGAGAATATATTTACTAAAGATTGTAATATATTTACGCAGCTTTCTTCAAGTTTAAATTAAGTGTGATGTGGTTCCCTATACAGAAAATGTTCTTTGTTTTCTCGTTGAAAAATCTGCATCTGCGATTTAATTGTGATAATTTAAAAGTCAGATCTGGTGTTTTAATGTAATGTTCATGTCTATTAACCTTTTGGAATCGATTCAGTAAGTATTATACTGTAAGGATTACAAAATAGCAAGTTTTAAACGCTCTCATAGCGACTCGAAACAGTAGAGCATTGTTCTTTTATTTTCATCATTTCTGAAATATCAATTCCTCCATAAAAAAAAACTTGCCTGACCATCATACTCATTGTTCAATTAAAATTAATAAAAAAAAAGCCAGAAATTTTAATGTTAAGATACGTTGTAAAACAGACTTTTTCTAAAGCCAAGAACATAATGCAGATTCTACAGAAATTAAATTGCAAACATTTCGCAGTAAAGCACAATGAATTTGATACGTTTAGAAAGGAACTAATGAACATAATCAGATAAAGAATTACCTAGCAACCTAAACGAATTCCAAAGGAAACATAGGAAATGAAAACATTAAAAAAAGAGAACCTAACTCATTTGTAGATAAAGCTAGAAATATATTTCTCTTCTATGTGACGCCTTCCATTAAGATGTGGCCTATCCTGGCTTCCCACAACTTCCTGTCTTTTTTAGATTGCATAAGGTTCGTTATTTTACTATCCCTTCTCGTCCCTGAGCTGGCAACCATTTATAAAATTGCGTTAGACATTTTATTGGATCTTTTCCTTTGTGACTTGTGTCTTCACTATGTTCAATGAGTGTAACATTTTCCAAGTCATCTTTTCCCATTCCGGACCGGAGAAATTTCTATTTAGGTTTTTCGGTGTATCACCAAAATATTGTATATATCATTTATTGTTTTGGTAATTTTGCCAATGCCTAAAATAATCTAAGGCGCAGAGTATCTTTAATATAATCTCATATATAAAAATCAAAGACACAAAATCACAGTTATATAAGGATAATATAGTCAAATAACAAATAAAAATATTAGTTCGAAACCAAAGAAATCACGCAAAGACTTAACCACGATAATACCAACCGTAAAAAAATGCCTCATACTAAAATATCCTAAAGTATAATTCAGAGTTAAGACAAGAAAATTAATATGCACTAAGAAAAAAAAAATTGTGAACGAAGGAGGACTTTAGAATAAATCAATGGAAAATACATCCTTTCATTTCATTGGTTATATTCGCTTCTGGTGTCATTTCCGCTTAATCATCCTTATATTGGCAACATATATTTGATTTATTGGTTTTAACTTAAAAGAAAAACTGTATTTTCAGTCGCCAATATTGTAGATCCATTGGGGATTCAAATGGCGAATTTGTAATCATGTTCTCCTCATGTCATTTGTAATTCTATCATATTTTTTCTGTAAAATTTAAATGATATTTTACCCAATATAAGGCTCATGAGCCAGTCAAGGTAGATTGTTATTGAAGAATGAGACTGTTGCGTGAGTGTAAGAGGGGCCATTAAGGATTATAGTTTATGAGGAAAGATAAAGATTATGCCTACAATACTTGGAGAGTTCAAGACTGTAGTAACCTTAGATACAACCTCTTGGTAGTCTGGCCGACAAAGTAGGGTGTTTCAGAAGAAACTGTACGAATGAAACTTCCTTCTAATGAAAGACGAAAGGAATCAAGATCATTCATCCCAGCGTTCGTGGCATAGTGGATATTAGCTGTGAAGATCAGAACATATGTGGAACTAATGAATCTAACTTGTCGGAACATTTGCCATAGAAATACCGAGTTGCGAGAGGTTTGCTCTGTTTCGTCTGTAGGAAAGAGGTGTATAGTTCAAAATAAGTTCGCATAGACGCTTTTGATCTCTATCAAGGCGGGAAATTGGAAACTGCACCTGCCCAGATGTGGCAGCAGTTCGCTACTTTTTGTTTGCTCTCTCTCTCTCTCTCTTAGGGCATAGCGAGATTTAACTAGAGAGGTACAAGTGACCGACCACATTTTCAGAACGAATCGTCTGTGTTCGATCTTAGATCTAGGGTGAAATTGAGTTCTAACAGATGCTGAAGACAAAAAAATGCTTCCTACAGAGATCAACCGTTCATTAGAATAAGGGAAATTTCAATGTTTTCTCGTTGAAGATGAAACGTTAGTAGTTTGATTTTGGAGGGGTTGAAGGTTGGTTAGAAGCCACTTGCCAACCAGCTTGATCGTTGCATCATTTGCAGAGACATTTAATAAAGATCGGAGAACTTTCTTAGGCAGATCCATAATATAAATCAGACAGATAGGTAGGACAAAAAACTGGTCAATAGCAACGACAGCCATATACCTACATGTTAGAAAGGTCTTAAGAAAATGCTCCCAGAAATACCATCACCGGAGAATTCGTGTATCATATGCCACACTTATTCAAAGGCATCTAAGGGAATCGCCGTCGTGATGAATTTATTTTCTCTGTCTTCTGTGATTCTTCCTGTTTTGTTCTTTTTGAATATTTAATATTTTTAAAGTTTCGTCACGTATTCATGGGAATGTATTTCTGTAATTAAAATTCTATTAACTGTTATTAGAAGAATGCCATATCCGTCACGTTGTTAAAGTGAGACGGAAGAATATTTGTTAAAAAATTGGATTCTTTGTACGTTTCAAATAAAAAGATAGTTAATCTATAAAAAAAATGTTTCGTTAATTTATATCCTCTTAATGACACACAAGAAAACATTAGAACAATCGAATTTGAAGCGACTTCTACTCTGCTGTTTAGTAACATTTGTTAAAATAAGATTTATCTTGCACAATATCGGTGGACAATAGAAAGGAAAATATAGTATTGCGTAAAGCTTGTAAGAGGAAAGGAATTACCTTCCTTCAATACCGGTTGTGAAAACGTTCTTTAATTAAAAATTATCATCTACAGACCAGTAGAGTAAATGTAAAATTATCAAACACTTCAGTCAATAGACACCGATATCAATACATTCTGATTTTTTTTAACCGCGTCAGTTTGTTGCAGGTCGGTTGTTACGGAGTGTTTTCGAAGTATGTCAGTCAGTATTATTGACTGACAGAAAGTAAATCTCATATGGATATCGGCAGAAAAATAAAAGAAGAAAATATATAAACAATCGTGTGCGCAGCAACTTCATATTCTACAGACAGAAATCCATTCATCAAACTAAAATTTTCTGTATTTCAATTCTAATTCCAACTGGTTATGCTACATTGTTTCTTTTCCATTTGTCCAAATCAGATTTTACCTCAGATTTTAATATCTCTGTCCCTTTTATATTGTTGTGTATTGTGCGTTTTCCTCTTTTCTCGTGAAAGAGTTCTCTGATGTATTCGTTAAGGTTGCTGAAGTATTTTCCTTAACTATTAATAGTGTTTCTTCTTGGACATTATGCATCCTCTCGATGAGTACGTCATTTGCTGTATTAGTTCACTTATTCTTTTATGCATACTAGGCTTATCTGTAATTCTAATTCTTTTTATTTTTGCACATTTTTCGTTCCTTTTTTTACTACCTGCATTTCATCCTAATTGCTTTGTGTCATTTCCTATATTCAGTGTCATATCTTGGCATTGTTGTCTTTTTCATCAAGTCAAAACTTACATCTGGCATCGATTTCTTTAATCGTCTAGTTTGTTTGCGATGACCATGTTACTAAAGCTTGTATTATTGTGCAACACTTCATTTTTATTCTCCTTTTGTTCATTGTATCTGCTTTCAAAACTGTCCGCATAATAATTCTCTTTCAAGTCCCGACCATTGTCCGTCATAGCAATTCTTTTTCTTCTATGTATCATGTCAATTCAGAATATTGGCGATCATGGATCTCTACGATTTTTTCTTTTGCTATCTCTCATAAACCCCTTCCTGTTATCAATTTACATCAGCTTATTAGATGGGTTATTGACAGTTTCTTTCCACTATTCTTGCTTTCAATATATCCCGTGAGTGTCTCCTCATTTTGTGCCCTAAAATTTCAACTGTCTCTTTCTGATGCTAAGCAAAAGTGTCCATTTTGTTTCAGTTTTCTCTAAAACTTCGTCGTTGCTCACTTTGTATATCCATATTATTCTCAACATCCTGTTGTATATATTTCTATCGCCTAAAATCTCTCTCTTCATCTGCTATGAGATTGTTCAGTTTCAACTGGCATATAGGAGGACTGATACTACATAACAGTTTAGTAATCATTTTCTTTTTTCGTTTCTAATGAAATTTTCATATTTTTTAATACTTTGATTAGCTTTTGGAAGACATCTTTCGTATCCCAATACACCTGTGGATTTCACTGACGCACTTTCCGTCTTCTGTTAAGAAACTTACCCGATATTTAAATTGCTGTACTTGATTTTGGTATTTTCAATTTTTAATGTTGGGCTATTATTTTTGGTGATAACCATGCATTCTGTCTTTATACAATTCGTATTTCATCCTTTCTTCCCGTTTTCCTTCAATATAATCTGTAGTAATTATTATTTTCCTCACTGTGTCATATGCGTATATTATGTTGTTAAGATTGTGGCTGCCAATAAGGAATACTAGTAGAAATTCTAATTCTCTCGGAATTATCTCCCTTTATAAATTGAAAAAGTCCGGTGCGAAGAAACACCCTTGTCTCACACCAATTTCTATTATTGCATATTTACTGAATTCATCCCTATTCTTGTAGGGTTTACTGTCAGTATCTTTCACAAATACGTCAAGTTACCTATTTCCTCCAACAGTTCTTTCTGGCGTACTTTATGAAACGCTTTTTATAATCGATATAAGATAGATATACATTTTTCTGAGCATAAATTTTGAAGTTTTTGTTTCAGTTTCTTTAAGAAAAACACTGTTTTTGTAGTTTTCCATTTTAATTCTGCTGCGTGCTGGAATGATTATAATTCGGATAAGTTTTGTTCAACGACTTATTAGGTAGATTGTTCCGTGGACATTGCATTCGTTTGCACTTAGCTTTTTAATCAGTGCTATGAAAATGCATCTAATTAGACCTTCTAATATATCACCGCTTTTGTATATTTCATTGATTATGTTTATAATCTTTTCAATAGCGAAAGCATCTAAGGCTGTCAGCATCTATACTCCAATTCCATCTGTTGATTTCAATTCAGATTTTAATAATTCTTTCCTTCGCTATTTGTGGATTTCATGTTGTCCGCTTTTGTTGTGAAAGATCTCCGATATATGCCCCCATTATACTCTATAATTTATTATGATTTTTTTTACTTTTCGTAAATATAACTGATCACTGAATCAGTAATTGGGAAAAATTCTGACATAAATTTTGAGAATCGCCTAAAATATCGGGATGTACTAAAATATTTTTGAGTAAATTACAAGTATCTGAAAATCAATCTTATCAGCAAAGAAAATCTAGTAGACAGATTTTTATCCTACATTTAAATTTGTTTAATCCATTATTTTATTTGAAGTTATAAAAATTACTGGATTTGAATTTTACGATAAATTATTGCTTTTTCTATAAGGTTTTGCCAATATTAAATACACAAAAACAGATTATTTTGAATTTATAGAAAGCGTACTTAACATTATTGAACATCTGACTAATGTATTCATTTTTGTCATCATAATAATGTTTCAGGCGCATTGCTCTTCTTCAGGCGTCTGTTGATCCGGGTCACCTTCATGGAATTTCAGAACGAGCTCTTTAATGTACGGGGGTGAATTTTTCATTTCTATTCATATATCTCCTTCTTTTTAGTATTGCTTAATTTTTGAGTTAGTTCAGCCCGGTTCAGGGATTGAAACCACAATAATAATAGTTATTTTATACATTCATTCTTTTGTACTGAGCTCAGAATATATTAGTAGTAATGTCTCCTTTGAGAAATACGTCAGAGGTAAACTTAATAAATAAACATTTCATCACAATTGCCCAATAATGTATCTGATAAAATAAGAATAAAAACAAGCACATTCACTAGACAATTCAAACGAAAAATTGTTTAAATAATAATAAATGAATAAATATAAAGTTTTACAAATTTTAATACATATTCATTAAATATTTAATTATTTAAATTTCAGTTATTTAAAAATGGCGAATAACATCAATAAATAAATAAAATATCGTTACGCATATTCTCCCATGGGTGGATTTGTATAATGATTCTGCTATCATAAATTTGGCCAGATATTGTAGCTGTGTTTGGAATAGAGTTGGAAATAATACTCAATATCCAAATTAAATGAAAGAAGAATCTGCAAATATCTATTACAAAATTCAAAAGTCGATGAATTTAAAAGAACTAGCAACATACACCTAATTCTCACACTTTCACTCAGTAACCTAGCTTGAGTGGTCTTTGGGTTTGTGTGAACAAATTGTATAGAAATACTTTAATTCGATATTGTATCTAGTAATTGAGTAACATTTGAATAGCCAAGTAGAACATTATGTGATTTTTGTTATTTTTAAAATATTCTTTGCTCAAAACGTTCCCAAAATATTTTCACATTCCTGAATATCATGGTATGCTTGCAAAATGTTCTTGATCGGCACTCTAAACTTCAGGTTGTATTTGGAACTTTTGGCAACGCCTCATTTTCAACATTACGTTGACATATTGATATTTTGAAACGGCCATTTTTCATTGATTCACAACATGTTAATCTTTTACTCGAAAAATGGCAGAAGCATTCATATGATCGGATTAAATACGGGGGAACAAAGAAGAATTTATTGAATTCTATAAATGAATAGATAAATCGTTTTAAGGATAAAGTTTTGTTTGCTTCCAAACAATTTCACTGTATTGTTCGCCTGATTTACAATAATCCAGCTCGGGCGTTACTCAAAGGTCATATTAAGTAAACCTAAAACACTTTCGTAACTGTTCAATTCTTCTTGTATGAATATTCTATATGTAGTTATTTTAATAAGCTACCACGACTCTTCCAAATGAGTGAGTTAAAGATTCATTCATATTTTTATGTTTACTAATCTTATGTACTGAGGTTACCTGGAGGAATATAATTCCAGGAAAATGAAGGCATATCTCTTATTCTTCAGTTACATTCTGGGAGATTGAAAACACTGAGATCGATGTTGATGGAGATCGAACATTGAAGTTTTCGATCAGTGAAGATATGATGCTTGAGAATTATAATATGTAATTTATTGAAAATTTTGATAATTTTCATATTTTGTCTGGCGATAACATAATTAAAATAATGTTAATTAAAATGCAAAGACTTCATTAATCTTCTATAGAATATGATTAATAATAGTTGAAGGAAGGAATGTGTTACAATACGCAACATACTCGATCCTTGCACAAGGGGCTGCACAGACCAATGTTGGCGGTCATGGGAAACCGATCATCATCATTGAAAACGTCCTCCATAGGCATGCAAGAGTCAGAATTGGACTTTATTTCGACGAAAATTGGTGGATTGCTCAGGTAAGTTTATCTGTGACCTAAATACGGGGAAGCATGGTACGTATGACTTATTTGCTTTAGAAACAATTAAACTATTATGCACTGTTTGATAAACCGTTAGACATTCTAAATAACATCATTCCCGAAACACTGAGCCATATGATTCTCCCAACGCTACTGTGCGCCTACGAGGCCTCAACCTTCTATCGTCAGGACATCAAACGTCTAAAACGGTTCCAGCAAAAGAAGCTCCGAAGAAGACTTGGCAATAATGGGTGGACCGCATCACCAACAATGTGGTCATCTCCCGGCCATCGAGGCTAACATTCTTCACCATCGCCTCCGATGGGCGAGTCACCTGTACAGAATACGTTCCACTTGATTCCCACGTATCATCCTGACACGCCAACGACAGGGGACTACAAGGAGGTCTAAAACGGTGTTTGAAGGATCAGTTGAAAACATCCGTGACACAGGCGAACTGAGAGTTGGGAAATCGGACTTCCTGGGGCAGGACCATCCGAAGGGTACCGACACTTTCGAGTCCAACCGTCAAGATGAAGATGCTGTTAAGAGGGCCTGACTCGCCAAGACGCGTCCACCACCTACACTCCTCCGTTTCTCCTATACACCACTCTTCAGGAGTAGGCTGGTCATTCACAGCCATCTCCACCACCGCTACCGGAGGGGACAAAGGGAATAAGGAAAGGGGATATTGATCACGATGCAAGGATGCGAGAGGGTGCCGACGATGTACTAAATTTAACTAAGTAATGTTTCCATGTTGCTATCAGTGACGATTGAAAATAAGGCACTTTACAGCTGAGGTTTTTATTATATATTTATATATAATAGATAATTTTCAGGAAGCTGATTCTTTTAGCATAAGAATGTTCAAACCATAACGCATTTGATACTGACCTTGCACAATATTTTATATAAATCGGATGTTCCATATGAACGATTTTCTTTTGAATTGGAACGCATTGATTCTTGACGAAGTTTTATTTTGTTTGAAATGGCATATCAGGATGAAGCAAATATTTGTATGACCTCAACGGTCAATCCCGCAGGAAAGGGCAGCGCCAGTCGGGCTCGCGTAACCAGGGCGGACTTTCAGAGACCGAGCATCCGACAGACCGATGTAACCAGGTGTGCCAGATCTCGACTTTCTCAATCCCCTTTGAGCTACGAGGGAGACACTTCTGGCAAGGTGTGTGTCGTGCAAAAAATGTCCAAAATCAAATCCACTCGAATGACCTCATCAAAGTTTTTTTGACTTTCTTCCTTACTTCAACAAGTCCAGTGACTACTGCTCAGGCATATCAGGAATAGCCTGAATCCTCACAGCCTCACAGCCATCTCTGCCACCGACTTCAGTGGGGGGGGAAGGGAATTGAGAAAGAGGATGACGGTTCCGATGACAGTATTGATGTAATATCAGCAAGTGCTGATTTAACTGGCAACACGCAAAGGATCTGCAAAATGAATTTACCAACGAGCAGTAGGATTTTAGATTTTGTTATCACGACTCGGATAATTTGTATCACTTATTCAAGGTTCATAACTTATGACAATAAATATTCTACAAAAAGAAGGACTGCAATATTTATTCTCGGACATTTCCAATTCGAATCGATTTGCCTCCATATATATTTATTTGCGGGCGATTTGATTTGCATGCAATTTCTTAGAAGCTTCTGGAAAATTACTTCCTGTGGTCAAAGTCGGCACCTAAACATCATCATTAAATCCAAACGCTGACATCTAAATTATCGGCAATTTTCTTTTAGACCTGCATTTACACACGTATATCAGCCTCCACATACGCACAGTAGCGTGTGTGTGTATTTGTGTTTAATAAAATATCATATATATGTTATTGAAAACAATATATATATATATATATATATTTGTGTATGTGTAATGGATGTGAAATATTATAAACATATAAATACACACATGTTCACATACACGTATGTTTATCATAAATTTTGAAATTTATTGCTAATTGATTTCAATATCATCCTCTTTAAGAGCGATTAGAATCTTAAAAATATCGTCTGGAAAAGTATACGAACTTTTACAGAAAATTAGTGTTTTGTTTATTCTTCCTTTAACATATATGAACTGATAACTTTTTGTTTAGTTGAAAAAAGTTCCTTGTTTAATATCTATGCATGCGCATTCTTTTTTTCTTTTAACATATCCTGAATAATTGTATGTTCACATTTATAAGCAAAAATATAAATGTAACGAAATCTGTATCAATATACATATAGGTTTTACAAGTAAATCTATTGCAGATTCTGCATAACCGTTTCTTCAATATTTGGACGGACGAAATAAGCGCACTTTATTTCAATAATAATTATTTAGAAACAAGTAAGAATTTCTTGCCTGTTATTTTACGCAAAGCAACCAATTTTCATACGATAACGAAAGTAAGAAAAAAAGATGCGAGACATTTTTTGTAAAACTGAAATTAAAATATTCGAAAGACAATTATTTAATTAAATCTTGGAAAGACAATTATTTTTATTATCTATAATGTTAGAATAATTACCTTTCTGTTTATTGCTATTTGTATAAATATTCCCAAGTCTCTATATAAATAAATGGTTTGTGAAAGATTCATATCGAATATATTTTTTCTCCTTAATCTGAATTTCTGAGAAAAGGAGGTATTGTTATTTACACTATATATATATATATATATATATATATATATATGTGTGTGTGTGTGTGTGTGTGTGTGTGTGTGTGTGTGTGTGTGTGTGTGTGTGTATTTGGAGTATTGTCCTCATCGTTGTTTTCATCACAATGTTTGTTTCAGCTGTTGTGTTCTCCGGCCTTCCTCAGGTGTACATCACTAAATCTCTGTGTAATGCTAGTTGGGATATCAGCAGTGGATCGGACCGATCGAAATACATACTGCTCGTCGCTCAATAAGTTGTTCTTATCCAGGTGCTCGATAACCCTCTTTAAAACATTCTGATAAGACAAAGAAGACTGATAAGTCTGTACTGGGAGGAGGATATCGGCACCCAGCATTTTTAAATACCATACACTTGACATCCTCCACAGCATTGGGAATGATTTCTCCTTTAAGAAAATTCTTGTAAGAGTTTTTCGACGATAAAGTTTGTTGTATTTATAACTTAAATTTATAGTCATTCTAGGGTATTTTCCAGATTGAATCTTCTTATCACTATGTACAGAGAAGAAACCTCATATTACTAATAAAAATTATTATTTCCAATTTTTTCAACCTCAACGATATGTTTTATTTTGGAAAAAAGCCGATGTACATTTGAGTGTAATATTTTCTTCGTAAATATGTTCAAAATAATCCGAAATCTTTTTGCCTTCAGCATTTTTATTCTTATTTCACTTCATCAGTGATATTTTCTAATTGTAAGTCTATCATTACTTGATCCAAGATAAATCAGATCATATTTTACAGTTGATAAATGATGTTAGAGAAAAACAAGGAAAATATTTTATTAATGAATACAGTAACATAATAGTAAATAAATAGCAATGGAAGCAGCCTTGATATAGTCGCTATAAAATCATCACTGTCAATAATTTCTTCGTTGCTTTTAAAAATGTGAATAAAGACAATAACGAGAAAAATATACAACATATCATAAACTAATATGCTTTGTCATATACAGATGTTTTAGGCAGAATGTCAATGAGATTTTCTACTGCTTTTCTACCATAAATATGGCCATAGAGTGTTTGGTATGCAAAAGCTAAAAAGCCCAATGTGTCATTTTATATATTAATGGAATTTATGGATTTGAGTATTCCATTTACATTCAATGCTCACAAAGCATTAACCAACAAAACCCGAACATTTAACGCATAAGTGAAGGGAGATGAATTGACGCTTTTTTCCAAAGACAATATTGCAAACAAAACGAACTAGACGCAGTCAAATTTTGAATCCACTTTCCACGTCGATGGGAGTTATGGTAACTGCACATCCAAATAACCAAACATTTTTTGAGGGGAGTCTTGTTCAGGTTTATTACTTTTCAGCATCTAACCGTATATGTGTATTCATGCTTCTGTGTTTATAGGTTTGGCTATGCTAGCATGTGTGCGAGTTTGTGTGTTAACAATAACAAAATACAGAATTCTGATATAAATCTCAATCTGAATTTCATTATATAAATTCAGTTGAAATCTTACTTATTATAAAACGTAGATTGTGTGTGTGTGTGTGTGTGTGTGTGTGTGTGTGTGTGTGTGTGTGTGTGTGTGTGTGTGTGTCTGTAACGTTTATATATTGGATCGGATTTCCTACATTTTTCAACCGATTTCAACAAAACTTCACAGGACTACATAAAATTACCTTGTGGTGGTTCTAACAGCGCCAAAAATGGGAAAAATATAATTGTTTTTACACAAAATCAATTTGAAAACACGATTAAGAGACATCGGGAAAATGGAAGGGGGACAACTCACATCTGGTTGTTTGTGTGTGGGGGTTCCTTTAAATATGGGAGCGGATTTCCTATATTTTTCATCCGATAAAACAAAATTTCACTTTTTTTTTTTGGCAGGTAGTGTTTCTTATTCTCTTGCACACTTTTTTCTTCATTTTTAACATTCAGAATGCTTTAAAAATTCCATTTACAAGACAATTATTTATAATAAAATTCTATTCAATTGGGAGACTCATAACGATTGAAAACAATGTTTTTGTTTGAGTTTGGGTTTGTTTGACCAATTCGTAAAAAATAAAAAATAAAAAACTAATTAAGACATGCGTGTCCGTCAACCTTAAACAATAATCTAACGATCTCTACTGATTGTACGAATACAAACATCGGAATAAATTCTTTATCTTTAGGGAAAGATAATGAAATCTAAACATACACAAGTCCTAACTAAAAATAATAAACGGAACGGGAAACTACTTTAAATAGACATGGTGTCCAATTTTTTTTACTGTATTCAATAAGTAAAAATCATAAATTGTAAAAGATTATTATTACAGAAAGGCTACTAAATGAATAAGATTTGTTAGATCATAATTAATAAACCCAAATAAAGTTAATATTTTTTTGTATTACAAACGAGTGGAAAATATATTCAAATCAGAATTCTAATTATGAATCACCACAAGCAAAATACTCTACTGCTAGTTATTAATATTCGTTACGGAATTATATGCACTGTGAAGGAAGATTATTTTGCTTAAAATAAATAATTGTTATGAACATTTTTTTCATCAGTAGTCTGTCAGCAAATCAATCGGTAGATAGATAGATAGACAGACAAATGGATACAAATCGAGTGAAATAGATAGATAGATAGATAGATTGATTGATTGATTGAAACAGAGTCTGAGAGACGTGAATAGACTACGATAGGTCGTATTTGAATATGGATCTCTTTTTTTTTCAAAATATGTCAGGAAATAGTCATTGACTATAATATCGTGCTAAAGTCTTTCAAAGATAGGATATTTAAGAAATTTTCTTGATGTTATTTTGATATTTTATGTAAATCCATATATATTTTTATCTTAAATCATTTTTCCTAAAATATTATATTAAAATCAAATCTACTTGAACTCTGGTTCTTAATCCCAACGACATATCCTGATCGATATGTTCCATAAGAATTCAATTTAAAACAACTAAATATATTGCAATTTAAATGTAGAATAAATCCATAAACATAGGGATATCTTTTATTGTCGTTTTTATCACCGAAAATTAGATGGTAACAAATACACTTCTCGATGAAAAAATTGTCGTCTAAATGACGCAAAAATGAAAATAACACTGGCATCTTATTTTAACAGATATAATTACCAAATTTACACAAAAATATCTTGAAATATTAACGGGTACATTTATTCAATAGAATTGACTTCAACCTTGGCCTTCAGACAACTTCGGAATCTCCTGTATCTTTTCTGAACGGTCTCCGTGTTAAAGTTGGTGAATGCTCTCATAATCCTTGCCTTAGGTTCATCCTTAGTGTTACAAGAGTTTACAATTGTACCCCACACATAATTATCTAGAAAGTTACAGTCTGCTGATTTAGGTTGCGAGATGTAAGGGGTGATGTGATCGCAGAAATAGTCTGACAGCCATAACAGGTTTCTCCTGCGTGTGTGGCATAGTGCAATTTTCTTTTGCCAGAAATAGGGTATTTAAGCCTCCATCCTCTTGACTGCGAACAGCAATACCTCCTAAAAGCACTTGGTATAAGCCCCCGTGTTGGGTCTGAGGCTCTGTTGTAAGGTGAATGGAGGCATAACGTCGCCACCACTGGTGATCACTCCAGTCACCTTCGTAATTACAATTAGACTCATCCAGTTATTTCCAAATCCGCTTCACAATCATCATATTGCCACCCCAAACCTCTGAAATGTTCATATTGGAGCGTCTAGCGCGAATACCAAGCAGTAGAGTATGACGTTTCTAAATTACTGGCGGAGTGAATTGCTTCATGGTGCTATTTTTCTTACACACGGTGCTCAACTGACCCAACTATACTGTGCAGTCGAGAAAATCAAAAACAAACAATGTGAATCCGCGAAATTAAAAATATAAAATCGCAACAATTTGCCGATCGCACCCTGTATATATACCGATATCTGTTCAGTACGTAATAAAAATTTTCACATGCTTTCGTCTTCTCTTCTTTTAGGCACCAAGTCCTTTTAGGATGTGAATGATGTTGGATCTCCTCAACTTGTATTTTGTTACTCTAAGCTATTTTTGTTCCTTTAACCACCCTCTTCCTCTCTGCTTTGGAATCTCTTCACTGAAACTCTTTTCAGTAGGTTATTAACTTTTTCTGCCTTCTTCATTTGTCTCCAATATGTCACGTCAGTGTTAATTTCTCTAGTCCTTCTTTCCTCTCTATGAATCACAGATTTGCCAGATGTCGTTTTCTGATTGTATGTGTAGGTTTTCCTTTTTATTTCGATTTTCCTTAAGGCCCACATCGTTAGTTAAATGTTCTCTCTATAGTATTCGACGGCCTTTTTTGATAGAACCGCATCTCTGCCTTTTCCTAATCTATGAAGACACTGACTAGCCTTCTCTAGAACATATGTGGTTTGATAATACGAAAATATTCAGCACACTTCTTAGTTTCTAACATCTGCACTTTTAGTTGACAAAAACAGTATTTTCATTATGATACATCGACACAGTACACTATATTGTTATAACTCTATGCTTTACTGAATTGTACATATATCGCTAACAATTATTAGTGTTTACAATTTTGGTGTGGCAAAAATTTAGACATGATATCAGACCCATTTTATTAATCGATACCTGCGTTTACATAATGAAGTTTTCCTCCAGGTTTTAAATGATTCGTGTCTACATCGTGTATTTTTGTTTTGATTCTAAAAATATAATTGGAAATGTTGTGTTTGAAATACTGATCTGAAGAACATAAAAGGAGACGACGGAATACTTTCGAGAGATGTGAGTTACGTAATCGAATTAAGCTTGCTATTTGATTGACATCTGAATAAATGCTATCAAACTGATAAAAGACAATTTATTTAAATGATTTATATAAGAATGTCCCGAATGGTTTATTGAAAATGTTTTTATAAAGTATAAGGTGAAATATTGCTTTGAGAGAAAATGTGTATGCATGTTAACTTTTATGAAAGAAAAATACTTATGATTAATGATATGCAAGTTTACGAAATTTATTTTCTCTGTCCGTTAAATTTTAGGATATAATATTCGCTATAAATGAATAGCCTGAAAAAGCCGTATGTAATGATTGCAAATTAATAAATATTGCAACAAACTGAACATTGCATGATGCTAATTTCAAAGAAATGTTTTCTGAAGAGAAATCTTAAATGTAGCATCTGCGCCGAGAATATTGTTTAACTAATTCTGCTGCCGATGCTGCAAAGGGGATGTGATCTGCTGCTCGATAAGAATAATGACCTTCCTAATATAAAATCTGATAAATCTTTTCTAGCTACCGCAATTTCCAGTACTGTCCGCCATTTCTAAGCGCAGCTTAAATGTATGGGGCACCCAGTGAGGATCGAACTCACTACCCAATCGTAATTGTTCTAGCGAGACAAGTTTGCTAACCATTACACCGCCTCTAGGTTCCCTTGCCATTGAACATATATGTAACATGGTGAAATGTGGTCTGTCTCGTACAGTTCAATTAACTAAAACCGTTGCAATAGGCGGGAAATAATTTATCGTCACATGATATTCACTATCTCTATGATTGTGTATATGCAAGAGTAAATTTATCGCCCAAATCTTGGAATTTTTACGCGTATTTATCTCAGAGTGGAATAATATACAATGGTTAATATCATTTAGCGGTGCATTGCATATAAAATAAATTAAAACTTTATTTAACATTAAAGTGGAAAGAATGTAGAGATTAATAGTTGGAAACTACTTACCTTTCTTGAGATTGTAGTATTTGAATTGGTCAGATTTTTTCACTCACTTGTTCCTCGCATCATTTATGCGAAATACCAATCACTATTCAAAATCAATAATTCTTGCCCAAAAAAATCCCGTGTAAATCTTCCTGTAAGTAGAGCATCACCATTTTCTATAATCAATGAAGGTTAAATTACATGAGGCATAACACACGGTTTACCTTTTATCATTTATTTTCATTCCTTTTTCAATTGGAAGTTAAAGCGTCTCTGATATGAAGATGTTGTAATCGAAGAAAATATAAAAAGTGGAAGAAATATTTCTAATTCAAAGTTTCAAGCTTGTTAGATATTATTGGATACTGGAATTAGTTCATATTGCTACGCTTGACAATTATTAAAATATCAAAACAAAAATACTAAACGAATTATTCCAAACCATTCGGTAAAATTTCATGTGCTTAGAAAACCAGATAAGAGCAAACATCTTTGAAAAAAAACTTGTTTGTCTTTACAATCGTTTTTTCCATTTCTAGCCTACGTAATTAAATTCGATAAATTTATTTAATGTACTAAATATTAAATATTTACATAATATGTAATTAAACATCTTCGATTTAAATATTAAATACGCTTAAACACTTACGTAACAAGGAAAGGTAGATGTTTGAATCATTCAATACTTTGTTTTCCTTAATCATAGTATTTCATAAAATTATACAGTTATTCATTTAATATTATGTTAGGCAAAACATCTTACAAATATTTATTTAAGGAAACAAAAAAATATTAGCTAACAATTTATTTCTCGACTCAATATAAACAATATATTTTGCAAATAAATTGAAACTGATGAAATAAAAATCCACTCAGTAGTCATGTGGAACCATCTGTAAGCAGTATATATATATATATATATATATATATATATATATATATATATATACATTTTCCAGTGTTTACACATTTAAGTTATAAGTGAAAGACTCTCATAGAAAGGTAATCGTTGGAGAAAAATATAATAATTCTTTGACTTTATCAGAATAAATATTTTTGTTATATACATTTGTAAGTAAATATAATTACATGCATTTGTGGTTTATATTATGTAAAATTGTCATAGAAATTCAAGAAATTTGCAATTGGTGGACATATCCATATTTACTCTCAACCTTACGGTACAAACACGAGTAACTGCGGAAAGATTGTGCATTGCTAAATTTTCCAACACCTGGATATTTACACTATTTACATTGTTCTGACTTTTAACCTCATCTTCGGTGCTATATTGACGACATTTCGGCCGTTGTACGGCCCGGCCTTCTTCGGGTGATTAGAATTTCGGACTGAACTCTTTATTTCGTCCACGGGGGTATACTGTTCTAGTTCCACGTTCCATGCCTCTTACATTTATATTATTTGCCGCCCTTTAACTCAACCCTCCAGGTTTTTGTTCCCCTCAGTTGTAACCAGGTATTGAACTCACAATACTTTGGGTCAAGTCACTAAATTCAACCAACGCTTTGGGCCATGTATCACTGAGGAAAACAGTCCGAACCGTGTAAATAGTTTAAATAATTACAATAACCCATCTCAGAATTACAGACAGCTTGAACAGTTGTTGAATTATTTATGTACAGCATATCGTGTATTCTCATCTCATGTAAAGCCAAACTGGCTACAATATTTCAATGCTTGAGATTTATGACTACCGCTTGTAATCTTCACTCTGACTTTGTATATTTTCCGTTACACATTATGATTCATACGATTTGAAATGAGATATTCTATTGTTATAGTAACCTAAGGTATTACTAACATCAATAACAGGATATTTAAATGTACCTGGTGTCAGTATTTATTTTTATTTTTTTCTCTCTTTTGTTTCGTATTGGTGTTTTTATTTTAAATTTTATAAGTCAACAATCTGAACAACGTCTTATACTAGGCAATAGATTTAAGGCTATAGATAATATTACTCGATAACTCAGACATAAGTTATAACCAATGCATTTACAAAACTGGTAAACTAGATTTGCAACGATATCGAAATTAATAAATGAATTGCAGATGCACTTTGTTGGGAAGCATATTGTGCCACAATGGTATCGCCAATCTCAATAAAACATCCACTGAACAAAATTTATTCTAATTACAACATTTAGTTGAAATCATGTTCTACAAATTTAAATCTAAAATACTGACATTGAAGTCACTAAAGTATTTGTTAAGAATATTGCAATAATTTATTATTACTTTCAGGCTTGATTTATCGATATGTATAGATTTTGTTAGTAATATAAAAAATAAATGTAAATGTTCTCAGCCACTAGACTAGTTTTCTACAATGAATAGACTTTTGTGAAAATGTGGAATTAAATTCGACCAGAAGAGATATGGAATCGACAAAATCCCTTTATATAAGTTTTGCAAATGTAAAATCATAGAAAAACCGAATTGATTATTATCATGAGCGAATATTCTTGGCTTACTTTCAATAAGCTTTTGTCATTTCAAATAAATGTAAAATTTCTTTGAGTGCCTCAGTTATTTATATCGACACTATTAAATAAAATTCTTGATAGACAATTTAATTGCAAAGAATTTGATACAACACCTGCTCCACAAAGTTTATAGGCAATCAATATTTGATTAACGCCTTAGGTTTATCTATTCGACTAGTCGTTGGTCGGCTTCCAATAATAAATCCTACGGTGATTTATTTTATGTTCATATCAAACTGGGCCGCGTTTGTTTTCTTTTCATTTTACTCATCCTCGGTATTTTTGATTCTTTTACCATTTCGTATTACTGTAATTCTTGTGTCTTCTACTACGTGTCACATCCCTTCAGGACATGGGTGATTATAGGTCTCCAAAACATACTTATTCATTGCGGTTTTTATAAATGTTTCCCCCTTTGCCATATGTCCTACTCTACTTCCTGCTATCTTTTCAGAGAAGCACGTCAGGTAGGCTGAACTTTGTCTTCCCCTATCTCTCTTGCCCTCAATATGATCTTTGAGAGTTACGTTTGCCAAGTCTACTTATTATGTGTACGACAAATTCCAGCTGTCTCTTCCTGATTCTAAATGTTTTGTTTTTTTTTGTCATTTTTCCTTAAGACATTCTCTTTGTTTACTTGGTCCTTCATGGAATTCTCAGTATCTTTTTGTAGAACCACATTGATATTAACGCCCCCCACAACTTTTTCTTTTAATATTTGGGTAGATATCTAGTATACACTGCCATACAGAATAATGGATATAGCAATGCGGCACTCTTTCTTTGTTTCTATGGAAATACATATATTTCTTAGTTCATCGCTTTTGGAATTAATTTATCTCTAATCCTATTTCAGTGTCGTATTTTACATCTTCAGTTAAAACCACTCCCCAGATATTGAAACTTTTGCAATTGCTTGTTGTTGACATTTCCAAGGTATAACCATCATCTCGGGTTTTTCCTCTCTCTGATCAACACACGTTTGCCTTCTTGCAGTATATAAATTGGTTGGTAGTAGTAAAATTGTTACCTTCTCATTTCTGAGAATTCACACATAGAATCTATTTCAAATCAGCGACTCACGAAATACAAAAAATGCAATCTGCCACACTAGGCATCTTCCCCCTCCCTCGCTGTCCATTGGCTTGTCTATTTATTTACCTCAGAACCCGCACAGCTTTTGTACATCCGGTAGCCTGAATCAAACTACGTGTTCCAAATAACGTTTAAACCGTGTTTTTTGCTTTCCGAAAGACGCGAGTTCGATACAGGAAGGCAAGACACAACCGGGTTCTCTTCCTCTGCTAAACCGGTAAGTTATTATTTCCGCTATACAGTTGATGCATACTACTTTTTTCATCGCCTTTCATTACTATTTTATTTAAGAGGTGCTACAGTTTTCTGTTCATGTTAATCCTCATTAAAGTGTCATCTGAGTATGTAAAGATTATGCACATCGATAATAAATGTTTGTAGCGTTTCCAACTAACTTCGCATAGCCTCGCTGTATAGGTTGAATAAATCTGGAGAAGGAGCCCATCATTATTTTAAAGCCTTTCTATTTTTGTGTGATTACTCAAATTATTTTTAGTCTTGATGCAGGTGTTTATTATAAGTAAAAGTACAGAACTTTTCGAAGATCGTTCCCAAATAAATCTGTTTTTATTAACAGTTCAGATAGATCCTTGTGCCATATTTTGTGAAATTCTTTTGCTTAATATATAAAACAGAAGTGTACACCGTTCTACTTTTGCATTATTCTCTCCGATATCATTCTAATAATAAATGTCACATTTGTTGCGTCATTTTCCTCGACAAAACAGTTACACTGTTATTGTTCTATTTCAAGTTTAATTATGCTAGGCACTCTCTTCATCAGGATTTGTATATATCTACAAAGAACGTGTGTATTAATTTACTTATTGCAAATATATGAGAAAGAGAATAGTAACATCATTTAGATTTTCCTCGCTTGGATTCTATGTTGGTAAAACATAATGTCTCTTCAATTTCAAAGTGAAGGATATTAAAGCAGCTGTACGCTGAAAACATTTGAGTCTCATTTGCAAGGATGGAGACACAAAAAGTTTGCAAATAGGCCAAAAGTATGCAGAAATTCGAAAATAATGACAATGAAATGGCGGATGATGTGAAAACAACAGAGGTTAATGTCATCAAGTTTTCATTGAAGCAAACTTTGCTAAGTTATGCGATGTTTGATATCAACGATATTGTATCAGTTAATTGCAGAGTTACATTTGATGCAGGGTTGAAGATGCATAAATCCGAAAATATTGTGGAGATATTCCATCTATTTGCTTTAATTTCATGTCCTAACAAACACGGAAATGAAAATGGGTAATATATAATTGTCTCGATTGCTACACTCCAAGCATAAAATGACGAAGAAATCGACATATTTGCAAAGACCATATATCCATTGTATTACAATGATATGCGGAAAGGAAGGTTGATTAAAACTCTTAAAGAACATTAAATAATAAAATACCGATATTAATTCTCAGAGTTTTTATTCAAAAGAATCTCGGATTTGCTGAAAGATTCCTTAATGTTAGAAATGAGACGGAAACCGTATCGTTTCTGAGAAAATTCCTTCAGACAGATAAGAGTTCAAATTTTCTCTAAATGATCCAACTTAAATGGATCTTGAATTAGTTGCCTTGAAATACAGAAAAAATAATGTGACTCAGAATTCCACTTTCTTATCTGTAAATTTCGGAACCTGATGAAAGAAAAAATATTTCATGAAAATCATAATGGTCCAATTTGGAAAACCTCTACCTATCAGACGTCATACTTGGAAACGAGGAGCTAGCCTTCATGATTAGTAACATTATGATATTAAAATATGATTTCTATCTCTGATTTATGAGATACAATTATTATTTGATTTATTTTGACTGAAACGGTAGAATCCTGTCAGGTGTGATGTTATTTTTGCCCACAGCATTTGAGTCAAAGGAGATCTGAATTCTAGATTATGAAAACGTGCTCTCAGTTGGTCATATGATTGCCTTGTCTTACAGTGGCTGTTCTTCTGTATCATCTCATTATTTTTCGGTCAGGGCTCCGCTGAACTAGTAACTATCCAAATGCAAGATCTTTCTGTTCTAAATAAACCTGATCAGCAAGGAAAGCCACAGAAAGAGTCAATCGAAATGTGATAAAAATTAACAGCATGAATGTTTTTAAAAAATTCAAAAGATTGTCCATTATTGTGTCCCATGCTTTTTGATAACGAATTCTGTTTTGAAATCTATATTGATGCACAATATATTATTTTAACAATTTAGAGAATATCTCAACAACATTCTCATAAGAAGTGACATGTTAATTAGTCTGTATGTGTATGATAAACAAACTTCATGTTTCCGAGTAAAAAAAAAAAGGACATCTGTATGCATATCGAGAGGGAACGGGCTATTTCTCTCTATGCTTCAGGTATCGTTCGAGTAAATAATTGGAATGTTCACTATAATTGCACAGGTGAAAATAAGTTTTATTTTTTGAATTTTTATATTTGAAGTTTTTGTCACAAATGCAACTGGTATACTTCTCCAAAATGGAAAGGAAATATAGAAATGATACCTGCATCTACTGTCAACACAAAATGATGCCTTAGTTGAATAATGATCATTACCAAGAAATCTCTACAAATTAGATCCTTATAACTCAAAATTAAAAATCATATAAATATATTTCCAAATATCCAGCTTAAAAACAATGAGCATTACAATAACATACAAAGTCAGTTAGGGCAGTAATTTAATTGAAAATAAATGTAAATAGGTTCCTTCTCTGATTTAAGAGTGGCAGTAATATGGAACAATGGTAAAACTCCAACATGAATCAATCATTAGATTCTCTGAATATCAATTAATGCATGAAATCAGTATTCGCCGTGCAGTGTTGATTATATGCCTATAATCTCTCTCACTCACACACAAACACACACACACACACACACACACACACACACACACACACATATATATATATATATATATATATATATATATATAATAAATCTATCTACATATACACTTACAAATGACGAAATCAACCTACTGAAATTGGGCCTAAAATTCTGCCCTGCTCCTAAAAGCAATATAGTAGACTTAAAAGAAGACATTAAGGAATTTGAACGCAAATTGAGACTAAGAGAAATATTTAACAATAGCGAAAATAGTACAGATGAGTCACTAGTAAAAAACAAATCCAATTTATTTTCAAACAAAAATAACAATACCAATGAGATAAATATATTTTTTGAAAAACTCTGGAACCTCGACCTACAGGAAAAATCCAAACCATTCGACAATCTCACATATAGACAAAGACTAGCCTTAGAAAACATTCGAAAAAATAATAACATAATTATAAAAGAAGCAGATAAAGGCAGCGCTATAGTAATCATGGACAGAGTATACTATAAAACAAAAATTCTAGAAACACTAGAGGATAGGAACAGCTACAAAGTAATTGACACTAACATAGACAAAAACATTATTACAAAAATTACAAAACTCTGCACAACACATAATAAAATATTAACAAAAAAAGAGAAGTGTTTCCTAATAAACTTTGTACCAAAAACAAGTAATTTCTACGGACTACCTAAAGTTCATAAATCGAGTGAAATAAAAGCAGCTATACATACACAAAAATCTGAATACATTAGCATCCCAAACCCCAGTGACCTTACATTCAGACCAATAGTAGCAGGACCAGTCTGTCCCACTAGCAAACTCAGTAACCTAATAGACATAATACTGCAACCATATACTAAACAAATTAAAAAGCCACATCAGAGACGATATCCATTTCCTTAGCTGCATACCACAAAAGGTAGATCCGGGAACGCTTATGGCAACTTTTGACATCAGTAGCCTATACAGTAACATACCCCATGAACTAGGAAAAAAGCGATCTCATTCTGGATTGAAAACATCCAGAAATACTACATCCGAGATTCACTAAAGAGTTCATTATCGATAGTATAGACCTAATTCTAAACAATAACACCTTTGAATTTGACAACGAAAACTATATCCAAACCCTAGGTACTGCGATGGGAACAAAAATGGCACCAACATAGGCCACCCTAACATTAGCTTACCTAGAAGAAAACCTCTATGAAAAGATAGAACAAATATATGGGGCAAATATAAAGACCCAATTCACTAAATCTTGGAAAAGATACCTAGATGATTGCTTCATCTTTTGGAAATCATCATGGGGTGATATTAACCAATTCCATAACCCAAAAATCAAATTCACGCAAGAATATAATTTTAACGAATTACCATTTTTAGATATACTCATTAGAAATAAAAGCAACCACATAATCACAGATATCTACCACAAACCCACAGACACCCAACAATACCTTCATTTCAAGAGCCATCACCCAAACAGCTGCCTAAAATCCATCCCCTATTCCCTAGCACGTAGAATTTGTACAATAGTGACTGATAAACATCTCCAAAAAATCCGCTTAGAAGAACTACATAAAAATCTCAAGAAACGAGGCTACCCCACAACACTAATAAACAAAGGTATTGAACTCGCGAAAGAAATTCCTCTAGACCAACTAGAGAAAAAGAAACGTAACGTCGAACAAACTCTAGCATATGTCTCAACGTACAACAAAAACAATCCAGAAATATTCCCAGAAATCACAAAAAATCTAGATTTACTTAGCAAGAATAATAAACTGAACAATATACTAAAAACAACCAAAATAATTAAGAGCAAACGCCAATCTAGAAAGCTAAAACACATGTTAACCTCATCTAAATTTAACCAACACAAAATACAGGGAGTCACAAAATGCAACAAAAAAAGATGTGGGGTTTGTGACATCATTATAGAAGGAAACTCTTACACTTTTGAAAACCCCCAAAAAACATTCACAATAAATAAAAACCTAAACTGCAACTCCAAAAATGTAATTTATGCACTTCAATGCACAAAATGTAAGAAGTCATATATAGGCATCAGCCAACAACTGAACAACAGGGTCTCCCTACACAAAAGCAATATAAAATTGACAGACAACAGAAAACTTTTTGTATCACAACACATTTTCAAATGTAACCAGGGTAAGTTTAATATCATGCCGATATATCAAACAGACAATTACTCGTATCTACAAATACAGGAAAAAAACTTTATAGACAAATTTAAACCTGAACTAAATAGATCGTAACCCCCCACACAAAAACACACAACATGCACACAGGGTGACCAAAATGGAAACAGATCCAAGAGCACATAGGGGTTACTAAAACATTAAAAGATAAAATGCCGATAACTACTCGCTGGACCAACCTTAATTGTTTTATGACCCTTCGCGCAGAACTCTTCATTGACAATTCTAGAAAGAAATTCGGATTACCAACACACAAACAGAGAATGTCTCATATCGAGAATATTTCACATTGAACATGAAGAAAAATTAATTATTTTTAATAATATGTAGAAATATCCACTTTTACCTGAAGACGGTCATGAGACCAGAAACACGTGTCGTAAAATTATGTAAAACAAAGCATAATATTTTTCTAAATAAATCCACATTACAACCAAAAAGGTTTGCAGGCACCTCTCTTCTCTTCTTTTTAATATACATACTTTTCTCTCGTTGGAACCACTACAACATATTTCTTTTATATATATATATATATATATATATATATATATATATATATATATATATATAGAGAGAGAGAGAGAGAGAGAGAGAGACAGACAGACAGAGAGACAGAGAGAGAGAGAGAGAGAAAGAGATATTGCGAAAATAAATTTAAAATGTGTAAAAAAGAATTCTGTGTAAAGCTTTTCGCCATTTAGAAGGACATTAACGTAATGTTTATGCTGAGAAATTTATGTATGTTTAGGGAAGGGAGATATAAAAATACAAACATCTGTTATAATTATGCCACGTCGATAGACGAGTAGATTAGTCAAGTTCTAGCTTGCCTGTCCTTAGCATTTCTTGAATATGGTCCTTTCCAAAGTATTCTACCGAATCAATCACCATATTTCCAGTATATTGATGACGACTTATTAGTATATATTTTATAATAATTTCACCCGAAGGAAGTGTGAGAGATTATGAGAAAAAGAAAAAAAATTAAAGTGAGATCACAAAAAAAGAACTGGAATTAAAAAGAAAGATGATAATTGACATTGCATTTAATTTGTTAGAGATCATAGTTAACTGGAAAGCTAGAAGCAGGAAGACAGTTCTTCGAGCGAGAAGTGTGAGAGAAGAAACTGTTACAATTAGCTATTTCAACAGCAAAAGGATGACACCTTGCCGTCAATCTAGTAATGCATTTAAATTCATGAAGTCTAGGTACCAATGTTGATTAAAATAATTATGATAAAAATACTTATAGAACAGGCACAGAGAAGGTACATTACAGCGATGGGAAAGTTACTGAAAACTAGATTCCAGGTCAGGACCTATAACATTGCCGAATCGTCTTTGTATTTTATAAGCCATCTCCAAATACATATTAGAAGGATCAAACCAGATGGGAAATAATATTCAATGAATGGGTGAATGGTATACTTACAAATATCTAAGATTCTGACGAGGAAAATTGAATCAGAGAAACAACTTTTTAGCAGCAGACCTAACAACGGTTTGAATATGAACTTTTTACTTCAAATCAACGGCCAACGTTAGCCCGTGAAAACGCAATGTGTCACTCACTCATGCAGATGGAAATAAAAAGTTTCGTTTGGAGACATTAAAATTAACAAGCCATTACTTAACCCAGGTAACAACAGTTTTTAAATAATTCTACTAATCTGATCTTATCGGAAAAATCAGACTTACTGTTACGACAGCAGTAAATAGTTGTATCATCAGCATAAATCAGCAACTGCATTAAGGTAAATGATCGAAAAGTTGAGTCGTTCAAGATAACTTTCATTTGATTTGAAAGGAAAGATTGGATCAGAACAAAAATTAATACTGAAATATCATAATTGTTCAACTTGTGAGGAAGACTCGCAAAATCTAAAGATATTCAACGCTACATTCTTATCCAAAGCTTCATCAACTCTTTCATCAATGAAAATAAACAGTTCAGAAGCTGACCTAGAGAAGCGAAAGCCATTTTGCATATCTGAAAGAAAATCCTGCTAATTGGAGCTTCTGTATGCAGGATGCGTTTAAATTCTACATACAAAGTTTCTACAGGTGATGTTCTATATAGTCCAAGCGCCAATGCCAAATCTTCATTGGAGGTATTTTGAGATATTATTTTCTTGCTTCGTATATGAAGTTTCCATACTACAGCTTGGTTTGGATTAATATTCTGTATAACTTTTGCAGCGTTTACGGACTGATCTTCAATTTGTGTGGGCAACCACTCTCAAGAGTTGTAATGTTTTACTAAATTTTCTCAGATATTTTAGATGTGGTATATATGACATAGAGAGAGAGAGACCCACCCCCACCCCGAGATGGATTTACTAATCAACAGTGCTAAAGAATTAGGATGAAGGTGCTAATTACTTGGGTAGAAGGGATTCCGGAGTAATTCCAGAATAAGTTTTTTTTTCTCTTAATAATTGTTTCTGGGGTTGAGTTATTAGTTAATTACATGTAATAATTCCAAAGTGATTAAGAGATGGATTCGTTAAAGTAAAGTTTGTGATAAATGGCAAATTGGATTTTTGGGTGGTCTGAATAGCGGAATTCAACCAGACGGGATAATTGGTTTTGGCAAAATTTAAGTATACGTTGTCTGCGGAAGATCCAGCAGGAAGTCCGAATCCGATTTTAGTACCGCTTGAAAACTGGTTGCCCGCGGAGATCCGGAGATTAGGCGGAAACACATGGTGGTCCAGGCGATTTGCATATTAAAATTTGGGGGCGTTGCCTAAAGATGCTTTAACTCCGACTCTCTCCATATAAGCTGCCCGGACACTTGAGTTAATCAGATGAGTTTGGAGTTCGGAGATCAGAACGCGGAAGAGGCGGCTTGTTGGAATTTGCTGGTCTAGTCTGTTGGTTGCCCTGTGTCAAGAAGACCGATCCGAACCAAGAGATCGAAATAGAAACCGTACGAATCCAGATAACTTCGTCAACAAGGCTGCGAGAAAGCAGACTGCTATATCGTGGGGTGCAGACGAAGATCCACGAATTACTTCCCTTAGATCAGCCGAAATTGTTTAGGCAGAAATGTTCCTACTCTCTCTCTCTGTGACTTTCCGACCCAAAAGAGTGAATCTCGTTGCGACATTTTGTATTCGTGTAAATTCTTCGGTAGAGACATAAAAAAACAGTGGCCTAAATAGGGCTCTTTGTACAGGAACTGGAGTTGCTTTTTTTTTCTTTTTCATGTGTTTGCGGCTATGACAAGAAACTTTTGCTGCATGAATAGTGATTTTCTTTCAGCGAAATACACAGCCATTTCCTCCCCTTCCTACCGGATCGTTCTGGGGAGATCGAGACACTGCTGTTCGGATCAAGAATTCACAACGTGGCGATTAGTGGTGGTTCCTTCAGTTCACCGGAGGAAGATCGGGTGTTTTTCTTTTTCGGCCAGAACCACCGGGGAGACAGGACAGAACTGCAACAGGCAGGGTTATTACGTTAGATATAAACGTTAGTTTCTTGTCTAGAATTATTCCCGAGAATTTGAAATTGTCCACATTGTGATTTTTTCCCATTGAGTTGCATTCTTCGATAATTATGTCGTACAATTTTATTACAAAATTGCACGTATTTTGTTTTAATTTTTGAAAATGCATACTTTGGGAACGGTAACTTACAATAAAGTAATCAACGTACAAAGGTCTATGCATAGCTGAAGTGAGTTCTTTTGCTACGTTATTTATTTTTATACTGAACAACAGAGGGACTGACAATATACTCCCTTGTGACACACTTTCTTCATGAGATTCTTTGATCGGGTAGAATAGATTCCCTGTAGATCTTAATGGGTTATGGTAGACTAATTTTCAGTCCAAGTAGATCTCGTATGATCTAATATTTCCATGTAGTTTCATAAACCTTTTCCAAGACAAAGAATAGAGTAATCATTTGCTCTTTTCTTATATATGATTCCCTCATGAAGATTTCGAAGCCGACTAGGTGGTCCATTGTACACCTGTTTTGAATGGTGACAAATTGACCACAGGATCCCCCACCCCGGGGATGTCTATTCCATTTCTGAATCAGTCACAGAGATTCCTTTTGGGTGTTGTATTTATATTTGCCATTTGATTTGTTTGTTTGTCTTTTTATTGGCCTTGTGCTCCGCCACCCACCACAGAGTCCAACTACTATTTCCCATTTATCAAGGAAGGTAAACATATTCTCCTTGGTTGAGACAGGGTCATATCTGACAGTTTACTCTCGTAAAGAGAGGTTTTTGAGCTCCTGTTATTTATGATCTTCAGTATCCCCAAAATGTGACGCTTTAATTTGAACCATTGATCAAAATCTCTTCGACTCGATTGATTCTCAGACACCGCCTTCTTGTACTTTTAAAATAATAAAGGGTTGCATATTTAATTGTTATGTGATGAGTTTTTGAGACAATTTAGCTGTTAATTACATGGGTTTTAGGGTTTGACATAACCAGCCGACTTATTAGATCGGGGATCTACGTGCATCCATGTAGCTCAAGGGAGGATCAATGTTGGCTTTTACATAATCACTTATAGACTCGGATCATGGGCTGCTAAACGTCTAGGTTTACGTCCTCACGCATTACGTGACGCAACCCGCGGTAAATGTGGAAAGTCAGGCAAGGCGCCCCAGTTGAGAATTGAAAGAGAATTTACGATTAGAAAATTCTCCCTTATCGACAGAATATGTTAACACCTCAAACTGAGTAAAGAGAGGAGTTCATTCTTATTTAACGCACTATTAAAGAGTCACAAGTAGTCCCTAGAACCAAACTGGTTAGAGGCCACACTGTGCCTTATTCTATCAGCAAAAGAAGATTTCGACTTTTTGAGGAATAAATCATTATATTCCCACAAAACAACATTACCTGACCTTATAGATAATCTAAAAAAAGTCGAACGAACGATAGAATTTTCTTACGGAAAGCAACACATTACCTTCGTATTGATAATGACCGAGAACTAAATACCGATCGCAAATGAACTCATAAAAATTGATAGCATAAATATCTATGCTCACCACAAGAAAAAAATTAGAATAATTATTGGATATTGTTTAAAATCTCCCCATCCCATCGTAAACATATAGATTTCCATCAGCAAAATCATTTAGTCTGTTTGTCATTTCTATTTTTCATTTCTTTGCCTAAAATTATTCTTTTATACAAAAGATTATATATCATATTTACACACAAAGACACCCCCACACAGAGACACACACACATTTGATTGGTATAAGGATTCAAAGAGAAACCTTGACATTTGTGGAAGAGGTTTTATTTTATGTTGTCCGCCTCGATTGATGAAATGTTACTACAACAAAAACAGCAACCATCACCACCACCACTACTACTACTACTACTACTACTACTAATAATAATAATAATAATAAGAAGAAGAAGAAGAAGAAGAAAAAGAAGAAGAAGAAGGAGGAGGAGGAGGAGAAGAAGAAGAAAAAACAATAACAACAACAGGGAGAAGGGATAAAGAAAAACAAATCATAGTTTCTTTTTTAGGTTGGTTTCGTTTCACAAATTTTCAAGGATCATTTTTTCAAAGATCCAAATTACATTTCATAATTTTTCTTCACTTTGCTTAAATCAAAATGACAAACGATATGTCTTCATAATTAAAATGATTAATAAATTTTTTAAATGTATTATTTACGGGCTTATTTTTTGAAATAAACAATCATTAATGAATTACAAAAAGTATTACATTAATTGATACTTCCTATTATGTCAACTATTTCCAAAGGCAAAATACTAAAGAAACTATTTCTTAATTAGTTCATTCAAGTGTTCTTTTATTTATTCATTTGCTATTGATTGTTGGTCTTTGCAGCCATTGTTTCTATTTTTGTGAATGACGACAAGAAGAAAAAGAGAAAACGAATGCAAAAGAGTGGTCAGACAAAATTAGAAAAAAATAGTTATAAAAGAAAAGAATTAAGAAAAAATAAAAAAAATAAAATACTCTGTATTTGAAGGTAAACAGAAACTGAGAAAATAAACAAAATGGAAACGACTTTGACGTCAAAATTCAGTATTTTTAAGAGGAAGTAACTTCACTGCAAATGTGGATTTTTCCGAAACGAGATTAAGAAATTCTTATATAAGATTCAAGAAGAGAAAAATGGCATTTTTGTATTTTTCCTTAGAAGATTTTGGCAGCATTTCTAGAAGAAAAAACTATATGTCTGTTCTTCTCTCTAGGGATTAAAATGTTTAAAATATTATGAAAAACACTAAAATGGTCTTTTTATTCAGAGGATGTTATTAATGGTTCCAAAACCAATGGCGAGTTTAGTCAAAATATTGACCCGGGATATGTATAAAATTTAACAATGAGGTAAGGAAATGATAAAAATAAATTACTTTTAACTTAAACGTGACAGAAACAATGCCCATTGATTATTATTATATGTGTAGATGTTCTATAATATAAATATATGAATTAAAATTGGAACCATTTATTGCTGTATCAATGAAATTGGCCTAATTAATGATTGTATGCACTGAATTAATGTGTTTATATTACTGAGATGAGATATTTTAATTATTTATACTATTTACATGGTTTGGACTCTTGATCTCATCATTGTTGGCATATTCACGACGTTTCAGCTGTTGTACGCTTCGACTTTCATTGGATGATTAGAAATTTGAATTGAACCCATTTTTTTTTCACCAGGTTAGATTGTTCTAGTTCCACGAGTCATGACTCTTCCGGGTGTGCTAGAATCATTTATCTCCCTTTAACTCAACTCTCCAGGGTTTTGTTCAGGTTTTGAACCCACGACATTTTAGGTCAAGTCACTGGATTCAACAAACGCTTTTATGCACTGTACATCTAGCATCCACTAGTCATCTAGCAAAGTTAATAATCTAAATAATTAGTGTGTTATAAGGTTTTATAACTTTTTCGAATTGTTAAAACGTGGGCAGCTTTGATGAAATATTTATACGCACGCTATTATATATACATATGTGTATATGCTTGTGAGGGTTATTCCTGACACAATTGGTTTTAGATTTTCCGTTTAATAATTTACTGTCTTCCCTTTATCGCATTCTTTTCTTTGTCTTTCAATTCATATTTCCAATATATTCTTTTCAGCATTCGGCATTATTAACACGTTACAATATACCAACTGACTATAATATGCGAAATCGATACACATTGCAACGAAAGAGAAACTTCCTTCTAATAAAATTATCATCTTTTAATGTAATCTGAAGAAATTCTGCAAATAAAATTTGCACATATAAAAATAACGATTACCATTGAATTATATATGACCAAAAATGTTCAAATCAAGTTTCTACGATCATGTTATTTTTTTTCATTTTGAGTGGCATAATATTCCGTTAAGAAAATATAAAACTGAGAATAGATCAGTAGTGAAGCATAATTGTAAAACATTGATTTTTTGAGGTCACTTTTATATAGTAGCAAACAAGTTAATTTTAATCATTGGAACTTTGGTAAGTGTTAAGCAATAAAAGTATGCGATTTCCGATTATTCCATAAAAGAGACAGAAACCAGGAACCGATATACGTGTAAATGAAGCTTATCACGTGTTCCATACCGT
This sequence comes from Acanthosepion pharaonis, assembly GCA_903632075.3. NCBI lineage: Eukaryota > Metazoa > Mollusca > Cephalopoda > Sepiida > Sepiidae > Acanthosepion > Acanthosepion pharaonis. The sequence goes on along the minus strand of CAHIKZ030005152.1, from coordinate 666,190 downwards.
ATCATAACAATTAATTACTTCATTTATATTCTTAGGGTGAATTGATATTTTTTATTAAAACAGAATAAATGTTAATTCGAAAGTGCAATAAAAGTTGAATAAGATAGATGAATAAAAAAAAATATGATATAAAAATCAGAATCAATTCCATGCAAAGAACACACAATCCAGTCATATTCTGCCTTTCTGTAATGTAATTAGATTTAGTTATTTAATTAATACCTTCACTTGATCTAAATGAGATGAGTGCTTGTTGTAAATAGGATCACCTTTCTCCGCAAGATACTTATAGTTCCTATATATTATATCGCAATATTTCGATGTAGATACATTTTCGTCAGTAGTGATTCTTTTATTATAACCAATAATGTACTGCATTCGATGTTGTTATTGATTATGTACTTATTTAACATGTAATGTATATTTTTTCTAAATTGTGTATGTCATTGTTTATGTTGATATACGTTTGAATGACAGTCTAATCACTCATATCAACGCGAAAAATGCTCACATGTTATATTCTATCAAATTCTCCGTACAGGTGGATATCAACTCTAGGCAAAACGTTATGAATGCGTCTATAAAAGAAAAACTTTGATTATATTGGTGAAAGACGATATTTTCATACTAATGTTACTTATTAACATGTGAGGAGTAAATCTATGTTATTTTCAGTCATAGATTTTAATGATTTAACAAGAAAGATCATGTATGAATGCATTCACACTAAATTATAGAAAAATAATCATAAACCTAAAATAAAATAGAAAGGAAATAAAGATGTGAAAGTCTGAATGGAAATATGTTATTGCCACTTCAGAAAATTACATTCTCACTTTGTGTTTTCTCGCCTATTGAAGTCATATAATGTCACTGTCTCGTCAGCACAAGAAATTGACAACTAAAAATAGTTTTCATTCAAAATATTTAGAAGAATCTAATGAAAATGAGATTTTCAGTCGCCAGTAATCATGTTTTAAATTTCATGAATGTCAATGTGTTGATTCCTAAAGGTATCTAGTAAGATTATTTTTTACATTGAAGTTACATTTTCTTTACTTCATATAAAGGTCTCAGGATAAAGCTAGAAAAATAATCACGCTATATTAACAAATAATAAGCAAAAACAACAGAACCTATAAAATAATTATATATTTAAAAATGTCAAAATTGAAAACATTTTGAACAAATCTAACCTTTTAAGTTCCTCGTTGTAAGTGAACATGTTAATGTATGTGAGGCAAAACGTAAACGAATTCAATATTCAATTTTAAATGATCATGAAATATCTGGCACTATAACAGAAAAAAAAATGGAAAAAATTAATCTTTTAATATTGTGCAAACAGGAAAAGGGCCTTCACACTGTGCACTATTTCGAATACAAACGATAGCAAGAAAGAAATTGAAGCGTATGTTTAATAAAGACAATATTTCTGATATGGGGTATTTTAATTATTTACAGCATTTACATTGTTCGGACTGTTGTCCTCATTTTTGCTGCCATATTCACGACGTTCTGACCATTGTAAGCGCTGGCGTTCTTCAGGTGATTGGAATTTCGCACCGAGGCTTTTATTACGCACACCGGGGTAGATTCTTCTATTTCCACGTGCCATGCCTCTTCCAGATATCTCAGTATCAATTCTCTTCCTTTTTAAGTTTATATTCACCTCTGCTGTAGCAGGTATTGAACTCACAACCCTTATTGAGGACACATGGTCCAGTGGATAAAAGTGTCGGTTGTATCCAACGACTTGACTCATGTTTTTTCGCGTCTCTTTAAATATTCTTCTGTTAACCGAATGTCTAGATTTACTACATATATTTAGACTATGGCTCAGCTTACAGTGAATGGGGTATAAAATAATAATAATAACAACAACAGCAACAATAACAATAATAATAATAATAAATTAAGCGAATGGACGCCAAAACGAGAAAGCTTCTCACTTGCTACCGCATGCATCATCCCAAAGCTGATATTGATCGTCTATATGTGCGCAGTTCCGAAGGAGGCAGAGGATTAGTTCAACTAGAACTGTCCTATAAAACTACAAAAATTGGCCTCCAAAGATACTTGGAAATTACAGAAGACTGGATGATAGTATGTGTCAAGGAACATGAAAGTAGTCAGCGTCTTTACTCCGTAATAAAGGAAGCCAACAAATTCAAAATGGCGTACCAAATGGGCGTAGATGCAAGTACAGCAAAATACACCGGCTGAAGCTGCAAAATACTTAAAAAAAGAAATCAAAGACAAGTGCAACCGACCAGATACAGAAACAATTGCAAGATAAACTTCTTCATGGCCAATACTCTGCCTGTACCAAACAAGCTGACGTAGACAAAACCCGTACACATCAGTGGCTACGTTGTGAAGGGTTGAAAGCTGAAACTGAAGGTTTTATCCTTGCTGCACAGGACCAATGCTTGCTAAATAGGAATTATCAAGCACATATACTAAAATATTGTGTCAGCCCAAAATGCAGATTCTGTGATAAATATCCAGAAACGATTGATCATCTTGCATCAGGTTGCACGATATTGGCACCCACTGAATATAAAACTCGGCATGACAGAGTGGGCCAATATCTGCACTGGAAAATTTGCAACTTCTACTGGGAGGAAAATGAAAGAAACTGGTATGAACACCACCCAGACCCGGTTACGGAGATAGGACCTGTTACAATTCTATGGGACTACACAATACACACTGACAGAATAATCAAAGCCAACCCCCCAGACATTGTTATTAAAGACCACAAACAAACAAAAAGCTCACTGCAATGTATCCTTGAAGATATTCAAAAAGCTGTCAAAATACAAGGACCTTGAAATAGAAATCTCAAAAAATGTGGCACATGGGAACATCAACAATCCCTGTTGTAGATGGAGCCCTAGGAATGGTTGGAAAAGATTCCTGTAGACTAATCGAAGGGATTTCTGGAAGTCCATGCTTCAAAGAGATGAAAAAAATTGTTCTGACAAGTACAGCTCACACTTTACGAAGGGCTTTGTCTATGTAATTTTTTTTGTCAGTGGAAATTGTCATGATGCCATTTCTAACCTTAGGTCCCTGGGCAAGACCGGGAAAGAACTGTGTAAACGCCAGAAATCAAAGAAAATAATAATAATAATAATAATAATAATAATGGTATGGATATTAATAAAAAAGAATGGTATTAATTTCAGATTCGATAAATGTGTAAATGTAACATTCAAGAAAAGAAGAATTACAGAAAGACACTCAATAGATCGAGATTTTGTCACAAAGATTAAGGAACTGGAACAAGTAGAAGCCTATATGCAGCGAAGGGAAAAGAATACAGCATAACCGAAAGGAGAAATTAAGAAAAAGAATAGTACAGGCGTGTGTGTTTGATGTTAAATACCAACTTGGCATCACAAAACAGAATATCAGCCATAAACATTTTGGCTCTTCCTCTGGTGCAATACAATTCTCGACATGCTTAATTGAACCATAGTGAATGGGTCTCAAAACGAGAAAGCTTTTATTATATATATATATATATATATATATATATATATATATATATATATATATATATATATATTGCAGGTGCACCAGACAAGATGTCGGAGAAATATAAAATACAGCAATTAATAGTAAACCTTTAAACGTATACGTTGAATTCTGGCGGGAATGACACTCTAAGAAAGAAAATCTTAACTACATACCTAACAATTGATTATATATAATCGTTCTACTTCCTATCAGTGGGGAACCTGGGATTGAAAAGGCGTCATAAGTTTCTATCGTGGGGTTTGGCATCAGCCTTGCCAATAGAATTCAATATTTGTTCTCTAAGATATCTAAAAAAACAGCGCTAAAGTTCACAAGCAATTTGTTGAAATAACCTATAGGAGCATGTGGGAAAATCGAGAGGATCTGAGCTTAGAAGCTGATCTCCTGAAGGATGTACTTGCTTGTAACTTTCAATAGCACAAAAACCATACTTTTATCAATGCACCATGATGAGAAATTCATACATGCAATCCATTTCTAAGGATGATAGAAAATAATCTGCTTATTGACTTTGTACTTGACTTCTTCTATAATACTGTTTTAAAGAATCAGGTAAGGTTGAAAAGGAAGTATTTCGTTACAGCAAAAAAATGTCAAATTTCACCCTGACCAGCTCTGATAGCGTTCAATATCGTCTGCAAGGTTCGGTACCAGATGTCATATTTTTCCACTGTACACTCTCATTTCCATGATGAATACTATAAATTTCTCTGTCATTGCATGTCTTTTGAACGATTTATGGTTTTCTGTTGTGGAGATTTGTTCGAAAGGCAGTCGAATATCTTATATTAATGGAAATACAATGGAGGTAAAATAGGTTGGGCAAACGATTGAGTAAATAAATAACTTGCGGCAGCAGTTAACTGTTTAATAACAAAACTGAACTACGAAAAGGTAGAAATAGGTATGGAACGCAAAGATGGACTGGGCTGCGCAGTAGAGGCAGTACGCGGAGATAAAAGAGTAATGCAAACGTTTAAGCAAATAGGTAACTTGCGGTAGCAGGAAGCTGTCAATTAATCCAAGGACAGATGCGTTATTAGCGAACAAATCAAGACGTGAGTGCGGAGGCTGCTGCGCTGAAGGTATTTAAAGGGAGCGTTGATTGGTGTAGTCTGGACAATGACGATGACTTAGACCAATGAATGAGCTCACGCAAAATGGAAGATGCTAGCACGCATTCACGCACGCGCGCATGATTTGGCAAGCGCAAGGCTTGGCCGTAAACAGGGTCAAGCTGCCTGATGCAACTTGGCGCTAACGCACGTGATTCCGGCGATGAGAATGAAAGGAGCTGCAATGAAGCGTTTGCTCATTTGGTTTGTGCGACAACGAAAAGCCGCTAACCGTTTGCCGGCATTAGCTTTGAAATAGACTGTGAGGAAGCCCTGCTGTTTTAGCGCAAAAACTCCTCGTCGGGTCTGTGATGCGGCCTGGGCTAGGGGAAAAGGTTTAAAGAATTGGAAAATGAACTGCTGAGGGTGGAACCATTTTCACTCAGCACGTATGCGGGTTTTTTTTTCAGTGAAGACGCGAATAAAGGAAGATGCGATGATTAAAGCAAGTGTTGACAAAGTAGAATATGTCATTTGTGGCTCAAAGTCAGACCTGGTAGCAGGGATAAAAAAGCCGAATTTCAATGGCCCTGCACCCATTCCAGAATTTGAGGTCAAATGTTTTCTTCCACTCCACTGTACGCATTGACCTGTTTCTTCCTGCGCATAGCGTGACCTTAAATTAATCTACATTTAGGAAATACCCAACCGGAAAAACATTTTTAATGGTTGACCGATTGTCGATTTGCACTCTGTTTGGGGGGCGCTCAGAGTTGAAACTTTACATGGGGACTCCCAATGGCCTCCTTATAAATCCGATCGGTTTTCGTTAAAAACTGACATGCGATTCAGACGCAATCTGGGCGTATCGGTTTTGGGGTTTTATCGATTTTCTGCGTTGTTTAGGGGTCCGTCGTCATGAAACTTCTGGACAACACTTCTAATGGTAGATTCTAAGAGGGTGTCAAATTTGGTGGAAATGCGATCATTCCTTCTGTAAGCAGATTTTTTCGATTATCGACTTTTTCGGAACCTGAGTCTGAATTCAAAAATCGGGCTCCGTCATGTCCTTACGGCAGCCATTTGCAAACATGTGGTGAAAACCGCATCGAAATCGGGCGAGAAATGCGGCCTGGGCGAGGTAACAACGCTCACGACAGACACACAGACAGACAACAAGAGAAATATAGATAGATAGATAGATAGATAGATAAAAAAAACGTTATAGAAAATCCATTTACAAGTGCATTAAAATCTGCTATAATGACAGGAATCACAATAAATAAAATCGAAAGGAAATAAAGACGTGAAATTTTGAATGAAAATATTTTATTGTCGCTTCAGGAAATTTCATTCTCACTTTGTAATTTTTCGCCTATGGAAGTCATATAATGTCACGGTCTCGTCAGCACAAGAAATTGACAACTAAAAATAGTTTTCATTCAAAATATTTAGAAGAATCTAATGAACATGAGGTTTTCAGTCGCCATCAATCATGTTTTAAATTTCGTGTCACCTTGTAGTTTAGTAAAGGTATCTAGTAAGATTATTTTTTTACATTCAAGTAACATTTCTTTACTTCATATAAAGGTTTCAGAATAAGACTAGAAAAATAATCACGCTATATTAACAAATAATTAGCGAAAAAAGCAACACAACCTATAAAATTATTATGTATTTAAGAAAAAGTCGAAAAAAGAAAACACTTGGAACAAATAAAACCTCTTTAGTTCCTCGTTGAATAGGAACATGTTAAGTGATGTGAGACACGCTTCGGTGATCATATATCTTTCGATACATGACTGACGAGGCAGATTTTTCCCGCAGTCGTCTTTCTGCGGTAGACCAGTTGTCATCCAAGGTTATAGAACTCGGTCTGCCCTGCTATTTATGTTAGACATTTTCATGGCGGTTGTCTTCGAGTATAGAATCCAGAGGTTGGCAGTGAATATTTCGAAGACAGTAGGAAATCGTAGTGCAGGTTCGCAGTGGATATCGTAGCAAGCTAGCAGAGCGTAGTTCTTCCGTCTATCCTGTTCGCCGGACAAGTTGTCTCTGGTAAAACAAAGATGGCCGCCTTTATACACGACAGATACAGTGTTGGGCGGCTTCTGATTGGTCAACCTTCTATTGGTCGACTATAAAGGGAAATAAGTCATTCTGACTCGCTCACTAGTTACCTACGTCATATACCCAAAAAACCGTAACAGCCCCCCTTATTTTGGGTATATTATAGAATTTTCCTTTAAAATATTAGTAAAGTTAATAAATGCTTTAATTCCAAAAATTATATTTTTTTGGTTTTAGTTAATATTAATATGTGACAAATACTTTAGTATTCTAAATTTTATTTCTTAAGGAAAATTAGTATCCACAAAAATTAGTCATATCACTTTGCTCACAGTTAAGTAAATCTGGTTAATAAAACATGAACAACAATATTATAAGTTTAGATTGCGATCACGACAAAAAGTGGAAAGAATTGTTACTTTACCCATAGCTGGGATCCATTAAAACAGTTACTATCACTCCGGGTCAGAGTGATCCAGAGAGTCACTAAAAAGTGAAAAATTGTTATTTTATCCATAGCTGGGACCCATTAAAACAGTTACTATCACTCCGGGTCAGAGTGATCCAGAGAATCATTTAGAAAGTTGATTGGGCTAAAAGTAGGACCATTTACATTTATACCCTGAAACTAAGGACTTACATTCATACCAAAAACTGAACTGACGTTTCTTAGGACAGTAATGGATGCAGTTTTACGTCCTACCCAGGACCTAATAAGGACCTTACAGGGACTTAACGGATGCAGTTTTACGTCCCACCCAGGACCTAACAGAGACCTTACAGGGACTTAACGGATGCAGTTTTACGTCTTGCCCAGGACCAATAAAGACCTAAGAAGTCAGCACCAAACACTGCAGAAGCAAAAAACCTGTAGTTTCAATTTCATAATCTGTTTTTACAAATAAATCCGCCATATCACTTCCCGATTGAACATATTCAATTTGTACTGTTTTCCTTTGTACTTGGTCCCTCGCAAATTGATATTTGATATCGATATGCTTTGATCTTTGATGTAATATTGAATTTCTAGCCCAAGCAATACTGCTCTGATCGCCGAGTAAATAATTATTGGCTCAGTTTTTGCCATTATTGTAATTGCTTTTATTAGCAATTTAAGAAAAATAACCTCTTGTATTTCTTTTCACATCCAGCTTCACAAGTAAAAAGTGAAATCTTTCGCTGTTTCTTAATTCCTGCTGATTATTGGGTTACCATCTGCTAGCTTAAAGCAATAGCCTGTTATACTCTTATGGTCTGGTGAATTGGCCCAATCAGCATCACAAAATCCGTCCAATTTTAATAGTTCATTGGATTGTCAAAAATACTAGGCATCGACTGTTAGTCCACTTCAGATAACGTAATACTTGCTTAAAAATTGTTAAAATGGACAGTCCACGGTTTATTTAAGTTTTGGGACAACTTAATAACCGTATAGCAGATATCTTGCCTAGTTTATATCATCATGCAAATAATACTTCCGACCAATGTTCTGTATTCATTTTCACACTCCGCTATACCATCTTCCTTATTCATAATTATGTTTCCATCCATTTCACATGGAGTAGTTCTTGTTTTGCAATTTTGCATGTTAAATTTCGATAAAAGCCTTTCCATGTATCTCGATTAATTCATTGAAATATGTTGCCTTTTAAATTTTTACTGTATACCAAGAAAAACATGATAGTCGACCCAAATTGGTCATTTTAAAACTCATTTCTAGAGAACTCTTGATTTTTAATAGCGCGGCCTCACTCTTTGATGCAATTAACATATTTTTGACCCAAATAACCAGAATTACTAATATTTCATTATTAAATATCTGTGTACAGACATGGGTCAACTTGAGGAGATTGAAATTATTGTCTCATTAAATAACAATGGATTAAATTATTCCACGTTTTCCACTCATTTTGAGTCCATATAGTGACTTTTTTTAAATTTTTTTTTTTAAAGTTTCCATACATAATTATCATTTTTTTAAAAAAAAAAAACCTTCTGGTGGTTCCATATATATTTCATAGTCGATGGTGGCATTCTGAAATAAGCCTCTTTTAACATCCATATGATGTAGATCTTTACCATAATGGGCATCCATTTGCATCAAAACCCTAATTAAGACTTAATGTCTCTACACAAGTCAACTGCCCCATATATCTATAAAAAATCCGTTAGCTACAAAAAGGAACATCGCAGCTGGCGATCCATTCTCAGTTCACTTTACAGTGTAAACCCAACGGCTGCCAATGATATTTCTATCTTCAATTAAGACTTAAGATTTCTACATAAGTCGTCGCCCCCACTTATATCTATGAAAATCCGTTAACTATAAAACGAACCTTGTAGACTGACAATCCATCCTCAGTTCGCCTTACAGTACGGCTGCCGATGATATTTCTATCATCATCCGGGGCGTTTTGATTCAAAAAGTGTCCCCCAATACTAAAGATTAAATTTCTTCATTTTTCTTATTTTTGGCTTAAATTTCTTCATTTGTCTTTTGAAGGCTTAAATTTCTTCATCTGTCTTTTGAAGACATGGCCGCTCTGGTCTTGACAGAATGTATGGCTTCTTGGTAGTTCTTTGAGATACATTTGTACCGCATAACAACAGTTAATATTACATTAATTCATTTCAAAATAGTCTGGCTTTTCTCCATTTTTGTCGGAATTTGCACCTGATTTTTTTTTTCGTATACCTCATCTGGTATAGTACCTTCGTCTGCTTGTGGACTCTGAACGGGTTTTCTACCCATAATTAGGCCATACTAATTCGGGTTGGACTAGTTTTTAGGTTCCTCCCCTCGCCCAAAGGAATCTATCAATCTGACGCATCTGATCTTCCACATCGTTCTAGTTTGTGGAATTCATATCGTCTGGACTTGGCTTATCCTACCCAATAAATATGTCCCTTTCATTTTTCGGATCTAGTTCCGCCCTGTTGTCAACATATATATAGCAAATTGTATCAAAAATATGCATATCACTTATATTGGGCTCTCATTGAGTTTTTAGTTTCTTTCTTAATGCATAAACCCACAGATTTTTGGGTAATTTAGATTCTATTAACAAACATCTAGCCATTTCAAAAAGTGTCCTCCAACTTCGTTCAGCGACTCCGTTCTTATGCAGAGAATAAGAACAGGTTTTCTCGTGTTTTAATGCCTTCATTTATTTAATTTATTAGGAGGTTTTTGTAAGCATCAGAAGTAAATTCTCCACCATTATCTGTCCGAATTGTTTTTAATTTTCCATGCGGGGAGTTCTCGGATAAATATATTTTCGTAGATTGCAGATTATCAAATTTATTTTCAGAAAGTAAATCATAAGCCCTGAATATTCGGCAACAAAGTTGAAGTCATTTTTCCTTTAATACACGCGTCACAATATTTTAAATCATTTGGAAGTGTAATTTTCATTCCAGTGACATGTTCTTGCAATCTTTTAACATCAGAACTATTACAGTGGCCTAATATTTTATGCCAAGTTCTTAAGTCGTGCGTGGCCATCTTCGCAGGCTTAATACTTTTCAAATAATACAAACATCCATATTGCTGTATATTAAATTCAGTTCCGTCTGGATATCTTAAATTTAGAACATATAAAGCCTTTTTGCAAAAAAAAAAAAAAAAATTCTATATCGTTTCCTCTAGTATTTCGCAGATAAATACAGGCACTACCTCTCTTTGAAGCTAAATTATTAGCTCTGGTGCCGTCCACTAACTCGATACAATGTCAGTCGAGCTCAAAATTCGGGTCAAAATTAATAAATTTTGCTTCATTTGCAATTACATGATTCGCATCCGAATTGACCAGGTACGGGTCACAACTATTGGCCACAGTACTCAATCCAAACAAAAAAGGCATATGCACGTCCATTCGAAAAAGTTTTTTTTTTTTTTTTTTTTTTCTACAAAAAGTCATTCCGTGTATAAAATTGACATTTCGCACGGACATGGCCGACATTATTACCACAACGAAAACAACATTTTTTTTGCCTCGATTTTGGGGGGTACATATTTATCATATTGCTTCATAATTACGTAACGCAATTTTAAACTCGGTGAAAGTTACATGTTTATCTTTTTGAGTTATCACTGTCGTGAATGGTTTGAATGAAGGTGGCAAACACTTCAAGACCATGGCTATTTGCAGCCCATCCGAGATAGTCTCACCTGCAATTTTAAAGCATTTGTGACATTCTCTGCTAGAATAATTGGTTACTGATTCATTTTCTTTTCTCTTTAACGCGGTTAGTTCCGTATATAAAGCAATAATTTTAGGCTTACCTTTTGACAAATAGTATTCACTCATATTTTTGTAGAACTCGGCTTCCATTGTCTTGGCCTCTCTTATTATTAACTCCAGTCATCCAGGAATTGTATTAATTCAGCGAACACGGTCGCATTTTTCATAAAATATTCATGCCCCCTCCTGGTCGACTTTGCAAAAGGATGATGTCATGGAGTTTTTGTATTCTTAGGTAGCCTAAAAACTTCGTCTCCCATAATTCATATCTCGATTCATTCCCGTCAAAATAAATCGTGATCTGGGCTCATAACCACTGTTAGACATATTCATGACGGTCGTCTTCGAGTATAGAATCCAGATGTTGGCAGGGAATATTTCGGAGACAGTAGGAAATCGTAGTGCAGGTTCGCAGTGGATATCGTAGCAAGCTAGCAGAGCGTAGTTCTTCCGTCTATCCTGTTCGCCGGACGAGTTGCCTCTGGTAAAACAAAGATGGCCGCCTTTATACACGACGGATACAGTGTTGGGCGGCTTCAGATTGGTCAACCTTCTATTGGTCGACTATAAAGGGAAATAAGTCATTCTGACTCGCTCACTAGTTACATACGTCATGTACCCCTCTCCCAGGTCTTTTGATTTATTGGACGAGGTTGTGTGATACAACGAACTGGTTAATTGCGTGCTAAGTGATAAGTTTTCTTGATTTCATTTTTCAGTTATTTTGCTAAAAACTTGTTTGATGTTTTCAGTTTCTTTTTCTTTTCAGTTGATTTCATTTGTGCATTTTTTGTTTCCTTTTTATTTTTCTGTCTGTATTTTTCCTCCCCCACGCTTTTTGTTTGCAGTATATTTTTTGTTTTGATTTGAATTAGTTTTGTTTTGGTTGTCCACGTTTCTCTTTTATTTTATTTTTGTTTGTGTTTCTCATTTTGCAAGGCTTGTTCGTTATTATTTAAAAAAAAAAAAGAGAAAGAAAAGAAGTGGGGATTGAGTCGTCGTCGTGGTTGCTGGGGCCATCATGAACGGCGAAGGCGAGTGGGACACGTCACTGCCGGAGTTTGCTTTACCGCCGCTCCCCTCACCATCGCCGGCGTCCACAACACCGCCGGTGATAACCAAGAATGCTGTACCCAGCAAATCGGTCTGGAAGGAAACCAGGCCGAAAAAGAAAGACAATGCTTATTATACAGAATTGCAGAAAATCTACAGCGAATATACCAAGGACACGGAACTGCTGACAATCAAACCAGTGTTGGAAGCAGTCGAGGCAAAAACCATTTCCCTGTTGACGGCCGATGTAAAAAGTCGGAATCTAATCGGTGTCAGCAGGGAAACGATGGAGGAAGCCCTGAAGAGCTTGAACATAGAACCCAAGATCCTGGCCAGACGATCGAGGGCCATGTGGGACCTGCTCTTAGCATCCGAAGAGGAAGCTAAGAAAATGCAGGCAATGTGCTAGTCACAAAAACGCTTCGCCTACAAACGGAGTATATGGGCACCTGTAGAACGAAGGTGACAGTGCACGGGGTACCCATAGACATCAACGAAGATCGTTTAGGCGCTTTCTTTTCCCAATATGGAAAGATAGAAGAGGTCGTCTGCATCATGAGCAAGGCAGGAATAGCGACTGATGGCATCATCATTGAAATCATCCTAAGTCAGAAGGAATTTCGAAAGATACCAAATGTACTTACATGTAGGGACAAGAGAATGCTGGTTGTGGTGGAGGGCAGAAAGCCCTTCTGCTGGTCTTGCGGAGTGTTAGGGCACATGGCAAATGCGTGCCCTGGTAAGAAGGGGCCACCACAACGAGAATCTACACAAGCGACAGGAAGTAAGACCACGGCAACAACAACGACAGCAGTAGAAATAGCAGCGACTGCTACCACTAGAGTGGAAACCAATAAGGCTTCAAGCAATGGATGGAAGGAGGTGGTAGCAAAGGGGAGGAAGTCTAAGGCAAGCCCCCCGAAGGAGGCTCCTCCAAAGAAACAGCAGCCTCCAGCCAGGGAACAGCCGGCTAAAGAGAAACAGGAGAAGGCAAGGGATGAGAAACAAAATCAACCTCAACCCAAGCAACAAGAAGTGCAAATGGAAGTTGCAGAAGTTCCTCCAATGCGGTCTCCCTCTTTAAAGAGGAACAGAGAGGAGGATGAGGACGAGACACCAATAAAGAAACCCTCAGCACAAAACAGATCGGGGAGGAGCAGGGAGAGATTCAGATGCGTATCCACCCCGGCATCCTCAGAAAGGCGACTAGATGTGCAGATTCCTAGGAGTCTCCCCCCTTCACTCTCTCGCTTCCCACTCCCTCCCTCCACTCTCACTTCAACACAATCCTTCTCCCCCATAACGTCGGATCCGTCCAACACCCTCCCTCCCGTCCACCCCAACCCCGGAATGCCCAAGCAGTGTGAAAAAGAAAAAGAAAGAAGACTTTTCAAAAAAAGTGAGGATATTTGTAGGGTGGACAAGGAAGAACTGGAAGGCAACTTTTCTTCCCGGAAAAAAGCCCTTTTAGGCCCACTATTCAAAATCTCCACCGTTGACAATAAGTCAGTGGAGGACCCGCAGAATTTTCCAGCGGCCCCGGGGGTGATTGCCCTCATTAGGGAGACTGGAAATCACCTTACAGTATGGTCTCACTTGTTTGAGGCAAGGGAGGCGTTCCCGGGGCTAAGGATGATGGAGTTTGGGACGCAGGATCTATTGAAGACGCAGAACTTTTGTGCAGGGAGGGTCCCGGTGCTTCTCCACCCCTCACTATATAGGGCCGTAAAATTAACGTACCCGACGGACGTCGGCGGTATTGTCCGGGGTAGTCGCATGACGACGGAATTAGGTACAGGGAACCTTGGACAGTCCGTCAGGGTCCTTTCACCTGCAGCTTTCCGCCCCGTATGTGAATAAGGTTTTATGCGTTTATTCTTTTTCTTTGCAGGCCTAGAAAATGGCAATCAAGTTAGCGACGCTGAATGTGAGGGGCTTAAGGGATCGGGGTAAGGCTGCCCGCCTGCTCCGGGACCTTCTGTCCCTGGATGTGGATGTTGCCGCGATCGAAAAGACCCACTTTGTTTGCAGTGCCGATGCGTGTGTGCTGGAGGATGACTTTGTTGTCTATTCAGCATATGGGGACCGGTTTGCCAGAGGAGTTACTTTGCTTGTCAGACGGACTCTTGATGCGAAGGTGGACCTTGTGCATACCGATGCCGAGGGCCGGTTGATCGTGGCCGATATTGCCGTGAAAAGTGGTTCGTTCCGAGTCGTTGCGGTTTATGCGCCCAATGACCAGGAGGAGCGGGTCTCGTTTTTTCGGCAGTTGGGGCCGTTCCTGGTTGATTCAACGCGCCTAGTTTTAATGGGGGACTGGAATGCCATCCTGGACCCCAAGTTAGACAGGGGGCGGGGTGCTAGTGGGAGAAGGGACGATCGTAGCTTGGTTGATCTGATCAAACGATTATGGTCTCGTCGATAGATACCGGGTCGATCATCCCGGGGGGAACATGTGGACGTTGGCTCTTAGTTGGCCTTCTGAAAAGGTGGTTAGCTACCTTGACAAAATGTTAGTGAGAAGAGCCGACATAGATCTGCTAGATTGCCCTACGTTCCACTGGGTAGGCTACTCGGACCACAAACATGTTTGTGCCCGGGTGGCGTTAGATCATAGGCCTAGAATGGCTGGCTACTTGAAGTTCAATCTGTCTTTACTGGACAGGCGGGACTTCCAGGAACAGCTAACTAGATTAGAGCAGCGGGAGCTAGTGGGGCGGTTATCGGGAATAAGTGGTGGGAACGCCTTAAGTGTAGGATTAGGTCTTTCATCACTGATTTCAGCAAACGGCTCGCTCTAGATAGAGCTGAAAAGGTGAAGACACTTAAAGCTAGTTACATCCGGGCGGTGGCTGGGGGGGATCCCCTAGAGATAGCCTTAGCTAGGGCGGCCCTGGATCGTTTGAATAGCGAGGGTACATGGGCCAGGTAATTAGACATAAGTTAAGTAAGATGTCTTCTGAAGCCGTGAACTTGGGCGCAGATCTGCGCAGGGAAGAGGTCCGTCGAGGTGGCGATCGTTTCATTCGTGAAGTCAAGTGCCCGGAGGGGCATACTCTTCGGGCCACTGATGACATGTGCGAGGCGTTTCGGCGCCATTTCGAGAACCGGTTTACCAAGGAGCCTGGTCTCCGTGAGGAGGAGTTTCGTAGCTATTTGGCTGACTTTCCTCGGCTTTCGCCGACTGAAGCGGCTAGCTGCGAGGGAGAGATTACGGAGGGCGAAGTCTACGTGGTTTTGAAGAAGGTCGGCAGAGGCAAGTCGCCCGGTCTGGATGGTTTGCCCTATGAATTGTACTTGAGGCTGTCGCACATCTTTGTTCCGATTTTGACAGCAGTGTTCAACAACTGGTTTCGGTCAGGGTCTATCCCCAATCGGATTACCAGGGGCGTGATCACTCTGTTGAAAAGGGCAAAAGTGGTGGGGGAACTTAGATGATTACAGGCCCATAACTCTGCTAAACACAGAGTTAAAGATTATGGCCAAGATCCTGCAGGAGCGTTTGCAGTCAGTTGCCGAGTCTCTTTTGGGACCTGAGCAGACTTGTTCTGTGAGGGGCCGAACAATTCAGAGCAACCTGCATCTGATCCGCACGATCATAGAGGGTGTAAAAGACGACGAAGAAGCCGCGCTGATCAATTTGGATCAGTCCAAGGCATTTGATAGGGTTGACCATCGCTACCTTGCTACTGTCCTGCAGGCCGCTGGATTCGAACCCAACATCTGCCGCTGGATTAGCCTCCTGTATCGCTCCCCCAGTGCTGTGGTACAGGTGAACGGAAGGTTGTCGGAGGCGTTCGTGCTGTCTAGGTCGGTTCGTCAGGGTTGTCCGCTGTCGCCTCTCCTTTATGCTTTGGCGTTGGAGCCTCTCCTTCGCCGGCTGAAGGACGAGACCGGCAGTCCGGCCCTACGTGGAATTGCCGTGCCTGGAGGGTCTCGAGCCAGGGTTTCGGCTTACGCCGATGACGTATCTGCTTTCGTGTCGTCCCGCAGCGACATTGAGGCGGTACAGAAGGCGCTTGATCGGTACGAGAAGGTGACTGGGGCCAAGATAAACCGCGACAAGTCATCCGGCTTGCGGTTAGGTGCCTGGAAGGAGGACGATCTTCCGGGCCGCTTCGGTTGGACGGACGGTCCTGTCCGCATTCTTGGAGTGTGGTTTGGGCCTGACCTCCAGCTGGAGAAGAATTGGTCTGAAGTACGTGCAATGGTCGATTCTGCCGGTCAGACTTGGAATCGACGGCGGTTGTCCGTGAAGGTCAGGGCGGAGGTGTGTGTTACATACATTTTCCCCCTGATTCTTTATCGGTTGTCCGTACTTCCTCTCTGTAAAGACCGCAGGAGGGTGCTAGAGCGATAGCTATCCTCCATTTTATGGAGGGGACGCGTGAACAGGGTCGACAGACGAGTCTGCACCAAACGTCCGTGTCATGGGGGGCTGGGAATGCCGCACCTTATGAGTCACATCCGTGCCTCGATGTTGGCTTTCCTACGCCGCGCATTGACTGGAAGGGATCCGATTCTGGAGGGGATTGTTAGGGACGCCTTCCCTAGCCTTACTATCAGTCCCCCCATCTCGCGTGCTGAGCGCAGTTGTAAGCCCCGGGATGAGTCGGATTTGATCCGCGAGTGTCGGTTGGCCTTGAAGGCCATTCCCCGGTACAGTGACCTTTCACGGCCTAGGAAGGTCTTCTATCGTGGTTTAGTGGAGGGTCGCGCGAAGGATAAACTACGTGATACGCTCGGCTTGTCGGAGGAGGAGTATCGCTCCTATTGGTCTTGGGCGCCAGCGGCGGATTACCTCAGTAACCCTGAGTTTTCGCTTACCTGGCGATTGGCTCGGAATCGGCTGCCTCTCAATGACAAGGCTTTCATATGGGGTTTGGCGGATTTGCCAGTCTGTGAACGGTGTAGTCTTGGTTTAGAAGAAACGGCTTCGCACGCCTTCTACCATTGCCCCCGGGTCCGCCCCTTATGGGACCATGTCGGCGAGCTGACGGCTCGTCTCACTCCCGAACAGCTAGTGTCCATTGATCGCGCATACGCGTGTGACAATGTGTCGCCCCCGTATTCCGGGGAGAAACGAATGGTGTTTCTGATGCTGATGGCCACGGCTCGAATGGTGATTTGGACGACGCGTATGGAGGAAGTCTTGCGGGGCAACCGACTTTCTTATCAGCATCTAATCCAATTCTTTGAGCATCAGCTCAAGATGAAGATTAGATCTGATAGAAAACGATTGCATTCGACAGTCTTCAGCGAAAGTTGGGTAAAAGAGGCGAGCTTGGTTCGTGCGACCGGGGCTAGCCTTGATTTTCTTTTCTAGGTCAACCTATAGCACATCTGGGTGGCTTCCTGTGGAACCCTCCCCTTGGTTAGGTTAGACGAGCTTAAGTGTACCTAGTTAATGTGAGTAAGTGTTGTTCCTGCGCTGTACCCTGGCTGCTCTTTGGTTATGGTCCAAGTCGAGATTCCCATCCTCCCCAGTTTGTTTTGGTCCTCTTTTTATCTCGACTGGGTCAGCTTTATATTACCCATTCCGGCATCATATTTTATCCTTTTTCCCACTTCCTTAGCGAGAGAGCTTCTTGATTCTGCCCTTTGGGCAGAATACAGCGGCGTCTCTGTTTTGAGGGTTGGACGGTCCCTACTAACATATATTATGGTTAGTTTGTATTTTGTGTATATTTTTAGTTATTATTGGGGTTCATCTCCCTCCCCTCTCATTGTATCATTCTTAGAATTTTATGTATAGAATATGTATCATCATCAAATTTTTATGGATTGGGGCGCGTTTTGGTAGGTCCCCCTTGTGAGAATCCGGTATTATGGTGCATGAAGGATTGATTGGTGATGGACAAGTTCTTGTGGTGAATGAGCAAATTGTAATGTATGAATGGGTCGTGAATCAGATTAGCTAGGTATAAGATAGTTAGTGATGACTAGCCTATACCCCCCTCCCCTTTCGGCCTTGTGCCACAATTGTATTCAAAATGCAAAAAATACCCTAGTTACATACGTCATACATACCTCTCCCAGGTCTTTTGATTTATTGGACGAGGTTGTGTGATACAACGAACTGGTTAATTGCGTGCTAAGTGATAAGTTTTCTTGATTTCATTTTTCAGTTGTTTTGCTAAAAACTTGTTTGAATTTTTCAGTTTCTTTTTCTTTTCAGTTGATTTCATTTGTGCATTTTTTGTTTCCTTTTTATTTTTCTGTCTGTATTTTTCCTCCCCCACGCTTTTTGTTTGCAGTATAATTTTTGTTTTGATTTGAATTAGTTTTGTTTTGGTTGTCCACGTTTCTCTTTTATTTTATTTTTGTTTGTGTTTCTCATTTTGCAAGGCTTGTTCGTTATTATTTAAAAAAAAAAAAAGAGAAAGAAAAGAAGTGGGGATTGAGTCGTCGTCGTGGTCGCTGGGGCCATCATGAACGGCGAAGGCGAGTGGGACACGTCACTGCCGGAGTTTGCTTTACCGCCGCTCCCCTCACCATCGCCGGCGTCCACAACACCGCCGGTGATAACCAAGAATGCTGTACCCAGCAAATCGGCCTGGAAGGAAACCAGGCCGAAAAAGAAAGACAATGCTTATTATACAGAATTGCAGAAAATCTACAGCGAATATACCAAGGACACGGAACTGCTGACAATCAAACCAGTGTTGGAAGCAGTCGAGGCAAAAATCATTTCCCTGTTGACGGCCGATGTAAAAAGTCGGAATCTAATCGGTGTCAGCAGGGAAACGATGGAGGAAGCTTTAAAAAGCTTGAAGAGCCCAAGATAATAGCCAGGAGGTCGAGGGCAATGTGGGACTTGCTCTTGACGTCGGAGCAGGAAGCGAAGAAGTTGGCAGGAAATATATTGGCAACCAAGACTCTTCGCTTGCAGACTGAATATATGGGCACCCGTAGAACTAAAGTAACCGTTCATGGTGTGCCCATAGATACCACAGAAGACAGGATGGGGGCCTTCTTTTCTCTATATGGAAAAATAGAGGAAGCCTATAGCTTGAAGAGCAAGGCTGGCATAGCGACGGGTGAGGGTTAGGGTTAGAAATCAAATGGGACGTAAGGGTTTTAGGAACATCCCGAATGTGCTGACGTGCCGGGAGACGAGGATACTGGTTGTGGTGGAAGGCAGAAAGCCCTTCTGCTGGGCATGTGGCGTACTGGGGCACATGACAAAGGCGTGCCCCAGCAAGAAGGTAACACCACAACCAGAACCGACAGCAGCAGCGACAGCAGCAACGTCATCGGTTACCACAACAGGCGAAGCCGACAAGCCCACAAGCGATGGCTGGAAAGAAGTGGTGGCGAAGGGACGAAAATCCAAAGTAAGCCCCCTGAAGGACGCACCACCAGAGATGCAGGAGCAGCCGGACAAAGAACAAGCAAGGGAGCAGAAACAAGGGGAGAAAAATATGCAGCCGCAACCTCTTGTAGGGAAGCGTGATAAAGATAAGGCAAGGGAGCCAAAAAAAAAGCAGCTACATTCACTAGTGGAGAAGCCTGTCAAAGAACAGGCAATGGAGCAGAAAAAGAAGCAGCTGCAAACACTTGTGGAGAAGCCTGACAAAGAAAAGGTAAGCGAGCAGAAGAAGCAGCAGCAACCAAAGCAGCAAGAGACGAAGATGGTGGTGGAAGAAGTTCCTCCAATGCGGTCCTCCTCTCTAAAGAGGAACAGAGAAGAGGAAGAGGAAGAAATTCCGTCCAAGAAGCACACATCACAAAACAGAGTGGGGAGGAGCCGGGAAAGATCCAGATGCGTGTCTACCTCGGCATCCCCAGAAAGACTATTTGATGTGCCCATACCGAGGAGTCTCCCCCCTTCACTGTCCCGTTTCCCACTCCCTCCTGCCTCTCCCTCACCCACACAATGAATCACCCCCATACCGTCGGACTCGTCTCCTACCCACCCAGCCTCTCCCTCCCCGACATGCCCGGAGAAGGTCAAGAAAAAAAAAAGACGTTGTTCAGAAGAAGGGAGGACATATGTCAAATAGATAGGGAGGAGCTGGAGAGTAGCCTCTCTTCCCGCAAAAAATCCCTTCTAGGTTTTCTGATAAAACTTTCCTCCGTCGACGGTAAGACCGTGGAGGATCCACAAAATTTTCCAGGGGCCCCAGGGGTTATCGCCCTGATTAGAGATACAGGGAAGTATCTCAAGGTATGGACCCATATGTTCGAGGCAAGAGATGCATTTCCGGGGCTGAGAATGGTGGAGTTCGGCTCCCCGGATCTTATTAAATTTTACAGCTTCTGTGCAGGGAGGGTTCCGGTACGTCTCCACCCCTCATTATACAGGGCCCTAAAATTAACTTACCCTACGCACGTCGGCGGAATTGTTCAGGGTAGTCGCATGACGACAGATTTAGGTATGGAGAACCTTGGACAATCAGTCGGGGTCCTTTAACCTGCAGATTTCCGCCCGGTATGTGAGTAGGTTGATTCTGTGTTTTATATTTTAGAGGACTTAGAATATGTCTAGCAAGTTAGCGACGCTGAATATGAGGGGCTTAATGGATCGGGGTAAGGCTGCCCGCCTGCTCCGGGACCTTCTGTCCCTGGAAGTGGGTGTTGCCGCGATCGAAGAGACACACTTTGTTTGCAGTGCCGATGCGTGTGTGCTGGAGGACGACTTTGTTGTCTATTCAGCATATGGGGACCGGTTTGCCAGAGGTGTTTCTTTGCTTGTCAGACGGACTCTTGATGCGAAGGTGGACCTTGTGCATACCGATGCCGAGGGCCGGTTGATCGTGGCCGATATTGCCGTGAAAAGTGGTTCGTTCCGAATCGTTGCGGTTTATGCGCCCAATGACCAGGAGGAGCGGGTCTCGTTTTCTCGGCAGTTGGGGACGTTCCTAGTTGATTGAACGCGGCTAGTTTTAATGGGGGACTGGAATGCCATGCTGGATCCCAAGTTAGACAGGGGGCGGGGTGCTAGTGGGAGAAGGGACGATCGTAGCCTGGTTGATCTGAACGACGATTATGGTCTCGTCGATAGATACCGAGTCGATCATCCCGGGGGGAGAATGTAGACGTGGGCTCTTAGTTGGCCTTCTGACAAGGTGGTTAGCTACCTTGACAGGATGTTAATGTGAAGAGCCGACATAGATCTACTGTATTGCCCTACGTTCCACAGGGTATGCTACGCGGACCACAAACTCGTTTGTGCCCGGGTGGCGTTAGATCATAGGCCTAGAATGGCTGGGTACTGGAAGTTCAATCTGTCCTTACTGGACAGGCGGGACTTCCAGGAACAGCTAACTAGATTAGAGCAGCGGGAGCTAGTGGGGCGGTTATCGGGAATAAGTGATGGGAACGCCTTAAGTGTAGGATTAGGTCTTTCACCACTGATTTCAGCAAACGGCTCGCTCTAGATAGAGCTGAAATGTGAAGACACTTAAAGCTAGTTACACCCGGGCGGTGGCTGGTGGAGATCCCCTAGAGATAGCCTTAGCTAGGGCGGCACTGAATCGTTTGAATAGCGAGCGGTACATGGGCCAGGTAATTAGACATAAGTTAAGTAAGATGACTTTTAAAGCCGTGAACTTGGGCGCAGATCTGCGCAGGGAAGATGTCCGTCGAGGTGGCGATCGTTATATTCGTGAAGTCAAGTGCACGGAGGGGCATACTCTTCGGGCCACTGACGACATTTTCGGCGCCATTTCGAGAACCGGTTTACCAAGGAGCCTGGTCTCCGTGAGGAGGAGCTATTTGGCTGATTTTCCTCGGCTTTCGCCGACTGAAGCGGCTAGCTGCGAGGGGAGAGATCCCGGAGGGCGAAGTCTACGTGGTTTTGAAGAAGGTCGGCAGAGGCAAGTCGCCCGGTCTGGATGGTTTGCCCTATGAATTGTGCCCAGAGGCTGTCGCACATCTTTGTTCCGATTTTGACAGCAGTGTTCAACAACTGGTTTCGGTCGGGGTCCATCACCAATCGGATCACCAGGGGTGTGATCACTCTGTTGAAAAAGGGCAAAGGTGGTGGTGGGAAGCTAGATGATTACAGGCGCATAACTCTGCTAAACACAGAGTTAAAGATTATGGCCAAGATCCTGCAGGAGCGTTTGCAGTCATGCTTTGGCGTTGGAGCCTCTCCTTCGCCGGCTAAAGGACGAGACCGGCAGTCCGGCCCTACGTGGAATTGCCGTGCCTGGAGGGTCTCGAGCCAGGGTTTCCGCGTACACCGATGACGTATCTGCTTTCGTGTCGTCCCGCAGCGACATTGAGGCGGTACAGAAAGCGCTTGATCGGTACGAGAAGGTGACAGGGGCCAAGATAAACCGCGACAAGTCATCCGACTTGCGGTTAGGTGCCTGGAAGGGGGTCGCTCTTCCGGGCCGCTTCGGTTGGACGGACGGCCCTGTACGTATTCTTGGAGTGTGGTTTGGGCCTGACCTCCAGCTGGAGAAGAATTGGTCTGAAGTACGTGCAAAGGTCGATTCTGCCGGTCAGACTTGGAATCGACGGCGGTTGTCCGTGAAGGTCAGGGCGGAGGTGTGTGTTACATACATTTTCCCCCTGATTCTTTATCGATTGTCCGTACTTCCTCTCTGTAAAGACCGTAGGAAGGCGCTCGAGCGATCGCTATCCTCCATATTATGGAGGGGACGCGTGAACAGGGTCGACAGACGAGTCTGCACTAAACGTCCGTGTCATGGGGGGCTGGGAATGCCGCACCTTCTGAGTCACATCCGTGCCTCTAGGTTGGCTTTCCTACGCCACGCATTGACTAGAGGAGATCTGATTCTGGAGGGGATTGTTAGGGACGCCTTCCCTAGCCTTACTATCAGTTCCCCCATCTCGAGGGTTGAGTGCCGTTGTAAACCCCGGCTTGAATCGGATTTCCTTCGCGAATGTCAGTTGGCCTTGAAGGCCATTCCCCGGTACAGTGACCTTTCTCGGCCTAGGAAGGTCTTCTATCGGCGGGAAGGATTCGCTACGTGATACGCTCGGCTTGTCGGAGGAGGAGTATCGCTCCTATTGGTCTTGGGCGCCAGCGGCGGATTACCTCAGTAACCCTGAGTTTTCGCTTACCTGCCTCTCAATGCAAAGGCTTTCATATGGGGTTTGGCGGATTTGCCAGACTGTAAACGGTGTGGTCTTGGTTTAGAAGAAACGGCTTCGCACGCCTTCTACCAATGCCCCCGGGTCCGCCCCTTATGGGACCATGTCGGCGAGCTGACGGCTTGTCTCGCTCCCGAACAGCTTGTGTCCATTGATCGCGCATACGCTTTGTGACAATGTGTCGCCCCCGTATTCCGGGGAGAAACGAATGGTGTTTCTGACGCTGATGGCCACGGCTCGAATGGTGATTTGGACGACGCGCATGGAGGAAGTCTTGCGGGGCAACCGTCTTTCTTATCAGAATTTAATCCAATTCTTTTAGCATCTGCTCAAGATGAAGATTAGATCTGATAGAAAACGATTGCATTCGACAGTCTTCAGCGAACGGTGGGTAAAAGAGGCGAGCTTGGTTCGTGTGACCGGGGCTAGCCTTGATTTTCTTTTCTAGGTCAACCTAGTGCACATCGGGTTGGCTTCCTGTGAAATCCTCCCCTTGGTTAGGTTAGACAAGCTTCAGTGTACCTAGTTAATGTGAGTAAGTGTTGTTCCTGGCCTGTATCCCGGCTGCTCTTTGGTTATGGTCCAAGTCGAGATTCCCCCCCCAGTTTGTTTTGGCCCCCTTTTATCTCGATTGGGTCAGCTTTACATTTTCCCATGCCCGTATAATATTTTATCCTTTTTCCCACTCCCTTAGTGAGAGCGCTTCTTGATTCTGCCCCTTGGGCAGAATACAGCGGCCTCTCTGTTTTGAGGGTTGGACGGGCCCTACTAACATATGTTATGTTTAGTTTGCATTTTGTGTTCATTTTTAGTTATTATTGGGTTCATCTCCCTCCCCTTTCATTCTATCATTCTTAGAATTTTATGTTTATCATTTATGTATCATCAAATTTTTATGGATTGGGGCGCGTTTTGATAGGTTCCTCTAGAGAGGATGTGGTATTATGGTGCATGAAGGATGGATTGGTGATGGATAAGTTCTTGTGGTGCATGAGCGAATTGTAATGTATGAATGGGTCGTGAATCAGATTAGCTAGGTATAAGATAGTTAGTGTTGAGCAGCCTTTACCCCTCCCCTTTTCGGACTTGTGCCACAATTTGTATTTTACGTAAATAAATCCCCTAGTTACATACGTCATATACCCAAAAAACCGTAAAAATTTATTCATAGGAGAGGATTCATAACTTTCCCAAGGATGTCAGCACGTAAGTGAACGTAATAAATTCGACTAGAATTTTAACTCGGCTCTCCGATTTCTCAATCCGAGCCGCTATCCATTACTCTACATTAACAAAGTCAATATTCGATAAAATGACGATGAAGCATTTGGCACTATAACAGAGAAAATAATAGAAAAAATAATATTTTAAATCGGAAAGAAGGCTTTCTTACCGCGTACTCTTTCGAATACAAAAGATAGGAAGAAAGATAAACGTTTTATTATGAAAACAGTAAATGGGCCGCTATTTCTGCATTGATGTCTCGATTAGAAAATACAGCAAGAAAGAAAAGACATCAATAAAGTTTGTTTTTTTTGCATTTAACTGGAATATTATCTCTTATCTGAATAAAATATGAATGCGATTACATACTCTGTCTTTGACGAGCATATTTGACTAATCTTGCCACAACCCTCAAAAAGAAAATAAGTAAATAAAATAAAATAAATAAATAAAATAAAACTGAATGTTCTCGATCACTTATCCTAAGAGATGCGAATAAATTATTGACATTTTTAAGTTACAAGTTTCGCAGATCTTAACACACCTACATACCTATATCATCCACTTGATTCGAGAAATATTTCTTTTTAAGATCTTTAGGATTACATGAATCTATAAGAAAAAAGAGCAAAGATACGAAAAGTACATTGAAATTGTAATGCAATATTTCTCAGATCCAATTTTACTTCACTCAACACTATTCATTTTTCTACGTCATATTTTATAAACGTATATTTCAAAAAAATATATTTGCGAATTGTAATATTAATAACTCAATGCGTATTGTGCTTTTCTGGTAATTCAAATTTCATAAGTGAGAAGATGGAGTTTTTACTACTTCTTTTCCTTTTACTGTAGACACGATATGAAATAAACGATATTAAATATCTTTTCTTTTTCGGGTTTTCTTTCACTCTGACGGAATTTATCAAATACCGATTTTATTTTCCTGACAAACATGACCCCCGATGACGTCTTGGCAGATGGAGCATTGCTATTAGAAGTTACCCCATAGACCTGCAAAAACTGCTGCATAGCCGTATTGGTGGGAGTACCTCTCGCCTTTATCAGTACTCTCTTGAAGGTGTCGATAAAACGCTCTGGCTGTCCATTACTTCTTGGTTGATATGGCGCCGAGGTAATATGTTCGATCAGGAATGACTGACAAAAATCTTTAAATTTGCAGGATGTGAACTGTGTGCTATTGTCTGTTAATATACAGTCAACAACTCCGAAACAGGAAAATAGCTCGTGTAAAAAAATTAATGTCACCTCCGCGGTCGGCTTCTTACATTTTAATACTTCTGGCCACTTGGAATGATTGTCAACTACTGCAAGGTAGTAAAACCATCAAGTGGACCAGCAAAATCAATGCGTATTCATGACCACGGATGCCCGATTTTAGGCCAGTGATTGAATTTTATCGGGGGTGCTTTTTCAGCAAAAGAACATCCATTGAACGATCTTACAGTGTTTTCATATAACGTTTTGAGAGAACGCATTATCGCTGTCCTCATTTTGTTTTTTTATGGACATATCCAAGTGTCTTTGCTCATTCTGTGTTCGAAGAAGCTTTTCTTCAAGTTTCTGTTGTCTAACCTGAATTTCTAGGTGCAATTCCTCAAATTTCATCTAGTATTCTGCTTGTTCTCGTTGGAATTTCTCTTGTCTTTCTTGATACTTCTGTTCCAACAGTAGTTGTTGTTCCTGTTGGCGTTTTAACAACTCTAGCATT
Source organism: Acanthosepion pharaonis (assembly GCA_903632075.3). Lineage (NCBI taxonomy): Eukaryota > Metazoa > Mollusca > Cephalopoda > Sepiida > Sepiidae > Acanthosepion > Acanthosepion pharaonis. The sequence continues at coordinate 640,190 of CAHIKZ030005152.1, read as the reverse complement.
ACACTTTTAACTTCGTCCATTTTACTGCGTAAAATTAAGAAATTAGACGGGGGAATTTTTTTTCTTTTCAGCCTCTTAAATAAGACTTCTTGATTTGTACAGTTCATTTAATGAAACATTTAAAAGCGGGAGAGGGGGTAAATTTTTACTTTACCCTGTTAGCGAAACAATAAGTTCTTTCACAGACTTGTTGGAATGAAAAAATAACAAGGTTCACCAACTTTCTTCCAAACCACTGAGTTAAAGTTGTAAAAATCCTCTTGTTTTGAAAAGTTTCTTTTTTTTCACTTTCAGTGTTGTAATTAACACTGGCTACCCTTTTTATCGTAGAGTTTGATTAGAATTACTTTCTTCATCACTGTTGTAGACACTGGCAAATAAATTTTTTTATGATTTTTGTAAGTTTTAACGTGAAGTCCGTTTCTTCGTATTCTTCGTCGCCAACATGTTGTGACAAAGTAAATGGTTAAGTACACCAGAAGAGTAATACACGACTAGAAAGCGTGTCTCGAATGAACTAGCACTCAATCTATTCCCTATTCATTGTTCCCCGAACATTTTCTCGTAGAAACTTATAGTAGGCGGAAGAGTCTAACATAGACTCTTACAGGGCGGATACTACAACAGACAGATATATATATATATATATATATATATATATATATATATATATATATATATATATATATATATATATATATATATATATGTGTGTGTGTGTGTACAATATAAAACGCACAGACATATATATATGATTAATGAGAAAGATCTGTTATTAAATATTTGTTAAGAAATGTTCAAATATTTGGTCAGTGTTAGTGATGTCTGTTAGTGTAACAGAGAGAGAAGATTAAATCGTTTGAAATGACATTTAAATTTAAAAAATAAGAATAGTATGAAATTCACTGCAGTTATCTTTGCATTTTTGACCTCTATTTTCATAAAGTTTGCCTTAACATATATATGAAGATGAATAAAGACAAAATAAAAACTTATGTTAGCCGACACGTTTCGTCCTCTGATGTTATTAATTTCCTTCATGAAGTCCCATAGAGGACTAAACGCGTCGATTAAATTTTTTTCTTTTTTCTTAATCATATTTTCCTTTTACAGATATAATCTTTCTGAATTTTTTCATATATAAATATGTAAAGACATATCCAGCAACACGTAAACTAAAATGTATAAAACATTTAAAGAGATCAAGTTTGAAAAGTTTTACTAAAATAGTCATCTGTCAATTTGACAGTATATTTATTATTCTATACATAAGAATATGATGACTAATAAAATTTCTATTCACTTTGATTACCAAGTGAAATCATTTTGCCATTTGCTAACACTCACCATGCAATGTAAACTGAGTTGTATCATACTCATTCCATTTGTTTTCCAGCTTTTTCACAAGACCTGCTGGAATGTGTAAAATACTTCTACGAGGTTGTTTCCTCAATTACTACAATATTAAGCTCTTCCCGTATAGGATCTCTTGTTATCTTTTTTACATATATTTATAAGCATTACTTCTAAACTCCTCCTCTTACGTTCAGAAAACAATCCGGTTCCGTAACGCATTTCATTGAATAGCTCTTGAGCCTTTTATTAGACGAATATAATATAATTCAAAAGAAAAAAAAACATAAGTAATAACGTATTGAATATGGTGTAATATTTCGCTCCTCTATAAAAACAATTTTTGTATTTATTCTTTAATGGAAGGATATTTGTGGAGGGAATAAAAATTCTACTCATTCATAATAATGTTGCTTAAAAATGTAACACTTTCTCCTGTTGAATATTCGTTTTTATCACATTTTTGGTATTGACTATTTGTTCAACAGGTTGTTCCATTACATTGGCCTTGTTTAAGACTATATAAAGTAAGCAACTATCAAACTTTGTTTTGTATTAGTTACTAGCAGTAGAGCCCGGCGTTGCCCGGGGATATAACAGTAAGAGATAGATCAAGTATCCACCATCATAAAGAGTGAAAAATAAAATTGACAAAGATTATTGTTTAAGGTTGACGGACACGCATCTCTTAATAAACTTTTTTTTTTTTTTTACGAATTGGTCAAACTCAAACAAAAACATTGTTTTCAATCGTTATGAGTCTCTATTATTGAATAGAATTTTATTATAAACAATTGTCATGTAAATGGAATTTTTAAAGCATTCTGAATGTAAAAATAAAGAAAAAATTGTGCAAGACAATAAGAAACACTACATACCAAAAAAAAAAGTGAAGTTTTGTTGAAATCGGTTGAAAAATGTAGGTAGCCTTTCTGTAATCTTTTAGTTTTACAATTTATGATTTTTACTTATTGAACACAGTAAAAAAATTGCATATTTTGCTTGTGGGGATTCATAATTAGAATTCTGATTTGAATATATTTTCCACTCGTTGTTTCTAATACAAAAAATATTAACTTTATTTGGGTTTATTAATTATGATCTAACAAATCTTATTCATTTAGTAGCCTTTCTGTAATAATAATCCTTTACAATTTATGATTTTTACTTATTGAATACAGTAAAAAAAATAGACACCACGTGTATTTAAAGTAGTTTCCCGTTCCGGTTATTATTTTTAGTTAGGACTTGTGTATGTTTAGATTTCATTATCTTTCCCTAAAGATAAAGAATTTATAACGATGTTTGTATTCGTACAATCAGTAGAGATCGTTAGATTATTGTTTAGGGTTGACGGACACGCATGTCTTAATTATTTTTTTTTATTTTTTACGAATTGGTCAAACCCAAACTCAAACAAAAACAAAAAAAAAATTAAAAGCATTCTGAATGTTAAAAATGAAGAAAAAAGTGTGCAAGAGAATAAGAAACACTACCTGCCAAAAAAAAAAAGTGAAGTTTTGTTTTATCGGCTGAAAAATATAGGAAATCCGCTCCCATATTTAAAGGAACTCACACACACAAACAACCAGATGTGAGTCTTAATCGTGTTTTCAAATTGATTTTGTGAAAAAACAATTATATTTTTCCCATTTTTGGCGCTGGTAGAACCACCACAAGGTAATTATATGTAGTCCTGTGAAGTTTTGTTGAAATCGGTTGAAAAATGTAGGAAAGCCGATCCAATATATAAACGTTACAGACACACACACACAATCTGCGTTTTATAAGTAAGATTTGTTGATAATATTAAGCTAAAACATTTTTTCGGCATGTTGCACAATTTTGAAAGTGACTCATAACGATATTCAGCTTTATTCCGGAGAGCATAGTGTCTAGAATTTATTTAAAAACATTTTATTTGAGAAAATATAACATTTGTAATTCATATTATATTCAGTAAAATTAGCTCTGTGCGGTAGGATTGAGTGTTGGAAGGAACATAGTTTCTTACATTGATGCCTTACCTATTCAAGAAAATAATTCCGTATATATATATATATATATATATATATATATATATATATATATATATTGACCTCATCTGAATAATACTGGAGTACGAATAAATTCAAGTAAAACGAAGTGCTGGAAAACATCGCGTTATTTTTTGCATCATTTCAATTTACTATTATATTGATTTTTCTGCAAGAGTGGTGACAAAATAACAGGAATGGAAACAAGGCAAAAATATAAAATGACGAAAATGCTAGAACGCAAATGCATTCAAAATTATAGTTGGGAATTTCAAATTTGTCTTCCCAAGAAAGACCAAATATCTTGAGGATTATATCGTACAATACGAAAAATAATATTTTTCATGTAAATTCAGAGATTTCTTTAGGTTTGGTGACATTATAATTAAAAAAAATATATATATATTTCCATATATTACTACTTTTATACAAACAAATGCGTTGTATTTAGGTGTGTCATGTGTAAACATTGATCTTAAAATTTACTTTAAAGTTCTTAATATACTTTTTCCTTTTCGGCGTGAAGAAATACTGCAAATGAAAAAGTGGTACAATGAATCTATAATATGTAACTTTCAGTCATCGGAAAGATTTGAAAACTAGGAAGAAATACATAGATGTAGAATATTGTAACATGGAAGTGTTAGACAAGATGAGCAAATACATACAGACATATATGGTGTACTTCATTAACGTTACAGGAAAACCTAAACAAAAAATCGGTATAAAAAGCCGGATTTGGAAGAGACTGTTCTCTCCGAACATTGGCTAAATCTGAAAAAATATCAAATTATTGATATTATTTATATAGCAACTACTGGCATAATGAGTTCAGTCGAGATGGGCCGGGAATGTAAAAAAAATTATATAAGTATTTCTCTGTAAAATATAAAAGTGAAAAACCTTCGTTCACAAAGTATATCAGAGAATCAAATAAATAAAATTCTTTTAGCTTTGACAGTTAAAACGAACACCACATTTCAGGAGAAAAGTATAAATCACATTATCATAAATAATAACAACGTTTTTCATATAATTTATGAAACTCTTCCAGCAAGAGAACTGAACATTTTGGAACAGGGAAATCTTCCAAGAATCCTCCTTGACTAAACTTCCAGAGAATAAGGAATACTGCAAAGAAATCCGAAGGATTTAATATTCAAAGAAGATTCCAGAGTAAAGTTAATCAAATCAGCATGGACGCTGTCGTATTAATGGGACTCTTCCTTAATTCTCTGGAATAACCACTTCACCAGGGAAGATTATCTAAGACAGAGTAACCGCAAACATTTATTTAATGTACTGTCAACTACCTCAAGTCTGAACGCTACAACATCAATTTAACAGAAGGTCAAACCATGTACGGCAAACTAAAGAACGGTGAATTAGGAATTGAGAAATTTCAGATGAGAGGAGCAAAGATGTCTAAAATCAAAAAGAAAAAAAATATATTATAAACATTATGAACGATATTTCCAAGTGAACTTTGATTTTTCCTCGGAATACAGAATGAAGTCCGAATTAAATAAAAAAAATATGATACGAGTACATTGCTTCTGAATTCTGGAACTTCAAACATGTCCTGGTAATAATTTGCAAATGGAAACTATATTAAATTCACAAGAGGTCATATCTGCGGAATGTTTCAGGAAAATATCTGATATATGAAAAGACATAACATCATTAACAACTGAATAATGACAATAACAACAAAATGTTTGAACATATAGAAATATGGATAATTGGTTATATAATAAGTCGAGTATGATAATGAACCTTAACCTTATACTCAGCTTAGATAAACAGAAAATGACAACAACTACACCTACTTTCATCCTCCAGTTTCCTTCTACAATGAAATATTGATCTGAAAACTGAACCCATTCATAGAAAGAAAGTATTGTTTAAATTAAATAATTTCAATGAAAAACATATTTTAGACATATTTTATAAATATTAAGATAATGTTTTAATCCGAAAGCAATGCGCAATAAAAAACATTTTTTAGAAACTATTAGTTGAATCACCTTGGATATGTATTAATTTTAGTCATTTACATTTACACAATCAAAATATTACTTTATAGATATTTGCTGTAATATCGCTCAGAAATTATAATGATTATATATTCATCTATTTCCAAATATATCAGCTAAATGCAAAAATAGAAAACTGCAAAATCACTAGTACTTCAGGAAAAATTGACTGCCATTTCTCAAATGTTGAATCCTTGGATGGAATATCCAATAAGTATGGCTAAATAAAAACAGTTTAGATGTTATCAATAATGGAAGATTCATTTTTCTTTCTGCATCGCTTGTTTGTGCTGTTAATTTTGAAATAAAGGAAATCAATTAATCTCATTCAGTAATAATCAAACTGTATTCGTATACGAAAAGGAAAAAATGGTGTTTAAATCAAATAAAGGACTGTAATTAGATATGTGAAACTAAATATCAATCAACAAAGAATGAAGTGTGCAACCTGAAATTTGGCTGACAGTCAAACAATTGGATATGTTTGCTACAATATGGAATGCTATTTTGAACGATAATAGTAATAAACTTGAAGAGACTGAATTCACTACAATCTTATTTATTCCCAATATCGCAACTTGAAGTGGCTAAGATTCTAATGATCGAGCAAGAATCCCCGTAAGTTTGTTACGCTAAGCACTCACACCTGGAAAGATGCTGTCCGAATGCAAATTCCTTCTTATCAAAGGAATACTAAAAGACTGAGGATGATTCGATCTTGTCTACAGAGGACGGCGGCGAGTCTTTGATGCAAAAGTCTGAATTGTTGGAACTAAGGAATGTGCTGGTATAAGGAATCGGCCATTTCTACAGAATCCTTAGCGATGGATTTATATATAAGTTCCACTTGAGCTCTGGGCTGAACTTGAGTGACAACAAACGGTCAAAACAAGAAAACTGGACAAGATTCGGGTTCTGCTCAGTTATGTTCAATAATATACTTACTAGCTTATATTTAGTTAATGAAAATTAACTTCAAAGAATCGTATCTATCTGACAATGAAGCTTTCTATCTTTATACTGATGCGCACGCAACGTATGTACGTCTGCACATTGTGTGTTCGAGCTAGAACGGCCTCAAATTCAACAACAATTTCTTATCAAATAACCATCTCTTCATGTTTATGCTATTGAAAAAAGAGAATCTTTAACACAAACACAATCGAGAGTTATGCAGGATGTTTCTCTCACTTAGCCAATATTGTACTTCTAGTAGCATCAATTTTCAAAATACTTCTAAACGGATCTAAGCATTCTTATTAATCGTTCTGTTGACGTTCCTTCTAATAAATTTATATCTTAATTAAATTACGATCTTAGAGGAAAAGGTCGTACAAAGCCAATACATCACAACATATCCACATGCTCCTCATTACGCTTAATTTCCATTCAACACATTCGTTTTGCCTCTAGCGACTCTAAATTATATACTTTGGTTGTTATTCACAATCCATAGTAATTGGTTTTTCAACTCCATTAAACTATTTTTCCAGGAAAACTTTCACCAAACTTTCCAAAGAGAAATATAGTGACAAAATGATTGAGTATATGTATCTCCACTCACCTTAGATACCTAAGGTTTAAAATGAATTTAAAAAAATGAAAAATCATTCGTGAATCTTTCATTTTAGTTTTAATTGAAAGCTAAATGATTAAATTTACTATTTTCCAGTAAGATACATTGGAGTATTTATAATAACATTATTGATTGGAATCTTAACATTTTGTCGTTTTCACAAAATCGGCCATTTTTTATACATTTCGACACATTTGTAAAAGTTAATTTTCGGTTTAAAATTTTTCCAAAAATAAAATATATTTTTCTGAAACATTATCTGAAAAAATATCAGGTGATTTAAATTATAATTAATCTGATTTGATAAAAAAATTACTTTAAGTTTAAAATAACAGAGAAATGGATTAAAAAAACAGTATCGGTAATTACGCGCTTATCACCGTCGCTTGTCTCGGGCAGATTACTTAAATGTGGTGATAAAATCTGTCAACACTTTTACTGTTGTTCTACGGATACTTTATCTGTTAAAACATAATTTAAGAAAATAGAGGCTCAGCGCCTTTTTCTGTATAATGTCAAGTACTCAGTCAGGCAGTTATGCAGGCTTAGGCGATCATGCATGTTTCAACACTGACGTGGCAGATTTTTTCCTGCAGTAGGTTGACATTTCTTTCTGCGGCATAAGCACTCAACTATAAAAATTAGTATCATGCAACACCATATTTTATTTTAGTGAATAAAATCACCATCTGCATTAATTACTGATTTACAAATTATTGGCATTCTTTCCAAATGTTCTCGAAAAATGTGTTGATGGCAAACTTTACCAAGCATTCTTCAAGAACTCACTACTTTGGTTTTCTTTTTGAATTCTCGTCTCCACTGAATGGCAAACTAAATCTATGGGAGACACGTCAGGAGATGAAGTCATAATTTTCAAATTTTGTTCATTTCTTTACTCAGTTAATTTGAAATAATTTAGAAGAATGTTTGTCTTGTTGAAAGGTGATTATTTGTTTCAAATTATGTGTTAACATATGCAATGTTCTTGGAAAATCGTATAAAATAGTTATTTTTTTCCTGACTCCGTCGATGTGAATCAAATTCCTAGCTGTTTCTCCCCTGAAGACCCCTAAACTATAATAGACCCACCACCATGCTTAACTGTTGGAAATACACTTGATCATTCAGTCTTCGTTCTGGCTTTCGTTTCACAGACGTTCTTGTCTTATCCCTACATCTTCATATTTGTACTGGTATCTCCACAGTATATTTTGCTACTCTTTCAATGTTTTAACAGTAGTTTTGCTTATTTACTTTCCGTAACAGGGTTTTCTTAGTGACTGTGCACACGCTGAAACCAAGCGATCTAAGTCGAGAGGAAATGTTTGCCTGTAGTTTAAATGACATCGAAATCCGACGGTGTATTGGAATAGTATACCTTCCAAAATATTAATAATATATTAAGAATCAGGACAATTCAATTAAAAAGAAAAGACAAAAATGCTGAAGTGCTATGTAATATCACTCCTCTTCTATGGAAGTGTTTTCTGAACAATCGCTTCACATATGAAGAAGAGATGTTAGGTAACAGAAATATGGTTCAAGAGAATGCTGTTGAGAATTACATGGAAGAATATGTGATTAATGAGGAAGTTTTAAAGCAAATGTAAACAAAAAGTAAACATACTTAGAATCAAGAAATAATTGAAATTCATAAGGTATCTAATGAGGAAAATTCTTGGTACTCACAACACAAGAAGTGTGGTAGAAGGAAGCAACGAGTAAACTAACTCAGAATATTCAGTAAAGTGAGAGTGGGTAGGATAGGAAAAAAGGTAAAACTTTCTAAAGGTTCCAAAGTAGTAGTGGTAGTAGTAGTAATAGAAGAAGAAGAAGAAGAAGAAGAAGAAGAAGAAGAAGAAGAAGAAGAAGAAGAAGCCCTACATTCATTTAAGGAAAAATTGAATATTTAGTGAATAATAATTAATATTCAGCATATTTAAGTCAATCTAGAATCTATAATACCTTCAGCGAATGATATCAGATTCTCTAGCAATATTTTTCAATTTCTTCTGAAAGTATTCTCGTTTGAACCTCTCAATATTGATGACAGTCAAATTCTATCTAATGAGATCTATAAGAATTCTGCAATATAAATACGTATGTAAACTGTTTGTCTGAAGACATATCAAAGTATATCTGATGAAGTCTTTCAAATGTATATACATTTCACCTACGCCAGAATCTATTTAAGATATTCCCTTTTGAAATTTTTAAATAAACTTTCGGTCAGTAGAAACATTATGTTTACAAATTGCTCGAAGTTAACTTACTCAGCCACACCGGGAATTACCAACGAAGAATGGAATAATTGGCGTTGCATCTTCATTCTTAGATTTCCTCCAACTACTATCACGTGCGGCTAAATGTTGCTTTTATTGTTAATATTATTTGATATTTTGCTCAACATGTTCTTTATTGAGAAAAAAAAAACTAATTTAATCTCTTTTATGTAATCCCTTTTGTTTTTGTCTGAAACATCGAATTTATAACAAGAGAATTGATTACCAAATAAAAAAATATTCACCGTAATTTAGATTCGTTATTTATTGGTATCATGTATTGAAACGAAGACGAATCCTCGAACAAATAAATGCCTAATGAAGCTTTACTACAGAATATTATTTCTGCAACCTATTTTTAATTGCTTTTCATTTTATAATATTGCTTCTAAATTTAATAAGATATATCTGAAAGAATTGATACCCTAGTCAAATCATTTATTCTTCAGAACGGGAATTTTTCATTGTTTTAAAATATGAAACATAAATGGTAGAGACAACATTATTTTTCTTTCAAATGCCTACTTATTTTCTTATAAGGAGCCGTCTACCATTTAAAAGAGGAAAAAGGAAGTTATAAACCAAATACAAAATATGAATTACTGATCTTTAGGAAGTAAACACGGTTTGTAAAAAAAAAAATAAAGTTTTATTGAGAAAGAAAAAAAAATTTCGTCGTTGTGAATCACATAAACATGATGCAAAATGTATCGAAAGCACTAGTTCATTGTAAAAGTCCTCCAGCCAAAAGAACGAGCACTTTGATGTTGAATCCAGTGACAATTACAAATTCCTATAAGGAGTACCTTTGAAGTTTCTTCTTATTTACCATATCATTTTCATGTTGTTTGATGGAAAATTGTATGGCTTATGGGACTATTATTGGCTTTTCGAAATGATAGCCGACTGACACGTTGTATATAGATTCTGGCATGCTTGGATAGTGACTGTAGGAAACATATGATAAAGTTGTAAGAAGCAAATAAATTGCTCATCTCAGATGACAGACTCAGTATGAAGTCAAATTTTTAACGTAACCTAGCGTAAATAATTTACATTGACAATATATATATATATATATATATATATATATATATGTGTGTGTGTGTGTGTGTGTGTGTGTGTGTGTGTACAGTAGAGGACAGAATGCTTCACTCCATTCCATAATTCCACGTAAAGTTGTTGTTGTGATGTTATAACCCAACTTCCCCATTCACGATAATGGACGGACTGGTTGCTGATTAAGTACGACCACAGCGGACAGTCAAGAGTTCTTCGTTTGTTAACATCTATTGAGGTTAGCATACTCCCGACTCTGTCTCTGTATTTGACACACCTACATCCGATTATAAACCTATTATTGAAATCCAACACTCGTGTTACTTTGTTTATTATATCTTGTACGAGATATAACAGCTGGCAGCGAGGATTGTGCAACGTACTTACCTGAAAAAAAAAATGTATATATATATCAGATTACGCTGAACGGATTTCGGAAGCAGATTCGCAAGTCAAAGATATCAGTTGACGCCTATTAGGATTTCGAAAGCGGAGTCAAAAGGAAACTGTTTGAAAAGTAAGAAAAATTTTACTGTTAAATTGTGATTTGAAAAATATATATTGAACCGCGACTCAAATACGAGCCGGTCTAATAATTGATTATTCAAGTAAAAATTACGGGTTGTAAAAAGATTACGGCTGTAAATTGTCTGTTAACCGTCTAAAAAAAAAAAAAAAAATTTTTTTTCTCGAATTCTAAATAAAGTCAGGATGGAGCAATTAGTCGAAATGACTAAAATGCTGTGTACAAGCTTGCAACAGCAACAACAACAGCATCAAGTGTTACAACAACAGCAACAACAACAGCACCAAGACTTACAACAACAAATACTGCAACAGCAAAAAAGTCTCGAAAAAATTCTGAAACAGGCGACTGGAGAAAGAAAAAATACTGTTTTTTCTGCCGAAGGAATAGCAAATTCATTATCCGAATTTATATATGAACCTGATTCGGGCATTACATTTCCAGCATACTTTAAACGTTTCGAAACTATATTTACCAAGAGATGTCAACATTGGTCGGATGAGGAACGAGTAACATTATTAGTACAGAAACTAGGGACAAACGAGAATAGGAAGTACTCAAACTTGATATTGCCCAGAAAGCCAGAAGAAGTTTCGTTTGAAGAAACTATAAGTATTCTGTCAAAAATATTTGACGAAAGGAATAGTCTGTTCCACACGCAATACAAATGCCTAAACATCGTTAAAGCAGATAACGAGGATTTTGTGACATACGCGGGAACAGTGAACTTTCTGGTTGAACAATTCAAGTTAGAAGAAATTCCCAAAGATGTATTCAAGTGCCTAATTTTTCTTCAAGGACTAACTGATCCTAAATATAAAGAAATTAGGTCGAGAATATTAATAATGGTCGAGCAAGACTCGAAAATAACATTAAAAAGGGTGACCGAAGAATACCAACGTCTCATAAACGTAAAAAGGGATAATACACAAATTGAGGAAAAAAGTGTTGCTAATGTTCGACACGTAAAAACTCAAAAAACTACAAAAGCCAAAAAGATAGAAAAATGTGAGACGTGTGGAAAAATAACCATACCAAAAGACACGTGGGTACAAAAATAAATTCTGCCAATCGTGCGGAAATAAAAATCATACCAAAGACGTGTGTTGGTACAAAATAAATTCTGTCAATCGTGCGGAAATAAAGGGCATAAATATTCGGTTTTCCGCAAGAAAAGGAAATTACAAGATGTAAGCCTGGTATTATCAGAAAAAAGAAATTCAGAACGGTAAAATAGAAAGTACGTAGATGTACGTATAAATAATCATACAATTACTTTTGTATTGGATTCTGGTTCAGACATAAGCATCATTGATGAACAAACATGGAAAAATATTGAAGACCTAAATTATCTGAAACCAAAAAAAACGCTAGAGGGGTTTCAGGAAAGGAATTAAACTTTAAGGGAGAATTAAAAAGCGATATTTCGTTATGTGGCAAGACTGCAAAAACGAAAGTGTATGTAATCCAAGGATTAATTCATGTCTTTTTGGAATAGACTGGATAGTACTCTTTGATTTGTTTGAACTCCCGATTAACTCATTTTGCAACGTAATAAACAGTGGAGAAAAACAAAAAAGTATTAAAAATGAAAAATTCATGAATGAATTAAAAGAAGAATATCCCAGAGTTTTTTCTGAGGGATTGGGTTTATGTACTAAGACGGAAGTCAAATTTGAACTCAAGGAAAATGTGAAACCAATTTTTAAACCTAAGAGAAACGTTCCTTTTTCCGCCTTAGACACAATTAATAAGGAATTGGAAAGGCTTGAAAAAATGGGAGTGATATCTAAGGTTGACCATGAGGATTGGGCCTCGCCCACAGTTTATGTTAAGAAGAAAAACGGAAAAATAAGAGTGTGCGCAGATTTTTCAACAGGGTTAAATGATTGCCTTAAAAATCACAGTTATCCACTACCTTTACCAGAAGATATTTTTTCAAAATTGAATGGTGGGAAGATTTTTTCAAAAATCGACCTGTCTGACGCATACTTGCAGATTAAAGTGATTGACGAATGCTCAAAATATTTGTGTATAAATACACATAAAGGTATTTATAAGCTAAATAGGCTTCCTTTCGGCTTAAAGGTCGCCCCCAGCTTTGTTTCAACAGGTGATGGACACTATGCTGGCAGGCCTTGAGTTTGGTAGCGCCTATTTAGATGACATTCTAGTCAAAAGTAAGAATGTTCAAGAAGATAAAACACACATCAGAGCGATATTCAAAAGACTAGAAGAATTTGGCTTTAAATTAAGCCACGAGAAGTGTAAATTCTTCATGGAAAGAATTAGATACCTCGGACAGGTAATAGACAGTGAAGGCAGGAAACCGGACCCACAGAGAACCGATGCAATTAGGAACATGCCTGCACCCGACACAGTTTCTGGGGTTGGCACAATATTATGCAATCTACATACCTAAAATGTATGATTTAAGAGCCCCCCTTAACGAATTGTTGAAAAAGACAAAAATGGTTTTGGTCAAAAGATTGCGAGACGGCTTTTTCAGAAAATAAAAAATGCCTACTCTCAGATCTCGCCTTAGCACATTATGATCCTGAGAAAGAGATCATTCTGGCAACTGACGCAAGTTTGTACGGAGTGGGTGCTGCACTGCTACACCAATATGAAGATGAAACTACTAAACCGATCGCGCACGCGTCGAGGACTCTTCTTCCAGCTGAAAAAAAATTATAGTCAGATCGAGAAAGAGGCTTTGTCGATTGTGTTCGGGGTTAAAAAATACCATCGTTTTTTACATGGTAGATCATTTGTACTTCAAACGGACCATAAACCGTTACTTACAATTTGGAGGTAAAAAGGCATTCCTACGCATACAGCTAATCGCTTACGGCGATGGGGTAACCCTGCTTAATTACTATTTTAGGATGGAATACGTCAAATCTAATGAACATGGGCATGCGGATGGATTGTCAAGGCTGATTCCAAAAAATGAAGAAATGTTAGAAGAGACGGTTATAGCAGCATTAACCGAGGAAAAAGAAATATCAGGTCTCTTGTTGAATACAATCAGGGAATTGCCGGTAACTTCGGACCAAATAAAAAAAGAAGTGGAAAAAGATCACTATATTGTGAAATTAAGGAACCAGACGAGATGGAACAAAAGACAGAAAAAGGGAACTCAGATTTCACCTTTTTCAATTTGCGACAACACGTTGATGTACGCAGATAGAATTGTTATACCTCAATCTCTACGTACAGATATGCTGAAAGAATTTCATACCGGTCATCCTGGAATGTCTCGGATGAAATCACTCATGCGTGGTTACGTATACTGGCCAGGAATGGACAAGGATATTGAAGGTTTTGTAAGACTATGTAGAGGTTGTCAATTGGCTGCAAGGGCACCTCCGGTCAAAATGAATCCTTGGCCGAAAACGGATTTGCCGTGGGCACGTCTACATATAGACTATGCTGGACCAATTAATGGGTACTATTATTTGATATTGGTGGACACTTTATCGAAATGGCCTGAGGTAGTCAAGTGCAAGCATCCTACATCTAGGAACACCATCAGTGCATTGGATGAAATTTTCAGTCGTTTCGGGGTTCCCAGGACATTGGTTAGCGACAATGGTACGGTGTTCACAAGTATGGAGTTTAAGGATTTCTGTACTGCCTTAGACATTGAACACATAAATACACCAGTGTGTCATCCCAGGTCGAACGAGAAATTTGTTGACACCTTTAAACGTGCTTTACGTAAAAATAAAGGTATGGACACGGAAGAAAGAAGTATTCAGAAGTTCTTAGCAATCTATAGGGTAACTCCTAATGAGAACAACGATGCGAAAATGTCACCGGCGGAAATTATGTTCGCAAGGAAAATTAGATCAATTTTCGATAGATTGTTACCCTATCAAAACAAAAAAGTTGCTAAGAAAGAGGAAAAAGTCAACATAAAAAAATACACTTCAGGAGACAAAGTTTTTTTAAAAATTTTAAAAGTGGAAAAAAGCTATTGGATGGATGGGATAATCCAGAAAAGGATTGGTAAAGTGGTCTACACGATTAAAAGTAAAAATTTATATGTAAAAAACACATCAATCAGATTAGACCACGATATGGTGAAGAAAGTTAAAAAAGCGAAGAAGAAATACCGATGGAAGTGTTATGCGATGCTTTTAACATGACACTACCCAATAGTATATATGAACCTGTATCTCATGGACCAGCCTTACGGGCTGAAAAGGGAATTATCTTCGCCAAAAAAGGATCTAATTGTGACGACTAAAAGAAGGAGCACACAGGAAAGAAAACCAGTGGAGCGTTTTAGTCCGGATCCAAAAAGAAGACAAGCAGAAATTTTCAAAAGGGAGAATTTCAGCTTCGTGGGGAGGTGTTGTGATGATATAACCTAACTTCCCCATTCACGATAATGGACGGACTGGTTGCCGATTAAGTAACACCACAGCGGACAGTCAAGAGGTCTTCGTTTGTTAACACCTATTGAGGTTAGCATACTCCCGACTCTGTCTCTGTATTTGAAACCCTACATCCCAGTATAAACCTATTATTGAAACCCAACACTCGTGTTACTTTGTTTATTATATCTTGTACGAGATATAACAGTTGTAATACCTAAACTCTTCAGGGAAAATTTGTGTGCATTTTTTCACAACTGATGAAATAACGGATTTGAAAGAATGTGCAGTGATACGAACAGCAACATTTTTATTTAAATATCAAAAAATAATACAAAAAGCATAAAAAATATTTAACATCTAACAAAAATATTGACTCTATTGTCTCAATAAACCATTGTGTAACCATTATTGTTGATTATAGCCTTTAATCATTTTTGATATTTCCTTACAAGATCATTACACTTGCAGATAGATCTTTTTCCCCATTCTTCCTTGGCAGTAGATTCTAGTTCTTCCAAATTCGAAGGGTTTCCTCCTCTTACGTTTTTCTTCAAATATACCCATAAATCTTCAATGGCTTTTAGCTCAGGACTTTGTGCGGGGTACGCAAATACCTTAATTTTGCAGTCATCAAAGTATTTTGTAACAATTCATGCCGTGTGGTTAGGTTCATTGTCATGTTAGAATGTCCAGTATGGCCTCAAATACAGCTTTCAAGCACTCCATTTTATATTATTTTTAAGAATAGCCAAATACTGTTCTTTATCTACGATACCCTGCATTCTCAGTAGTTCTCCTGGTCCAGAAGCAGCCAACATTCTCCAGGTCAGAATGCTCCCACCGACGTGCTTAATTGTAGGGAGGATATTTTTTGATTTATGAGTTTTGTTCATTTACTTCCATACATAACGGGAGTTCATGTGACCAAATAATTCAAGTTTGGTTTCCCCTGACCATAAAACAGAATTCCAATATTTATTTCCATGTTCTACATGGTTTCTAGCATAAGCTAATCTGTATCTTAGACGTTTAGCCTCAAGCAAGGTAATTGTCTTGGACGACAAACTTGAGATCTCGCTCGATGAAAGCATCTAGTGACTGTCTTCATAGATACATTCAAAACTGATGTCCGTATATTTTTGACAATATCCTTTGTCGTTAGGTGAGGATTCTTCGAGACACCGCTGGGAAATTTCTTCCCATTCGATCAGAAAGTGTTCGTTTTCCAACAGTCCTTAATTTATTCTCAAAAGAATGAGCCTCGTTGTATTTCTTGATAGTGCTACAAATTGCCGATCTATGAACATCTAAATAATTGGAAAGTCTTGTATATTCATCACCTCGATTCTATGCATCAATGATCTTCGCCGTGGTAGCAAACGAATGAGTTATAACGGTACGTACTACTCACATATTGTTTTCTTCTTTACTTTTTAGAATGTTATAGAAACAGATCAATACGGTTTCATTTTCAAAGGCGGATGTATTAAATATCAAATTAAGAAAAAACATTACAATTGCTATGGAGCAATATTTTATAATTCCCATAAACAGGGCGAATAATTTTGGACAGCGCCAATTTGTAGCAAAATCTATAATTATGAATATAACAGGCTGAAAGTTGTACAAATTTCATTATTTATTGAGAATTGATACAGAACCAACTATTCAGTAATTCATTGCAAATATTCGTATTTTCTTAGAAAATATGCAAATATTCAGGTGAGGGCGAATAATTCTGTCCACAACTATATATATATATATATATATATATATATATATATATATATATATATATATATATATATATATGAGATATTTACTAACAAATCTGTCATATTAAATTTGACACCTTTTATTTGGATCGTTTATAAAAATGAGTTAAGAAAAATATATACAATTTGTAAATAATGTGTTTCTATCGGTTGGACTTGAATTATTGGAATTCGTTCGACTGTCATACAAATTTGATAGAAAAACATTACGTTATGCATCTGTCGGTTTTATGATGTGCTTGAAGAATGAATCTCTGTAAATTACAAATGAACAATATATCTGGCTGACAATTATTCTTATGGAAAATTCTCGATAAATTCATGCAAAACTAAATTAATTTCATGAGGGATTTACTATTATTTTTCTTATATTTTATTGATAGGGATCATATTAAAATTGTTTATCATCCAGTGAGATACACAACATCAGTGATAAGGGATTGAATAAATGATGAAATCTTTGATGTTCTTCTCTCCTTACATTCAGATTAGATTCTCTATCAATTTTTTGTTCGTCATAGTTAATTTTGATATTCGCTGAATATCTAGATGTTACATGAATAATACGTTGTTCCCTTTACCAGACGTCGTGCAAGAACTTCTTTTTTTATAGCTACCTGTTGCTATGAGTGTATCAATACATAACATATAAAAGCGCGTAATACCAAGTATGCCTAAGTATATAATATATATATATATATATATATATATATATATATATATGCATAAAACTGGAAATGCAACGATGTAGTTTTACAATGCCTACTTTGAATATGATCTAATTTCTTGTCATTATTATTCAAAAATGTAAGAAGTAATAAGACGAACTGTAAAGAGTTCTATTCCCTTTTGTACATCATTCCAATGATCAGCCAACCTAAAAAAAAAGTATTTAAATTTTAATCGATATAACTTTTGAGTTACGTAAAAATCTCGTCATGTATGTGAAATTATCAGGTAAAGCCAAATTTATGAATTATCCAATATTCCCAGTATGTATGCTAATTTTAATAAGGTTCAAATCTAATTTCTTTTTGATTTGCTGTGCTTTCACATTGTTTTAGATTTTGTGCAAGCATATCCGGAATTAGACCAAAGACTCCAGTTCTTATGAGTAAGACAGTCTCATTTGTATTGGATTCAATTACGAGCATCCAACATTTGATGAAAATTTTATTTTTTAATTCACATCCTCCGGCATGAAACATGAAAGAGGTTCTCTTGTAAATTATTATTAATCTTTGACTAGTAATTTTTATCTTTTAGATTTTTTGTCTTATCATTACTGTTTTATAATTTCTCGGATCATAAAGAAAGAGTAAATCTATGACGAGATTGGAACTACCATCCTTTGGCTCTTGGAAGGTTTCCGTTCCTGATGAGTTGACTTCACGAAACTAATTAAAAAAAACGTTTATACACACCTCAAAAGAAGTATGGTACCAAATTTAGTGATTGAAAAAAGAAACACAGCTATATAATTATATTTGATGTTTTGTGTCGCAATCGGTAACGAGTCTGTTCCTGATAGAGAGATATCCATATGAAAATGACAGTAAAAAATACGTATTTTCAGTTAATGGTCATGTTACAACATTATATCACTTAAGAATGATATGATTACAAATTGGCATCATTTTTAAGATTATTTAATACCTGTACTGACACCTCATTGTTGGAAATAATATTGATATTCAAATAATTATGTTTTCATGAAACGCAAAATAATCATTTTCACTTACAGCTTTTCTTCATTTTAAGAGGCAATCTACATATGTTTAGTTCTAAATATTAAATATCTTCCATCTTTCTTATTCAGCTGACGCTTTTATTAACCACTCTCAAAATAAAAAAAAATAAAGTTAATATAATTTCATCGCTTGCTCAGACGTCACGTTTGATGCTGAATGTTTTGTTGGATGATGAAAAAGACAAAAAAAAGTACAAAGTATTTTACATTTTCTCATCGACGTCAACAGATATTTTTCCTGTCCTTTAATTACAGGGAGCTATTAGCAAACACTGACTACCAATTAACATATAAATTGAACGACTCGGTTAGCATTAATAATTTTGGATCAATCTGCCTTGAACTCAGGACACTGAAGATGGCTGAATTGATTTTGACAAATATAACGATAAACATGTATTTTCAGTGCAACAGTTAAAACGTACTTTTTGTATCGTTCGGACATTTCGTCTTCATTTTTGTTTTAGAATTACTCGATGTTTTTTTAGATCACATTTTGTTGCCATCTTCTCATTAATAATATTTAGATTCTATTCTTTTTTCGCTTATTCACAATTTTCCATTTTCATTTACATCTTTTTTATTTGTTTCTAGACATGATCTTCCGTTAACGTTTTGCCTTCGTTTGATAATTTTTTTAATATCTTCTCTCAATTTCTTTTATTTTTGTGTAATTAGATTCTCATCTCTGGCGGTCATTGCTGTTGCAATTACTGACACATTTTTTTAAAAAAGTTATTCTCTCTTCAAGTAGTTATTTTCGAAAACGAAATCATTTCTCTTGATAAATCATTCGGGTTTTTATTATTCCTTTCGAATGTTTATAATTTCTTCTTTTTCCATTTTAGCTTTTGCATATTATATTTATATTATATATATATATATATTACTTAAGACTAAATTTCTATTCATTCAGGCGTTTTATATTTTGTAAAATTAGAAAATCCCGTTATTTATATATATTATTTTTTGTTACTTGCCTTTTGTTTTTCTGTTTAAATTTGCGCCTCGTATATTCAACTCGTATATACCATCTTTTTCCTATACTTCTTCCTTTCTCCATTCATTTTCAGTAGGACTAATGGAATTACTACTGATCATTGCCGATAGACCCACTAAGCACCCGTCATTTCGTGCGTTTATCTATTGCACAGAAGGATCTATTAATCATAAGAATGGATATATATGTGTAAAACTGTCGAAACTTTTCATTGAGAAGTAAATGGAGAATTCATGCGTTAATATTCAATATAGTTTTCGTATTATATTAAAGATTTCTAATAAATTGCATAATCGGACATAATATATCAATATTATGGATCAAAGACACTCCTAAATATAATCATGTGTTATTTATATTAAAAACCGTTTTTATCACATTACATTAAGGCGTATACATGTAAGCACTTATTTGCCTACTCAACTAAACTATACGTTTTCTAAATGGAGGAAACATCGAATATACATGAATGAGATCAATATATATCGATTAAGCGAAGAAATAACTGTTTGAATATAGAGTGCTTAAATATTATACTATAACTGATTTGATTGCATCAGCGATTTTTATTTTCTTCCATCGATTAAACATGAGTAAGCCTGAATTAGATAATATCAAGATATAAGCGACCAAAAAATACATTTTGGTCGCTAAATTATTTTAATCTAAAGAAAATGCAATTGTAAGCAACAAATAATTTCACAAATCTTAACTAAATTTTTCAGCGCCTAAAGCTAATAAAACATAAAGAGAGAGACGTGCATGTTAACTAAGAATTAGAAGATAAATACTAGCATACGTGTGTACATACGAGTACAGTGGTTAAGTACAGATTTTAACTGAGATCTGAAAAAAATATGGATGGATTTCTTTGTACTTCATTATAGATTCCCGGTGATTCATTATTACTATTTTTTTTCTTTATTCCGTTTATGTTGTGTTGAATCCAAATAGACTTTGATGCTAACTGAATAGTTGTGAAAAAGATGTTCGAATTCAAAACGATACAGAATCATATATTTTGTATTAATATGTTTCTGCGGTCTTGGATAAACATATTTCGTAAATTCATTTTAGATTCAAAACGGAATAACAATGATAATAAAAAATAGACACCGTAATTTATTTCATCATCCACTCAGCATTTTACAAGAATTGTATTCAACACTCAATTAATTTCAATTAGGTTCTTACATCTGTAAAAAAAAACGAGCAAAATATAAGCACGTACGTCGACACAAAAATATTATTTATCATTTTTATTTTTTTTTATAAAATATACTTGGCAATATATGACACAAGGACGGCTTGAAATATTAAGAAATGTTGTTTTATATGGAAAATATATTCAACGTCTGCTTAAAACAGGTTGCGCATGCGCATAGAGAAAGTGTTCACACTTTGGAGTATAAGGTTTTTTAACTTGTGCAGCAAGATGTTTCTAATAAAACTATGTGACATGGCAGGATGTAAAATTGGTGGGTCCAACCATCACAGCGTATGTAACGTATATGACATAGAGCTGATGTGTAATTCAGAAAGAGACCAGAAAGAACTATTAGAGAAATTAGTAGACCAAGTCTTAACCATGAATTGTAGGAATAAAGAAGGTATGATTTTCAGCGAAACAAAAAGTTCTGTTTTAACTATCGAGGCAGTAAAATTGATTGAATAATAATTCGAGATGACA
Organism: Acanthosepion pharaonis; assembly: GCA_903632075.3. Lineage (NCBI taxonomy): Eukaryota > Metazoa > Mollusca > Cephalopoda > Sepiida > Sepiidae > Acanthosepion > Acanthosepion pharaonis. The sequence goes on along the minus strand of CAHIKZ030005152.1, from coordinate 618,716 downwards.
ACGTGTGTAACACAGTCATTCAAATGAACAGCGTGTAACGTCTTTATTTTGATAAATGGATGATGGGATCACAAGGAGAAATTGGCGTGATTAAGGGAAAGTTTTAATTCTATCAACAAAAACAACAAATTGCCAGAAACTATAGTCGCCACTGGCTACAAAGAATATATATATATATATATATATATATATATATATATATATATATATAAGCATTGAAGTTACATTCAGTGGCAACAGACTGTTTTCATACTAAACGCAATCCTCAGGTCATCCTTTGGAATGGAACGGTCTGTCGCTTCTGAGTGTTAACTTCAATGTTTATTTAGATTTACATAAGCTGTCTCTCTGATATTGAGTACTTTATCCCATAAATGTAGCATAGTAGCATACCTTAAAATTATATATATATATATATATATATATATATATATATATATATATATATATGTGTGTGTGTGTGTATGTGTGTGTGTGAGTTTTTGTGTGTATGAATATAGATAGAAAGATTGAACGACAATTACAGTATATAAAATGTTCATGAACGCTTACAGCATATCTTTTTTTAAATAATCATCTTTTCTCAGAGTGCATCATATGATCATGTATTGTAGGGAAGCGTTTAAATTAGCTATTCTTATATGTGTTTCTCTCCTTGTTTTAATGTTGTGTAGGATTCTTATGGTTTCACTCGACCTGAAGTAATGTTTTCGGAATATGAACTAAGATGAAAGTTTAAATAATGAACACATCCTTCGGAATAGAGTAATAGGAAAATCACTTCATCATTGTACTGAGAAATATTAGAAGTGGTTTTGATAAACAAAAGCGTGAAAATGATTGATTTGTCTTGAGGTTCAATTGAATCTTAATCAAGTAAGCCTCAGACAACATAATTGACGTTAACAAAGAACAAAACATAATTATAAATATAATATTGCGCTCAACAAGGCTAATACATTTTCTTACACTTCTGATGGCTGTCAAATCGTTCACGTTTCTATTTGGGATTCTTATGATTTATGCAAACTTAGATTTTTCACGTTTTAAATCAGCTTCATCAGACGCGGAAGATATAGTTTTTTATTTGTAAATGATATTTTACATACACACCTTTCATCCGAGGTGATTAATCATTAATTTTGATGGAAGGTAAATGTATCATTTTTCTATCAATTATAGTCACTGTAGGAAGCTCAATATATTTTAAGTTTTTTTTTCTGTTAGGTCAATATTTAAACACCTATCCGTCTAGAATACGGACATTTTACACTGTCATTTTCCTAATCAATATATTTTTAAAACCAGTTTACAAATTCGAAAGTGACTTTTTCAAACAGTCATTCTTCTTATTATTGTAACTAATTTACTTACATGATCGAGAGTTAATCCAACTTTGTAGGAGAAAACCGTCTGTACAGTACAATGACTAAATATTAAGAGCAACACCTCCACGCACCTTTACACGATCTCTCTCTCTCTCTCTCTCTCTCTATATATATATATATATATATATATATATATATATACTATAATTATTTTCTTTTTTAAAAAATATGATACCATTGCGATACAGAAATTTCTATTTCAAAACTGAAACTAAAGTTGTAAATTTATAAAAATTAAACTTAACATCCATAGCTTCGTTCCATTGTCTAGCGATGTTAGGAAAAACTTTCTAAAAAATTTACTTACTTTATAAGCACAGACAATCTAAATATTTTGAGTTGTTAAGGTTAAGGAAAATTCATTCTTTTTGGATTAGCGATGGTTTGGTTTTAATTAAACTAAACAACTTATACATCCAATGTATGCTACTTACAAAGTCAGGTTAAGTTTAGGTGGGGTGGGGGTGCCTGCTCATAAACATAGATATCCTTTATTCAGCGAGTCGTTTGGGTTCTCAATGACAAAATATTTTGGCATTTTTATTTATCCGCTTAATTCATAATTTTATACACGAAGATTTTCTAGAAAAAGCCCATTTAAATAGATGTAAGTCATATTTTTAATATTTTAAGTTTATTCCTACAGATTTAACGTACTATTCCTCCTAATAACTAATAGACTGTATGATATTTTTATAAAAAATATATTAGAAATCAATTACTAATAAGTGATCAAATATAAAAATATGTTTCATCTCTTTTCTTTTTTATTTTATATTATTTTTTTCAAAAATTACTTAGGAAAAATATTTGACAGTGCCTACAAAAATATCTATTTCATTTCTTTGATTTAGCAAATTTTTATATTTCAGAATCATAATAATGTATCATTTTTCATATATGCACAAAGGATTTGGGCCATTTAAGGATCTACAATTTCTAGAATTTTTTATTAATTTCCATTTTACCGTTAGTGTTTTACTGGTTTTTTTTTAAGTGCCAGAAATATTTATACTGGGATGTTTGATTACGGCATTTATTATTATTAAAGGACATTTCATGTTGGTTCCACCTACTTTTGAATTCATTTCGTGTGCATCCAATGCAAAATTTAACCATGTCTTGATCTTCAAGAGATAAGATATTGCATTGATATATTACTGATTCAATACGGCATTTATTATTAAAAACACAGTTTTGAGGATATTTACAGTTACATAAGTTTTCTTTATCTTCATTTCTCTTTAATTTAGGATCTATATTTTTTTGATTTTTGTATAAGTGTTTATTCAAGATATTAGCATTATGTTTCTTAATAATCGTTTCTAAGTTTGTAGTACAACTTTAATTAATTAGGATATTTTTATTAATATTGTCCTGAGTTTACATTCTCAAAGAAATTGTTTATCAATTAATGCAAGTAATTTTTGTCCTATTTCTTATCATATGGTTATATGGGGATGTATACAAATAATGTTTCTATTTTTATTTTTTCTATGGTGTCCAATTCCATTTTTTATATAATTGAGTTTTGGGCATTTGTAGCCACTATTTTTTAGAACTTTATTATAGAAATTACTATGTTCATAGAATATTTTCTCAATTTGCTGTACTTATTCTTTTTTCAATAGATGAAGGTATAGGCTTAATTATAGATGGAGGATGATTAGACTTAGGGTGTATATACAAAGGATTAGTATTGGGCTTTTTGGAAGATAATATGTCACTTAAGATAACGTTGAATGAAAAAATATAATTTTTATTTAAGGACAATATTTTATGGCTGAACTCTCTAACGAATATCCGAGAAAGACAAATTAAATTTATATCACCAATTTTTTATGTCACCTATTTTTAAATTATTTTATATTATATTTTTATGTCACTAGATTTATGGTGCCTATATTTCAAAAAATCTTTAATCTCGTTCTATAGTACGATTTCATCTGAAGTTTCGTCATATGCATTGTGACTTTATATTACCAACTATAATTTTGTTATATACTCTCTCCCGTACTCTTTGAAAATTAATGTACTAATATAAAGATATCGTTAATTATATTTTGACATTATGTAAAGAGAAAATTGTTTGTCTGTAATAGCAGAAGTGGTTATATTTTTTTCAATATAAACAATTATATCATGTCGGATGATATATTGTCTTTGGGATTATTTAAATCCGGAACATATGTTTGGATTGTAAGAATTTTTTGATAAGAATTGTTTATCGTACGGGAACCTTTATTTCAACGTGATATTGCCGTAAGCCTGCAGGACGTTAAAACCTGGAGTAAGATTCTTTAACTATTTAGAAACAATTAATGAACTTGAATTTTTCAAACTCAAGTGAATTAAATATTTTTATCGTGGTGGAGACATGGTCGAGTTTAGACAGGGAAGGGAGAATATTAAAATTTATTTTTATTATTATTTTTGTTACAATACTTAATATTGAGGAGGAGGGGGATATGGATCAAACATTGACACTATTATTCACTACCCTCTATGTTACATTATATAAGCTTAATGCTGCCCTTCAAAAGTGTAAATTTTAAATTCATTTTTTTCTTTTCACCTTTGAAAGTGAAGTCTGAAGATACAGAGAAAAACTAAAATTATCTGGTGAAATAAATTATAACTAATGGAGCCTCAAAGTGGTCTGTTTTTTCTTTAAATTAATATATATATATATATATATATATATATATATATATATATATATATATATATATACAGGTAATAAATCCGTTGGTAAATTTTAATATTCTCCCTTCCCTCTATAAACTTGACCGTGTCTCCACCACGACAAACATATTTTATTTACTTGTGTTTGAAAAGTTCAAGTTCATTAATTTTTTCGAAATAGAAAAGAATCTTACTCCAGGTTTTAACACCCTCCAAGTGGATCCTAATAATATAGAATATTAAAACATCCAGAAAAAAGAGCTCAATGTATTTATTATAGCAGGGCATATAAATTGCATAATAGAGAAATGCAAAATTACATCATGAGTATATACTATTTCATCTAGCCTTATTTAAGTCGAACAATGCTAGCGCATTGACGCTAGTTGAAGTAGTCTATTCTCATGAGGTAATGTTGTATTTCTCATCATATATATATATATATATATATATATATATATATATATATATATATATATATATATATATATAAAATTAACAATGAATGAGCTTCCAACCTGTCGGCAAGTAATATATAACTCGTCAAATTATCGGTGAGCAATTTCACAATCAACCATTAAATCTTAAGTTTACTCATCTTCTGACACAGATTTTAATGTACTCTCTTACGACTCTTAAATTGTAAACACGCCTCTTACAGAACTTTTCCCTTAAACGCTAATATTAAGATACTCTTCTTTCCGATATTGTGACCAATGATATTTGTATTCTTCAAAGCCTACCGGGTCTAAAATAACGCCTATGTTAATTAATTCTTTTGGTTTTCGTGCGTTGCTGCAAAACGTTTGGGATTCTAAAAAGAAATTGTTCTGAGAAATGATAACACGCGTATTTGCCTTCCTTCCAAATGCAGAGATCCAGCCTACATTGTAAGAGATAAGTAAAATTCGTGACATTCTGTTAATGATAAACATCAATTTGTTGTATCAGTTTAAGTATATACATACTTACCTTATTCCATGGGCAGTTATTAGCTTCTTTAATTAGGTAGGAATGTGTTTATTCAAATTCTTTTATGTCTAAAATATTGGATTCTTTTGTTCACAGTTTTTTGAATTCTTACAATTACTCTCTTGTGTGTCGCTGCCACCGTGATAAGCAATAGAAAACTGATAATTCACACCGTTTGAATAGAAGTTCAAATTCATTTTAAATTACTCGCTAAACTAAAATCAGATTAAAACATATTAATGCACAGTCCAGTAGGTTTAATTAATTTACTTAAATGATCCGAATTTACTTCCAAATGATTTAATTTTAATTGATGTATAATTATTACCGAAGGTTTGATTTGTGTATTTTAAAAATTAAAATGATCTTAGAAGTCCATAGAACATTCTAGACCGATAATAAAAACAAAGATAATTGTTAGAACGATAAAAAATATATGAAAAATTTGGAATAGAATTCGGCTGAAAACTGAAAAAGATATGGATAGAAAATATTTTAATTAATGCTAACGGAATTTGTACTGAGAAATCTCTTTTAGTGGAGGTATTTTGCTATTGCAAAACCTTCTTAAAAGAAACGTACGTTTTAATCAATTTCTATGTCCTTGAATTCACGACAAAATTAAAGATACCGAAGCGTTTGTATGTACCAGTGAGCTGACGCATAAAATGTGCTTAGCTATGTACTATGTGAAGAATGTCTAAAAGATAGAGACGAATTCAAAGGAGGAATGTGCTACAACCAACAAAATGATTAGAAAACCAAAATAAAAACACAAATATTCGAAAAAAACTTATAAGAATCTTGAATCTTTTTGTTGGATGTTTCTCGTAATTCTTCTGACAACATAAAAAATCATTAGATTTCAACGAATCATCAGTCAGTCAGTTATGTTCCATGCGTTATACAAGCTTAGGCGATCATGTATCTTTCGATACATGACTGACGTGACGCATCTTTGTTTGCCACGATTGCATGTAAGCAGAGATGTCAATGCAATGGTTCCAGAAGCAAAATATACACGCCGTCCAATGAAACTAAAAAGATACTGGATACTCGGCACATTTTCGCAGAAAAAAAAACATATATTATCTTTTTATGTTTGATAGATATTCCTTTGTGCCTGCCCTCATCTTGTGTAAGAGGGTTTTTATTTCGGCGTTTTTATGAATTTTCTATAAATACATTGTAGTATATACAATTTAAATATCCACCGATAATAAACCATTGTAGCTATTTTAATCTTAGAATCATCTTGCTGTATTTTAATCGATACTGCCAGAACCACCTCATTAAAGTACTTTTCAAAGCACTGTGTATTCACTAAACCTGAAGTCCCTCTGCATGCAGACTGTTTGCTTCCCGTACATAATATACATTATCTGATAACTTTCCCGTATTTATCAAGCTTTCATGTTCTTCAATGTGGCGCAACAAATGTCTTCTGTAATCTGGATTATTCTTAACATTCACTGCTCGCTCTGATTACATTCTGATGGAAAATTGCATTTCTTCATCACTGCTATGAATAAAGCACTATTGTCCTCATATAACTGGTCGAATACTGCTAGGAACTCAATTCATTACGAATTTTATCAGTTTTGTCATGTAGCACACCAATCTGATAGTTCATTGACATTTTCAATCTCATTCGCATTTCGCTTCTTCAACGCTGAATGATGATTGGCCATACGGAGGTCCCTTGCTATTTCGCCACTCTCATATATTTATTTTATCACTTTAATAATCTTATCATTCTTCAATTTGTCTTAGCATCTCTATTAAAAGCACGACTGATTTTAATGTTTCGATCCTATTTCTCAATACCAGTGATGATCCAACGGCATAATTTAATATTATACTTTGTAGATTTCTATCTATGGCACTGGAAGATTTATTGTTGAAATTTGATTAATGCATGGAATAATAATGCAACACAAAATGTACTTAGAACAAAATGTATTGAAACAAGAAAGTGTACACAATATTTACATATAGTCTTTTGTATATTCCTGGTAAGACCGTTCCTGGAGAATGTGTTGACTGAGTCGCAGTCGGGCAGAGTCTCTGGTTGAATCTCTTGATTCCTCCCTCTCTTCCCGGTACCAACCATATTTATATAGTCGTTACTCCACTATGCAAATTAGGTGGATCCTACCCCAACATTTATGATATGTATAACTTCCATCTCTGTAGTAATTCAATTTTAATTGCTATTGTTAGCTCTGTGCATATAAATCCTGCTATATATTTCATCTTTCTTCTTGCCCGCTATATATATTTTGTAGACATTTGCGAATTGACAGCTCTTTTCACGTGATTCCTTTTCCTTCCATGCGCTTAACCAGATGTGTTTGTTTAAGTATTATATATTATGCACCATTTATTTGTAGCCTATGTCATCTATCGTCAACTTCTGTTTTCTTGCCATTAATTCTTTGTGATGGCTTATTTTATCCTTGTACCTCTTGCTTCCCTTAAAGCCTTTACTTTGAATATTTTTATCTGTTCAAAGATTTGTGGCTGTATATGTTTACGAATGAGATTGATGGAGAATTTGTCGTATATTTAGGCATTACTTTGCAATTCTTTTGTGTTCTTAGATTTTGTTTTCACCTTAATGCGATCACAAGATTCGGGGCCGGGTATGTTTAAGTAAGTAAATCTACATATCAAGATATGAATATTCCTAAACAATTCGCTGTGAGCCATTTTATTTGCTCATCTTAAGTGATGCACGTCCATAATTACAAAACACTGTTTTGATGTTCTCTGGCATTTGGTATTCTTGTATGATTTATCTCCCCAAAACATATGCCTGAGATGAATTTAAATGTTTGTAAAAAATATTTCGACAGTATTGTTAACCTGAGAATACCAAGAATATGGCATCATTTGTATTGGAAGGATTTGGAAATCTGTTTGATTTAAGTTTAAAGTTACAATGTTTTGAATCTTCTTGGCATTCTCGCATTTCGATTTTGTTTCAATAACAAAATATATATGAATACATATGACCGTATTCACGCAAAAGTATGGATCTAGACATAGAACAATTGCATCATTCTAAATTTTCAACGTCTGTTGCCACAGTAGAGGCTTCTACCCGGATCTAGCAATATGAAAACACTGTCCACCAATATTGAATTGTAGAGGTTTCATTCTGCTCATGACAACTTCTTCAGAAGTCTATTTCTCACCTCTACTATGCGTATGATCAAACATTTTAAAGTCATAACCTTTATGTACTACCGCAGCAGGAGTCATTGAGCTTTCTGGTGAAATATAGTCTGACGGAGCAAAACTCTCTACAAAATGGTTTTGAATTTAGAGCTTTCCCTTTTTGCCACCCAACACTATAGGACGCGGTCTCTCTTTGCTATTTACCCATAGCTATATATATATGCACGCGTGTGTCTATATGTGGATAAGTTAAATACATATGATTTCTTTAATGACTATGTTGCTAGAGCCGAGGATAATGACTATGTACTGTGGAAATTCTTATTTTATGTTAACGTTTATATGGATTCATTTAATTCTTGTCTTTAAGATAATATTATAATAAACATATTATATGTAAAAATGTAGAAAGGATAATGGATGATTTAGATGCTAAATTTTCAGTTGAATAATGAATACGAAGGAATAACTTTCTCTCGGAGACGTTGCCCATACAGCAACATATCTAAAAATGAATTTTACATTCTATTTTTAAATAATTATATGAAATTAATTATTATTTTATTAGAATTCATGGATTATGCAATGGAAATTTAAGCTAGAAGCTCAAGCAACGAAAAATTGTAACTACATATATTATGGTGCTAAGTTCAATATTACAAAGAAAAACAAGGCCGCAGTTGGAATTTTTAGAGATCTGGTCAATCAACCAAAATGTTGAAGTTCTCATTATGATAAATAATGAAAGCCGAAAATATGAAAAACTGTGAAACTCGTTTCGAGCAATTTATACACTGAAGACGCCAAAACCAAGCTAAAATAGCGGGTGCAAAACCCAATTTGCAGCAATAATTATACCAATGGGACATAGAGCCCTAAAATAATAAAATTTGTCCCACAACTATAATTCATCACAGTTAGAACAAATTAATCAGACTTGGAGCCCAAAGAAATTAAATGGATCTAATTAAAACATAATAAACGCTTAAGAAAATAATTCGAAAATACAGGTTGCGGTGGATAAATTGTCGTCTAAATGACGCAAAAATGAAAACAATATTGAGATCACCTTTTAACATATATATTTACCAACATTACACGCAAATATATTGAAATAATAAAGAGTACATTTATTCAATAAAATCGCCACTTTAACGCTGCCACTCTTATGGACAGTCTCCTTGTTTAAGTTGTTGGCATAATTCTTGCCTTCAGTTAATCTTTCGTGTCACAAGGGTTTTTTTTTGTTCTCTCGCTCAACTGCGCCACACAAATAATAATCAAGGTGGTTGCAATCTGGGAGGTAGGAGGCCCGATGTAAGGGATGATGTCTGAAATTATCCGAGGACCATAACTGTGTTCTCCTGCTTGTGTTGCATGGTACGGAGTTTTGTTACCAGCCATAGGGTTTTCCAGCAGCCACCCTCTTGACCAAGGGTAGCACTACCCCCTCACAATGTTCGTATTAGTTCCTCCGATGCGACTACCAAAGAGTACAGCAGTGCTTTTCCAAATTTCTGGCGGAGAGAAATTCATCATTGTACTGTTTTTCTCACAAACGACGACCAACTGAACTTCCTATAGTGTGCAGTCGATAAAATCAAAAACAAACAACGCCCATGCGCAAAATTAAAAGTATAAAATGGCGATAATTTACTCATCGTACTCTGTGTTATAATCTGACCATTTCTGAAATAACGCCCGTATTAGAAGTGATGAAATATCAGACATATAGTACTTCAAAATTTGTGAACGGTTATGCTTGATAAACGAATGCAAGAAATCAAAGGTTGTAGCAGTAGTATCACAGATAAATATATTTGTGTATTTTTGAGATTTGGACGAAAACTATTTTGGCAAGGACGAACATCAACTTATTGGATGAGTAGATTAACAACATTAAGTTGTACAGAAAATACTTATTATATCATAAAGTGTACGCGTGTGTGACTAGGGCCGGAAAAGCTTTATTAATATCACATTGAACATTCATTATAGTGTGATGTTTCAGTGTCCTTTCGAGCTGAGTTTGAGGCACGAATAGAATTCACCAGAATTTAAAGATGAAAACGAACCAAATGGAAAATAAAATGAAGACAAAAAAATGGAAACGGCCAAGTATGACTAGATCTGCTTGAAGTGTGACATCAGAAAATTCGTAGACATAAAAAAAAACAACTAGATTGTCAAATTTACGACATAATATGCCGTTGAATAAATGTCAAGTCTGAGTATCACGGAGAAATAATCCCTGAAAACGACTGTATTTCCCACGTGATTCTGGCGCGAATGCCAAGGAGTACAACATGCCGTTTCCAAATCATCTGGTGGAATGAACTGCGTCATGGTTCTCTTTTTCTTACAGACAATGCCTATCTGATCCTAATAACTGTGCAACCGACAAGATTAAAAACAAACAGCAAGCGAAATTAAAATATAAAATGGCGACAATTCACCCAACGCACCCTGTCCTAATGATACATGAAATCCAACCAAATCTCATACTAAGATTACATTATGGAGCACAAGTGCAATAAGCCGAAATAAAAAAAAATCGAGGCGAGGAGACGTATCGTTTCCCGAGATCGAAACTATACTCCAGAAGCTGAATTTGCCGAAAGTCTCAAAACATAAAAATACACACACACACACACACACACACACACACACACACACACACACACACACACACACACACACACACACACACACACACACATCCCAAAGTGCAAGTAAAACTAAAGAATGATCTTATGCCAATGTTATGTATATATCAAGCCGAAGTTCCATGATTAGAATCCTGTGTTAATCATTTAACAGACCACGTTAATGTTAAATTAATCAAAACAAATGATTGACGCCGAACCTGTTGCGCACATTACTCAACGTAGCAAGTTCTACTGTGGCATCAGCCTACACGGATTTTAGGAAGAAAAATAAAATCCAAGTGTCATATAACACAAAATAATAAACGATGAGAAAAATTGATATTTGCAGAAAAGGAAGAAGACCAAGCTAAATATGTCCATAACATTTATACAGTAGATACATGTATTTACATATTAGAATTCAGTTGTCTTTGTTGTGGCTATGAAGAGACCAGTAGTTCGATTGTTCAAAGTAATTTTTCGCACATGACTCTACAATGTTCGAAGTTATTTTGTTGCAAGTGAGTCAGCAACGTTCGAAATGATATGTACGCCAATATACGTGTAAATGCAGCACATGTTAATAAAACATGTGTGTAACTGCTGACTGCGTGCGATAGATGTAATTAAAAAAAACAGTGAACAGGCAGAGTATATGATAATTACTTTTTGTCGTAGCGTTATATGTAGAAAAATCATCGCTGATATATGCGTTGTCATGGTAATGTGTGACATTGTTTTTAATCGACTAGTTTGGTTCGCTGACTGTTCAGCTCACTTTGGTTGACGAGACTCTTTTATGGCCTATGATTAATCAGTGATCGGCTCCCGAATGTTATCTGAATTTTCCGCAGGAAAGTACTTAGTAAACCAGACCCTGATATATTTGTAGGTCAATTTAAGTTCAACCGTGCAGACATCATATAGAGCACATCATATCAGGTTCCAGAAACAAATTATTTAATTTTGGAGCCGTGTTTATACATAATTATGAAAGGTTTTTCGTATCTACTTAATTTATTTGTAGGCATCTCTTAGTACTTCACTTATTGACCATAAAATATAAGAGTTTATTTCCTATACTACCATATCTATGAGAGGAAGGGGTGTAAAAAAACAAAAATATTGATTTCAGAACTTCCCGACATCAATGCATGAGATTCGTAGAAAATGATAAGGGTCATAATTTACAAACAGTCAAAGCCAATTCGAAAGCAAAAGAACGTGGCTCCCACGAGTTCTAAAAAAATTAGGATTCTAAATAGAGGCAAAATGCCTAAGACTTCCTTCATAAATGAGCAAAAATAAGCTCATCCCGTTCGCTTCAGATAATGCTAAGATCGTTACAATAGAGGTTGCTTATAATACACGTTAGACAACAATGGCCCTCCCCTACCTGACTTCGATCTCTCATAGAGCATAATCTTTGCGGTATCTCTGTCTCGGCTTTGAAAGTTTCCATATTTTTAAAGACTCTAAGAAAGCGACTATTTATGATACAAAATTTAGCACAGACAACACAATTCTTGGTGAAATTATTTAAGCAATTCTTGAAAGAAATGGTTCCAAGACATATGAGATTTGCCAGAGGCATGTCCACTTTGCAAGAATGTGGCTGGTCGCTCTACCTTTTTCGAATATCGCCTCATTAGCGCCAGCAAACTTTTTGAGATATGTCTGTCCTTTTTATGCTATATATTAGAGATCTGCCTATGAAATTTTTCAGATAATTAAGAAATACATATGTAGACGAAATCATGTGTCATAACGATTTATGGGAGAAGATTTAAAAATCTAGTTAACCAGAGTCTTATAACTGATCTCTCCTCTGACCTTGCTGAAATAGGTCAGTGAAGCTGGAACTGGCTTGTGACATTTAATAATCCAAATACCAAGCTAGTAACGGTTTGTCATTACACAACACACCATGCAATTTATCTCCAGTCATGGTAAACGGTTGTACCCTCCATATTCCGTTCATAGTTCACTGATGAGGAGGAGGTTCTACACAGAAAGTGTTTCCCTACACCTGCTACATGATGAAAGAGACCTTCGAAAAGATTCTCCCCCGATCACTACAATCTTAACCTCCTCATGTATAGGGACAACTAATTTCTAGAATACATATCCTCATACACCTTTTGATCATCTAACTGTATTCCGTTACAACGACCTTGGTATGCTTCTACCTTCAGAGGTTCATTTGGTGGACAGAAGTAAAAAAGAAAAAAACTGTTTGATATTTGTGTGTTTGCATGAAATGAATTGGGGATATCTATTTTTATGTAGATTATATATATATATATATATATATATATATATATATATATATATTCTTTTACTCAAGGTAAATAACAAAAAATCATGTCAGCTGGAAAGAAAAAAATCCAATAATAAAAAAAATCTTGAGGTATCTGGTGATCACAGACGATTGTAATATATAGACAAATGTAATTTAGGAGAAGAGGAAAGTGTCCATAACGCGTAGCTATAAAATTAAAATCTTTAGCATTTCTTTTCTTTACTTTACATTTAACTGACGATGTGAAAATATAACTTACGCATAAAATAGAAACCTCACGATAGAAAGAAGATATATTCACATATACGGCAGATAGATGCTTGCATGCGTATTTATGTTTGTTTCCGTGCATTTATATCATTATATGACTCTGTGTGTATGTGTGTACGTACGCGTGCGTGTGTGTTTGCGCGTGTTGTTTGTCTGTGATTGTGTGCGAAACAATGTGCGTTACTAAGTATGTGAATATGTTTTTGTGCCAGTGATTATACATATATTCAGAGGTGTCTGAGTATGTCTAATATTACATGAGTGTGAATGTGTTTTTGCTTCTGTAACAGTGATTCTTTGTGCTTGTTTAAATAACTTTGTGGGGGGGATTTCAGTTTTATTGGTATTTTGTTACGCAAGTTGGGACGAAGAGGCGTCGTCGGATGTTATTTCAAATTGAAAATCTGTAATGCCATTAAAAACTTTGGCTTATGTTGCAAACGAAAATTTCCATACAATTCCTTCTTTTGAATTTTTGCTTCCACTGCAAGTTGGCAATACATTCAAGAAAGAATTGTATATCTACATGTAAGACTTCATGTAATTTCACATATGAAAATCCCGTAAATTCGATGTCATCACGCATTAACATGAAACTGATGTTTTATATTGTAACGTTTCTGGAGAGGGAACTTATTGTTTATCTTGCTTTTTCCTGTCTACTGTGCGTTGCTGGACTTACTAAAGTTTTTGTGCATCAATTTTCTCAACTGATGCATATTTGCAGTCACTTTAATACGTACATACATGTAAGAGTACATAAATACATATTAAAATAGAAATATATTCATTTTTACAAGAATCTATGTCAGTCTGATTATATATATATATATATATATATATATATATATATATATATATATATATATATATATATATATATATATATGTATATTCGTCTACAGTAACTATCAAGAAACAAAACCGCCCAATCTGCATAGAGAGACACGGAACAGACGCATTCATATCTGAATTTCTGCTGATGTGTGCATAAATTTAACCACTGATAGAGAGTTAAAGTTATTTTTCTGTGAAAGCTGACGCAGAATTATTCAGCTATTTACTGACCTAAGGTTAGCCTGGCACAATGCGGAAAATACTGGTATATACTAGTCTCATATGTAACAATTCTACTGGAAGGAATCAATTTTAAATTTAGTCATTTAGGTTGGATGTAAGGGGGAAGATTACTGACTAAATATAAAATTCATTCCTAGATAGCTAGCTGGATAGATAGATAGATAGTTTATAATGGAATATCCGCTGAAGATATTCCATTAAATGACACACACACACACACACACACACACACACACACATATATATATATATAAATATAGGATAAAAAGCCAACAAAATGATACCAATATTGTCAATATAATTGGTGTTTATTGCATATTCCGATTTTGACTAAAAGAAGAACGAAGAGAGAAATTTTTAATGCTGGTATTTTCGAACACGACTTTGTCCTTTTTCTAAAAAACGAGAAATAAAGAGGAAGGACTTACTCTTTCGAGGAACATTGTTGGTTAGATTTCTCCCTGTGGAACTTATAATCTCTGTGTAAACCAAAATCCCTGTTTAATCCCTCAATGTTTGAATTCATTTTAAAAATAAATCTACGTCTCGCCACTCCTCTGTTAATGTCTGTAAAATAACTAATAATAAAAATATTAATGCAGAGTTAAGCATAGATTTGGTGAATCCCGGAAAACAGCTTATTTATTCAAACAATTGTAGGAATCACTATCAAGTCTCGGATATCATCTCAGATTTCATTAAGTTACAATTTTATCATCTGGTATGATTCAAATAATTACACATAATGATCAGAATGTTCGAGCAAATATCAGCGACGTATATGATGAGAAAGCGGACATATGGTAACGTAATGATTCTATTGGCTGGGAAGTTTAGTGTTGAGATTTTATGATAAGTTTTGATTCACCATTCTCGTTAGCAACAAATTTAAATTTTTCTAAATAAGGTTCCTTCTAAAGTCAACAACAGAATATATTGTACACTATATATATATATATATATATATATATATATATATATATAAAAGAAAGAGGTTGTAGTGGTTCCAACGAGAGAAAAGTATGTATATTAAAAAGAAGAGAAGAGAGGTGCCGCAAAAGTTTTTGGTTGTAATGTGGATTTATTTAGAAAAAATATTATGCTTTTGTTGAAACTTGATTAATGCATGGAATAATAATACAACACAAAATGTACTTAGCACAAAATGTATTGAAACAAGAAAGTGTACACAATATTTACATATAGTCTTTTGGTATATTCTTGGGAAGACCGTTCCTGGAGAATGTGTTGACTTAGTCGCAGTCGGGCAGAGTCTCTGGATTGGATCTCTCCTCGTCTTCCCGGTACCAACCATATTTTTATGGTCGGTACTCCACTATGTAAATAAGGTGGATCCTACCACAACAGCTTTGTTTTACATAATTTTACTACACGTGTTTCTGGTCTCGTAACCGTCTTCAGGTAAAAGCGGAGATTCTACGTAATATTAAAAACAATTAATTTTTTCTTTTGTTTTTCAATATTACATATTCTCGATATGAGACATTTTCTGTGTTAGTAATCCGAAGGTTCATAAAACAGTTAAGGTTGGTCCAAGCGAAATGATGAATTACTTATCGGCATTTTATCTTTTAATGTTTTACTGACCCCTATGTGTTCTTGGATCTGTTTCGATTTTTGTGTGTTTCTGTCAGCATGCGTGTATATATGCATGCGTATATTCCCCCTCCATACATATACTGTCTTACTACGAGGAATTAGTAAACTCATTTGTACATATACACGCATACACACACATACGCACATACACACCATCCCATAAAAAAACACACTAAGCCTAACAAAAATGCCGGCCCAAATTGAAATACAAGAAGACAAAAGAATAAACTTTACAAAGAAATACACAGAGATTGATAACAAATTATTAACAAAAATCAAGGAATTATGTACAAAAGAAACTCACCAATTCCTGTTTGAATTATGGGAGTCAAAATGTAAAAAAGAGGAAGAAAAATCTCGAATATTTTGGAAAGCAAGATAACCTGGTTAAAAGCATTACCAAGAAAAGAAAAAAATTGGAAAATGAGACAAAACAAAAAAATACAGTCCAAACTCACAAAAAACCCCAATACCCAACACAAAACAATCATCAGCAAATACAGAGAAACCACCCAACAGAGTCAAAACCCGAATCCCTACCCACCCCCACACACAAACAGACCCACAAGGTAAGCACTCTAACACATTCTACCATACGCAAACACATCCACAAACAAACTCACAAAGTGATTATCCTAACACATTCTACTACACACAAACACATCCACAAGGTAGGAACCCCAATACATACCACCACCACACGCATTCACACCCACATAAAAAATACAATTATGAACATACACTGAACAGCGCAAAAACAAACCTGTACAGACCACCACACCATAACACAAACAGACAAAGATCAGAACACACACACACATTCACTTAACCAACTCTTACAAATACCACCTAGCACAACAAACCAAACCTGACAACCATTACCTATATCCAGGAGTACAACCAGAATTTCACAAAAAGTTCTATTACACACAATCCACATACAATCCATACAAAAACAACAGACCTAGAAACATCTGGAACAGGCCCCCTAACAAAAGCAAACACACCTATATAGAGCCATCGAGAAACAACCCCAATTTTACCAAGTGAAACTCTCACTGGCTAGAAAACTCAAAATGTACTGGAAGAAGGTATCTCTTAGAAAACCCGAGATATATTAAAAGAAACAATCATTATTTTTTAGAAGCCCCAGTCCGAACAAGAAAACAAGTTTAGATGACACAAAACCCAAAATAATAAACCTATCTACATATACACTTACAAATGACGAAATCAACCTA
Source organism: Acanthosepion pharaonis (assembly GCA_903632075.3). NCBI lineage: Eukaryota > Metazoa > Mollusca > Cephalopoda > Sepiida > Sepiidae > Acanthosepion > Acanthosepion pharaonis. The sequence continues at coordinate 601,327 of CAHIKZ030005152.1, read as the reverse complement.
CTGAAATTGGGCCTAAAATTCTGCCCTGCTCCTAAAAGCAATATAGCAGACTTAAAAAAAGACCTTAAAGAATTTGTACGCAAATTGAGACTAAGAGAAATATTTAACAATAGCGAAATTATTACAGATGAGTCACTGGTAAAAAACAAATCCAATTTATTCCCAAACAAAAATAACAATACCAATAAGCTAAATATATTTTTTAAAAAACTCTGGAACCTCGACCTACAGGAAAAATCCAAACTATTCGACAACATGACATATAGACAAAGACTAGCCTTAGAGAACATTCGAAAAAATAATAACAATTATAAAAAAGCAGATAAAGGCAGCGCTATAGTAATCATGGACAGAACATACTATAAAACAAAAATTCTAGAAACACTAGAGGATAGGAACAGCTACAAAGTAATTGACACTAACATAGACAAAAACATTATTACAAAAATTACAAAACTCTGAACAACACATAATAAAATATTAACAAAAAAAGAGAAGGATTTCCTAATAAACTTTGTACCAAAAACAAGTAATTTCTACGGACTACCTAAAGTTCATAAATCGAATGAAATAAAAGCAGCTATACATACAAAAAATCTGAATACATTAGCATCCCAAACCCCAGTGACCTTACATTCAGACCAATAGTAGCAGGACCAGTCCCACTAGCAAAATCATTAACCTAATAGACATAATATTGCAACCATATACTAAACAAATTAAAAGCCACATCAGAGACGATATCCATTTCCTTAGCTGCATACCACAAAAGCAAATTTTCTGTGTTAGTAATCCGGGAACGCTTATGGCAACTTTTGACATTAGTAGCCTATACAGTAACATACCCCATGAACTAGGAAAAAAAGCGATCTCAATCTGGATTGAAAAATATCCAGAAATACTACATCCGAGATTCACTAAAGAGTTCATTATCGATAGTATAGACCTAATTCTAAACAATAACACCTTTGAATTTGACAGCAAAAACTATATCCAAACCCTAGGTACTGCGATGGGAACAAAAATGGCACCAACATATGCCACCCTAACATTAGCTTACCTACAAGAAAACCTCTATGAAAAGATAGAACAAATATATGGGGCAAATATATAAACCCAATTCACTAAATCTTGGAAAAGATACTTAGATGATTGCTTCATCTTTTGGAAATCCTCATGGAGTGATATTAACCAATTCCATACACTACTTCAAAACTTACACCCCAAAATCAAATTCACGCAAGAATATAATTTTAACGAATTACCATTTTTAGATATACTCATTAGAAATAAAAACAACCACATAATCACAGATATCTACCACAAACCCACAGACACCCAACAATACCTTCATTTCAAGAGCCATCACCCAAAAAGCTGCCTAAAATCCATTCCCTATTCCCTAGCACAATAGTGACTGATAAACATCTCCGAAAAATCCGCTTAGAAGAACTACATAAAACTCTCAAAAAACGAGGCTACCCCACAACACTAATAAACAAAGGTTTTGAACTCGCGAAAGAAATTCCTCTAGACCAACTTAGAAATAAAAAGAAACGTAACATGGAGCCAACTCTAGCATATGTCTCAACATACAACAAAAACAATCCAGAAATATTCACAGAAATTACAAAAAATCTAGACTTACTTAGCAAGAATAATAAACTGAATAATATACTAAAAACAACCAAAATAATTAAAAGCAAACGCCAATCTAAAAACCTAATACACATATTAACCTCATCTAAATTAACCAACACACAATACAGGGAGTCACAAAATGCAACAAAAAAAGATGTGGGGTTTGTGACATCATTATAGAAGGAAACTCCTACACTTTTGAAAACCCCAAAAAAAACATTCACAATAAATAAAAACTTAAACTGCAACTCCAAAAATCTAATTTATGTACTTAAATGCACAAAATGTAAGAAGTCATATGTAGGCATCAGCCAACAACTGAACAACAGGGTCTCCCTACACAAAAGCAATATAAAATTGACAGACAACAGAAAACTTTTTGTATCACAACACATTTTCAAATGTAACCAGGGTAAATTTAATATCATGCCGATATATCAAACAGACAATTACTCGTACCTACAAATACAGGAAAAAAAAAACTTTATAAACAAATTTAAACCCGAACTAAATAGATCATAACCCCCCACACAAAAACACACAAGGTGACCAAATACAATGATCAAATCCCTCACATACATGAACGCACGCTCATATACGGAGACACGAGGGTATATATGTATACACACACACACACACACACACACACACACACACACACACACATATATATATATATATATATATATATATATATATATATATATATATATATATATACGCATGTTGACAAAACAGGGGAACTACTTCACGAGCACGCACCCAAACCCCACATAATTTAGGAAGTACGTGTGTGTGTAGGTACGTATTTGTGTGTATGTATGTGTATGTGTGTATGTGTATACTGGTTCCATGTCAAATATTTATTCTTTAATTACCGTTATTCAATTTGCAAACCGCTGCGTATATCTGAATATATTATCAACGGAATTTCGATTTTTTAATAGTTATCATCCCATGGAAGGCAATAAAGCCACTAAAACGTAAGGGGGTTAAAGGGTATGGAGAAATTAGGAAGAGAAACATTAGTAATCAGTAGAAAGAGAAAAATGCAATTACGAGGACAGTAGATAGCGATTGATATTGCATTTAATATCTCTGCAGATTAAAGTTGGCAGAAAAATATGGTTCCGGAGGGGAGTTTCACAAGCTAGAAATGCAAGAAAAGAAACTACTAACGTAAAAATTAAATTCTAGGTATTATAGCGAAGAACAATTACCATGAAAGTATTTATAAACAAACACGAGAAAGGCATATTTACGGTGGTGAGAAAGTGATTGAAGCCGAACCGCCAGATCAGGACAAATAATATTGCTTTGTATCTTGTCAAGGAGCTCGAAGAAATTGGCAGTGGCCCCGGACCATATATGGCAAGAAATATTCAATGCATAGACGAATAGTTAACTAAGAAATATGAAAAAATAGATTCCAGAGAGAAAATTTGTCTAGCATGACACAGTGAACCATGATTCTTAGCAGCTGATCTAGCAATGGATTCAATCTAGTCTTTTCCAGGCTACAACCCAGGTTTCACTGTTTTTATCTAGAACATGATACATTGTTTTCGGAATTATCTTCAGTACATCAGCAGTTGACATGGAGAAACGAAAGCCGTATTGCTTGTTCGAGAAATGGCCCAGAGATGAGAGATGACAAACCAATTCACCATTAATTGGGGCCTCTAGCGGTTTCCCCAAAAGAGGCAGAATTCTAACAGATCGATAATTGGATGGGTAGGACGGTTAAACAGAGTTTTTTTAAAAAAATGGAACAACAGCCGATGACTTCCAGCAGGTAGGAAAGCAGGAGGAAGCGAGGCATTTATTATACAGTTTAGAAAGTACAGGAGCCAGTTGGGGAGCACAATGTCTATTACAGGGATACCATCAAGTTCACATGATTTGTTGGGATCAAGTTTAGAGATCGTAGCAGAAAACATGGAAGGGGTTATATGCATATCACTCAAGAGAAATTCAGTGGGAAGTTAGGCAGAGATACTCCAGATGAGTCAAGAATAGATCTTGAGGAGAAAATATTCAGTTTATCAGCAGAGGAAGATAACAGCACATATTAATAGAAGAGTAGAAAATAGAGATCTTGCATTTTCCCCTATTACAGAGCCACCAGTAATATTCAAGGCTCGTTATTAGTCGCTATAAGATATTTTGATTATTCGACAATTCAACTCCTTCATTGTTGCATAATATAGAAATCAAAATTGATTAAATCATATGAGGCAAAAGGGTTTCCTTATGGAATGTTAAATTCTTTGAGGGGAATTGTTCTTTAGCTGGATCTGTGAAACTGTCTTTTTTAGATTGCTCTGTTAAAAAGTATTTTTGTCTTATTGCTTCCATTAGCAAATGAATGGAAGTTACAGGCTCTTTAATGTCATCAATTTCATGGAAAATTGGTTACTTTGCGAAATGTAATTATGGAAAATCAAATTTAACTTATTTCTCCGAAGTCTGATACAATTTGATGGAATCTGATTACATTTATTTTACTTCAATTAAAGACGGGAATGGAATTTATTATTCACTTTAAATTACAGATTAAAAATAAAGGACATATTATGAGAAATATTGCTGGTGAATCTATTCATATCATCAAAATTGCATTAATCGAGATCGGGTATCGTGCCAGGATGAGAAAGTGAGAACGCCAAACCTGAAATAAAAAATAAATTAAAAAAGTGAAAACGCAATTATCTGCTAAACTCTTACACATTTTGTAGTATACAGTGTTTAAGCAAATCATATAAACAAATTGTTAATGTTAAAATGCAGCGAGCTTGAATAATCTTCAAAGTTTGGGAATAGCCAAATTGCATTCTACTTTAATTCTGAATATATTTCGAAGTGTATTAATTCTAGTTTCTTCAGTAATTATGAAATATCCGAAATATTTTATATGAAGAGAATTGTTTGATAAATCAGAAAATGTATATTCTCCTGTCATCTAAAGGCTTGAATAGCTCGGACCAACAGAAATTTGATGATTATGAAGAAATTTCTGTTCTACCCCCAACACACACATACTCTTAAGGTAGGAGTTATGCGCTGCTTTCTTCTGTCCCCCTTGACTTAAATATGTCCCACAAATTTCCCAACCGCTCTTTCTTCGTTAGATTACCTACAAGTATCAAGTGTCTCTGATTCCGATGCTAAGTAGAAGTGATCTTTTTGTTTCCATCTTTGCTTACATATTCAGTTGGTGATTTAAATGCTTACTAAACTGAAGTTTTGGGGTTACTTTGTATGAATTTTTCCCTATATTATCGATTGAATTGTAAATAATCGTTGTGTTTTATATAAATAAATTGTTTGTTCTTTTAATTTGTAATACATGTTTTCTTATATTCCCATCTATTATTCAGATAACTGTATTCATTTTTGTCGTCGTCACCTCACTGTTACAACCAATGTACACTACGGGTCGATCAGTTCTGTGACGACATTTGCATGTAAATCATGAAAGAAGCGGTTTATTTGAGTTGGCATGCCAAATCTCAGGAATATTTTTGATGTATTTGGTTAATGCATCCGCTTTTAGCATCGATATCTGCTTGTAATATCAGATCTGAAATATTGTCATATCCGAATATAATAATATTTAGCTATTTTGAAAAGGCTACTTACTACTCATAACGTACTTCAGCGATTTCATAGTGTTATGGGGTAGTTGATTGATATCCCTCACGATTACGCCGTATATGTAATAGTCCTACAGATTCATGAGTGGAAAAGTAGATGTTCATATATTTAGGATTATATGATCGCGGAGATTGTCATTCATCCATTCTTGAAACGTGTTGGCCATTTGAAACGATTCAGGTTTTTGTTGGTATGTATCCAACCATTTTTGGTCATGCCTCAAAACCTTCTGCAATACTTCCTTATAGTCATCATCATTGACAATGAAGTCCTGAAGAAAGGAGAGCAGAGGTATGATAAATATCTCGTTGCTCGCCACTCACACAGCAGATACTTTTTATGCATGTATGGTGAAAAGTCTCAAGCGTCTCTTTTGGTCCTAAACAACTTTTTTTCTTATCAGAAAAAAAAAAAAAAAACAAATCATTCCAGGCTCTTGATTTTAAACTTGCTTAATAAGCGCTTAGATTTTATCGTTAAATTGTCCTCTCCATATTCCATATGAATTTTATCAAAGATACTCAAGCAAAATTGGCGCTTAAAACTTCTACTCCTTAGCAATGAACTTAATTGAAATTCTCTGCTTATTATCGATAATTCTATTGAAATTTCGTTTGTGTGTTCTGAGAGTATGGGGATATTTATCAGTCGTTTTACGTTTGACTGCTGTTGTCGAATCCCCGTCAGTTGGCGAACTTTTACATATTTCAGGAAGGGAGCAATCTCTAAATCACTATGATCTGCCTTTAAGTGAACGATGACAACATGTGATTTCTTTGAATTAGGTTGATATTAGAGACCATTTAGCTGAAAAGAAATAATTATAGGAACAAGTTTAACAATATTATTTAAGCATGAAGAGTTATATTCCTTAGAAGTAGATAACGTACATACGACGGTCCCGGGGGTTAGGGGAATTTTTGCTCCTAGTGCGAGTCTACGCGCTCGGGCTCCGCAAATTTAACAAATCTTGTATCCCAACGCGACTTCGTGGGGAGGTCGAGTAAATAAAATTACTATAAAGTAGTTTGTAACACGTTTATTCATCATCTCCCAGTTGCGACTCAAAGGCGACTCCGACGACGGAAAGAGTCGCAATTGAGGAAAATTATACTGAGAGGAACCAGCCCTGATTGAACAGCTGACCTAGGCCGCCATTTTCTTATTGCATTAGAGAACGGGATCGGTGCTCACACCGAGGCCAGCGCAACCAACGGTTTCAGGGGCTCGGAGAATTATTGTTCCAAGGCCGGGCGTACATGCTCGGGCTCCCCAAATTAAACCGACCTTGTGTCACAACCTGAACTCGTGTGGATTGAGTAAATACAAATTACTAAGTAGTTTGTAACACGTTCATTTTTCTTCTTTCATTTTAGGTAGTCTGCGACCAGGGGCTACCCCTTGCCGTGTCCTCTCATTGCACTAGAGAGAGGAATCGGTGCTCTCACCTAGGCCAGCCCAACTGACATTTGCGGGGTATCGGAGAATTTTTGTACCTAGCTTGGATGTACGCGCTCGGGCTCACCACATGTAACCGACATCGTATCACAACATAATATCGTGTGTGGTCGAGTAAATACCAAATTACTATAAATTAGTTTGTAACTCGTTTATTTACATCTCTGTTGCATCTCTGTCTTCGGGCAGAGTGCGCACAGGGGCGGCTTCCTAGAAGAAGAGATTCGTAACTGATGAAAGTGCCCAGCCCTGGGGAACAGCTACACGATGCTGTACCCTCTAATTGCATCAGAGAGAGGGATCTATGCTCGCACCTAAACCTTCGAAACAGACGTTTGTGGGTCTCTGTGAATTTTTTCTTAGACCGACTGTATGCGATCGGGTTCCCAAGATTTGACCGAAATTGTGTTACAATCATACTCCGTGCTTGTGGGGGAGTCAAGTATATACCTACTATAACGTAGCGCTGTGGCCTTTTAATCTCAGAATTCCTGGGAGAATTCACCTAAAATTTCGCATTTATTCTTATATATTCCATAATATAGATTTTACTTAAGTTGCTATTAGTTTTCCCTAACTCTTCAAATATTGAATGTATAACTAATTCTGATTTCTGTTTTCCCATCTTTACACTATATTAATTTTATCTTATAAATTGTCACCTGTTCTGTCACCCATGAAATAAAAATAATTGTCTGTACGGAAAATAAGGATCTACACATATCAAGTTGTCTTTAATTTAAGTGAAGGCAGGAAAATTATGACAAACTCTTAAAAGGTAAGCTTAAACATTAATTCAATATTTAAATGCAGCGATCAGTTTTGAGTTCTGTATTTTATGGATGTCTACTCTTCCCTAGCTATTGTTATGATGGCCAAACCTAGAGTCCTCCACAGGAGGTAGGTGAAATGTCGCCTGTTAGGGCGGTTTAAGTTACTTGATAATAAAACATGCACTGCAATTTTAGATACAAAAGAAAAATAAGAGTTACCCCCCCACACACCTTGAACCATGAAAGCATCAATAATGGCGAGCATAATATATTGATATAAATTTTAACCTGCGCCTAACATTTCTAAGGCTTTTGAATGAACTATGAATCATTGAAATCAGACCAGTGGGCGTGGAGGAGTTGCTTGGACACACACACGCGCACAAACGCAAACACAAACACATACTCTATATTATATATACACAAACACATACTCTATATTATATATATATATATATATATATATATATATATATATATATATATATAGTTTTAATTTATGCTATATTTATGGGATAAAGTGCTCAGAATCAGAGAGAGGGTTATGTAAATACGCAGGTGAACATTGAAGTCAACACTCAGAGGTGACAGACTGTTTCATGCTAAAAGCAATCGTCTAGCCACATAACTTGTGTTTTATCTTGACTATTTATATGTACGGGTCAGTGATGCAATGTGGGTAGTCTATTACATTGTTTGTAGTCTATTTTAACGGTTATTTTGGTGGAAGTGTTTTGTTAATTTGTTTACTTTAATTGGATTAATTAATTTTACTTGTTTTACTTATTGATTTTTATTTTTATTCTTTTCAGTTTTCGATTTTTAAGTAACGGAGTAAACATTTGTTTTCACGTCTGTATTTTGAGATGAGTCTGGGGAAGTAATTATAACTTTTTCTCCTCTAAGCAGAGATTGCAGTTTTTTGATTGATTGTTGTAGGCTGATGTTCTTTTCCTCATTTTCGATGATATTTATGGTTTGATTTGCTTTTTGATTTTCATTTCTCAGATATACTTGGAAAGCATTGTGCTGTTCGTGCATTTTATTATTTGTGAAAGATGTTTTGTGTGTGTAGTTTCTTTGTTTCCTGGATCATGTAGTTACTCCTATGTATATTTATTCTTCGTTAATTGGATACAACAATTCTAACAGCTGATAATCTCCAATCTCTATATTTTTCAATGAATTGATACAAAATGTAAGTAATTTATATTGGATAATTATTTTAGGTATTTAAGTATTTAAATACCCGGATTAAGCTAGTATTCCGTAACATATATAAAAACTATAACTTCGATTACATTTCAGTTTTAAACACTTTTTAAAAAAATCGTAATGTTTATATGTATTGTATTTGTGATTTTGTAATGATATTTATGATATATGATGTTAAGTTTTTGCAATTATTAGTTGACATGATTGATATATAGAATTATATTATCAGAAAAGGCATTGAAATCATATTGTGATTTCAGAAAAATAATATTTTCTTCCACAATTACATTATAAACCTGCATGCGATTCTGATATAAAGCTAAGGATTATATGAATTTTATTTTTACAAAAGGTAGGATATTGCAGTGAATTAACAGTTAATTTAAGAATTCTCTCATATTTAGATTGCAGGTAAGTTGTTTTTTTCCATTTGCAAATTGTTTATGAGTTCGTTTCAAAAATCTACAAACATAGCACTACGCAAACATAAAGATTGCATTCAAATAAGAATGTCAATAATCTATTTAACATATTGAGCAATATAATGGATAATAGAATAAAGATGTCACTGCTTTGAATCAAATATGGCGTGGTCTCATTGCTATTAATAGTACCAAAAGAAAACCAAGACCAAAAATCGATTCAAAGATGGTTACAATTAAATGCATTTTAGAATTATCTAAGAAACCAGCTTAGATGGAAAACTTTATTGTCTTATGTCTAAATGATAGTTTGCAGAAAAAATGAATGTTTTTGTACAATGTTCTGTCCAGAAAGCAAATACCTCATTCTTAACAATTTTTTTTATAATTTTTCATAGAATAAACACGATTCTGCTTTTCGTGGAGTTCACTGCACTCTCATTTTCATCATTCGCAGAAAAGCGAGGAAATTATTTCGTTAATTCCAAATAACAGATAAGTGAAGACAAGTAACGTAACTGAGGTATGTAGGATTATCATTTTGGATAATCCTGATGATTGTTTTCAACAGCGTCGTTCAAAAGGTACATCCATTTAAAGAGAATCAAAATTTACTGTTCCTTGTTTGTGCTAGAATTGAGATGGCAGCTATTTTATTTTATTTGAAGCATCGTTAAAATTTAAAAAGCTCTAAAGAACCTAGCATTTTATATATGCATTAAATATATGCTAATTAATGTACATACAGACATTGACACGCACGCACGCACTTATAAACGATTATGGTTCTACACACGCACACATACAGACACATACACACACACATATATATATATATATGTAACTATATGTGTATATATATATACATATTATTATTATTATTGTTGATGTTTCTGTTGTTGTTTTTAAAACAGATGAAAGATAAATAATGAAACAAACTGATTAGTAGTAAACGAAACAAAATAACGTTGTAAATGGGAACGCTTTTTGAATAACATTGAAATTACGTTAATTTACAATTAATAAATAGGAAAACAAAGGAATAAAATTCATACCAAATGTTATTAATTAATATTACTAATATTTGAATAAAATAATAATAGATAAAGAAATCGGCGATAATAAGCCACTAGTCAAAGATAAAATAAACATTACAAAAATGTTTTCCTCTATTTTGAAGATTACAACCACTTTCGTAAGAACAACAAAAGAGAAACAAATGTTACGCTTAAATATAAAATGATTAGAATTATTCATGCTACGATATAATTAATCTAACAAATACAATACATTAAATGTTTTTAATATATATAACTCTTAGCAAGATATACCTATTATATTATACTTGTGAAACAACATTTATTTTAAAAGAAAAAAGAAAAAGAAAAATCGTTGTATATCACAACTTATCTTAAAGATAAACAAATATATACAAAAATATGTATATTAAATACTGAAAATGAATAAATAACATAACAAATATTATAATATAATAGAATAAACAAAGAAAATGGGTGATTAAAACAACGTAGACTTTCCTTTAAAATACATCAGCATTAATGGTCAAACATGGATATGAAATTTGAATTCCGGCAAGTGGCGGCCTCTTTAATCGTCAACATTTAAAAGGAAAATCACTGACTCAAGCAAGCATTATTAGAGATTTTTTGTTTGATGGTGACGTTGTGATCATGGCCACCTCAATTGTAGAAGCTCAAGCACTCGTCAATCGTTTTTCCACCGCTTGCAACGCATTCGGATTAACTATAAGCATAAAGGAAACTGAAGTTTTCCATTAACCAAGGCCTACACATAATCAGGTCAAGGGTGTAAAAAAAAACACACCTGCCCATACCTTTCCAATCGTTCCCATTACTGTTGGCAACAACAACCTGAAGTATGTTAAATCATTCTCATACTTAAGAAGCAGAGTTAATTCAAGTGACTCTTTGGATTTCGAAATAGTTAACCGAATATCAAAGGAAACTAGTGACATTGGGAAGCTTAAACATCGCCTAATGAATGTTCGTGAAATTTCACTGAAAATGAAAATATGTCTATCAAGTAGTTATTCGTACCACACTATGGCTCAGAATCGTAGGTGCCATACAGGACAAAAAATCAACTTGCTGTTTTTCATAAACGCTGTCTTCGTTCAATATGCGGTTATGCACGGCAGGACAAAATCTCTAACCCTGATCTTTTCATCAAATGTGGCATCCATGGTATGGAATCCTTTCTGATGCAATCACAGTTTGGATGGGCTGGTGATGTTATCAGAATGAGTTCATGATCGGATGCCGAAAAATCCTCATGAATAACCAACATTTTATGGTAAGCGTAATGTAGGCCATCCTTGGTTACGCTTCAAGGACAAACTTAAATACGATTTAAATGCTGCAAACATCCCTATAGAGGAGTTCGAACTCGCTGTTGAAAACCGAACTGGAGAAATACATTCTATTGAGGTATAACTAACTTTGAAAAGAATCGTTTCAACCATCTGAGAGAATTAAGAACCAACACTAAATCTCGGGCTAATACATCAGCCCATATGACGGTCAATCCTTCAGCATGTCCCTCGTGTATATGGAGGCAGAATTTAAGTTATTGAAAATAAACTGTAAAGATAAAAAAAAATATTCAATAAGAATTCTAAGTAGGTTCCCAAACATATTCAAGTGAATCAAATAAAAACAGATTATTCGAAATGGCTCAATTCAATTTCATCGAAGAGGTTCAAGGAGTCTCTTTCAAACAGTCTTTTTCAATAGAAACTTAGAAGCTAATGGAATTCGAATAAGTTAGTTCCTATTCATGTTGCAAACAACAACGACGATGCCATGGTAATGGGAGGTCTCTTTTTGCTCACACTTCTAATGATCCACTAGATGTAGTCCACAGGAATCAAATAATAAAATAGCACGTGTGTAGCCAACATGGCTGTGAGTATTCATGACAAGCTATTCCTACGTCATTTGTTTGATGTAGGATAGAGTAACATTTTGTAGAACGCCTACATAAGTACTATGATCGAGAGCGAAACAACGACATCCAGCATATTGTTGAAGGCAGTAGGAGTAATCAGTATGAGACAATAGCGAAATCAGTAGAGATGCCTATCATGACCTTCCTTACAACGAACCATGTACAAACTTAACAACATTTTATTTCGAGTTCCTCTGACATCCCAACGGCGGCAATCTTTAGTTTTTCACTTCTGTATAAATCATTTATTCGTATTCCTAACACTCCTACATATTTTATCATTGAAAACTTCTGAAACGATTTTGACATTTACCATTACTTACTTGTCATAGAAATTTTCTCATATACTAAGATGAATCATTTTCATGACGTTGCAAGCTGTTTGGATAATTATCCTCATATTTTATATTTAATACTACCATCAGTTCCGCACAGAGATAAGACTGGAATTCTGCAGATTGTTGACCAGCTATTCGCCCTTCAGACAACCCCTTTCCTGTGTTCTATGACAGGGGGGGGGCTAATGTTTCTCCTAATATCTGTTAGAATAGCAGTTTACTCCGGTTATTTTTAGCAACTATCAAGCTGAATAAAAGATAGTTTTTCATAATTTATTCTTGGATATTTCAACACAAATATTGGGAAATTCGGTAAGAAATCTTTGACAGGATTTATGAGAGAAACTAATCACTAGCAGAACTGACAAGAGTATCTTGATAAAATCTGTGTGGATTATGTTACTTGAATAGTTTGAATAATTTGTCATTACTGAGAGGAAAACGTTTAAATTTAGAAAAGAAAAATCTATAGATTTATGACGATTATAGTCAGGTAAAAAAATGTTGGAATGAGTGGCAAAGTAACAATAAATCTAAGTTCCAATTTCTGATGTTGTAGGCGTTGGAAAGGAATGCTATGCTAAGTTGAGATGATATTTTTTGTTGCAGCCAAGTGTTAAGAAAATGAAAAGCAGTATCCTTTATCATTTATTATTATAATAATGCGGAAATGATAGAGGATAACGAACGGACTAAAAAGAGGAAGATAAATTAGAATGAAATATAATATAGAATCAAAGAAGACAATAAGAAATATTCTAGCAAGAAATCACATTCAAAAAAAGGAAAAGGGAAGAAATAGAATACTGAGAGAATGCAATGATTCATCGAACACCAGTGAGCGAATAACGGAAAGAAACATCGATATGCATTAAGGAGATAGAAATGAAAGCAGAATCAATGAGAGAGAATGTAACAAAAGAGAGTTTGAAAAGAACGATTGATAGGAATGAAAGAATTAAGAAAGCAAAAGGCAAAATAATCTGTCTGAATGATTGGCTAAGGAAATGGGAAATAAATTTAGAATTAACGGAAATGATTGCTAAAAGGTAATGAAGTGGAAACAATAAAAAGAAGACATGAATAAAATTCTGAAATACAAACTCACGAGAGACCAATATTATGTTAAGAAATATCGGTGCGTGATGTTGATATTATTTAAAACATGAGGGTAAAAGCAAAACGTCCTCGGTCTGTGCCACAAAATAGTCCCAGAGAAATACAAGTATCTACTTCATTTAGAGTCGATATGAGGTACTGACAATCAGTAGAACACTTAAAACAGGGGTATGTCTGATCAATTTCTAGTTTCTGGCAGAATAAAGGTGAAAGAGAAAAGGTTTAGAGTTAAATTAATTTGTTACATAAAATATAATACATTAATTATTATATATAACTGAATAACTTATTACATTATATATATATATATATATATATATATATATATATATATATATATATATATATATATATATATATATATATATATGATATAAAATGACAATTGAAAAAAATCTTAGATTTTGCCGACGCGTTTCGTCTTCCGACTTTTTCAAGGCAAAAATGAAATCGAAATGATTTTGTTGTTATAGTTACATTACAAAATCTAAATTTAAAAAGATAGACGCTTCTGTCTAAGCTTTTTTTTCTGGTTAATGTAAATTAACTTTAGAGTAAGGGAGTTCTTTTCCCATGACGACAATATAGTTAAATTCCCAGATCAATTCTGTGGAAAAGGCAGATTGGTATAAAATGACAATTGAAAAAAAAAATCTCGACTTTTTCCAGTCAAAAATGAAATCGAAACGTTTTTGTTATTATAGCTACATTAAAAAATCCCTTATTATAAAGGTAATTTACATTAACCAGAAAAAAGCTGAGACAGAAGCGTCTATCTTTTTAAATTTGGACTTTTTAATGTAACTATAACAACAAAAATATTTCGATTTCATTTTTGCCTTGAAAAAGTCTGAAGACGAAACGCGGCGGCAAAATCTAAGATTTTTGTTTTCCAATTGTCATTTTATACCAATCTGTCTTGTCCACAGAATTGATCTTGAATTTAACTATATATATATATATATATATATATATATATATATATATATATATATATATATATATATGAGATAACGATATATAATTTTATGTATCAAGAACAATATTGGGAAAATATATGACAAAGTGGTAAAAGATTTCTTGTGACGCGTTTCGTTCTTTATAACTTCATCGGTCTAAATTTGTTACTTTGGTGAGACTAAATATACACACGGACGAGGGATGCTGGGAATTTTGAATTTTAATTTTTTTAAGAATATACCAGATTTAATTTCGTTTATTTTTCTTTTGTTTTTATTTTCCTCGCATTTGTTACTAGATATCCCAAACTGTGTTCATAGAAATTCTGGTAGGAATGGTGAAATATTGTAAGAGCCAGGACGCAAAATTACTGTGGATAATCTGGAAATTAAGGCACAACATAACAAATTTGGTCCGCTGAAAAATTTAAATGATGTAATGCATCACACAGAAACATTCCCTCAAGTCATATATATATATATATATATATATATATATATATATATATATATGTGTGTGTGTGTATTATAAATACAGTTCAATTCAATATATTTACATTTATTTTTAGGTATAAACACTGCAATTCTATCTCGAATAGACACACATACGTGTAGACATAAATATTCATGTGTGAGATTCAATTACTCGAATTTTGAAATATATTGTTAACAGCATCATCCTATTGGAACAATTTCCTTCACAAGGGACAATTCAGAGTTCATTGTAATTAGATAGAGATAAATACTGAGCAGTCTTCGAAACTGCGTCTTCCAGTAGGACAATGAATATGGGCATACAGCTAAAGCTACAATGAAATGCTTTGTATTAAATAACATATTAACATCTGTTAGAATGGCCTACCCAAAGCTCAGACCTAAATCCAATGGAGAATCTGCGGTAAAAAAAATGGGAAATGGAGTTTCATATACAGTTTCCATCTAATCTGACTAGGCTTGAGATATTTTGCAATGAGGAATGGACGAACATTTCAAACACTCGATTTACAAATCTGGCAGCAACATATCTCAAAGGATTTACAACTGAAATGAAGCAAAAGCTACTATCACAAAATACGGTACGTGATATGGTTGCCTTATCGTCTTAGCAATTGTTGGTTTCACTAGAAAATGTCTTTTGTACCTTCAAAGCTCTGTGTATTTCGTGTTCATGAAATTTCATAATAATGTTTATGTCATTTGATAACACTAGAAAATAGAGAAAAGTTCAAGGCTGGGAAATACTTATGCATGACACTGTATATTAATTTCGCAAGTACATCGGAATTGCTGCAGTTTTTATACAATTCTTTTAATGTGACGATTTTCGTTGTTTTGTAGTACCTGGATTCACTTCTCCTGACATTTTATATTATTTCTTTTCTGAAAATATTTTCTCGGA
Source organism: Acanthosepion pharaonis (assembly GCA_903632075.3). Lineage (NCBI taxonomy): Eukaryota > Metazoa > Mollusca > Cephalopoda > Sepiida > Sepiidae > Acanthosepion > Acanthosepion pharaonis. The sequence goes on along the minus strand of CAHIKZ030005152.1, from coordinate 585,358 downwards.
GGCGATGAATATGCTGAATATTAATTATATCCGCTTCCGCAAGTATGAATCAGAATATAAAATGACTGCAGGAGAGCGTACCTAATTTCCTGAAAATTGATCGAACCCGGATAGATAAAAGGCACTAATGTAGATGAGGAGTAGAAAAACAGCTACGAGAATAAAACTTATTAATTTTTTTTATATATGAAGTTGTAGACGTAAATGCTGTGAAACATGCAGAGTTTTTCTAAAGTGAATATTCTACAGATTCATAATATACATCCATACGGAATTTGAAAAAAGTACACAACATTTTTAAGGCATATTGAGTTAGTTGTAATTTTTCTAGTAAAATCAAAAAGGTATTTTCAATATGCCTAATATACATAGAAGCACATATAAAGATGCATCTCATTTAGAATGACATTAGTTGATGAAATTACGATTCTTTACGACGGTGCTGTATAGAAGTATATCAGATCGAATCTTGAGGCAAACGTGGCACAGCGGCAGTAAACAGATTCTAGGTGCCGCTACTGTTAATTCGCTACCATTGCATCATTTTGAACAATAGATAATTGTCGGAACGTCTCCTGGTGTGATTTGTATGCACCGAGATTTACAGAATACGGCGAGAATTTGGCGTGATCAACATTCATGTATCATGTTGTTAGTAGCGGTGTAATGCTATAGGGGACATTTTCTTTGTATCCATTGAGGCTCTCGTTTTGATATCGTTTAAATGCTACATCCATCATAGCTATTTTGTTTGATCATGTGCCACAGCTTACGTTTACGATGAGCTTCTTTCAACAGAGTAATGCACAGTGTCATTAATAAAAGCAAATATTTGCTAAATCACTTTTCATGTAACAGCAATTAGTTTTCTGTGTTGAAGTATTCTCCATTTATACCGAATCTCACTTCCCTAAAGAGCCTTTGAGATGTAGGGGAAAAGGAAATTCATATCACGAATGTGTAGTCAAACAAACGAACAAATTATGGGATGAAATAATAATAGTATGAATTCAAATTTGGAAAATTGTCCAGAATAACTGAAAAGATTGTAAAGATAAAATTATGTCAGATCAAATACTAGAAGTGTAGTTGTTATATACTAATAAACTAAATGGTAAGTCTATAGTCATAGCTTTTTAATTTATCTCACTTGAAGAGAGATAAATGTCAAGCCTTACTTTATAATTGTTATTTTCTATTAATATAAACACGATTAAACATTACCTTCCTCTTCGATTTTATTATTAGTTTGCCGTTTCACCTTCTAAAATGTGAAGTAATTAAAAATACAATTTATAATTCCGAGAAGAAGGAATTCTAATGTTCTCCCCTTCAATAATAACCAATATAAATTTTCGCTTTAGGATTCCATAATTATATTGTATGATCTTGTTCGTCCATGAAAACGAAATTGTGAAGGCAACCATTAAAATTAAATCAATTTTCAATGAAAAATAATTCGAGTTTAAAAAAAGAAATTTGTACCTCGATTTTACAGCAACTTATTCCAAGGTGATTATTTTTAAGGAGTTCTGTTAATAGTAATAGGATTGAGAAAGTTTTGGTTATAAAATGAAAGTGACAGGTAATAATAGCGATAAAAAGATGGGATTAACTTAAAGATGTTGGGTGAGGAAATTCTTTCATCGCTTTGAATTTACTCGATTATGCATTTATCCCATTCCTCTTTATTTTTGTTCTAAAGCTTCAATCATTTCTGTTACTAAGATACACTTGTTCAAAAAAGTTTTGTGTTGCTCTTTATTCTTGCTGACAATCACAGCCTTGTTTAATGAGGCAGAGACAAATGATATATCAATAACTCATCAATTAAATCGGAAACGTAACTGCCTGATTTCGTAGACTGAAAATCAGTCTGGTAATTGTGGTGTTGAGGTTAAGGGATTCATAATCGGAATTGATCCCGGAAATTGCGTGGTCTATTCTTGATATGCAAAATTCATGTCTTCATATTAACAGACAAGCTCAATGTTGCTAAATATCTTCTCTGAATATTAGTATTCTCATCTGTTTCATTGTGAAAACACAAAGGGAATTTTGAATCATTCAAATGTTGATACTCCTTGATTTTACTTGCTTTCATTAGTTGGATGAAATTATTAAGATTCTGGTAATAATCTGGGCACAAGAATTACGTCATCTCATGTATCGACAAGAAATATGTATCGAGATTTCCTGTCGATGATGCAGAAGGAACCTTATTTTTAAGATCATGTTTTCCAGCGATTTGGCGTCGTATTTGTCGTTGCTTTTTTTCCGTGTCGTCTCTGAATTCAGTTTTTCTGACCCATGCCCTACACTATCAATTGCATCAATAATGGACAATTATTTGTCTTGTCTCTGTGATGTTTTCCCATTTATTTAAATTACACAATGTAGTAATGCTGATTAAAACTGTCTCCGCTCACAGAAGATCGGTCGTCTAACATCACCTATTTGTTCATTTAGTTGAACAGACTGCATCCTGTAACCACCTGATAATGCCATTGAGAATGGGGATTGTGTTTGTAACCGTCGCTGATAGAAACGATAGCTACATTTAATACTATCAGCAATTTCTTCTAATTTTCTCAGCGGGTTATCTTAAGGTAATTAATGAGTGTAACAAATTTATATTAAAACATTTCTAGTTTCTTTTTATCGATTGCAATTTGTAATTGTAGAGATTACTATTTTACCTATTATCTGCGTGAATGGCTTAGTTTTTCGTTATTAAATTCTATTAATTTACCTTGGGTATATCAATTTTAGGTGACATAATATTAATATTTAGGATGTTGGCAACCATTCTATTCACACTGAATCCATTAATTACATTTGGCACAAAAAGTTCGTTTCAAACTACACCCAGAATGAACGTGTTAACAAAGTAGAATACACGGCATAGTTCCTTGCATAAACAATACAAATATATACAATAATTATTTAATAACTGTAAAGATTCTTGACAAAATTTTATTACCATTAACTGGTTTAAGTTTCATTTGTTATTAAATAAATTTTTTTTGTATGAATTTGAAAAAGAATTTATATACTGTTAAAAAAATAGGAAATTTAGAATGAAGAGAGTGAATGAAAGGCTGGTGTCTGCATCTGTAAGTGACAGTCTTCGAATAGCAATTAACTGGATTCTTTCGAATTCGGCGTCATACTACTCAGTTCTTTGTTGCTTTCCATTTCGTCTTCAGTTCTTCAGATTCCAATCCTAATTCAAAGATTGTATTAACAAATGATACTTACTTCTCTTACCTCATGTTATTATACGACGGGCAGTTATGGTAGCGTCGTCTTTCGGACGAAGCAGAGAAAGGGAAAAGGTCAAGAACACATGCTGACTCCTTAAGTATTTCGCTACGTGATACTAACACTAAATGCATTTAACTTAGAAATCTTTTGGTGGAGCGCATTTATCTTTAAAATCTTGCGATCGTTTCCCTGCCTTAGCGCCGTTTCTTTTGAAAGGCAAAACTTTACCAAAGTTATTCCAGTCGCTGTCATAATTCCACGCCCAAGAGAACAGGTCTTCTGACCAGTAACTTGCCATTCTTCGCCAGACTTCTCATTTTTTCATCTTTTGATGCGATTACATTTTCTACAACTGACTTTTTCAGATTGGCATCTTGGTGTTTATTGAATGTTTTGAATTAACTACTGTGGCTCCAAGCTTTAGTGGTTTTGAATTCTAAATAGTCATTTAATTGGCTGATTATACTATCTGAATTAACATGTAATGTGTTCTCTGTTATATGAACCAAAATGAAGCAGGCATAAATGAAGCTCATTTTATTACTTTTATGTTCATTATTTTTTTTTTTCTAACTCTCTAGCTGTTTAGTAATTGTTTCTGATGCCTACGTTCATTGGTCAGTATTTGGGTGGTGAGATGCTTTAGTATAGCACACTAAATGTCTGAAAATTAAAATATAAAATAAAACAAATTTTCATGAAGTTATAAACTCATCAATTATTTTAACAATGCCTATTAGCAAAGATTAGACGTACAAAACTACGTAAAACAATTTTCACAAATAATGTCATGATCACCTCGTAAAAAACTCGTTCAAACTTTTAGTCATTCACTTTTACTGTCTATTTATTCATTTTTAGCTTAAGAGGAGAAACATTTTGTTAAGCGAAACAATCATTCAATTAATCATAATCCCAACTGATATATTTGAGAGCTAATTAGAATTCGCTTATTCAAGGAAGTACGTGTTAAATGAAACGGTTTTGGTTGCTACTATTGTAATATTCAGAGAAAAAGTTTCAAAAGAAATATTATTTCACTAACCTCAAATGTTTCGAGTTATTCAAATATTTATTAAAATACCTTATAATTTATAACTTCAGGTATTATTTAATGTTTTATAATTACAAAGTGAATATAATTCAGTGGACTGACTCCATATTAAATGCTAATAGCCAGGTAACATTTGAGATATAAATATATTTGTGAACTGAACAGTTATTCATTATGAATGGGAAGAAATGCATTTTATGCAAATGCATTTATTCGGTTTGTGATGCATGAAAAGTTACATTTTATTAATTACGTATTTCACTAAAATAACAAATAAAATTTGAATTTTAGCTTTGAGAACCACCCAATAATTTTCGCTTCCAGGAATATCGTTAAGCCAACAGCAAAGAACATTTTCCTCTCGGCATTTACTGCGTTTTTCTCACATACTGTTAAGTTGTAAATTATGAATGACACAAAAAGTAATAGATACGGAGAAAGCTACATCCGAAATTAAACTAGTGTTTAATAGTAAAATTCAGAGCGACCAATCATAGAAGAAGCTGCTCTACTGACCCGCCTTCTAGTCAGATAAACTATTTGCCACATTCCGAAGTCCAATTCTGATTATATTTCAAATTAGTCTGAAAAGCAATGGTTAGCTATAGCGATATTTGAAAATATAGTCTTGTTTCCTCCAGCATAGCAGAATTTATTCTGAATCGTGATGAAAAAAAAGAGGAAAAAATAACAATTTCATTTCCGTGCCTCTAAAGACGGTAATTATATATTCAAAATTACTTGGTGAAAGAGAAAAATAAGAAAAGTAATGGATGTTTCCAAATGTAGACTGGTTGTGCAAGACTTATTTCTGTTGTTGAATTCTTAATAAAATCACAGGAGGAAAAAGTCAGTTACAGGAAGTGGGCCACAGCTTTGGTCGTTGTCACTACAGGATCTGAAATGTGGCTGTTTGGACTCCTGTAAAATTCTGACATATTGAGGGAAGAAAAATATTAATACGACAAAGATACATGAAGAAATTAGCAAGAAAAGGAAATTAGAAGTACTTTTTTAAAATGAAGGACATCAGAAGAAGGAGAAATGTTTTTTTCTCGGAAAAAGTTAAACTGAGTTGAACTATCCTCCAAAAAAGAAAGAATTATATAATAAAGAAATAAAGAACCAAGAAGAGATTATCCTGAAAATGTAAAGATCTACGAAGTCGTTATAACTGGAAGGTCAGAAAAGACGGAAGAACTGAAAGAAAATACAGTATAGGGCATTATACTGGAAAAGAGTCGACACGGGGAACATTTAGTATAATAAAGTGGAATAAAACTTGTTCTAATTATCTTAATTGAGGTTAAGCACTGAAGAAAAAGAGTGAAGTGACTTCACCAATCCACAGTCACTTGCGAGAAGTGATCCTCACCATGATCGTAGATCTCCTCATATTGGAAACATTAAACAAAGTATGTCTTTGTCAAATGTTGAAGTAAACTATTTTCGGGTGAAATTGAAATGAAAAAGAAAATAGTGTTTTTTACCCTCAATTAACAAAATCAATATTATTTCAATCAAAGCATGGAAAATGTAAACATAGAACAGAGTCCTTGAAATGTCATAATCTTCAGGACGAGAATAACTATTAACGCATGAAGCAATGTTGTCCCTGCAACTAAAGCTTTACACCAGTCATGGGCAAACGGCGACAGGCGTGCCACATGCTGCCCGTTTTGTTATTCCAAAGGAAAATAACGTTTGTTAAAATTTTGATTCATTCTTACTTGTTCACACACACGCCTTCTCGTATATACCTACATAGATAAACAATAGTACATTGTATCTTGAATTTTATAAACCTTCGATGAAAATAACGTTTACATCATTTTAACCTACTGCCGATTTTTATTAAAGAAGATCATGAGTGTAAACATCTTTTACTTTTGAATCAATTACTTTTCTCTAAAAAGAAATATGCATATTTATTTTCAAATAAATAAACTAAAAAGAAATCAGACGCAGCGACATGTTAATCCCAATGTCATCAAACATATTGGTAAAGAAAAGTTTTACTTTTTTCTGTAGTGAAAATAACTGAGGTGCCAGCTACAAAACATTACCTTGAATCTTTTTAATAGTTCGGCCCTCCTTGTTATGACTCATGTATCAGTGGAGCCATTGCTAAAAATGGTTACCCTTGCCTGCTTTGCACAATGAAACCCTGATATTCCGAAAGTATAATCATCATTATCATCGTCCTCTCTCTCTCTCTCTCTTCCTCTATTATATATATATATATATATATATATATATATATGTATGTATGTATGTATGTATGTATGTATGTGTGTGTGTGTGTGTGTGTGTGTGTGTAGTATTACATTATTAAATATCACACCGCATCAAGGGACGCTTATGCGACACCGCCGCGATGACGTATATCACCGGAAGTTAGAAACGGTGGTATTATAAGCAAGGGGAAACGACTCGTGCCATTGTCATATCATAATTGGGCAAGAATCTAGTTGATATTACATTCGTTTCAAAGGTTTCCAGTTCTCATATTTCTGACAAGAATTTATACAATTTTGATCGACTTAATTATTAATTGTTATGCAATTACAGCGATTAAATGTTATCCTAAACATGCATGTTTGCCAATCTAATGATTTGTCACGGTAAAACCATTGCGGAGGAAACAATACATATTCACACATCCATACGCCCCCGCCTACTCAGGCAGACTCTCATCAAAACTCATATATAGTGTGACGAAATGACCAAATGCCAAACTTTATTTAGTATCACATTTTGGTGAAGCCAATAACTTTTCCATAGCTCTTGTAAGCGTATATGTGTTTCTGTATCTGAAAACAAATAAGTAATAAAATGTATGTAGAAACAAATAAGTAATGCTCAACAGCTTGAAACCTACTGACCCATCTCAAATGTATCTATTATGGCGAAAGTACTAAGGAAAATTGTATTAATTAGACTTTCACAACTCTACAAAAGACAGCTCCACACGATTTTGTTTTCCTAAAATTTCGAATAAAACAGAGGCTCCAGATTTGAATTTCAACATTTGCATTTATTAGCCAAATAGCAACGTAATTTCAAACGCGCTGAATCGTTTGAAAAATCAAAAAAATAAAATTTAAGGGATCACTCCAGAAAATGATCAAAAATATTTTCTCTCCTATAAATATATATATTTAAATATTGGGAAAATATTTACCAATAAACATTTGAGTTTAGTAAGCTAATATTTAGCTTCTTTGAGCCTATTTGTTTTCTATGAATATGGTGGTGTAATGTTAGTTTTCATTTTTCACTTTTTTCCTGTAAACCTTTGACCATGATAGTACACACTTGATTACTCAAAACCTTTCGGATAAATTGTTACTCAACATACCACATATTTCATCGAGTAACATATTACAAAACACTACGGATTAAAAAAAACACTCTTGAAACATGCGAACGGAGTTATGTAAACAATATATTAGTAGTAGTTATAACACAGCTTCACCTACTTACATGCTGACCACTAGAAAATTACACGTATTTATAAGACACCGTACATACGTGATACTCTTCTTGTGTATACACATTCTGTTTCTTCTATCATACTAACGCAATTTATTTGCTCGTATTGTAATGAAAGAAAACAATATTTTTATTTGAATTTGTTTTGTGAGGCTCTATGTAATTCGTTTCTTTCAACTTGAAAGAAAACAAATATTCAGTAATAAATTCCTTTAATATTTTAGGACTTGTAGTGAAGATTATTTCTTTCTTAGCTTTTCACACGCTTATTCCTCTACATAGTGTTCGTGGAAGCTTTGGGCTTAGTTTAACAAAGTAGAGTTTCTTAGGAAGAAGCTGTTTGTATGGAACACATTTCCTAGTAATGGAATCCGAAGAGAATGAGGGTGTTTCGCTAGAGTGTATAGGGCATGTTCGGGCCGTAGATTTTGATAAATGTGATGACACCGATACCGAAATGTTTAAAAAGCGCATCAGGTGAACGACAAGGGCAAATATATATATATATATATATATATATATATATATATATATATATATATATATATATATATATGATATATACTTAGATTATGCTATTCGCATTTACAAGCACAAACGTTAAGAGAGAGACATTGATAATTTAACTATTCCTTATCACATCTTAAACAGATTTACTAATAGAAGGTCATTGTACTCACGAAGATGAGGTTATGTCAATAACATTCATATTCACAGTTGAAATACAAAAGATTTGAACGAAGAATCGACAACCCTATCAAGCGTTCTCAGATTTAAAACCCAAAATAAACATAAACGCGTCTTTGCCATTGGAATGAACATACATGATGTTTCATACAGTTAATCCATCCTTAAAATTCAGAATGTGGAATTAGTAAATAATAATAAACGCATCAAAACTCTCTGTTTTAACAAATATCATCTATAACAAATTTAGTATAGTATCGGCTGTGGAAGAGGAAGTTTGGTATAACATAAAAAGTTGCTTATAAAACAAAATATTGACCTAAAAATTTGAATGAATTTCTTCAATATCATCGTTAGATCAAAACGTTCATATTGATAACATATCAGGTTCAAGATTCGTTCAGTAATATCGAAACAGATCGCCGTAGGCAGCCTTATTCTCAGATCGATGGCTAAAGTGGAAGAATGAAATATGTAGGTCTAGAAAGGAGCACCTTTAATCGAACTCCGTATTTTACCAAAATAACATAACGCACATCACTTGGGGGACATTCAACAAAAGCAACAACTAAAACGGACAAAAGGTCATATTCACTAGATTGACATTCTACACTACTTGAAACGCCCTTCCTTACTGGAAATAATAATAACTGTAACTGCCCTTGAGGCACCGATTTTCCTGAAAAGTATTTTTATAAAATTTTCTGATAAATTTCGACCAATAAATGGCGAATGCTCCCTTATAAGGAATCAGCTAAAATTACCATTAATACTGTCATGTCTATTTTGCATGTTTGGAATAAAATATATAATATTTCGTTGACGTTGCAAATTGGAATCGAAGGAAAAGAAATATTACCGACTACCAGAAAATGGACATTTTAACGACATGAACTGCCGTTATTTAAATGTGGTTAAAGAATATGAACCGTATATCAACTTACTTACTCAAATGACTCATTATCAAATTTTCATCATCGTCACGATAAAAAGAAATCCGTGGAAAGATTCTTATTACTCAAAAGGCTGGACATATATATATATATATATATATATATATATATATATATATATATATATATATATATATATATATATATATATGTATGTATGTATGTATATGTGTGCGTGTGTGTGTGTGTACATTTATATACATACGCTGGAGATGGAAATATATGAAATATTTTCATATTCGATGTAATAATGAATGTATGACATGTGTTTATCTGTAAAGGCTGTGTCATCTGATATGCGTCAAATTTAATTCTATATATTTTAATATCCTGAGAATAGATAACTTTTCTTTTTTTTTTTTTTTGTTAAATTATGAATGTTTGGACAAGGGAATCTTTTCCCTAGATATCTCCTTAGATCTTAGCTAAAAATTAGCACTCATTGATCGGTTTGGCGATAAAATAAAGAACTGATATGTTGCGTTGGCTTTTCAGTTGGCAAGCACCGACATTCAGTGTTTATTTTGACACACACGATCTCTCTAATGATTTATTTTGGCCTTCCTTCTCACCACTGGCTCATCGGGTGATAGCGTGAAGGAAATAATTTCCTAACTTAGGCAAACAAAGCACAAAGAAATCGGTTATCAAAATGACATGAGAAAAATGATTCTTTCAATGAATATCAAACTTACACAGGAAATAAATTTTCGTAAACTGAAACAGAACAACACAGAATATATTTCTTGGAAAACGAAACAATAATAAATTTAATATAATGAAATATTACATAATGTATTTACTAAACTTACACTAGTGTTGGCAAAAGGCCTCAATCATTCGCGGATTTTCTTAATTTTCCTAATCTTTCGCGGTGTTAATACTACCAGGAAATTCTTCCCTTGGATAAAATTTCTTTTAGGTAAAACGTTTAATTATTGGTGACAAAAATTCGAATGTATGAATCTGGAGAAACGGGGCCTTTTTGAAAGATTGTTGGGAATGAGCGAAGAATACGTTTTGGAAAATTTATTGGAGAATTGTTTATATGAATATGTTCTTTAACTTTAATGTTATCAGTCTCGTTCAAACGAACCAAAATGCATGTTCAAAAATCTGTCAATGGAAACTTGAGTTTACAGTATGTGCAATAAACAAGGATACACATAAGATTTTGAAATAGTTAACATAGTTTAATTATTTCGAATGTAATGTTATCAAATCGGACGGGTATTACACTGCATTATTCTCTGTTAGATATAATGAAACACTGTAAGCCCAAATCTATCACTAAATGCTGAGAAATTAATATCTACCCACTTTTCTTCACCTATCTTAAATGTTTGTCTATTACACGGAGCGGTTTGATTGATTATATACTTTAATCACCTACCCTCATAATGTGAAATTTATCTTTGTTTAAATTTGCAGTAAAACTTTTCCAAATATTTCCTTATAGATCAATACAGCTTTCTAACACATCTGTCTCTTACTTTTTCTTAAATCTTTTTCCTCCTATTTTTGAAGCGTCGTGTGCTTTTCATTATACAGTCAGTGTTATCCGTTTGCTTTGTATTGTGATATGATCAATGCAAGGACTGTCAGGTTTCACGGATTTTTATGTAGTGTACTCAACACCCAATAAGTTAGCAACATTTTTCCATTTTTTAAGATTTTTATGTGCAATGTAAAAGTACACAAATATCAATAACTCTCTCTCTCTCTCTCACTATATATATATATATATATATATATATGAAGAAATATAGTCTTAAGATGTGCTATATTTATGGGATAAACTGCTCAATATCAGAGATAGAGGTCACCTGACGATTGCATCTAGCATGAAACAGACTGTCGCCTCTAAGTGTTGACTTCTATGTTCATATTTGGTTAGAGAACAGGTGGAACAAATCAAGAAAATATACAGAATCTATAAATTAATTTAATTAATTCACATGAGAACAAAAATGAACATTACCTTCTTTTTGGGAGAACAAAGGAAGATTATATTCCTTACATTTTACAATAGTGTCATCGTAAAATTGAATTGGCAGTTACCCTGTGCAAGCCAAAATATCAAAAAATAAATCTAACTTTACATTCAGATTTTTTCTGTTGCTTTAGAAAAATATTTCCTATTTATTTCATGTAATTAAAACATGTTCTGTCTAACATTTTTTACAACATATTTTTCTTAAAATAGTGGCAAACGATGATTCGCTGCTTGCCAAATTCTAATAACATGTTGTGCTATAATTTTTGCAATCTGATGTATTTGTATACCTCGGTAAGATTTTCGAAACAAATAGCTATATTGAATAATTTAGCGAATAGAAAGGTTTCTGTATTATCTAAAGAAGATGATTGACAACAAAATCTTTTAGTAATATAACTTCGTGTGCGCAGTATCTTACGCTTTTCTTCAAACATTTTAATAAAACGTTTGAAAAATCACGTCTACGGAATAATAATAAATGAAACTGCACTGACGATTTTGTATTTTATTTAAAAAAATGCAATTCATATGTTTTTACCTTATATTTCGGGAAAGATTTCTACGTAAATAAAAGACAAGACGTGATACACCTGTAGAAAAGTAAATAATTATCCACGTAATTTAATTCCAGTTCAGTAAAAATAAAAAGTGAAACTAAGTTTTTTTGTCTTTTAATCCCCCCACCCAAATATTATTATCGTTTAAAACAAATTTCTACAAGTTTATGATTTATGAATGTTTTTATTGAATTCATTGTGAAAAAAAATATTTCGAAAAGTAAAATAAACGAAAAACAGCGATTTGACGACCTCGATATTGACTTTTTAAATCCACGTAAATAATTTATTTACACGTAAAATTTATAAAGGATATCGTTTTTCATAGTAGAATTATATGTGTGCTACTTAAAATGTTTATCTTTTCTAGTATTTTAAAGAAATATTAATCCTAAGTTTGAAATTGATTTCTACTCACTTTATTTCTTAGCATGGAATAATCCGGCCTGGTCATTCATTTCAATTAACACCGTAACTATTTTAGTGGTAATAATTAATTTGATTTTAATTGCATTTCCTCAAATGGAATCGAAATTTTAAAGTATAATAGTTTATGTAGGATTTTATAATATCATGCCCGAAATATCTAATCTTGTTCAAGAGTCTGGTTTAAAAATCTACCTATCCTAATATATATATATATATATATATATATATATATATATATATATATATATATATATATATATAGTTTTAAGTTATTCTACATTTATAATTTAAAGTTGTCAATATCTGGGATAGAGCGAATGTAAAAATTTAAGTGGACGTTGAAGTCAACACCGAGTGCCTACTGTTTATTTCCCGCTTAAACATACTCCTCATGCCTGAAGATTGCGTTTAAGCATGAAACATACGGTCGTTGCTTTATGTTGTTTGACATTCGTATCAACTATATATATATATATATATATATATATATATATATATAGTTATTTTTTAAGAATATGATTCCATAGCTATAAAAGAGTTCTCAAATTACAAAAATAGATGCTAAAAACCAGCTCTATTTCATCTTGAAGCGAAATTTTGAATAACTAATCTTGAAAGTTACGTAATTTTTATGCTAGATGACGATTGCGGCTAGCATGAAACAGCCTGCCGACTCTGAGTGTTGACTTCAATGTTCACTTTTATATATATAAAATCCGTAAATTTCAAAATTTATAAAATCCGTAAATTTCAAGATTAGTTATTCAAAAATTCGCTTGAGAAGGAAATAGAGCTGGATGTTTAGCTTGTATATTTAAAAAAAAATAATTATAATTTAAGGTCTACTTATCTATTGAGCACTGTTTTTTTTTAAAAGAAAAACGGAAGTACTAAAGACGCTTGGATTATTAAATTAACGGTTCTTTCCTATTTTTCTACATATTTGCACACACACACACAGACACACACACAGACACACAGACACCCCCCCATATATATATATATATATATATATATATATATATATGAAGAAATATAGTTTTAAGGTGTGTTATATTTTCGGGATAAAGTGCTCAAAATATGAGTTAGAGGGTATGTAAATATAAATATAAAAGTAAACATTGAAGTCAATACTCAGAAGCGGCAGGCTGTTTCATGCTAGATGACGATTGCGTCTGTCGCGTATGTGTGTGTGTTTGATTCAATGGTCACTTTTATATTTATAATTATATATATATATATATATATATATATATATATATATATATATATATATATATATAAATTTATGACATATATGTTATACGTTCACTACAAAAGTCGCAATTTTGTTTCGACGCTTCGTGATGACGTTGAATGGAAAATAAACGATTTTAAGAGTTCAAAAATCCAACGAAACCCCTCACTAAGGAAAGCATTGACACGCAACCTATGATGACCAAATAAAAGCACATGGTAATTTAAAATAACATGACAACATATCATGTTATAAGTAAAATCTATTAATGCATTAAATTGAAATCAAATGTTAAATACTAAAGCAACAAGTTTAATATAATTTCAAGATTATTCCTAAATTAAACTAGAAGAAAAATATGTTATTGTTCTTAGAGAAGTGCCAATTTATCCGTTAAGTTCGGCGCTGATGAAAAAAGTATCCCCGATCGCTACCCATATTTGATACATGGAATTTAGAATTCAAATAAGGAGGTAAGTTGGGAAGGGAATTTCAAAACCGTATACAGGCAATCAGAGACACGTAAATATATACGAAAAAACAGACTCACTATAATTCAAGCATAAATGCACTAACAAATCTATACAAACCAACCATCAACATTTTACACACACAAACATATAGATAAAAGGAGGATCAAATAAAAGTAAGAAGTGCACATACACACATAAACAGACACACACACACATATATATATATATATATATATATATATATATATATATATATATATATATATATATATATAGATAGATAGATAGATAGATAGATAGATAGATATTAAAAGGAAGAGAAACCGCAAACGTTTTTGGTTGTAATGAGCGTATTTAAAAAATATATATTATGCTTTTTTTTTCATAATTTTAAAACACGTGTTTATGGTCTCACGACCTTCCTCAAGCAAAAAGTGGATATTTCCACATGTTATTAAAATTAATTCATTTTCCTTGTTTTTTTTTTCAATTTAAACATTCTCGATGTTAAACATTCTCTTTTTTGTGTGTTAGTGACACCAATGTATCCCTTGGACTGGCAGTGAGAAAGTTCTTCTGCGTGAAGGTTAATAAAACAATTAAGATTTATCCGAGGAAAGGTGAGGTATCTGTATTCTTATCTTTTAATGCCCCCTGTGTGTTCTTAGATCTATTTCCATTTTTTTGTATTGTGGGTGTTTTTGTTAGCATGCAAATAGATAAGTATATTCCCTCTCCCTACATACACACTGTCTTATTATAAGGGATTAGCAAACACATATATACAAACATACATATATATATACACTTATATATACACATACATACACATGCACACACTTCCTATGTTGTGTCGGGTTCGTGAGTGAGTTTGTAAGCAGTCGTGTTTTTTGCCAATATGTGTTCATATATATATATTAGTATGCTTATGTATACACATATTCCCTATCCATACATACATACTGTTTTATCCTAACAATAACACCTTTGAATTTGACAACAAAACTATATCCATACCCTAGGTACCGCAATGGGAACGAAAATGGCACCAACATATGCCATCCTAATATTAGCTGAAGAGATATGGGGAAATATAAAAACCCACTTCCTTGTATCTTGGAAACGATACTTAGATGATTGCTTCAGTTTCTGTAAATCTTAATGGGGTGATATTAACCAATTCCACACTCTACTTCAGAACTTACACTCAAAAATCAAATTCAGCCAAGAATATATTTTCAATGAATTGCCATTTTTAGATATACTCAATAGAAATAAAAACAACCACATAACCACAGATATCTACAACCAAACCTACAGAAATTCAATAATATCTTCATTTCAAGAGCCATCACCCAAAAAGCTGATTGAAATCAATCCCATATTCTCTAGCTCGTAGGGCTTTCACTATATTGTGTGAGAAACACCTCCGAAAAACCCGCCTAGAAGAACTACATAGAACTCTAAAAAACTAGGCTACACCACAACACTAATAAACAAATGTTTTCAACTGACAAAAAATATTACATTAGACCAACTATGCAATCCAAAGAAACGTAGCGTCGAACAATCTTTATCATATGTCTCAACATACAAGAAGAACAATCCAGAACTCATTACAGAAATTACAAAAACATCTAGACCTACTTAGCAAGAACGACAAACTGAAAAAAGTACTAAAAACAGCCAAAATAATTAAAAACAAACGCCAATCTAAAAACCTGAAACACATATTAACTCATCCAAATTTAACCAACACAAAATACAGGGAGTCACAAAATGTAACAAAAAAAAGATGCGGGGTTTGTGACATCCATATAGAAGGAAACTGCTATTCTTTTGAAATCCCCAAAACGATATTCATAATAAATAAAAATTTAAACTGCAACTCCAAAAATGTAATTTTTGTACTTAAATCCACAAAATGCAAGAAGTTATAACATCTATAAATATAACCAGGGTAAATTTAAAATTATGCCAATATATCAAACAGACAAACATTCTTACCTACAAGTGCAAGGAAAAAAAAAACAAAACAAAAAAAAACAAACTCATGAACAAATTTAAACGAGCATTAAAGAGATCGTGACCCCACAAACAAAAACACACAACTTGCACACATAATGGCCAAATACAGCGGTCGTATTACGTGCAAGCGTGCGCACACACTCTATCGCGGCTATCTATGGAGCACTCATATGTATACACATATTGGCAAAAACAATAGACTACTCACAAGGACATACATAAACCCTACAGAACCTAGGAAGTATATATATATATATATATATATATATATATATATATATATATATATATATATATATATATGAAAATATATAGAAAATAGGAAGGAACTGGTTAGGTAAATAATCCAAAGTCCCTTAGTATTTTAGTTATTATTTTAAAAAAATAGTGCTCGATATAAAAGTAGAGCATAAATATAATTATTTATTTAAAAATATGATTCCAAATCGCGACATAAGAAGTCCCATGTTTCAAAACAAGAGCCGAAAACTTCAATATAATTATTTAAATTAAATTGAGTTAAAATAAGCTCTGTTCCATCTTCAAGCGAAATTCTTTTTGGAATAACGTGTTTCTGAAATTTACGTGTTTTAAAAATTGAAATAAAAATTTCCATGGTAACAGCTAGGGCGAATTGTTTAAGTTGGGTAGGCGGGTGTTGGGTGTTAATAATAAGTATCAGTATAGAGTTACTTTCGTAAGTCAGGGAAAGGTGGGGGTGTCTAAATTTGAAACGGAAGATGTATTAACCCTCGTCTAGTTTGCATGTCTATGGAGATTTATTTATTTTTTTATTTTATTTTTTTATGAAAGGGATTTATGCATATAAAAAAACTGTCGTAACGTTTGTTTTTTGACGACTTCATAAAGGGTTATCTTTTTTTAGAATATTTAAACTATTTATTTGGGCTATGGATTATGAAGGGTGTTATATTGTATGCATGTTTTTAGTTAATTATTCAAACCATGAATCTGATGAGTTGGCTATGGATTAAACAAGTTATTATATTGTATGCTAGTTTTTAGCTAATAATTCAAACCAAAAATCTCATGATGCCTACAAAAAACCGTTAACTCGTGTCTATTGTTTAAAAGATTATTATTATTTAGAAGCTTAATTATGTGCATGGGTCATCCCAAGTTTTACATGTTCTAGCCTTGTTTATAATTTTCCATTTAACTTTAGGTGTCCTATTTGTTTCCTTCAGATGCCAAAAATATTTAGATAGGGAAGTCTGATTTCTTTTGTTTATATTATTGAAAGAGCACTTATGCTGCCTCCAGCTATCTTTAAAATCATTCTTCGTGGACCCAATGTATATCTTATTAGTGCTAGGTCTCTCTGTGGATGATGTAGTACATTGGTATACCACAGATTTAATGCAGCATTTATTTTCTAATGGGCAGTCTTCTAGGTTTCTACAGTTACATAATTCTTCCCTTTTCTTGTCTGATTTAATTTTATTAATACTGTTTAGGCATGGGGGTTTGTTCAAGATCTTATTATTGTGATTTTTTATTATACGTTCAAGATTTTCAGAGCAGCTGTAACTCAATTTTAGGGTGTTCTTATTGAATATATTACTAAGCTTACTATTGGTGGGGAAGCGTTTATCAATTAGGGCTAAGAATTTCTGTCCTAGTTTAATACTAACCATTTGGTTGAACGGAGGGGTGTACCAAATGATTTTTCTTTTCCTGTTTTTTTTTCCTATGGCCAGTGCAATTGTCTCTATAGTTAATGTTAGCATTTTTATAACCACTATTTTTAGGGCAGTGTTATAGAAGCCATTGTGTTGTTGGAATATTTCCTTGTTAGCTGAGTTAATGCTAATTCTATTTTCTATTGATGAGGGTATATGTTTAATTATGGATGGAGGGTGGTTTGACTTCGGGTGTATATATAAAGGGTTAGCATTAGGTTTACTATAAGGTTGGTATGTGTTGCCTGGTAAGTCTATAGTTACGTCGAGGAAGTTAACCCTTTTTAAATTAGAAGAGACAATTATCTTTAAGTTTAGTTTTTTAAATTCACTAAATATATTTTTTCTGATTTTTTCAATCTTAAAACTAGTAGAACTCCTCACCACCATGAGCCCGTCATCTCTATACAGTCCGATGTCCTTAATATCAATTTCGCGGTGTGCCGTTAAGTTGTACAGTATTAGAAGACCAACAAGGTCAGAAGACTCTGCAGAGTCTAATGATCCCATAGTGATGTCAAACAGGTCGTTATTGTTTTTTATCCATTGGTCCCCATTATGAATGAGAACCGATTTCTTTGCGCTGAGGATTATATCTGTCTCTTCCTTTGTCAGGTTAGAATACACAGCAGCAAAGTCCAGGGCAGTTGTAAATAGATCCTTCAAAATTGATGGGTAGTAATCCACTATATCAAACTGTATTAGGGTGCAATTCGGTTTATCATCAATATAGTTAAACCAATTGATGACATCTTTAGTAATGATCCATAATTTTAATTCCAGTTGTTTTTTTTATTTGGCAGGTAATTTTTTCCAGGATCCTCTTGCTGATCTTTCCTATGTCGGATCGGGTAGGGTTAATTATTCTGGTTGCTGGGTTTTCTAAAAAGTCAGGTTTATGGTCCTTAAGAGTTATGTAACATTCCTTTTCAGCAAGTTTACCTACTCTATCGCTGATTTTTAATTTACCAGTTATTTTTTTACTAGTTCTGTTTATGCTATCGACCATATTGATGTTGTTGTTGCAAGCTTTTTTATAAGTCCTGGTTAAGCTTCTAAATAATAATAATCTTTTAAACAATAGACACGAGTTTACGGTTTTTTGTAGTCATCATCAGATTTTTAGTTTGAATTATTAGCTAAAAACTAGCATACAATATAATAACTTATTTAATCCATAGCCCACTCATCAGATTCATGGTTTGAATAATTAACTAAAAACATGCATACAATATAACACCCTTCATAATCCATAGCCCAAATAAATAGTTTAAATACTCTAAAAAAAGATAACCCTTTATGAAGTCGTCAAAAAACAAACGTCACGACAGTTTTTTTTATATGCACAAATCCCTTTCATAAAAAAATAAAATAAAAAAATAAATAAATCTCCATAGACATGCAAACTAGACGAGGGTTAATACATCTTCCGTTTCAAATTTAGACACCCCCACCTTTCCCTGACTTGACATCTACGAAAGTAACTCTATACTGATACTTATTATTAACACCCAACACCCGCCTTCCCAACGTAAACAATTCGCCCTAGCTGTTACCATAGAAATTTTGATTTCAATTTTTAAAACACGTAAATTTCAGAAACACGTTATTCCAAAAAAAAAAAAAAAAAATTCGCTTCAAGATGGAACAGAGCTTATTTTAACACAATTTAATTTAAATAATTATATTGAAGTTTTCGGCTCTTGTTTTGAAACATGGGACTTCTTATGTCGCGATTTGGAATCATATTTTTAAATAAATAATATATATATATATATATATATATATATATATGTTTTTGTGAGCGTGTATTTGTGTGTGTGTTTCTGTATGTATGTGTATATATCTGTGTATAATTCCTTATAAAATAAGACAGTATATGTGTACGGAGAGAGAATATGAGTATACATACGTATACATACATACATATATATATATATATATATATATATATATATATATATATATATATATATATATATATATATATAACATATTGGCAAACACAAGACTGCTCACAAGCCCAAACACGAATCCTAAACATCATAGAAAGTGTGTGTATGTATGTGTGTATGTATGTATGTGTGTCTATATGTGTATACTAATTCCTTATAATAAGGCAGTATGTATGTATTGAGTGAGAATATTTGTATGCATACGCATGCTCACAAAAAAAGTACAAAAAATGGAAATAGATCTAACACACAGGGTGATTACAAGATTAGAATACAGTTATCTTTCCTTTCTCGGACCAATCTTAATTGTCTTATTACCCTTTCACGCTGAAGAACTTTCTCACTTCCAGTTTAAGAAAGATATTTGTGTCACTACCTCACAAAAAAGAGAATGTTTAACATCGAGAATGTTTAACATCGAGAATGTTTAACATGGAAAAGCGTAAGGTAAATAAATGAATGAATTTATTTTAATAATATGGGGAAATATCCAATCTTTGCCGGAAGAAGATTGGGTGACCCGAAACACTTTGCAAAATGATGGAAAATAAAGCATTATATATAGTTTTAAAAAAATCCACATTACAACCAAATTTTTCGGTTTCTCTCTTCTTTTTAATATATTCACTTTTTTCTTTTGGAACAGCTATAACCTATTCCTTTTATATATATATATATATATATATATATATATATATATATATATATATATATATATATATATATATATATATATATATATATGCGTAGGTATGCAGAAAATAGAAAAGAACACGTTGGGTGCATAATCCGGGGTTCCTTAGTATTTTTGTTTTTATTTTTAGGAAGACAGTGCTCCATACAGAAGTAGAGCTTATAAGCTCAAGCTTCCTCAAATCCGTGTTTGTGGTCCTTAAGTGTGATGTAGCACTCCTTTTCGGACAGTTTTCCAACTCTATCACTTATTTCTAATTTTTCAGTAATCATTTTACTAGTTCTATTGATACTGTCAACCATATTTATATTGTTATTCTGGGCTTTTTTATATGTCTTCCTTAAGTTTTTTCTAATTAATTTGTTGTAGTCGTCAGCCGTCAATTTGTAAAAGTTTCCCGTCTTATCGGATTTAACTAGTATTTTATCGCTGTCGTTTATGGTTTTGACTATTTGGTCTAATTGAAAAGCACTTTCCCACTAATAGCAAACTTAGCGACATCTTTAACAAAAACACCTTGAAATTGAGTTACAGCTGCACTGAAAATATAGAAAGAATCATAAAAAGACATAATAAAAAAATCCTAGAAAAACACGCATACCAAAACAGTAATAAAACACATAAACTAAAATCGGATAAAAATAACGAAAAATTATGTGATTGTAGAAACCCTAAAACTGCCCGTTGGAAAATAAATGCCTCACAAAATCTGTGGTATACCAGTGCACTATCTCATCCATTGAGAGTCCTAACACTGATAGGATATACATAGGCTCAACGAAGAATAATTTTAAAATTGGATGGAGGCAACACAAGAGCTCCTTCAACAATATTCAAAATAGAAATCAAACATCTCTATCCCAATATTTCTAGCATCTAAAAGAAACGAATAAAACACCCAAAGTAAAATGGAAAATAGTAAATAAAACAAGAACCTGTAAAACCTGGGATGACCCATGCCCTTTATGCTTACAGGAAAAACTACACATCATTAAATTTCTAAATAATGAAAAATTATTAAACCATAGGCATGAGTTAACGGTTTTTTGCAGACAGCAACAAACTTTCGCATTAAATAATTAGCATAAAAAAATCCCATAGCTAAGTAACATTCTTAAAAGCTTAGCCAAATCATTAAATAGGAAAAACCCTTTTTGTATTCGTCAAAAAACAAAAAAAACAAAACAAATTGAAATTCAGTGCAATGCGATCTGTATATAAAACACCCACTTGAATAAACAAATAAATAAATAGATAATCAGATGGACAATAATAAAAGACAATTCCCCAGACACATAACGATTGTAGGCGCGCCATAAAATATCCCCTCACTGGGAACTAACTAAAGGGTGACCGCAAACATTAGCCTTGAAATAGATACCCTACCCAACCTTAGCAAAACCTCTCAAGAAGATGATGAATCTATTGATAAGAATTAACTCTCTGACCATTAACGAAGGAAAATAGTCTAGCCCTCCCACAATAACGAATTCTGTAACGGACCGTGCCTAAAAATACACGTAAACCGAGAGATAGCTTATTCCTAAAATTTCGCTTGAAGATGAAACGGGACTAAACACCACAATCCAACTTAATTTTAATAATTATTTGGATGATTTCGGCTCTCGTTTTTGAAACATGAGAACTCTTATATAGCGAAGTAATCATATTTTTAAAAAAAAATATTATTATATATATATATATATATATATATATATAGGTCAGACAGGCTTTGAATAAGCTCTTTTAGCTTGACAGAAGACCAACTTTAGAAAGACAAGATAGACCATTGCGAAAATTATTCCATATATGACTTGGAAATAAACACTCGAACGCAAAAAATGTGCCAATCTGATTTAAGTTATTCTTCCATCAAACAATATGAGTGTACGTATGTTAGAATAAGTTAAAGAAAGAGAGGGAGAAAAAAAGAGGGTTGTGTGTATTATTCACCATTGAAACGACTATTCATATAATATGTCTACATTTTCAATGAAATCAACAGGGAAATCAGCTGTGTGCGTATGAATTATGCACCAATTTCTGACTTTCCTTGAATTTTTTTAAAACTGTTCCTCATCTTTTCCTCGTTTATTTTTAACTCCGCCTTTGCCTTAGTAAAAATTCCGAACAGTTTGAGTAGAAAGTATTGGAAATATCAACGCTACAATAAATCACGTTCTTGCAGTTTTCTTTCTCTTGTTTCAAGGAAACTTTTTTCTTAGCGTCTCTTCTACATGTTTACTGCAGCTTTGCAGAGAGTCCAGAATTATTCCAATTATTTCGGCTAACATGTCTCCTGATATTTCCTTTGTCTTGATTATGACTTTTTCGTTTGTGATTTTTTGATTTTTTGATTTCCCTTTACTTCTAAAACTTTCGTTTTTTTTTTTCAGGCAATTATAATGTCTGATCAGCTTCGGTGAAATTGAGAATGGAATCTACTTGTACAAAAACATTCACATATATTCTTGTACACTTCCATGAGTTTTAATTAAAATCGATCGAAAATGTTTGCACAGTTTATATTCTCTCCCTCTCTCTCTCTCTCTCTCTCTCACACACACACACACACACTCTCTCTCTCTCTCTCTCTCTATATATATATATATATATATATATATATGTATATGTACATACACACACAACGATAGCCAAAGAGTAGGGGGTCTCTGCTTGATGTCAAATCGGTCCGGTTTCGATCCCGGTTTGAAGCAATCGGACGTCTAGCCATACTGAAGAGCCCTGATACAGCGTGGATGATAATATATATATATATATATATATATATATATATATATATATATATACACACTGCGTGCCAAATTATTATCGAGATAACATTTTTCTAATATTTCAAAAACCGTGTAATCAATTCACAGAAAAATTTTCACACAATATTGGCAACACTGGCCTACACAATCACTGAAATTTTCTTAATGATTTGCGCAATGTAAACAAACTGGCGCTATATTTGTTACTAGCACGGTGATTTGAGCGTGCCAAATTATTAGAATGGTTTAGTAAAATTCCCAGAATTGAGCAAACAAAACGTTTATTAATGCTGCACGTGAATGTTTATGATCAAAAGTAGCTAATAAATAAGATAATCAAACAAATAATAACAGATACAAACAAAGGCACAGTTTTAAACAAATTAATAGGGAATGTGCTTTCCCTGTTTTGAAATTACATGAAGAAGTTGATAATCCATAGAATTTGTTAATTGTATGATGTCATCTGCTGTAATACCGCGATATATGTCAAGAATTGCTTCCCATAACTCAGCGTTGCTCCTGAATTGTCGTCCGTTGGCGTACAGTCTTCGCTTCATGATGCTCCAAAGGTTTGCGATTGGGTTCAAATCCGGAGATTTTGCTGGCCACTTCATTTTTCGAGGTCCATCGAAGCCTAACTGTTTCAAATATTCAGTAGTCTTGTGAGCAGCATGTGAGGGAGCATTATCTTGCATAAAAACAATGGCCCTTCTGAAGGCAACTCTTTGCCTTTTCTTCCACGGTTCAAGATGATCCTTCATAAACGCTATGTATGCATCAGCAGTCATTTTGACGCCATCTGGTACTCTCCATGGGCCCACTAATATTTTTCCAATAATACTACCCCAGATCATTGTGCCTCCACCGCCTTGCTGGCGTCTCAAACAGTGATGGCGACTCTGTCCATTCATTACCCAGTCTTTGCACCATCTATCTGGCCCATCAAGTGCTGCTCGAGTTTCGTCTGTGAACAAAACTTTAAAGAAGTCAATCTTCATATTGTCCTCGGCCCATTTCAATCGATTTTGAATGTGATTTCTCGTCAACGGAGGCTTCGATACAGGTTTGACTGTTGTTGCTATTTCCCTCAGATACCGACACCGAGTACTTTTAGACATATTAGGATTCCCAATGCGACTGAAAAGCTCTTGACTGGTAAGTCCAGGGTTCTTCGTGGTCTCTCGTTTAAGTCGTGACATGAGACGACGTGAAATAACACCCGGCTTACCTTTATCTGCCATTTTGCGTACTTGTGTAGGGTCGACGGTGAACATTTTCACTGTTTGATGACACCACCCTATCATTTTAGAAATTTCTTGGGTAGATTTACCTTTTGAGAGTTATGAGGTGATAGTTTTATTTTCAGCATCACTTATATATATATATATATATATATATATATATATATATATAATCATTGACCCAGTTCAATTTTGATTACAAGTAATTGTAAGTAGATATCTTTCTTTCGTTATAGTGTTTATAATGTAACTGTTCAGTTCCACTTTTCTTTTATTTCTTTTCTTTAAAAATAAATGTCAGAAGAATGGATGTTTGTATTGTTGTTAATGAGGGAATCGCTGAAATTGAAGCGAACTATTATTATTATTTTATTTTTATTATTATTTTTGTTTTCCGGTATTATGAGCATATTGGAAAGATGAACCTATAAATAACAGCCACAGAAATGTTTTGAGTAGTCATCTCACATAGCACAGACGAAAGATGCAGGGTACGCCTGTCGGACTGTGGTACGATAGTGGACAAGTGGGCTTTGGTTAAAATTAGAGTGAATAAAATTCAGTAATTTAGATTCAAGTCATGTGTTATGATTTAATTGGTAAACCGACTTCATAACACGATCGCGGAGACGAAGAATGATCATTTGATGTTGCTTGAAAACTCAATGCATCTTGATCAAAATATTTTTGTCTGGGACGAGTTTGGTTTGGCTTTTGATTCATAAATTTTCCTAATTAAGCTGGCAAGAGGGTGGCAGTTCACCTTGGTGAGCGCGACGAGAAGGGAAGTTATTTTATCCTCTTTCATTTCACCATCTCCAAAGTATAATACGTGAATCCATCTTGCTTTTAAAGAACTTGAAAAAATCAGAATGATTCCTCAATCGTCGACAGTGACTTTTTGACAACCGGATCACCCGAGGAACAACTTCTTTATCCCAGCAGGGCTGGTTCAGATCAACACACTATATACACCTGTTTTGCTACAAAATACTAATATGACAAAGAGGACAAAGTTATCATTTTTATCCCATAATTACTAATTCATTTGCTTTAAGAAATAGTAATATATTTTATGTGTTAATGTTATAGTTTCATTAAATGTATACCGACGCTGCTCAGGAGATTAAATAAGTTTTGTTTGACCTCTCAAAACATAAGAATAAAAAAAAAACCCTATAATCTTCACAAGAAAAATGTTACATGATTGAACAAATCTGTGATGTCTTCTATCGGAGGTAACATTTATAAATAATTTTTTTCTGTGCTGCTCAAATTTTCTGTCTAATAATAAGGTTTTAATAAACGTCATTTAAATTTCACTTCTTTTGTATTAGAGCCTAATATGTCCAACTCTTTCATATCTGAATATTGAAAATCATAAGATCGTTCATTATATGAATAAAATAAACAATTTACAAAAAATGGATTTGCAATTTGTCAACATCAAAAAATAAAAAATATCCTAAATTTTCTATAGTGTCTATCATATGTATGTTTACTTTTATGTAATCGATGTTTATGAATGGTTCGCAGCAGCCATTATCAGCAATGCGCTTTATTTTCCCTTGTGATATGTCGTGTAAATTCCATTTTTATTTTGATTCTTTTAATATTCGCTTGTTGTTTCCTGTTTCTTGCACAGTTAATTGTGCTATTAGATGGCGTGATTGAAAAGAATTCATAGGGTTACTAATGTATAGGCAAGTGTGTTGTGCCCTCTACATTCTCCTCCTTTAAGATAAAAGCTTTACCTGACATAATCCCATTAAAGTGAGACAGAGAAATCAACGTGGTGGAGCCTTCGTGAAATCATAGACTCTTATCTGGTTTTGCTATTTCCAAGGCAGATTATCGAAAAATGATGATTAAGTTTGGCTGACAGGAACTTCATTCAAACTTTTGGACGAAATATCAATTTTTGTTTTACTTTTGGTGTCTTCCCTGCTTCTTTGTCGTTTCGTAACTTTTCTAAAATTTCTATTGTTCTCAGGTTTCACTATGGCAGCCTTTTTACTAAGGAAGATCATGAGAACAAGATCTGCGTCAGGAAGAGAAGCTGGCCATAGTGACGTATCCAGACAAGACCAATCTATCAAACCAACGGTCTGAGGTAATGTTTAAATGTCGACATACTAATAAATTTACTGTGAGCCAGTACCAGCCCGGATGAACAATTTTTTGTTTCCCGTTCCGACAACACTTCTCTTGCCCCTCCCCTTCTTATATATCTGATTTGTGGGGTTTTGTTAATTTGTTTAAGCGGGCATGGATAGTGTTACGTATTAACCATTGCGCGTGGAATATAATCTGATATATATATATATATATATATATATATATATATATATATATATATATATATATATATATGGAGAAATATATATATATATATGGTAAAGTATGCTGGTTCGAATTCAAAGTAAATGTTAGTCGCATAGGAAAAATAGGAACAATTTATAAATGAAAAAAAACAAGTGAAATAAAACGTTGGAAGGGGGAAATAACTTCAGCATGTAAAATGCTTCATGTCATTCGGTTATGAAGAGCAATCCAGGAACCTTATTCAAATATCCACTTCAAGAATGCTTGTCAAACTCCACTCTCCATGCTAGTGTAATTCGTCCAGAAGGAAGAAGAAAAACGAACATTATCTAAATCTGATTTGACGACTTGACAAAGCAATAGAAATACTTTTTTAAAATATTTTGTGCAATCAATTCTTCACATCATTTGAAACGAAAACAAACATGTATGCAGCCGACAATAAATCGGAAATGAGGAAAGAAAATATCAGCAAAAAGTAAATAAACGAGCAATAACTGTTATTTCAATAAAAAATAAACATTTGCGACTTTTTTTCGATCTTCTAAGTCAACAGTTAATTCAGAAATAATATGTTATCTCTCTCTCTCTCTCTCTCTCTCTCTCTATATATATATATATATATATATATATATATATATATATATATATATATATATATTAGCAAGGAACAAACGTAATTTCTTATTTAAATTAAAAGGCATATTGATGTAAATTATTAAAACCGGTTTCGTTCCATTTTATCAAAGTTTTATTCTGGGAATTAAAAACAAACGGGTAAATCAATTTATAGGATGACTGACGTGGTGGGGATATTATAAAACTAGAGGCCAATAATATTCAGACCCAGCAAATAATCCCTGTGTTTACAGAGAAAAGGCTTACGGGATATGATATAAAGGAAATATAGAACCTTGAGATGATATAATGAGTATGATCAAGTCAAAATAGAGAAACGGTCAACATTAAACCCTGTAACACAGCTCCTGCTATTAATATGTTGAGGGATAGATGACCCGGATGTATTCACGAGCTGACTACACTTAGAGAGGCCGGATTCAAAATTCTGGGAAGTAAATGTTGTTTTATTCTAAAATCCAAACGCAGAGAAGTCCTCCCAATGTAGTCGAATCCACGACTACATTCATAATTATAGATCACTGAATTAACATGTTTGGAGGGAAGAAAGAATTGGTCGAGTAACAAATATTATTTGAACATCAGCAGAAAAATAACAACAGCTGATTACAAGTGAAATTCACTTAACCAAAGACTCACCCTCTGAACCAATAAAGGGAAGACGCAAATAAGCAGGACATTTTTTTAACTATATTTTACTTTTCTAACTTGAATTTACTAAGATGAGATCTGATGCGCTCATACAGTTTCTGCGAAGCTCTGTGTCATGAAGATTTCAATATTTTATTTTGATGCTCTATTAATATTGAGCACTTTATTTACAATTTCTGCTGCTGCTGCTAAATCTCATACCAGGAAGGCGTTGAGACCACAAGAATCATCTTGACTTCTCTCCAGCTCTGACAGTTTTTTCAGAGCGTCGGGACATTCCTCAGCGATAGATTAATGGTTTGGTCACTTGAAAACTTGACGAGCACCGACCCCACAAAGTCCGTTCGCCTTAAAATCTGTATGCTCCAAAAATATACTGGTTGACATTATCTTTGGAGGGAGAGGTACATAAATAAAATTTTTGTTATAATTATTTTCAGAAATTTCTAATGGCGCTAAGTTTCTGATTGTTGTTCTCATTGGAATCTTTTATCTTCTTAATTCCTGTTTTTTTTTTTTTTTGTAATTCGGGCTCCTTATGTTTTTTTCTTTTTTCTTCGCACTCAATAACCACTTCCAT
This sequence comes from Acanthosepion pharaonis, assembly GCA_903632075.3. Lineage (NCBI taxonomy): Eukaryota > Metazoa > Mollusca > Cephalopoda > Sepiida > Sepiidae > Acanthosepion > Acanthosepion pharaonis. The sequence continues at coordinate 556,614 of CAHIKZ030005152.1, read as the reverse complement.
GGTAGTGGTTTTATATTTTACACTTCGTAAAATTATATATATATATATATATATATATATATATATATATATATATATATATATATATATATATATATTCCCACGCATTTAAAGATCTTTTGAAATAAAACTGCTTCAAAATGCTGTAGCCGCGATAAGAATATGAACGGAAAACGGTCAAACCGATTTCCTTGCTCACCAATTGCCCAAAACAAGTTTATCTGCTGTTCCATGAAATAGAAAATATAAGATAATTGTGCCAGATGTTCAAGTTTCGGACTTTTCTGAAATAAATATTTTATAGATTAATCTGCACAACTGCTGAATGTTGTTATATGCGAGGTTTATCTGTCAGAAGGATCTATGTGTTACAATTTCTAAACCTGTTTTTCATGGTTTAATCTCGACAACAGTTGATACACAGCGTTTAAAAAAACGAATTGTCATCAGGCAGTGACATTTCTCACCGTTCAGATCAACCAAAGAATCAGTGAACCTGGTTTATTCGAATTTTAAACAGTGAAACAATAAATTTGTTTACATATGTGATTTATCATTTAAAGACTTAAAGAGCGATAAGTACTGGTGGGATTAGATCGGGCAAAGTTATATATATATATATATATATATATACCCAAGTATATAATTGGTGTATACGGAATGAATTCCAATAACCAAAAATTACTATTCTTAAAAGAGTGCTCAATACAAAGTAGAGCAGATATAATTATTGTTATAAAATACATAATTTTTTTTTTCATAAAAAATAATTATATACATATATATATACGTTACTCTTCAAAGTTTTGAAGCCACACCACAAAGAGAAAAAAATTATAAATGGTTAAAAAGGTGAGATATGTTATTTTAATTAGAGATTTTATTATTACATAAAAAAAGATCATTTTATGATTTAATTTTGCTCTCGTCAAAATATCCTCCTTTAACCTTGATTAGTATAACACAAATTTTTGGCATTCGCTGCAAAAGTTTCTCAAATTATAAGTTTGGTAATTGATTGCAAACTTTTTTCAATTACTCTAAGAGCACTTTCTCATTTTTGTCCCTTTTCTGTCATGTTCTTCCCATACAAATTCTGGTGGTGGCTTCTGACATTCGATCTGAAGTATATATATATATATATATATATATATATATATATATATATATATATATATATATATATACAAATGCAGAAAAAGAATATTTTTTCAGATTCTTATATATATGCACTGGCATGCAAACTTTTTGGGACAAATCCATAAATCATAAATCGGTGCCGTGTAAGATATAAACTGCATTCAACAACTTGAAACATACGTGAGGCCATGCAAAAGTTTTGGACCAATAAAATTTCGGAGATGAAAACATCATGATAATATGTAAATACGTAAGTAGAAGCTGGTTCCATTTTAATATGTCTCGGCTGTCTAAGGCAAAAATTGTTTGTATGGTAATTAAAACATAGTGGTTTCGTTGTGGAAGCATTCGAATCAACTAAGCATTTATTACCCCAGGTAACAATTGATTGGATGACATGTACCGGAGCAGCTGCCACTTTTACCAGAACTTGCCCCAATTTATTACACAACTTAATAGAATCTAGGTAGCATATAGGAAAGCTCCTCCGAACAATTATAATTATTACAATAACTGATATTGCTAATTCAAATTAAAATATGCATAATTAACAATAAAAGTGATAATATTCTTTCCTCATTATTTGTATCATGAACTGCTTTTTAGAAGGAACCCAACGAGTTTATCAGTGTTCTAGTTATATATATATATATATATATATATATATATATATATATATATATATATATTAAAAAAAAAACAGACCACTTTAAGGCTCCATTGTAATAGTTTATTTCACCAGAGACCTTCTGAATTTACATTGAGCTCTCACGATTTCATCATCCTTGGGACTACCCATACGGATTACTAAGTATTTTGTAACTTATATATATATACATATATATAACTTAAAATATATACATATATATAACTTAAAATATAAAACAAGCTCAATCTTAACTTTACAGACTCATAATACAATAATAGTTAGATATATATTACAAAAATGTGTTGTTTTTAAATGAGGACAACTACGAGTTTCCTATTTGGCACAATCTTCAGAAGCTGTTAATGTGGAACAGTTATCCAACGTATCACAATTTAAAAAAGATGGGAGTAATTGGCCTCAACTTGTTCGGATCTAAGTCTTTAAACAAATACTTGTTTTTCTGTTTACATAAGTCCAGTAATTCCTTTTCTCTTGTTCAACATATTCCTTTCTATCCTTGACAAAATCAGTAGTTTTTTCTGTAAAATTGCATATTTTACAATTCTAGTCAATATTTTCAATTTCACTTTTGGTGCCACTTTTTCGTTATTTACGGCAAGCCAGTAGAAAGCTGAAAAGGCTGTACTGACCTTGCACTTTTCAATCTCATCTTGCGACTGAAGAAGCATCACTTTCACTGACCCTCAGCAGCTTATATATAATATTTAACTTCACCAATACTTGCCACCTTTTCTATGGAGAGTTTTAGGCACAATTTATAAAAATGATGGACAGCGAAGAAAAATGAGCGGTAGAAACACAATACATAATTAGACATCTTAACCATCTCCTACATGATCGCTGCCTTGAAAGTTTTGATTTTGGTAATATTTGGCTTCAAATGACACCGAGAACTTAGTCTAGCCGGTTAGGTTATGGTTGAATTTAGGTCAGTATATGCTAACCATAAATTTGCAATATTTATATGTTTAGAACTTCTGCATCTTCTTGACAGTGCGTCTGAGAATACCATCCTTTGTTCCCACATTGTAACTCCCTGAGTAGTTGTTTTAGAGCCACGGTAAAACATATTTAAGAATCTACAAGTAGGAATCCGCATAGCTCATAAATAATCAAATGTGTTTAAGTACAGCTCGACGGGATGCTAATGGAAACACAGCAATCCTCCAAGATTTCTCGGAAACAGTTTCACTTGACACAGAAAAGTCATTGTCTTTTGGAATAACTCACATATAATTTATATTCTCCTTATATTCAGGTGATAAATCATTTTAAATCTGTTTAGGAAGATGCCAATAGGTTTGTCGTATGTCATTGACAGGTTTAAATATGACTTTGATATGATTAAAGTAACAACAACAACATATATTTTGAATGGTGTTTAACTGTGGACAATGAAATAACGATTATTATTCAATGTTTTGATATCAATCAAGTTTCATGTCAGTATATTGATTTTACGCCCACAATCTTACTTGAAATACCTTTTTTTTAATACTCATAATAACAATGTATTTCACCATACAAAGGCAACTTCAAATTAGGCCTAACTGTGAAATATTTATAAGTAGTTGCTACAGTGGACTAGCTGGAGCTTAGGTGGGAAATCTCCTAGAACACGAGTTTATAGTGAAAAAATTATTACATAAAATGTTTTATTGAAATAATTGTTGTTTCGAATCTTTTTTTCAAACGTGGTAGAAATACATGGCTTTTTATAAATATAGAAATAATATACACAGAATCTTAATTATCTTTGTAAATATTACATGTAAAACGAGAGAAATAGAAAGTTAAGTTGGTGAATTTTTTTGCTCTTCTTGACGGTTTACTCACTGTTAGAGAAGTGGAAATTTACATCGTATTGCAAAATAGTCATACTTATTAGAGGATATATTTCCTTACATATACTGCAGTGATTTCTATTGCTATATAAAGTTATTTTGCATAGCTTTTACTTGAAAGGCAGACGTCTTCTCAGGACAGAAAATTAAAATCGTTTTGTGTTATACAACATTCGTATCAATTTCCATGCCCAAACACATATACACGTATAAACATTAACACACACACATCCACTAAAAACCTATCTGTGAATAAAAAACAAACAAACAAAAAAACAATATTATAATTCTATTCGATAATGGGGGGTAGTCATCATAGACACCAACAACTACATTGAAAAAATTAATTATAACTCTTATTTAAAAAACAACGAACGGATAGTAAATACAGACCCAAAATTTTTTTAAAGAAATGTCAGGAAACTGTTTAAAAAATGAGACAATTCTTTTCTAGACTACAATGCCAGCCTCTACTACACCCACACTATACGACTTACCGAAAACACACAATACCATGATAACCATCAGACACATTGCGTCCGGCATCAACATTCCCCAACTCTGCCACAAACTATTACACACAATTGCGAAAACCTTATCTTCGCTCTTACACACAATCCAACCAACACATTAAACATTCTGGTGAACTAATTCAGTAGATAAGAAATTTAAATACGAAAAACAAGTTATGGCTAGCTTAGATCATTATACACACATACATCTCTCAACGTATTAAGAAACACCTAAAAAAAACACGAAAATATTCATGGTCTATAAAATTATGCGACTATGCAAATTAATGAAGAACCACTGTTTCTTCTTGTTCAATAAAACAATTCTACAAACAAACATTCCATTTACCTATGGGATCACAAAGAGGCGCTGTTCTTGCTTGTATTTTTCGAGAATTTTCCGGGTCGTGCTCATGTAAATGTATACTACCTAAAAACTCCGTTTACCTCAGATATATGGATAATGTTCATCTAACATATGCTCACAATGGAAATGTGATAAAAATGATACAGAAACTTAATATCGTAGAACCTAACACTGAATTCACACAGGAACATGAAATAGAAAAATCTCTATCATTCCTTGATGACTTATTAATAGGTAACAATAACTGATTAGATTTTACCGCACAAACAAAATGCAATTTATATTTCCACCACAAGAAAAAAAATCAGGACTTATCATAGGTTTTTTCTCAGAACCTATAAAATATGTAACCCAGAATACGTAGATAACGAAAAGAATAACATTGAAAATATTTAAACTTTTCACTGCCCACATCATTTCATCTCCAATGTTAGAAAACAAGCATACAAAGTCCACAAGTCCAAGTGTTAGGCACCGCCACTGCTGACGAAATGGATAACTTGCGATAAACAAAAAATAAAATTCATAATCCTGCTCTCAAACACTATATCAATAAAAGTTGAAAATAAATTATCCCAAACATTAGGATCATTACCACAACATCAAACACAATAAAATGTATATTTAGGAAGAAAAATAAATCCACCATCAGATCAGGTGCCGGGTTATAAGACATAAATGCCTGCAATGTAGAGGGAGTTAAATTGGCGAAACAACTAGGAATCTAAAAGCTCCCATCTACGAATATAAGATGCCATAATTTGGGATAACCTTTTAAAACCACTCATAATACAGAAACAAAACAGGCCATAACTTCTATCTTGTAAATATCACCCTAATTCCAAAAGAGGACACATTTCGGATGATTTATTTTATCATCTATAATCACACGTTAAACAGACATTATTATATCAACAAATTTTATAAAATCCACACTTAAATAAATATGTCTACTTGCTACCGCAACCACTGCAACTTAAATTCTGTCATCTTTTCACGAATAGTCCCAAATCAATATGTGGACATCCAACAAACACGGATAAAACTGCCTACAAGATGCACGCATGCGCACATATAAGCATACACACACATGCATACATATACACACACACACAGTAACGAATACACATTATCACACGAATCCCACATAGACAAGCAAGAATTATAATACACATATACACAGTAATTATATACAAGAACGCTACTTGACAAGACAGATGCGCGTGAAGTTTGCGTAACAAACAGGCTATTAAAAATACTAGAATTTTATTTTCTCCATCATATTTGTATCTCTGATGAAGCATTACTATAAACGAAAAAAGCGTCATTTATAAACGTTAATTATTTGTTTCTTATTCTGTCACAAACATACACACACGCATATATATATATATATATATATATATATATATATATATATATATATATATTAGAAACAAAATTAAGCCTGAAAAAGAAATTTGCAAGGAGTACGTACTTAGGACACCAGCTTCATGTTTGTTATTCTAAATACATTTATGCATATGAGCAATTTCATAAAATGGGATGGATATACATAGAATATTAGGAAATCAAAAGACTATTTTTCATTCTAAATATTCATTATGTGTCTATATTTCTAAGAGGAGATATTGTAATTATTTACCCGATTTACATTCTTCGAACTGTTATTCTTCTGCTATATTCACGACGTTTCGGCCATTGTAGGATCCGGCTTTCTTCAGGTGTTTGAAACTTTGAACTGAAATCTTTATTTCGTTCGCTGGGATAGATTGCTTTGGTTCCAAATGTCATGCCTCTTCCCAATGTCTTATTTCCCTTTAGTAACTCCACCTTCCAAGTTTTTGTTTACCACTGCAGTAGCGAGGTATTGAACTCACAACTCTTTGGGTCAAGCAACTTGATCCAACCAACAATTTTATCCACTTGGTCATGAGGACATCAGCATTTGAATTTTTGGGGATTGTAAAATTAATGTGTCATTAATAATTTAACGAAGCTCATATTGCAATTTTTTGTTGTTGTTATTATTGCTTTTTGTCTGGCATTTCATATTACTTGTTACCATATTATACTCATTTCTATAATTGGTAGTCTTAGTATATTTTTGTGGCCTAGCATATTTGCTGATTCTGTAAGTTTTGCAGTGATGTTCCCTGACTATTATTTCAAATTCATACCACAGACATGGGATCAGACATATATCGACAGAATTAAGGCCTGGCGATGGGCTCGACATTATTACCAGCAATAGCAAATATATAAATGGAATACTTCTAAGAAATTCCTTTAGAATCCACATCACTGAGATACGTAGATAACAACGTCATACTCTGACCAGGAAATGCCCACCTACTACGGGGCCATGTGAATCATCGATAAAGTTCACAATGGAGATAGAAAACGACAACAAACTAGTATTCCTGGATTTACCACTATTAAATACTCTAAAACCTATTCATAATCTATAAAAATGATTTTTTTATAGTAACTTATACCTTCTTATACTGAAATATAACTCATTTTTTCAGTTTTCAGTGGTATATATGTTTCAAATGTTTTAGAGATTTTTCAATTTTCCAAACCAGGGATTACCTATGAACTCAGTTATTAAATCATAATAAATAAAAGGATAAAAATAATTATCAATTCAAATTCCTGGTGCAAAAGAAAACCGTAAATTTTGAGTAAACCGAAAAAGTTGGCTTTATAAAAATTGAATGAAATTATAAGCCCCGGTTGTCGCTAAAATCTGAATCTATATCGTGTCGGCTAACTTAATCTTGTACCAATAAAATACTGATTCATCTACTGCAAATAAAATATTTAATTTGACAGTAAAATATTGCCCTCTGTCGGTGTAAAACACATGCTATGCAGAAATGTATATAAAGAAACAAGAAAACAGAATTTGTTGGCGTAAATCAAAATTTAATGGATTTATCTTGGGTTTTGACAAAAAGGAAACATATTGTACAGGCAGAATTGTTTTGAGGGTGAGTTTTCCACATTGTATCTGGAAACCACAGCTGAATATTTGTGATTGTTCGGCATTTCTTGATTCTGTTTCTATGTACAATAAGGTAACTGAAAAACGACTAGGTCTACTCTTCATGTGCACACGCACTGTGTGATGCACTGATCGGAACCAATTCAAAATAATCACAATGGACGGTCAACGAAATTTCTCAAATTATATTATTTCTGACAACAAGCTCAACAAAAATCAATAAAACGAATACAAACGAAAATAATAAAAATAAAAATTGAATAAAACATGCTTAGTGTTTTAGTATCCTATTGACCGCTGAAGAAAAATAACATTATTTATAGTCAGTAAATAACTGCAGGATACCAACATGAATTACATGATTTTGACATTCTGAACGGATATTTAGTACATAACAATTTTACGTCAATTTATTTTTAACAACAGATTAGAGAAATATATAAACTTTTCAGCTTATGATTTTTTTGTGTTTTGTACTTTGTATATTGTTTTCATTTAAATTAGATGATGCAAAACATATTATATGAAATCCATGTTAGATTTCATAATTATAAAGCATATACTTATGAATTCAGTTTGTTTCTGCATCAGATAGATCATCATTTCTGTGGTAAATGCTGTGTACAATGGCCGGAGTCGGTGAAAATAAATCCTTATATCAACGATGTTAAAATTTGACGTTTCTCATGAGGATATAGAAACAGATGACATTTTCATATATTATAGGACTATGCAAATTATTACCTCAGATTACCTTTGATTTAATGTGAAATAATGTCATATTTCATGCATGTGTATCACCATGCAGTCAAGGTCGTTTTCGTGCCTGATTGCACGCGTCCCGAAATTGAAAAAAAATATGGGACTATAAGTCTGAATTAGTTAAAGATGGAAATGTTATTTTTAATCATTTCACCCCAAGCAAGGAAATAAAGCCACTAAGACGCAAGGAGATACTAAAAGTGAAATAATCTTAGAGAAAGTTAAAAAGAGAGAGGGTAATAAGGACCAGGCAGATAATAACGATTGAGAGGTTATTGCACTATCACTTGGCCTAATTTTTTTCTTCATATTAACATTTTTTTTTTACTTCTACACAATCTTATTACAATAAATATTAAAGGGAAGAAGTATTTAAAAAGAAAGCATTGGAAAATTCTTTTTGAATGCGATACAGTTTGTTTAACACTGGAATGAATGAAAACATAACTATTAGACTCGATTTTCGAATTATTATTCATTTCGTTAATTTATTTTGCTAAAATGCATAAATTTCAGTTTTAGAAATCATCGGCAAATACATGCACATATATTCAAAATTTCCGAAACCTTATAATATCCCATAAATGGAAAGGATTTATCAAAGTATCTCCATAAATAAAATTTCATGTTACTACTTCATCCATAATTAAAATAATTGATGTTTTGCAATCAACAGTAGTGAGATAATTAATGTTATTTTTTAATAATTAAAATACTTATTTTCACTAACACGAGTTTATGTCTTATTTTCACTGTAGTTTCGTAATAAATGGATCAATTTGAAATCCCCCACTTGTAAATAGAGCCGTTGTGAAAAGTGTACATCTTTATAATAAGTATTTAACTTTTAAGTGACATTAAATCCATATCTCTTGATGCTATATCTTGTATCATGTGTATAATGTAAATATAACAAGAAATGCTATGTATGAAGCGATTTTCCACCATTGAAATAAATCAACACAAATTTCAGAAGACGATGATCCAAGGAAAGTAAACCAGCGCGAAATCAGTTCAGAAGAAAAAGGGAATTGAGCAAATATGTCAGATGTTTTTATGTTAATCCATTTATCTCATTTCGTATTTGGTTCACAATATAAATATAAGCTATTGCAAGCTGATGTTCACACATTATATTTATCATATAAATATAATTATACCTTGCAAGTATTACAAGCATCAATTGATTAAGACTAATTTAGGTTCACAAAGTAAAATCTGACGATGAATGGCAAGAAAAGATCTACAAAAACTAAAAGAAGAAACTGTAAAAAAATTAAAATAAGTGTTTTGGTCAATTTAATTTGTTTTCGGTACTCAACAGGGACTTCAATATCAGATAAAGATTCCAGTAAAAGTACAAACATTAAAGTATCATCGTATATTTCCAGATTCCGGCAGAGATTCTCAGTTAGTGATTGATATGAGTAAGACCTGGAATATTATACGAAGAAAAATATTACTGAATTAAGTGGAACGGCGATTTACCATAAACATGACATTATTCAGAGGATATTTTCATTAATTTTCTACAAAATAGAAATTCATATAACAATTCGAAGATATTTACTGCAACACCTATTTAAGTAGAAAGCTACATTTATCTACAACACAGTCAAAATTCATGCATACACACATACACACACACACATATATATATATATTCACTTGCTAACACAATGCTTCAAAGGCATAATTCATATATAAAGAAACAGTATAATTATATAGAGAACATCATTACATAAATAATGTATACAAATAAGTAACCACTACATAAACACACAAACGCGCACAAAAAGTGTATATATATATATATATATATATATATATATATATATATATATCAAAATATATATAATTTACTCGATTTTTAAAAATTGTTCAATACAAAGTATAGCAAATTATTATTATTATATTTTTATATTTTTAATAGATTCATAATAGATACATTATAATTTTACTTACTGTCCATTTTAAGAAGATTCCTAAATCTAAAATATATTAAAAAAAAGTTTAATTTGATTCTAATGACTATGTCAACTTCAATAAATCGGATCATCTTACTTGTCTACGTCCATAATACATTTGTCGTTTCCATGCTTCCTAAAATCGTTGAATGCCATCGCCAAGCATCAGTTCAACTGGACATGAAAAATAACGCATTCACCTCCAACCACTGACCTTATTTTTCTATTTTAGCGTAAATCTGACATTTAATTGATTAATCTAGACATACCCACAAGTATAGTTTTGGTTCTGACCTTATATATACATACATATATATATATATATTCACACAGTATTTTTTTAATCGTTTCACCACAAGAAAGGCGGGAAGCCACGAGGACGCAAGGGGTTATAGAAGATTTGGAGCAAGATCAGATAGGAGTGATAGAGGAAAGGATGAGGAGAAGGATAGATCAAGGTAACTGGAGATGTCGATTGACATTACATTTGTATAGTTGGAGATTATAGCTCTCAGGGAAACTGGAATAGGGAAGGGAGTAGAAGGGACGGCTACATTTAGGAGTTTCGACAGTGAAAGGGTGAGAGCGGGATGCCAGCCTCGTAGGACGCTTGAACTCATGAAGTCTGGGAACCAGCGAATGCAGCTCCTCGGAGCAATTGCCATGAAAGTATTTGTAGAAAAGACAGAGAGAGGCGACGGCGCGTCTGTGAGAGAGTGACTGTAGACAACATGCCTGAACAGGGCCAATTATATTGCATATCCGCCTCTGGAGCCTATAAAGAAACCCGAGGCAAACAGAAGGGGCTCCAGACCATATATGGCAGCAATACTCCATGCAAGGGCGAATTGTTGATTTGTAGACCTGAAGGATCGATTCCGGGGAGAAAAAATTCCTGGCGCGCCACAGGGAGCCAACTTTCCTTGCGGTGGACGAAGCAATTGACTCAATGTATTTGTTCCATCTCAGGTCAACGGTCAACGAGAGACCGAGCAGCTGCAGAGAGTTGCTCTCGAGAAGTTGAGCGTCAGACATTCTAAAGGAGGGCAAGGAAGGATCTCTGTGGTGATTAATGGAGAGCAGTTTTGTTTTTGAGGCATTAAAGTTGACCAGCCAATTCCTGCCCCAGTTCACAACCGATTGGAGGTCCTTTTCCAGACGCACGGCCAGGTTAGTTTTATCCGTGACACTAGATTTGTTTTTCAGGCAGGAGTAAATTGTGGTGTCGTCCGCGTAGATGACAACTTGTGAATTTATGGCGTCTGGAAGATCATTTATGTAGATATGGAATAGAGTGGGGCCTAGGATGGAACCTTGAGGAACACCTGCGTTCGTGGGATAGGAACTGGAGGAGAATCCGTTGAGAACGACCTTCAATTCACTGTTTGACAGGAATTATTGTATTAGGTCAAACGATCGACCCGTAATGCCATAAACATGGAGCTTGCGAAGAAGGCCGGCATGCCAAAACCTATTAAATGCTTTGTAGATGTCTAGGGCCAACGGCACGAGCTTCCCCGTTATTTTGAAGAGCTTGGTAGACAGTTTCAGTGATAGCCGTAAGCACATCAGCTGTAGATCGGGCAAAGCGGAAGCCATATTGCTTGTCTGAGAGCAGATCATGGGATGTAAGGTGGTTAACCACTTCGGTATTGATTAGGGCTTCGAAGAGTTTGCCGAAGAGGGGTAGGAGACTGATAGGACGGTAGTTAGAAGGGTCAGAGGGATCGTCAGAGTTCTTGAAGACAGGAACAATCGAAGAGGACTTCCAGCAGTCAGGAAATTATGATTCCTTGAGGCAGTATTTATATAGTTTACAGAGGGCGAGCTCCAGTTCAGGCGCGCATTTCTTCAAGACAATGACTGGTATCCCATCTTCACCACTAGCCTTGTTGGGGTCTAAATTAGAGATAATGCCCAATACCAAAGATGGGGTTATGTTTAACACACTCATTAGGGCCTCAGTTCTAAGAGGGAAGTAGGATATGGGTACACCGGAAGAATCGAGCGTTGAGTTGGATGAAAATTTCCGAGCAAAGCACTCAGCCTTGTCGGCAGAGGAGGTCAGGGCTTCGAACTGGTTGAACAAAGGAGGTACAGAGGGTTAACAAATTGTTCTATACGCTCTTGCAGAGACGCCAATAATCTTTGGAGCCAAATTTGCGAGATACAATACGATCCTTCATCCGAGCAGCAAATAGTGACTTAGCATCTTTAAGGACATGCTTACACTCGTTACGGGCGGATGCAAAGAGACGTCTATTGCAGTCCGACATGTCGCTACGAAATAGGCGAAAGAAATGGTTCCTATGGGCAATGGCGGTTGATCAAGCAGCGGAGAACCAGGGGGAGGAGCGAGACTTGACCCTATATTTCCTTGAGGGGATGAAAGCGTCGATTCCAGCTTTAACCCAGGATGAGACCTCAGAAGCACATTCTTGGACGGGGAGCTTAAAGACAGCATCCCAGAGGACATCGCGGAGGAAATCACGGAACGAGTCCCAGTCAGCTCGTTAATAGTAGAACGAAGTTCTAGTGGTAGGAGGTTCTTTGCATGAGTTACCAAAAGGGCAGAGTTGCGTGGCGCTACAAGACTCGAGGATGGAGGTAAAACACAGATCGAGAAGAGAGACTTTACCTTCCCAGTTGAAGGCAAAACGAGTGGGGAAGTTAACTATCTGCGTGAGGGATTGAGAAACTGAAAAATTAAGTGTTTGAATGCCTGCGTGGCCAGTAGTAGCATTGTTAAGCCACTTGGTATGATGGGCGTTAAAGTCGCCAAACGACAAATATGTGAGCAAACGGATGGAGAGAGAGAGCCTTGTCTATGCTGTCAGAAATGCTATCGAGTATCGCACAGCCTTGAGAGGATGGAGAGCGGTAAAGAAATAAGAGATAGTTTACCGCATTGAGAAGAGATAGTCGGAGACACATGTACGACTGGTCTGGCGATTCGAGAGACAACTCTCTGGCCAGAGGGAGATGGTCCTTGACGTAGACACCAAGGCCGTGCATGTGGGTTAGAGAGTCTTTTCTGAGGAGAGGAAGGTAGCCTGGGATCGAGAGATCAAAGAAAGGGATAGACGAGACAAGGTTGTTCTCACAGAGAGCCAGTATATCCGGCCAGTTTGCAGTGAGGAAAGGTTGAGGGGTTTTGGTGATTTTAGAGTGTCTGGTTTAGGATTACTTTTTTCTACATAGGATTTTTAAAGTTCAATGGAAGATATATATATATATATATATATATATATATATATATATATATATATATATATATATATATACGTTCCTCGATGTGTCTACATATGCTTCATTATATAAGGAAATAACTTGCCCTACTCTGAATCTATAAAAAAAGTTCAAGAAATATCAGAATGGAGTCTTTTGGTATTAATATATCCGAACTATACATCTACTTATATTAATCCTTATTAGCTGTTTATATATATATATATATATATATATATATATATATATATATATATATATATATTCATACATACATATTGTATATACTGAGAGTGAGAATGTGGGACTGGAAGACATTGATTTAAATTCATTTACTTGAAATTGTCAACGAATTGACGGATTTAAGTTCAGATTTTCTGAGCTTAAATAGAGAGTTGGGAATTTTACTTACGTATGTGTTAAGTTGTTTCATTTGTGACACTATCTATTTATTCTTTAAATAAAACTTCTTTAAAAACGTAGAAGAAACTCAATGATAAATATTTTTCGGTCAATGTTCGGACGTAAGACGCTTCGGATAATGGTTTCTCTTTGCCAATATATATTCTGTGAAAAATTTGACTCAAGATAATTTCATTTCATATTTCACCATATTCACAAATCTCTGAAATTTCAAATAACTCTTTGATTTGGAGATTACTTAAATTATGTCTACCTTCTTACATTTGATATAATAAGACATAAATATCAGCAATTTATTAGAATACAGAATCTCCCCAGGTATCAACATTTTAAAAACTCACATTGTATTTTCTAAACACAAAGAAAAAACACAAACGCTCTGAAGTAATTAGTAATCATATAATTAAACAATCTGCACAGGTGTAAAGAAATAATTAACAAATGACTAAATGTATGATTATGTCTACCAATTTGATATGTATATTTTCAATGAACATATAAACTCAGGAGTTCATAGATTGTACTTTAGGTATTTGAACAAATATTTATCACACAATCACCAATTATCACATTACCAGGACAATATTTTCAAAAATAAATTAATTGTATGTATGTGTGTATGTGTGTGTGTCTGTGAGCATGTGGGAGTATGTCTGTTCAGTTATTACTAATTATGGCCAATACATTCTAATAATCAAAATAGGAGAGTCACGTCATATTCAGGTAAGGAAGTTTTTTGCCAAATGTGTCATTTAAATATTTCTTTTAAATTAAAATTTATTTCAGCACTAATATGCTCTTTTATTTTTAACTGAAACCTTTTCTGTGTATTTGACTTCAAATGTCTTTTATTTTTAACTGAAACCTTTTCTGTGTACTTGACTTCAAATGTCTTTAATACCCAAATGAGCAAAATAATGTTTTCGTTCTCTGCTTCTCTTATTTTTCCCTCTCATGCCTCTGAGCATAAAACAATTCGTTGATTGAAATTTTCGGCTGGACATGTATGAAGATTAGTGACCGTTTCGGTGAAAGTTCCTGATATCACTATTTGAATCTATGCTCAAACTCTGGCACACAGAGGCAAGAACACTTTTACACACGTTCACTTATCTAACTACAGATGTAAATATTTATTGAGTTTTTTAAATTTCTTTATAAAATGTGCAGGCGTGTGCGCACACACGCACATATATACGCACACAGACGCACACAAATATATTTTAACAAAGTCATCTTCCTTAAATGAGTAATTTCAAGATGAATATTTTTTGCTTGAAATAAATTGTTGTATTCTCTCAACCAGACATTTAATCATGGAATAAATTTGGATGCATTTACACATTTTCAAGGTTTCATCTACAAATCATAAATGCATCCAAATCCAATGACATCAATTTTCTACTATGCGCCAACATTGATATGCATTTAACGCGAGCAACCGTTAGCAAAGAATCAAAGTGATATGAAAAAAACCTGAAAATTTATCGGATGAGGATCACCTTTAGAGTTTCATGTTTAATTTTAACAACGAAATAAAATCTGCATGAAATTAGATACAAAATCTTCACGTAGACGATATGAATTTGAAAGTTGACTTGCAAAATATCTTCTATTTCAGTTCTATTTTAATAACTGTTGTGTCCATCGATATTTTTCCTGTAAATTCCACATTTAAGTCATCAATTCAATAATTACATCTTATTTTTCATTGGCAAATGCTCAAATGTTTTTGTATATAATGTTTTAAAACTGGTTACACATTTTCCTAAATACAATTATTGTCGTAAATACTAGATTGCTAATTTCGGTATATTTTGATTTGTCGAGTGTGACAAGATGAAATTATGAATTATATTGTCGGAAGTATTTCGAACGACGAAATAAACTATTGTATTTTTTTATTCCATTCGGAAATTATAGGAAAAGGATCATATTTCATGATTCCTATTATGGATGCGAATATGAATTGTACAGATGTATTAACGTGTAAGAAATATCGTTTCCTGTGGTTTTTCTAAGTGTTTCTCATTTGCATTATTTCCATATAAGCCATCGGTGTCCACTGGCGACATGTCATACGTAAGTTGTGCAACTTTCATTCGTAATTCGCCCGTTTCCCGTCACAATCGTGTAGCGTCCTTGATTTGGATGACTCAGGGCCTGACAGACTTTGACTGGTAGTAACGCGAGAAATGCCTTCCGGAATTGCGGACCCGTGAGGCAATACACAAAAAAGTAACAGGAGTAATGCGAGAAGCACAACTCTTCAATCAGTCTGCGAATTGTGACAAACATGAAATAGGATGTCCACTGGGGATCAGCTCGTATCTGTTCGTCAGTGAGTTGGACGTCACCTGTCGGTACATTGTTGTTGATGACAAAAACCAGAGTCACCGGTAGGGTGGTAAAAATCAGATAGAATGAAACAGAAAGGAGCGTAATGGTCGAAGCAGCGTTATTACCGCCAGACGAACCTTGGTGAGGTAGTTGAATTGCATTAGACTTTGTGATCTTGCGTATCTCACAAATAACCAGGATATTGAAGATGAGGACACATATTGGAACGACACCGAAAATTGTCAGTTCGCTTACCCAGTTCCAAACAATAATAAAATTATTTGCTATGTCACCCTCACGGTAAATACACATGTGATGCTCTTCTTTAAATGTCCAAATATAGGTCTGAGCGGACGCGAGAGCTGTGCTCATGAATATTAGACCAAAAACCACATAGATTGCCCTTCGAACAGTACAGTATCTTTCCTTATGGAATGGCTTACACACAGCAATCCACCTCTCAACAGTAAAGCCTAACACGATTAATGGCGTAGTGTACTGGGGAATCATATAAATGAAATTGTATAGTTCGCAGATTCCGTAGTAAGAAAATGTTTCGATACCCCAAGCAATTTGTAGCTCGCTAATAAAGTGTAACCAGAGAAAAGTAAAGTCTGTGAGGGAGAGAGCGGCCAAATAAATGGCTGAAGAGTTGTTTCGTCTAATTCGTCGGTTTAGCCAGATGAATGCCGAGACTGGGTTGGTGAAGAGACCAATTACATACCAAATCGGTGTCACGTAGCGGTCAATGTAAAGTGCCGCTGGGCAAAATTCTTTGAAGATGCCCATCGGCCAGGAATGGCGTTGCAGTATATTGGTCAAATTTTCGGAAACGGTATCGTTGTAATCCATGGTTAGCTACTTTGATATCTAAAAGAAAAAAAAACAAGAAAAAGATTATTAATGTCACCTTATAGAATTACTATGAATTACATATAAACCAAATATTAAGAAAATCAATGACAGTACATGCATAAAAAAAGAAGGAAACAAGGGAAGAAAGTCCATAAAATTTTAGGCAGAGAATTTCAAAAGATAGCGATTCCTGTCACATGATTGATATATTTAGATATTTCTAAGTGTGGCTGCCAGTCGATTATAGCAAGTCAAGAATTACTTCGAATGCTGATTTTGTCGGTATGCTAACTCTAACGCATTGCAATTTGTTACCAAATTTTACTAGATAAAATTAATAGTATCATCAGAACTATCTGTTCATCTATATATCTTGTGTTTCATATGTAATCTAATTACCAAGCTTGTAAGTTCATATCACAGTCTTTTCTAAGACGAGAAATACTTTTCGAATACAAATATATAGTTCTGTTGTGTGTCACAGAAACAAAAGGCGTATTTAAACATAATGTTGTTGATGTTGCTATTTTAAGATTATGACTAATATATACTTTAGTCACCCCATATTTATTTATATTACTTCTTTAATATTCATGAGAAATTTTACATATTTATTCATTTCATGAATCTAAAAATCTCACTTATAAGTTAAAAATCAGAAAATATTAAAAATGCAAATTTCGGAAAGGAAAAAATAAACAACCTTTGTTGTTGTGAGTGGAGGAACACCTGAAGGATTTTTTAATGGAAAAAATAATAATAAAAAAGATAATAACCCTTTGTTGGAAAATGTTAATTTATGATCAATGTTAGCGACATATTTTATTTCGAAATGACATAGCAATAGAGTGTGAATAAAAGTAAGTTTGAATTAAAAGGTGTGCTTCCTTCTATGAAAATCTAGTTTTTCATTGCTTACAACGAGACCTTTTTTGTCAATTATATACTGGAATATCGCTTTGTAATTTAAAGCTTTAATGTACATTAATTTTTCTACTCTACTGTTTTTCTAAGTTCGTGTTCATATAATTTGTTTACACGATAATCATTCACAATGAATCATTGTTCTTGCCTAATCATGTAAACATTTACGAGATGTTTTTAATTAGCTTAATGAATCACAAACAAGTAATTCATTGCTGTTGTTCATTTTGATGTCTATGAAATTCGTTTTGAATGTTTAGATTTTTTCAAGAATATTTCCTAATTTGTATTATGTTGAAGAGAAAGTCTAGTGATGTTAAAGGTGTAGTTATACAAACATCTCATTTTAAACATTGATACAAACAAAAGTTCTTAAAATAATTTATATTACTAGAGTATACAAACAACTTGCCAAATATTAAAATGTTTTGAATAATAAAACTTACTGCCAATATTTAGGTTACATTACTCTTTTAGTTATATATTCAATATTTGATTGAAAGTCTGTAATTTGACTCTAGAAACTATTATTATTATTATTATCATTATTATTATTTTGACTTCATAAAAATGATATGTTAAAAGTATATCTAAATATATATATATACATATATGTATATATATATATGTTTAAATCGAATTGGGGAGAAGAGAAATGATAAATATGTTGTTTTTTATTGTTATTGCTAATAGATGTTTAGATTCAATCAAGAAATAAAGCATATAAATATTTGCACAAAGGCTAAAACTGTGAAATGGAGATTATATTTAAACCCTGTAACCTTTCCTGCTCTTTGCTGAAAGAAGCACAGAGTTCGTATAAATAATATGACACTATAACTGATGTCAAAGATCGTCTGGTGTTCTAATCTTTACTTCAAGGAAAAACTATGTTTCATGTTAAAGAAAAAATGATTCTAATGAATTTTCAGGTTTATATCACTATTGGAGCATAGTGTAAATAGTGTAATTGTGAACTTAGGTAAGGTTGGTCATTAGGAACATTCTTAGAGATGTAGAAATTGTACCAGGAAATAGTTTCCATTAGATAAAGCAATTGCCACTTGAAATGAGTGACGCAAATTAATTCTTTAAAGGTAAGGTATGCTTTGATATAGTATATGTTGCACAGTAAGAATGTGACAGAGATTCTCGTCACTACATCTCCGTTAAGTAAGACAAATGGTCATTATTTTGATTGGACCATCAATAACGTTGGGTACCTGGGGGTATTTCCTTTCTCTCCTTTGCTGCTTAGGCCATTGTTCAAGCGTTATTATTGGCTAACACATCTGAGCAGTGCAATTGGTGTTTGCAGGAGCTGAAAGTGCAGAAGGAAGATCGATCTAGTCTTGCCGCTAACAGACCAACACATTCCCTGCCGGATGACCAACACTTTCCCCGTCGGATGACCAACACTTTCCCTGCCGGATGACCAACACTTTCCCTGCCGGATGACCAACACATTCCCTACCGGATGACCAACACTTTCCCTGCAGGATGACCATTGGTGTTTTACTCAGCTAAATTCCTGTTCTCTATGCCCCTTTTTGAACTTCCTTGATCACCTACATTTATTTAAATATTTGAACGTCTGTGGCCATAACTGCAACCGCCGGTCAGCCTCTTCCACTTAGATCAAGAATTCCTTATACGGGGAACTTCTTAAAATCCCACTTTTTATGCATTCATTTTCTTAATCATTTATAGTACCATGAATAAAAGTTGTTATTTTTAAACATTTTAATGAGTGTTGTTGAAGTTAATTAAATTTACAGGAGACATCAATGATGTTAGTATTTCACAAAGATAGCCAGAACAGAGAGAACTCAAGCTTGATCTTCGACAGTTCTTCATCGATACTCCAGTGGATAGTGAAGCAGAAATGCGGGGGTGGAGGATTGGTTCAGATCGATCTCGCAGGAGACGGACCAATGTAAGAGTGATATTCCACAAACAATACAGAAGTGGGGCCATGATAGTTTCAAAGTGCCCCTAGTTACTAATCGGAATACCGTTCCGACTGTGAAAACATTAATATGCCTGTGATTTATACAGCTGATTCTCTGGTAGGATTTTTCACCTATCTTTATAGTTTCTTCGCGCATATTTATATGTGTTATATCTGAATTACTTTCCAGTATATATTAGTGAAGATATTCTTGGAATATTTCTCTCATCAATACCATTTTTTTTTACCATGGCCTATATCGTCGGTTTTAGAACATTCAGTTCCAATATCTTTTTCCACCTTTGAGCTTATTACAAATTAATTGCTTCAGATCTATTGTTCTCTTGTTTATCTTCGTCACAATGGAATAAGTTCAAAAGAACAATAATACAGCAATAACAACAATAGTAATAATCATAATCATAAGTAGAATTAATTGAAGAATAAGATGAAGAAATAAGACTAAATATTACTCCTAAATTTCATATGATACTTCCTAAACCATACTTCATGTAGCAATGCAGTATGTTGTCAAAATATAATTCGCATAAATTTGACGAATCCATTCAAATCTTCTACCAGGATTACTGAGAATATATATATATATATATATATATATATATATATATATATATATATATATATATATATACATAACTACTTACAAAGAATATAAGAAATAAGACGGAATTGATACAATCGCTAAGATACAGCCGAATTTTTAGGGCAAATAAAAATGACGGAGGACCTGAAAAGTTTAAAATTCAAAGATTAGTTTGATGGTAAAATCACAGAGACAATGAACAGAAAAAAGTATTTTTATTAAAAAAAAAAAGAACAGCATTGTGAAAACCCGGAAAAGGCCGTGGTGAAAAAAATGTAAAATATGTCACAGAATTTAATGGTATGTTTTGCCACAGAATTGACATTGGCATTTTTAAAAATTTTCTAACGAATGTGAAAACAAAAGAAATAACAGTGAATTGCTTAAGTGTGATAAGAGGACGAAAAAGAAGAAGAAGAAGAAGAAGAAGAAGAAGAAGAAGAAGAAGAAGAAAATAGAAAAACAACAAAAAATAAGAAGATGAAGAACAAGAACAAAAACAAAAACAGCAACAACATGAATAACAAGAAAGACCAATATTCCTACTGCAAATTTTAATAGTTCTGATACTGTTCAGTTTTATCTTATGCAACACCCAATGGTTACATAATGAAAGTAGATGGACTGGTGTATTCTTTAAAAAGCTTCACAATGATAAGGACTTTGCAATATGTGCGATAATACGATTAAACAGGAAAAAAGTATTTGGCGGACATTTAAATATAGACATTGAAAAGAAAAGAACATAAAAGTTATGTTCGTCTACGGAATTTGGTGAAGATTACAAGAGGAAATAAAAATAATATAAGAAAATCCCGATTTGACAGGAGCAGAAATTTCTGAGGGAATCACTAAAATCTAATATCTTATGAAAACTCTAGGTTGGCACATAATCGAGTAATTTTTAAGCAATTGCTAATTTGATAAGTTAAATGTAAAATATGCTGAAAAACTAAAACATACTGCAATAATCACTACAGAGAGAACTTCACAATCTTCATTTGTAAAGAAGAGAGATAGAGAGAGGGAGATAGAGAGAGGGAGAGAGATAGAGATAGAGAAAGAGAGATAGAGAGAGAAATAGAGAGAGAGAGAGAGAAAGGAAAAAGATACAAACCACATTAAAGATGTTTTGTTTTCGGTATAAATAGTGTAGCGGATTACAGAAAGGAAAATAAAGAAAAACAGAACTGCACTCATCGTGGCAAAAATCCAAATATTAGCTCAGAAAAAGTAAAAGCAGTTTGGAAGACAGGAAGTAAAGAAGATACATTTTAATATACAACATGATTTACCTACGATATGGTATATGGTATAGTTATTCATAGGAAATGGTACCGAGCGATATAGGCGGCCCAGAAATTGATATGAAAACATCTTACGTCAAAGCTAAAATAGTGAATATCCTATATACACCGACTTGACAAATATTATGAGTTAGCAGTATTTAAACATTACAATAGTTGGTGCCACATATCCTTGATGCTGAAATGCCTACTCTATTATCACATGTGCTCTGAAATTTATAATCAAGATGGGCATTTGTCTAGGATGCTTGTAGCAAAGCCACATCAATTAACAATTTCGAATGGGCCTTAATATGAATGTCAGATGGATCATACATTTCATTTCTGATATTTTGAGGGCATTCGACAAAGATCAATCTACAGTACCTCGTATGTATCGGGAATACCTATAGAAAAGCATTACCACGACAGAAGGGTGGTCAACATCTGTTTAATAAATTTAGATTTCTTATTTGAAATCTAAAAGTAGCAGAACATTCGTAGACAAACTATAAAGAACATAACGTTCATACACATTACGAAATATCGTCACCTTTTATTATAGATTAAATATATAGTGTTGAATTACTCGTTTCATTTTCAGAGAAACCCGGAAGACTGTCGAATAAATTAATGAAACTTAACATTTTATATAATCTCATGTATAATAAGACGGACCTAATTACGCCTACCAAAGCAACCAATAATGGTTGGGATTTTAGGTTAACCACGAAAACAATAAATAATATAGATCTTTGTAAGATAAAGAAAAATCTCCCAGGTGCTCCTGACAACAAAGCGAAATAAAAAGCGAGACAACATAGACATAAGAATAAAGAACCTGGCCAACCACACAGTTGTGGGTCATTTAGATTATCTCAGAGAATAATATTGCAGTTATTAGAACATACCGGAAGACTCATATATGGCTTTTGCAAGTTTAATGTATTATTAAAATCAATTGGAATACTAATGGGAATCCTCTTCAGTTGAACCTCAGTTCAAACAAATAGAAGCAGAATGAAAACACTTATGATAGTAAAAATAATATTAGTTCATATTAAATCTAATAAAATAATTTTCAGTTACATTAATTATTTCATTATATCAGTAGTTTGTAAATTTACTTTTTAGATTTCTAAATTTAAAATAAATAATTGAAATTTGAGTCAATATTTTTCGACAAAAACAAAAGTTTTTTTTTTCCAGATAGTATATGCAGTTATTGCAGTAGGTCAGTGACGAAAATAAAATTGATTCTTCAAATGCAGCATTTCTAAATCATCCTCGAGAAGAGAATGAAATCCGTCAGTTGAATGATACATAATGTAAATAATAAATGAGGCACTGGAAATACTCCCAACGAGTAAAATAGATGAATCAAGGATATTACTCTAATCTCATGAATTAAGGTAAACTTGATCATCAGATTCAACAAGCACACATATCAGGTGATAAATATTGAAATCTAATGAGTTTCGAGAAAACATCAAGTGAAATGTTAACCTGTAGGGGGATTCTATTCTTCCAACTCTTTGTGAAAATGTTTAAAGTCGATTATTAAACATGGACACACATGTCCATTTTAGAATCCAAAATGAATTATGTCCTCTCACAAATTCAAAGTAACCAAACTTTTCGTTTTCATTCAGTTTTGCATTGAGATTTTCTGCCGCACTCTAAATACCTAAAATAAGTTTATCATCAATACAATCCTCACATTCACCCACCACCACCACCACCACCACCACGACCAGCACCACCATCATCATCATTGCGTTGCTTCAGTGTCATCATCAATATCATCATCATCATCATCATTATCTATTTCTTCTCTGCAAAAATTCCTGTTATCATCACTAAGAGTCAAATGTCAACAAATCTCATCAAATCTGAAATGATGCTTTTTTTGGTTTTCAACAGTAATTGGATCAACCTCATGGCATTTCTTCATCAATCCAATAATACATTTAATTTCATTTAATGATTTGTTTGTAGTACTCAATATTATTTTACCAAATTAGCTCATTTATTCAATACGAAGTTTTCTCTTCTCGCGTTCTTTTTCTAACTAAATAAATGTCTGCGTTTGAAAACAGATGTTTGGAACATACCGAATTGAATTTTTTATAATTTCAATATTTTATCTCACGTGCTATTTTAACATCCTTATAAAAGATATGTGTATGTCATTTGTATATAGAATCATCACGTAACAGAATGGAAATCATCTATTGCGACTCAAAGCAAAATCGTTTTGATTACATCAAATCTCAAATGTGAAAATAGTCAAAAGAAGAAGGAAGAATATCTACTTAAGGGATGAAGTCATTATTCAACGTAGAATGCTCATATGAAAAGATGGTATCTTGTAGCGATTTATCTTATAGATTCTTTTGCAGGGTCTTTTCTCTCACAATGACTTTTTTTTTATCTTCTTCAAATTGTCAGTATAATAAGAATAGAAAATATAAAGTTGGGTGTGAACAAATAATCATAATGGTTCAGTTTCCGGTGGACTTCATCGCTATCATTATGAAAAGATCTATTAATTTCATCTTAACTCGAGGAGAAGGAATTGTTAGATACAAAATATACACATTTCATTGAGGTATCCCAAGAATCATGGTTACCGAATAGTACCGATGTATGAATTCCATTGAAAGAGCTTTTTAGAAAAATGGTGAGAATTTTATCGCCAGGAGCATTCCTGTTCTTTTCTGCATCACTATTTTACAGCAAACTCGAAAAGCGTTGTGTGATATATTGATGTGCTTTCGATTATTATATGATAAAGATGTAAGAGTAGATACTTTCTGTTCCATAAAATAAAGAAATCATAAATCTTGCAAGAGATCTTCAATATTCTGCAATTTAATCAACAGATATTACTATCAGATATTGTTATATTTCTGCAAATGTATCCGTTCGATTCTTTCCGGTACATGTTGGAACCTGATTTGATTTCTGGAAGCACATGGGTAAAGTCAAAGAATACATTTACTGTGATTTAAAATTAAATTCCCACAATTCAAATAGGAATTTGTAAAACGTCGCAGGATAAATTCTGCGATTATAAAAAAGACAGAAATTGACACTGACTTAATCTGAATGTTCCAAACAAGAATTTTGAGTAGATAAGTTCGAATAATTTATTGAATGATATCAGTCTTTTATTTTACAATTACAGGAAATAAGAGTTAGACTTCCGTATAATTCCCTAAAAAACAAGAATTTGAAAACAGCAAGAATCGGGATACTATTTAAAATAATCGATGGTTGAATTAAACTAAATTTCTTTTGTTTATTTGACTGAAACTATTCTATTTCTCATCTCTTTTATCATTGACATACTTTGAAAATATTTATTCTTAGATTTCTGTACAATTAAACTATCATATAATATTCCTTGTCACAGAAAACCGACGGCGGTAACTGAAAAAAATATGTATAAATCAGATAAAAGAAAAAATGTTCATATGGTAAAAAGTCAATTTTCTTACTTACTGTTGTGGATTCCGAGATGAAATCCAGTCTCAAATGAATGACAAACGCAGGAATGAAATATAGCAAATAAATGTATTGACGCAATAATGCAATTGGTAATACGGTTAGTAGATCCAGAAATGCGGTTAGTAGCAATAATATATATATATATATATATATATATATATATAGTCTGGGAAATTCAGTATTGAAGTAGGACTTCCTTCTGAGTCTACGTGCTCGCAACTGTGGCTCCTATAAAGCGGTTACCTCACATTCTCACTTCCTCTGTTACTCTACCTCTCGGGTATTCACCGGCAGCAGTATAATACACACTAGGCGAGTCCACTAGTATGAAAAAGGGGTGGATCCCATAACACCCACCTCCTTAGATCCCTTTTGTGGGAGTTAGTATTTTTTTCTCTTATGGTTGATAATCAGGGGTTCGGTAAATTTTCTCTTCCTGTTTGGCCTTCTTATTTCTGTGTCTTTCTGCGGTCTTTGGATTTGAAACGCTTCAAATTGCATCCATTGAATCGTCGTTTTCTGCGGGTGACGTGCTTGGCTCCTCAACTCGTCTTTTTTGTAATTGGTCAATATGTCTTCTATGTGAAAACTTCTCGCCTTGTACTGTGTACATTAGATTTCTTAATCTGTTAATTACTGTACCAGACTCACAGTAAGCCATATTGTTTCTAAACATCTTAAAGTAAACCCGTTCTTCAGGTTTAAATGATCTCTTGGGTACAATAGGTTTATACTGGTTTTTGTTTTTGTTTGACAATAATTTCTCAAATACAGACCTTATTCTCTGAGCAAACATCAATTCCGCTGATGAAAGACCCGATGGCGTGTTCACGTTAGGTTTTATTCTGTACACTTGGAGTAACTGTTGTATCGCTTTTATCGTCGGTACATCCTCGGCTTTTTTTAACGCTCTTTTTAGTGTGTCAGCGAATCTTTCAGCTTGTCCGTTCGATCTCGGGTGGTACAGAGCTATCTTGATATGCTTTGCTTGATATGTCTCACAAAATTCTTTGAAGTCACTGGAAGTAAATTGTGGGCTGTTATCGCTTACCAAACAATCCGCGACGCCAAATCTCGCGAATAGTTCGTGTAAACAGTTTATGGCGTTTTCTGTCGTCGGGTGTTTACATCTGGCAACCCCTGGCTATTTACTGACACTATCTACTGTTATTAAATAGTAGTAACCTTCAATGGGTCCTGCGTAATCCACGTGTATTCTGGACCACGGTCTGTCGATTTAGGTCATGGCTTTTGTATAGAGGGTGGTGCTTTCGCCGTAGCATCACAACCTTTGCAACTTTCCACCATTTACGTAATATCATCGTCCATGTTCAGCCAGTAGACAAAAATTCTCATAAGTGATTTTATCCGTTTTTTTCCGAGATGTCCTAAGTGAAAATCTTTCAAGATCCGTCTTCGTAGCGACTTCGGTATTACTACTCTCTTGTTATACAATAATATGTTGTCACAGATTGAGAAACTGTCTGCTAAATTCCTCACCTTCTCTTCTATTTTTCTCTTGGTATTCTGAATAAATTCGTCTCTTTCTGCTTCTCGTCTTATCTCTAGCAGCGTTACAGGTAGTTCCTTTATTGTATTGCATAATACCTTACTGATTTCATCTTCAGCTCGTAATGCAGCAATTACCGAATCTTCTAACGGTTCGCCTTTCGCAGGTATTAACCGCAATAGTCCATCAGCGTGTCCTATTTTCTTTGATGGTAAGAACTCAAGTTTGAAATTGTAGTTTTGTAACACAGTTCCCCATCTTAAAAGTCTCTTCGCTGTATAGACTGGTAGACCTTTTTTTGAACCGAAAATCGTAAGAAGTGGTTTGTGGTCCTTTTGGAGCGTGAACTCTCTCCCATAAATATATCTGTGAAAACGAGTTACTGCAAAAATTATGCCCAATGCCTCCTTTTCGATCTGTGAATAGTTTCTCTCCGCTGGTAATAATGATCTAGATGCATGTGCAACAGGTTTGTTTGTGCCGTTCTGCATCTTGTGTAGAATACACGCACCTACCCCATGTGAGCTCGCGTCACTTGCAATAAGGATTTCGAGTTCAGGATCGAAATGTGTCAATGCTAACTCCGAAGTTAATTTTTGTATCATTTCCTTAAATGCTTTTTTACAGTCCTCTGTCCAATTCCAATTATTCTCCTTTTTTAGTAACTCATTTAGTGGAGCCCTTAGTTTATGCATATTATCAATAAATTCGCCATAGTAGTTAGCTAGGCACAGGAAACTTTGTAGTTCTGCAACATTTTTTGGTTCAGGCATATTTTTAATTGCCGACGCCCTCTCTGGGTCTGGTTTCCTGCCATTTTCATTTATTATCTGACAGAAGTATTTAATTTCATTTAAGAAAATGTCACACTTTTCTCCTTTTACTTTGAACCCAAAGTCCTGAAGT
The DNA here is from genome assembly GCA_903632075.3 of Acanthosepion pharaonis. Classification (NCBI taxonomy): domain Eukaryota; kingdom Metazoa; phylum Mollusca; class Cephalopoda; order Sepiida; family Sepiidae; genus Acanthosepion; species Acanthosepion pharaonis. The sequence goes on along the minus strand of CAHIKZ030005152.1, from coordinate 528,802 downwards.
CTTCTGAAAACTGCCTTTATGTGTGATGTCTGCTCTTCAACATTGTCGCTCTTAATTAGAATGTCATCCAGATAAGCGGTCGCGAAATTCTGGCCCGTGAGCATTGTGTCCATCGTTTGCTGAAAAATTGCTGATGAAACTTTTACTCCGAATGGTAATCTGTTGAATTTGTACAAACCTTTGTGCGTATTAACGCAAAGGATTTTCGTACTCTCTTCTTGTACTGAAATTTGTACATAAGCCTCACTAAGATCTATTTTTGAAAATATCTCACCGCCGTTGAGTTTTGTAAATATCTCCTCTGAGCTCGGTAGTGGGTAATGATGGTCTTTTATAGCCTTGTTAAGTCCCGTCGAAAAATCTGCGCATACGCGGATTTCTCCTGACTTCTTTTTTTACATAAACCACCGGCGCCGCCCACCCACTAAACTCTATTTTTGAAAGAATCCCTCTCCAATTCTTTGTCTATTTTTTCTATAGTAGCGAACGGTAAGTTTCGCCTCTTTTTAAAAATTGGTTGGACGTTTTCTTTTAATTCAATCCTGGCCTTAAATTTGTTGCATCGGGACATCTGAAAATATCTCAGGAAATTGGTTATATAATTCTTCCTTTAACTTTATAGCATCTGATGGTTGATGGAGAGATTCTTTTTGCAAAAAGAGCTGACAGGTAGATCCCAAACGTTGTACTTTTGCATCCAGTCGATACCTACTAGATTTTCAGTATCTTTCATGACGTAAGTTTTTTGTTTTTCCGTGAAATTTAACTTTCACGATTATTTCTCCCTCGAATTTTATTTGCTTGCCTGTAACCGACTTTGCAATTTTTTGCGTATGTAACATGGTAGGTCTGTTGAGTTTTCTCCATGTCTGTAGGTTGATTATCGTGAGGTCGGAACCCGAATCCAGTTGTAATTTTATCTTTTTATTTAAAATTTCCAGTTCCACATATTTCCTTATGTTGGTGTTGTCTTCCTTATGCATCCAAGTAGCTCTTATTCTACTAGTATCTTTTCTATTCCTACATTGGGATGCCTTGTGGCCCTCTCTTTTATATCTAAAGCGGCAATCCTTGTTCCAATGTCCTCCACATCGATAACATGCTGATGGGGCGGGTGGGGTTTTTATATTTGCTTCGATTTTCGTCATAATTTGTCCTGTATGTTGTACTTTTCGTCTTCTTATAGAATTTTTGTTTTCTTTTCGGGGAGGGTGAAGAACATAGACTTTTGTCCTTTGAGTCTTTCTTTATACTTAGACATTTCTGGCAATCTTCCGATAATTGTTGTAGTTTTAGTCCAGGATCATTTTGTAATTTTGAAAGCATACTTTTGCGCATTTCACTATCTTTTGTTGAAACTAACCCTTGAACAAAGATGAGACACTTGAAATTGTCCGAGGTTAATTCCGCTAATTTAAGTCGTCGCAATGTTTATTTACGATTGCGGCAAACGTGGAGTAATCCTCATTATCGCCCTTTACCAGGTTAAGGCGTTTCCACCTCCTGTGGAAGAGTAATGTTTTCGGGCTGAAGAGTTTTTTAAGACATGTCACTGCTTCGTCAAATGTTAATTCATTCGTCTTTTTTGGCAAGATATAATCCACAAACTTTATATATTCGTCAGTTCCTAATTATCTAAGCAATAGACGTAGTTTTATGCTTCTGTTCAGTTTTGACAGTCGATGTTAAAGATGTCTTCATGTCTTCTGAAGTAATCTCCGAAATTTTTGTTCTCATCTAGAGAATATTTGAAAATCTCTATGGTATTCCACACTGCATCTTGCGAAAAAGTTGCCTAATTTTTTCAATATCTAGTTACCCGCTAATTTCAATATTAGTTTCTGGAGCTCTATTTGCCTTTCTAATTGCTTTTGCCATTTTTCTTCCATTCTTTCTTGTAGTTGTAATTGTTGATCATTTTGGTATTTTATCAGTTCTACCACAATATTTTAAAAATCTTCCATGATAACTCAATTTTACGTATTTTTACTCCTCGTAACTGTTTGTCGCTAATTTGTTGTGGACGACGAGGGAGAATTTTTGTTGTTGATTGTTCTTCCTGTGTGAGTTCAAATCGCTCGTCGTCAATTTGTTGTGGACGAGGGGAGGATTTTTCTATTTCTTCTTCTCGTGTGAGTTCGAATCGCTCGTCGCCAATTCGCTGTGAACGACGAGGGAAAATTTTTTCTTGTTTTTTTCTACCCGAGTGAGTTCGAACCTTCGTCGCCAATTTGTTGTAGATTCCGAGATGAAATCCAGTCTCAAATGAATGACAAACGCAGGAATGAAACATAGCAAATAAATGAATTGACGCAATAATTCAATTGTTAATACGGTTAGTAGATCCAGAAATGCGGTTAGTAGCAATAATATATATATATATATATATATATATATATATATATATATATATATAGTATTATATATATATAGTATTAATTTCAGTATCGAAGTAGGACTTCCTTCTGAGTCGCGCTCGTAACTGTGACTCCTGCAAAGCGGTTACCTCACACTCTCACTTCCTCTATTACTCTACCTCCCGGGTATTCACCGGCAGCAGTACAAATACACACTGGGCGAATCCACTTGTATGAAAAAGGGGTGGACCCCATAACAATTACACGCGGTGGATAGTGTGTTTTCACACTAATTGATTGTCAAAAAACATTTTTGTGATCATAATCATTACAACCAATTTAATTACGTGTCTTCTTTGATAGAGAACGCTTTGCACAATTTATCTCTTCCCTGACCTGTTAATTATTGACCATTGTCTAATGCAATAGAAACATATCACATACTAATGTATGACCGACCTTGTTAAATGACAACGCTAATGTCGCATAATAGATGTAACTATGTGTTCTTATAAGCATATACACTTGTAGAAGTTTTGATGAAAGCATATTTATTTATCGTATTTAAAAATGTCAATGCAAGACAGAAATAATTTCTACAATAATAGTACAAATAAGACAAAATATTCTTATAGAGATGCTTTTTGCAAATGCAAAAAAGAAATAATTTGAAATAGAAAGAAATATTAAAGCGTATTTGACACAACATAGTGTGTGTATTATATAGAATTGAAAAAGTCTACAAGTGAAATATACTGCTCTCTCAGTATGTGAGTGCGTATGCACAGTGAATTATGTCCATTTGTAATAAAAAAAATTCAGCAAAAAGGTGTAGCATGGGTGTATATATTCCGAAAGTTTTTATATATCCATATTCGTTAATTTGAAGTTAAATAAATTCTTGATCATCAGCTTCTGGCAGTGATAAGTTTCGAAATATTTTGCAAGTAAATATCATTTCACTAAGACTAGATTTGAAATGAAGAAGAATGGATTGAGTGGAACACGGAATTTCTAAAGTATGCAGATTCTCTTCACGTGTAAAATTAGCGTTACACAATTTTTACACATCCATACGATCTCATTCTTGCTTTTATCACAAGAAAACATTAATTGCATTGCATTGTCGCAGTAAATTAATTAATTAATTAATGCTTTTAAAAAGTCTGAATATCTTAAAAATATGCATCGCTCTAAAATATCAATTATATATCACAGTGAAAATTTGGAAAATAATAAAAGCATTTTAAAAAAATAAAAAAAAATTAAGAAAAGATTGGAAAGTGCAATTTTTCTAGAACACTTTTCTTATCATCAAATTTGTTTTTATTTTTATGAATATTTTATGTAAACTTAAATATTTTGTAAACTTACGTGATAGTGTATAAGTGGTTACGTTTGCAGAAAATATCATTTATATATACGCACACACACTCACACACATATATATATATATACATATATATATGTGTGTGTGTATATGTCATCATATATATATATTTATTTATACGTATATACATACAAGCATATATAAATATACACACACACACACACACACACATATATATATATATATAGGAGTATATATATATATATATATATATATATATATATATATATATATATATATATATATATATATATATATATATATATATATATATATATATATATATATATACATCTAAAGAAGAAATGGCTTTCTTATTAATCACTGGAAACTTTTTATTTTTAATGTAAGGCTATATTTTATTAGGCAATCCATTGCTTTATAAAATAATCTATTTTATTTTTTATTTTCGCTTACCTTGCTTAACATTCGAGAAAATTCGAGAAATCTTATTAAATTAAGAAATGTGGACGGCGTAATATTTTCTTAGATTTTTCGAATATTCAGATCAGTAGAATAGGACGAAAAATAAATATACAACGTTTTCATATATATATATATATATATATATATATATATATATATATAGTGATGTGCAATAGTAAATGAACCTCTAAGATAATATTTTCTTAATTTTTCCTGATGATCAGAAAATCTTAAGCTACTCATTAAGAAAAAAACTTTATTAAAACAATTACAAACTCTTCATTTTTTTTTACCAAGCTGGAATAAAAACATTAATTAAAATCAAGATGTGCAAATGTAAATGAACCTTTACATTTAATATTTGGTGGGTGTTTCTTTTGAGGTTACAATGTCAACCAGTCTTTTTCTATAATTTATGAAGTTTCTGGCAGGAGTGAGTGCCATCTCTGATAATTCTTCTTGGTAAAACATTCACAATTATTCGATATTACCTTGGTTTCTTGCATGTACTGTCTTCTTTCACTTGAACCACAGATATTCAATTGGTTTGAATCAAGACATTGACTTGGTCATTCCACGAAATGATATTTCTTTTTATAAACGCATTCCTTGTGGATTTGCTTTGATACTTCAAACCATTGCCCTGTTGAAAGTTTCAGCTGACATAAACCCAACATCTGAACTGAGTAATAGACACTTTCGTTGAAAATTGCTTGGTATCGTTCAGAGTCCACTGTGCCGTCAATGTGTAATATTTTGCCTGTTCCAGCTGTAAAAAATCACCTCCAAATCATAATGCAGTCACTGCAATGTTTAATGGTTAGCAGCAAATTCTTTTGTTCAAACGCCATACAAGAATCGCTCCAGATTTACCAATTTTCCTCCCCAAAAAACTCAACTTTGTTTTCATCCCACTATAAAATATTCGGACAGAATGATTCTAGCTTATTAATATGAGCTTTTGTACATTTATGTCAAGCCTACTTGTGTTAGTTCGTGGCTTTTTTTTCTTATGAAGATCGGGAGTTTACAGATTGGTGAACCCAAAAGATTTACCTTGTTGTCTACTGGCTGTTGCTGTTATTTTTCGCTGTTGAACACGTTTTGATTGTGATACCGTCATAACAAAGGCTTTCCATTCATGAATGATTTCCTGCACGTTTTCTTGCATCGTTTGTTACATCGTCCCGATAGGTTTTTAGCATTCTCCATCATTACAGATCGCAGCTATGCGATATTTTTTAAGCTTCAGGAAGTTCTCTTGATGTTTGCATATATGTTTTTTTTTTTTTAAATTCAGTTTCTAACTGAACACATTTGCATACACAATGAGTTATATCTTTTGACTGCAGAAGACACAGCTTACCAAAAAAAGAACACTTGTGATTTTGACTTTTAGATGTGCACAAATTTATTTGCACTGGTAACCAACAACAATACAGAGTGTAAATGTAGGGGTTCACTTATTTTTGCGCATCTTAATTTTCAATTCATATTTTTATTCCAGCTTTGATAGAGGTTGTAATTCATTTGCTAAAGGTTTTCCTTAATAAATATATAGTTTAATGAAAATTTGTTGAGTACCTGGAAAAAGGAGACAATTATTTTAAGTATTATCTGAGGGGGTCACTTACGTTTGTACAGCACTATATATATATATATATATATATATATATATAGTTTATGCAGACTTAGGTAATCCGTATGGGTAGACCTGAGGAGGATGATATCCAGAGAGCTCAATGTAAAATTCAGAGCAGTTATGTTTGAATAAAAGACAGACCACGTTAAGATTCCATGTAATAAGCTATTTCACCATAACCCCTTTAACAGGGTTCTGGATCATCAGACTTTACTTCCAAAAGCTGAAATGAAGAATGAAAAGAAATTCACACGTTTTTGACGGACCTCATCAAGTATACGTGGAATCTTAACGTGGTCTGTCTTTTATTCAAATATATATATATATATATATATATATATATATATATATATATATATATATATATATATATATACGTTCATACATACATAGATGCATATATATATATATATATATATATATATATATATATATATATATATGTGTGTGTGTGTGTGTATGATAGACATGTATACAAGGCGTTTTCGAATAAGATAATTCATTTCCATTGCCATGGAATTTGTTATTCTATTCCTTTCGCAATTATTCGGAAGCATTCATTCCTGAAAAATGCAATAATCCAGCAACGTAAAGGCTGCTGACAGGCAGAGATAATAACAAAAGTCTGTCGTATTTCTCTGCTCTCCATTGCTGGACAGGTGCTAGTCGATTCTTAATGAACTGAATTCTCGGTATATGCCTAATGTCTTAGAATGTATGTTTCTTGGGCGAAAAAAGATTGATTTAATCTTTGCTGCCAGTCTCATACAGGAAAAATACCCTAAACAATACTGTCACCTTCATATCGCATTTATTGTCCTTATACTAGGCTTTTGATACAATCAACCGAGAGATCCTTTGGGAGTTTTTTGCGCTTTTCACTCTGTATAAGGCCTGTTAGAGTTAGAGGGTTACAATGCAACAGACACAGTTGCTTCGAATATGTGGGAAGATAACTGTTAACGGTCGACTTGAACAGGTTAAATTTGTATTGATCGGTGAAGTATCATCTTTGGAGCCGGTTCCATGTAGGAGCCGTTCGTTGGATGAAAATGCGGGATTGGGACTTATTTGTCATCTATAAAGGGAATGATGGGGTTTGTTATCATGAAAATAACATAACTCAACCGTGAAGATTAGAACTGGTAGAAGTAAGAAATGGAGCATTTTCTATGGAAATAGTGATAGAGCAGTGAGAACCTTTTGAAGTTTCATCTGTGAGAAAGGTGTTCCTGGATGGAAAATAATTTGTCACTGAAAAGGAGGCGGATGTGCTTTTGAAAGTCATCTGAGGCCTTGCCATGCTTTTTTAAAGGTAGTAGATAGCAGTAGGAGTCAGCTAATTTCTGGGGGAGTACAGGAAACCAACCATCTTTCCAGCCTCTTTAATGATGGATTGTATGTAGGTGTTTCACTTGAGATCTGTGTTGAGTTTAAGTCCCAAGAGTCGCTCAAGGCACAGGGAACTTACATTCATCAGCGATGATGGAATGTAACTTGTTTGGTTTTTGAGGCATTGAATGTACCTAACCAGACCCCCCTTCCAGTCAAAGGAGAGATCAACTGGCAATGTAAAGTCATCTAGAATTTTGGAGGTGCACCCATATACTGTTGAATCATTAGCATAGATATTCATAAATGATCGGTGTATATTCTTAGGCAGATTATTTATGTAAAGTAAAAAGAAGTTTGCTCTGAGAAGCGACCCCTGGGGAATAGCTGCATTGATTGCTAAGGCCTCAGAAGACGGGTCGTTAACAACGAACTCCAGGGATAAACCGGACTTTATAATTTAAAAGTCTCTTCTAATGATTCCATAACCAAAGAGCTTGAGCAGTAAAATTTATGCCACACCTTGTCAAAGGCCTCTGAAATATCTAATGCGATAGTCCTTGAGATGTATTTGTCACCTTGTGTCTCAGTCACACCGTGAGTAATGTACGTTTGTGGATCAGGCCGATCCAAAACCCTTACTGTTTTTCGCTCAGAAGTTTGAATCTATTTAGATAATCATCGAGCTCCTTGTTGATTATAGCCTCAAAATCTTGCTTATGACTATGAAGAGACTGACGGGTCTATAATGAGAAGATAATGAGAGACCACCCGCATTTTTGAAAATTGGATATACACTCAACACCTTCCACAGACTTGGGAAGGATTTCTCCTTCAATCATTAGGTAAATAATTTTGCTAAGTTCGGGGATAGTTCTTGAGGATAATCACTGGAATTTTTTCTGGGCCAGTGGATCCCGGACCATTGTGTTTTCTACATATTTCTTTCAGCGATTTTTTATAGTTCTGAATGCTGCAATTTTCCAACTACAGCACTCCTTGTAGTAAACATTGAAGTAACGGTTACGGGGATCTGTGGCTGCAGCGCATATAGGTGTGAACAAGAGATGGCTGTTTTCGTTTCTTTTCTTCTTTTTTTTGTTTGCGGGTATTTAAGTCTCTTCATTCGAGAAAGGGTATGTTTTGGAGACAGTATGTTTGAAGAAATTTAGGAGAAGAGCTTCCGCTATGTATGATCTAAAGCTGCCCCTGTCTGCTTTCGTGTAGCGAAAAACCGTTCCATGTAACGTCAAATCAGTGATACCTTTGGTTTGGCAACAACGTGGACGCTAAGTAGAGAATAGTTTGACGATATTCAGTCACCCCCACCCCACGAGGGTGTCATGTGGCACAAGGCCTTTTTAACGTGGGCATTCCGAGCCCGTGGGCTCGGCCAAAAATATACCCATTGAACCCGTATAAACGGGTTCAGAGAATAGTTTGACATGCTCAGAGAGGAGATAAGACTTCTGCGAATAATTTTTCAAGGCAGGATGTGAGGAAAAGATCAAAGGTTTTCGCCTGATGTGCTGTCGTTTCATGAACGCCAGTGGGTTCTTCATTTATCTCTGTTAGTTCGAGGGCAATGGAAAGGTCCTTGTAGTATATAACATTTTTCATCAGTTTTGTTCGAGTGGTCTAAACTCTCTTTGTGGTAAGTATTAAAATCACAATATATAGGAAATCTATTTTAATGGAATGAGGATATTATCAATCCTTTCAGATATTAGCGTCACATCGTTTCCCGGAAAATAGAGAGTAAAAATAAAATTGGTACTGAAGATAAGTGCTACGGGGAAGCACATATACGGAAATCAGTGCTCTCGTTTTATCGTCTTTGTCACAGGGACACCTGTCTTTAATATAGGGAGAGAACACAGGGCCGTGGCGATATCAATGGTCATGTTTGGCTAATAGGAGTGAGTAGCTCGGGATTGTGAGCTTTTGTGGTTGAATAGAGTTATTAATCACTGTTTCAGTCCAAAATAGGAGTTTGGGTTTGGCCTCAAGAAGATAGAATTCAATCTCTGGAAAGTTGTAACGTAGATATCTTTCCTTAATGAAGGAGATGGTAAACCCGGTGTTTACGTTTTGATGCTGGGCTTACTGATTTTGTTTAACTGATTTCATTCGTAGATGTAAATGTGTTAAGTAGACGAATATGTGGTGAGGCAGTCATAATCAAATGAATTGCATGCATAAATAATATGGGTTGAATTATCCGGAAATTCAGCCGTATCAGTACCTTTCATCATGGTATCGAGAGGCGCCAACGGAGATTACTTCCGCACAGTACAGAACCCATTCAAAAATGGCAGTACAATAGCCCGATATTATAGCCTACGTAGTTATTCAGTTTCAATTCCTGACTATCAGGGAAATAAACGTCGACCTTCAGTACCCTTAATAAATAAGCTAGGACAGAAGATACAGGTAGTACGAGTGTACATGTTTCGTTTACCTAGAAAACAAGGCAATAGAAGTTAAACAGAAGAACATCGTAAAGGCCTGAGACTTGAGTTACTTAGAAAAGCTCGCTCATATATGAGCCATTAAATGTTCCACTGGGAGAAGTCGGCTAACGGAGGTTGCTTGGGGATGCATGAATAACTCATATGCATATTTGATTTAATATCGTAGAAGAATATTTATATGCGCGTGATAGCATTGACAATTTTACAATTTTTTACAACCAAATTAAAAACTAAATTCTTTCGAAGAGAAACGATCAACCAATCTGGTCGTTTGTGTTGTTGAGTTAAAAGCTACGTCACATTTATTGTCAGCAAGTTGATAGCACAATCTTATACAGACCATCTAAACATATCATTAAGTTCGCATTGTACAAGTAGATTTGTGATATCCATTTAAATAAATATATAATTTTTGTTCTATAATATTATATATCCATCGATCTGATGTTTCAATATAATGTCATATTATTATCCTCGTAAAATTACGCATCATCCATTCATTTGTTTGTCTTGTTATTTTGTTGCACTACTTGCTTCCATCGATCAATTTGATAAGCACGTTTTCATTGATGTACACATAATTCTGCTCATCAATACAGTTGAGACATTCCCATTAATGACACTTTTGTCGATTGCCATTTGCATGCATCGATACACTTCCCTGCAGCTACGCATCTCCAGAAATATAAAAGAGCGACATAATTTATGTTTGGATGCATTCCGTTCTTTAACACGATTCAAGCTATCTGCAATTTGTACCACAATGGCATGTCTGCTGATTTTTGGATAACATCTTCATTTATTTCTCACATCGATAATTCTTGGCCGTCCATTGACTTGGCGGCGTTGATTGATTTTTTTTTTCTCTCATTGTACAACTATCGATAGGCTATCACTTCAACTAAACGTGAATTACGCACAGGACGTGCTTTTTCCGAAATGTTCTTAGTCAATCTTCTGGGCAAAACAATTTGGACTTTATCAAATCGACCTTATTTATTCTCGTACGGCGGTATTCGACGCATAATAAGCAAATAATCGAAGCCGGCTAACTTGCTTATATAAATCTAACTCTTACATACAGCATTTCATTTCATTACATTATTTACATTATTCGGACTATTGTCCTCATCTTTGTCGCCATACGCTCCGGCCTTCTTCAGGTGGTTGGAATGTCGAACTGAACAATTTATTTCGCTCACTGGGGTCGACTGTTCTAGTTCCACATGCCATGTTTGATGGATGTCAGTTATCAGTGATTTCCTGTTAATTTCCCTCTGAAAGTTCTCCACTGCCTTAACCGGGTATTGAACTCAGTCTTTGGGTCCTGTCACTGGATCTAACTAACGCCTTTATCCACTTGAGGATATCTGGGTATGAATTTCTGGGTATTATAAACCTAATGTCTTCAGCAACCATTTTTACCAGTGCTCATATTGCAATTTTTGCTGTTATCATTTATGTTTTTACCAGAACTCATATTGCAACTATGTTGTTATCATTGCTTTTCTCTGGCACTCCTTATTACTGGTTCCCATATTGTATTTATTTCTATGCTTGGTCGGCTCAGGAGATTTTTGTGGTCTAGCATATGTGCTGATTCCTTAAGTTTACGAATTTTCCAATGGTGTTCCTTGTCAATGATCTCAACATGATCCCACAGAGGGCGGTGTTCTCCCTTCTCTCTCCATATGTGGTCAGCCACGCCTGATTTTTCTACTTCCCCTCGTGTTACAGTTTTCTGGTGTTCTTGAAGCCTTACCTTGAGGAGGCGGCCTGTCTCTCCTTTATATTCCTTTCCGCAGCTGTACGGGATAGCGTACACACAGTCTTTAGTCATGTTCTCCTCTGTGGGGGGTCTTACTCGACAGAGATATCTGCGAATTGTCGTAAAGCATTTGAAGGTTGTCCTGATGTTATATGGACCGCAGATCCTTTGTATTTTCTCTGATAACCCCTTCCCATAAGGCAGGCAGACTGTTTTCTGAGTGAGCGAAATAAAGGGTTCAGTTCGACATTCCAACCACGTGAAGAAGGCCGGAGCGTACAACGGCCGAAACGTTGTGATAAATATGGCGACAAAGATGAGGACAATAGTCCGAATAATGTAACTAATGTACATAATACCTCATCTCAGAAATATAGACAGATTCATTTCATTAATAGATATATTTCCTGTCACATCGCAATTCTTAATGTTTGTGTTCATTATGCTGTATATAATTCGTGTCAGTATTTCCGCCGTATATTATTAAAATAATTATTTATAACTCGTTCCAATACTTATTTTCCTGCCGATATAATCTTTGATATTCGCTAAACTTACGCTAAATTAATGAGAATCTGTGAATTCAAAATGAAAATTTAAAGTGTGATTCCGACATGATAAAGTCTTTAACGAATATCTGAATAATTGCAGGAAATTTTAATCTGTACGCGTGCGCACACACACACTCAAAATCTCACACATACGCACATTCAACCACACACACACACACACACAAACACACATACAAAGACACACACACGCACGCACACACACACACATATATATATATATATATATATATATATATATATATATATATATATATATATATATATATATATATATATATATAGTGGGGGGAAATAAATATTTGTATTTTTATAAATGCCAAAGCTTTAACTAAAAACAAATTTTTATACATTTTTTAAAAAAAAAAAGTAATAAACTTAATTAATTCTTATTCTAACAGAAATTAATGCATTTTTTTCATTTTAACTGATGAAAAAAGTATTTGTACAAAACAAAAAAAGCGTATTAACTTAATTTAATACTTTGTGGCATATCCTTTATTGAGTTCAACAGCTACCAGTTTATTCCTGTTCGTTTCAATTAATGATTTGCACACATTCAGTGGTATTTTGTCAAATTTTTCTGGCATATTGTCTTCAAATTCTTGATATTTGTTGGTGCTCTTTTCCCAATTTGAATTTTCAAATATCGCCATAAATTATCAATTGGGTTCAAGTCTGGGGACTGACTTGGCCATTGCAAGACATCCCCTTACTTTCAGCTAACCATTTCCTTGTAGATCTAGCGGTATGCTTAGGATCATTATTCAGTTGGAAAACCCAATCAGGAGGTAGCCGAAATCTCTCAACAGTACGCATTAAATTGTCTTGCAGGATTTTCTGGTATCTTTTGGTATTCATCTTGCCATCTATTATTGATATTCTGCCAACACATTTTGCAGAAAAACAGCCCCAGATCATGATACTGCCACCACCAAACTTTACAGTTGGCAACGTGTTCCTTGGTAAGACGGCTTCACCGTCCTTCCTCCACGCATGATTTCGATATTTATGACCAAACAACTCTATTTTAGTTTCATCTGTCAATAGTACTTTTTCCCAAAACGAATATTCTCTATCCTTATGCTCTCTAACGAATTTTAGCCTAGCATCTTTGTCTCATTTCAAGAGGAATGGAGTCTTCCTTGGGATGCGTGATTTCAGACTGTTTTTGTGTAGTTCATTACTTATTGTACGCTTGGTTACTTTAATCCATAATGCACGCAGATGTTTCTGCAGCTCTTCTCGGGTAACCTGTGGATTTTGTTGGATCTGGCGTCCTAATATCCTTGCTGATCTTAGAGAAATCTTCCTCGGAGCACCTGTTACGACTTTTAAACCTTGCAATGAACGAAGTAATTGTAGTAAAAGGAATATTCAGAGTGTTAGAAATCGTTCTGTAACTTTTCCCATCTTTCCAAAAAGAAAAAATGTGTTGTTTTTGTGAAATACTCAATTCTTTACCTTTAGGCATTATTAGAACCTTCTCGTAAGGCTAGAAATTGCAGAATGCTCTGATAATGACTAATAGCGTTAACTATAATTACTGATAACCTTACTGTAACATTCTAGAATATAATGTTTTATAATTAATTGATTATTTTATTTTAATAATTGTTTTGTACGAATACTTTTTTCACCAGTTATATTTTTTAAAAATGCATTAATTTCTGTTAGAATAAGAATTAAGTTTATTATTATTTTTTAATAGTATGTGTCTTTATACATAAAATGTGCCGAGATTTGTTTTATTTAAGGCTTTTACATTTATAAAAATACAATTTTTGAAGTGTACGAATATTCATTATCCCCCACTGTATATATATATATATATATATATATATATATATATATATATATATATATATATATATATATATATATATATATATGTATGTATGTATGTATTTAAGAAAACAAAAGCAACTTTCCAAAACCTAAAGCGAAAAGGCTTAAAGTCAAACTTACCTACACAGTAAATCAAAGTACCTGAAGCTTTGATTGCTTAGACTAAAAAAAACGCCTGAAAGCGAAACTTCCTATGAAAAAATAGCTTTAGTCAGAACCAGAATTTCATGCTCATGCGATCTTCAGTTGGACGCAAATGAAATAATGGTAGTTATCCCCGGTGATGTGTTATATAAAGATCATTATTAGCTTCCAAGTCTTCTGAATAACGCGCTAACCTAAAAATCTGGATAGATAATTTGATTTCAAATTATACGTATTCTCTCTTAACCATCAGCGCCAAAATATATTTCGCAAAGGAAAGAGTGTATGTTATAGACTAAATTTTACATAATTAGCATTGGCAAGATATAAACTTAAAACAAAAAAAAATAAAAACATCAGACCTAAATTAAATAAATTTGATATTTAGATATACATGCTGTTTACTATGGTAAAACCCTCGCATATCTTATCCAAGAGATCCTAGATACTGCACTTGAATGGATTGCATATTATTATATTGTGACAGACAAAAAAAAAACAATGGTTGCTGATTTCGGAAAATCCTGCTTTATCATATTGAGTCTCTGGTGATATATATTCATCAGACCAATTCTGATTCCACGCCCATCATATGTTCCAGTAATTTTGTGACGTTACAACTCTTTAAGTGGAAAATTTAAAATAGATATGAACAGACTGGATAGATAGATAGATAGATAGATAGATAGATGCGCATATATGTGAAATAATTATTGCAATGAATAAAATACAATTTGGTGTGTTTTCATTTTCTTTCTTTTTTCAAATGTTATTATATTAGAGCATTTAAGACATACTGTATTTTCTTGATTTTCCAATCATTGATACATTAAATATCATTTCGTTAAACTTTCCCAATTTAACAAAAACTCATACTTTTTATATAAATGGAATATATGATTCTTATTCCATTTATATGATTCTTATTCCATTTATATGATTCTTATTCCATTTATATGATTCTTATTTATTCGAACACTTTTACTGAAACAGTGCATGATTGCGATCAAAAATAAGAATTAGCAAAATGTGCTTTTGAACAAAAGAACACATGTAAAGAAAAGTGCGTTAGTAATGTATGCAAAAAAATCGAAATTCTTAACATGTGTCAAATGTGATTGGACAGTTTATTTCAGAAATGTGATTTTAACGAGAGATTAAGAGGATTTTTAGCTAACATGGACAAAAAATTACACTGAGAAATTATAATATTTGTGTGGCTGTGTGGAAAAAAAATAACAGATAAACTTAGAATAGAAAGTGAAACACTTCTTTATCGGAATAAAATAGATGCCTGCAGGGATGTTTCCCAAGTTAACTGATAGAAAAAGGAAGATAGCGAATGAAGACATAACTTTAATGCGTGGGACTGACACAGGAAAAACAAAAGATATGACATGGAAACATAAGAACGGAATATAATAGATTTTAGTCTGTTCCAACGAGAAAACCCAACAACACTGACACCGAATGAAGTTAACTCTCTCAGTCATTTCTGCTCACGGCAAGGTGTAATTCATATTAATAATCTATCTTAACAAAATGTTTTAGCTTTTTGAAATACTTTGAAGGAAGAATGTTTTTTTGTCTAAAAAAATAGGTGGTTATACTTTTTATATTTGTTTCTTTTTCTTCATTTTTTTATGGTTGTGCGTAGACGCAATATTTAAATGCTTGAAAAAATTAGCATAATTTTAAACAATCCTTAAATGATTAAAAGGTTATTGTGTTTGGATACAAAGCAATCAAATATTTATTAAGCGTGAATAGTAAACATATTTAATTTTTAACAATTTTATTATCGATAAACGGGATTATGTGATTGTTGTTTTGTTGAGATCAATAGTGCCATAATACCGAAGATATGTTGAAGTGCATTATCGTGAATCAGAATAATTTAATTTTTCATAGACCGCATTGAAGAGGCCATCGAGTATGAATACAATCTTTTAATGTAAATGCCAAGAATGCGCTCTAACAATTGAAATTGCAGAAGTTAGCTTACTAAATTAACTTCATGTCGAAATTGTTCATGTCTTTACGCAGTAAATTGTGTTGCTTAAAATATGTAAATATTTACAAAAGAAATAATTTCAGTTATTATATTATCCATGAATTACAATAATTTCTGCGAGGCTTAGACGCTGTACAACAGGATATATTAAGTGGAAAATATCACATCTTGTGAAGACTTAACATTGCATGACTGAAATATATATATATAAAAAACGAACTTCAGAAACACAATGTAATACGTATTGGCATAAAAGTTCATATTTAAAAAAATGATATTTATAGGCGCTTTTATTGTGATTTACTTAATTATTTAATAAAATAAATGAAATGAATTACTAAAAATGATAATGGTCTTTTCTTCATTCATGGAATATGCTACAAATGAATAAAATATTTAAAGCAGATTCTAGTAAAATCTATCCTAACGTGACTGAGCGTAACACAGGGAAAAAGAAAGATATCTTGCGATAATTTTGCGAATAAGAAGGATATGCCTAAATTTTTAGAATTTAACATCCTAATAATTATATGGGTTTCGCAGCGGGATTCTCGCAAACCATGAATGTTGGAGTAGAACCACATTAACTGCAGGTATTTTGTGAAGGCTAAAGTAGTCAGACATAATCAAGTTCTCTTTAACGATTCGTTGTTATTTCAAGCGTAAAAATCCTAGTCTAATTTAATCTAATTTAATATTCATAAAGATTTCAACAGTTTAACTTATATCAGGGTAAAGACATATTCGTGCATTTTCGAAATGAATTAGTGCGAAGAAGTCATAATCACTCTGTCATAATTTAAGTATGTTACGCCAATTCTCTTTTAGATAACATTTATGTTAGGCAAACATTCAATATTCGGGCGCATATACAGCAATTAACCAAGATGAAACATATGTGAAGATGGTGAACATAGTTTGAACCATTTATGTTGTCATTGTAGTTTTACAGAACAGGAAAACATTCTAAAGAAATAAGGAAAAGAATATAAAATTATCAGTGCAGAAAAAGATAAAATGTAATAAACAGCCAGTGAATAAGTCTGAAATAAGAAAAAGAAAAAAAAGTGTAGATGGAGAATGATAAAGAATACAATACGACAGGTACGGAAATGAGACAATGAGGTAATAAAAAGAATAAAAGAGAGAAGTGAGAGAAAAAGAGTTACAAACGAAATAGAAACAATGAACAATGAAGTAAAGTAGAGGTGAAAAGCAAATTCAGAGAAAGAACTGGAATTTTAGAAATCGTATTAATGAACAGAAGAAAAAAACAGCAGATAACATGGATTCACAAAGGTAAAAGAGTAAATATGAAAACGAAAAAAAGATGTTTGTTTTGGGCAGAATATAAAAAGAAGCCATATTTGAGATTTTATTTCGTGATACTAATTAAATGTTATCATCGAAATTCTGATCATTTTTTCTAACAACAATGTGACATTTTCAATTCCGTTAGGGTTAAGTTAATTTTCTCAAAAGTTGTACATTCGTGTAACAACTTTTTTTATTTTATTTTCATTTGTCTTCAGACAAATATGCGATGAAAAGCACATATTTGCAGATGACGATGAAAAATTCAAATATATGCCTTGTTCATGTGAAAGCTCTCAGTTAACCTTCTGAAGGACAAGTGTAATTAAGAGCACACATATAAAGGCACATAAAGAAAGGCACCACGCATGCATATGTACATACATACATACATATATATACAGTATTTACATTAGTCGGACTATTGTCCTCATCTTTGTCGCCATATTTGTCACAACGTTTCGGCCGTTGTACGCTCCGGCCTTCTTCAGGTGGTTGGAATTTCGAACTGAACCCTTTATTTCGATCGCTGGGGTAGACTGTTCTAATTCCACGTGCCATGTTTGATGGATGTCAGTTATCAGTTATCTCCTGCTAATTTTCCCTCTGAAAGTTCTCCACTGCCTTAACCAGGAATTGAACTCACCTTCTTTGGGTCTGTCACTGGATCTAACCAAATATGGCGACAAAGATGAGGACAATAGTCCGACTAATGTAAATACTGTACATAATACCTCATCTCAGAAATATAGACAAATACATATATATATATATATATATATATGTTGACATAAAAACGAATTCAGATTTTCATAATACAGTTTTAACTTAATTGGCTACCATATTTCCATAATATTCACTCCCGTCTAACACTTCATATGTCGACAGCATAACCAATTCTAATTTCTATATTTTATTTCCACCCCCTCTATAACCTCTTTACTTTATATTTATAAACTTTCCCCTACTTTAGTATCTCCCAACTCTCTTTCCATTAATCCTTTACATACTTTCATCTATATATTGTACATTTATTGTTAGAATCCTTTTTACTACTAATTAAATTAATATTTCCTTCTTCATAAAACCCCAAATAAATTTCATGAGGTTAATTTTCGGGTTTAATTTTATAAAAAATTCTTCCCTTTAAGACAAATGCCTTCCATCCTACTTTCCCCCTCCTCCTGCCTTCTGTCTGATTGAAAAATTGAAATGGATACATTCTCTATTATTTATTTGAGAGGCTGATATTTTTAGCTTTGACAGTTAAATTCTTTCTGCTCCCGACTAATTTTATAGACAAGAACTCAGTCCACACCGGGGCTGATAAGACTGACCGATATGTTCGTCTGCCGATTTCGGCTATTCTCCATATGAGGTAATTTTGTATTTTATGGTTATATATATATATATATATATATATATATATATATATATATATATAGATAGATAGATAGATAGATAGATAGATATATTACTTAGAATAGAAATGCAAATTTACCACCGAATAGATATTTCAACCAACAAGAAGATCTATATTGGCATTATCAAAACGAATGAGGTAAATTTGGATTTCTGTTCTATGTAATTTATATGCACTGTTATCATATTATAATGAATGCGTTGAGCTCTTTTTGTCGATGAGTTTTAATATTTTATAATATTAGGATTCACTTGAATTATATATCAACGGATTATTACATACATACATACATACATATATATATATATATATATATATATATATATATATATATATATATATATATACATGTGAAAATATATAGAAAATAGGAAAGAACTGGTTAGGTAAATAATCCAAAGTTCCTTAGTATTTTTGTTATTTTTTTTTAAAAATAGTGCTCGATACAAAAGTAGAGCATAAATATAATTATTTATTTAAAAATATGATTCCAACTTGCGACATAAGACGTCTCATGTTTCAAAACAAGAGCCGAAAACTTCAATATAATTATTTGAATAAAATTGAGTTAAAGTAAGCTCTGTTCCATCTTCAAGCGAAATTTCTTTTGGAATAACTTATTTCTGAAATTTACGTGTTTTAATAGTATATTCATAATTGAAATCAAAATTTCCATGGTAACAGCCAAGGCGGATTGTTTAAAATAGGTAGGCGTGTGTTGGGTGTTAATAATAAGTATCAGTATAGAGTCACTTTTATAGATGTCAAGTCAGGGTAAGGTGGGAGTGTCCAAATTTGAAACGAAACATGTTTTCGCCTAGTCTGGTTTACGTGTCTATGGAGATTTATTTATTTTTTTAATTTTATTTTTTATGAAAGGGATTTGTGCATATAAAAACTGCCGTAACATTTGTTTTTAGACGACTTCATAAAGGGTTATCTTTTTTTGTAGGGTATTTTAACTATTTATTTGGACTATGGATTATAAAAATTGTTATATTGTATGCTTGTTTTTAGCTAATTATTCAGTGCATAAAATTGATGATGTCGGCAAAAAACCGTTAACTCATGTCTATTGTTTAATAGACTTTTATTATTTAGAAACTTAATAATGTGCTGTTTCTCATGGAGGCACAAAGTGCATGGGTCATCCCAAGCTTTACAAGTTCTAGTCCTATTTATAATTTTCCATTTTACTTTAGGTGTCCTATCTATTTCCTTCAGATGCCAAAAATAAATAGGACACCTAAAGTAAAATGGAAACCTTACCCTGACTTGACATCTATAAAAGTAACTCTATACTGATACTTATTATTAACACCCAACACACCCCTACCTATTTTAAACAGTCCGCCTTGGCTGTCACCATGGAAAGTTTGGTTTCAATTATGAATATACTATTAAAACACGTAAATTTCAGAAATAAGTTTTTCCCAAAAAAATTTCGCTTGAAGATGGAACAGAGCTTACTTTAACTCAATTTAATTCAAATAATTATATTGAAGTTTTCGGCTCTTGTTTTGAAACATGAGACCTCTTATGTCGTAAGTTGGAATAATATTTTTAAATAAATAATTATATATATATATATATATATATATATATATATATATATATATATATGTGTGTGTGTGTGTGTGTGTGTGTGTGTGTATAGTAATCATTGTTAAAGTGAGAGAACTATATAAGAACGGGAATTGAGAGAAGATTGATTTTGCATTTAAATTCTTGACGATCTATGTTGACTGGGGAGCAAGAAGCGAGCATTGCGATAGAAAAAATATTCGGATAGAACTTATGCTTCCATTTAACCATTTCAACTGTAAATAAACTGTACTAATTTACATTCATTGCATCTACATACCATAGAGAAAAGCTCATCATAACATATTGAAAATATGTATAGAACAGGCACAAAGAAGCTACGTTACGGAGGTGGGATATTGAGTGGAGACAAGAGGACAGGTCAGGACCAATAATATTGCATATTCATCTTTGAATTTTATGACGAATTGATAAATATATGGCAATAGCACCATATCTGAATGTTCGAACAATATTCAAAACATGGAAGCATGATAGTCTTACAAATTGGCTCGCACGAAACTGAAAAAAAAGACTTTCATAGCAACAGACTTAGGAATTGATTTAATATAATCTCCCACTTCATTTCAGCAGAAAACTTCAGTCTTAGAAGGGACAATGAGTCATTCTCTTGAAGTTTTGCATCAGCGATGCTGACTGAAGTCTATTAGATTTGTTCATCACTGCAGTGGCCAGATATTAAACTCATAACTCTTTGGGCCAAGACATTGAATTCAACCAACGCTTTTATCCATTGGGCCATGTGTACTTGGCTATTCTAGTTCGAAAAATCTTGGTGAGTTGAGTTAAATTGAAACATGAGGAAGAGCTATGGCACGTGGAACTAGAGCAATCTAGCCGGTGGACGAAATAAAAGATTCTGTTCAAAATTTCAATTACCTGAAGTATGCCGGAACGTGCATCGTCCAAAACGTCATAAATATGACAATAAAGATAAGGACAGCATTCCGAATAATTTAAATAAAATAAATAATACCAATCCTTGTTAAATGCCTTCAATATATCGAAAGCAACAGTCGGAACTTCACCATTCTTATCTGAAGCTAAACAGACTTTTTCAACAATAATCATTAATACATCAGCAGTGTATTTCAATTGCAAGAGTACACAAGAATCCGATCCAGATTTTATAAATAAATATATATATATATATATATATATATATATATATATATATATATATATATATATATATATATATATCATATAACTGCAAAGACTACTGAATAGTTAGCGGAATAATTTCAGTGGGTGTGCTCAATATTTAGTCCTGTGCCCAAGTCTTAAATTCGTTTTCGGGATAAAAGGATAATAGTTATCTTTACAGAAGTTAAAAGGCCATAGAGCTATTGTTTATAATAAAGATTTTGATTGTTACCAGAACCCCTAATAATTCTTCTTATTTGAGACCCTAGCATATTTTTCTGCTGTTATATTAATATCCTTATCATTTTGATGTGAGCTGTGATTTCGATGACTATATTTCCAGTAAAAAACAAAAATACGTTGTTCCACCTCCATATTGTTTTCATCTGATTCATGTTGATTGGCTATTTCTGAATCCCTCCCTAATTCTCATTATGTAGGGAGGGTGAAAGAGAGACAGACACATAAAGAGTTGGGTAGAAAGTCTAGGGGGATTGGGAATGCAATAAATAAACCGAAATGAAAACGAAGAAAAAGAGAAGATCCGCAAATTCTTTCTCGATTGTGTTTATCTGTTTGCAAAAGCGCTTCAGTATGCTAATGCTTCATTCCGTTTGAGGAGAAAGCTTTATCGAACATTAGTTAATGGAAAAATATTCGAACACGCGTATTGTTTTGCACTGCAACAGATAGTTATAGATGCCAATTGTAAAATGTAATTCTTGTGATGCAGATCCACATTAGGGTCTTAGTAGTTGCATGTTGAACTAGGACGACTAAAGGAATCAAAAAAGCATTTTGCTTATGTATACGCAACTTATAAGCTATTGTGAAATGGATCAAGGAAATCTCTAGCAGTTTTTTCGTTTATAGAGAATGAATATAATAATAAAACCACAATATGTTAAATATTCTTATAATTACTTGTAATTGTCTATTAAAAATATAATTTATATGAAGACATTTTTTATCACCATATCAAACATACGCATATCGAAGTTTTATTAATATCGAACTTTCTCCTTCTGTAAGAAGATGTAAAACAGATTTGATAGATTAATGTCAAAGGTTTTAATCAATAATCAAATAATGGAGAGAACTGGAAAGCTAAAATGGGGAAAACTCAATACTGAGCGATCGATTATTGACTTGAGTTCAAACCTCTGGCTCATTTTTAGTTTTTTAGTTCAAGAATTGCAACTAATTCTCTTTTTTATCAAATATTCCCACGCGTATAAATGTTTCTGTCCTTTCAGTCAAAATACAAACAGAATGTATGAAAGACAGAGAGAGATTGAGAGAGAAAAGGTTGCAACCTTTCTAAGAGTTCATAATTCCATGTTAGAAACAGGTTTGAACAATGTTATTTGCTCTATTATTGAAGGAGACAAAATTAAGTGATGAAATGTATTTTAGAATCTGCTGTCGCTGTCATTTGTATTCTTCCCACAAAAGATATGAATAACAAATCTTAAATTGACAGATGGAAATGTTATTAAATGAAAGGGTTTCACAACAGAAATTAATTATCTGAGACACCAAAATTGTCTAAACTCTAAACACAAGTCATTACTCTCGTTCAAGTTAACGACCCAACATTTGAATATTTCTGTTATAGATGACTGACTCTAATATTAGTTTCCAATTTTCGGTTATTGAATAGAAATTAAAACAAATTGAACGCTAAATTTGTAGAGGGTAGTTGGAACTTAGTTCCATATTTGAAAACTATTGGAAAACACCTTTCATTTTAATAGTTAGCATGAAAAGTTAAACAAAAAAAGAAAATTGAATTTGACATGTGAATGCTCCTGAATGAGTTTAGTAAGCCTGTTTCGCTTCTTAATATTAGCCTAATACTAATTCCTAGTACTTTCAAACGATGAGGAGAGCAAGGTCTCTCTGCACTAAATTAAACGCTTTTTTGTTATTTCCATTTAAATACAAATCAGAACAAATTTCTTTTTCTCTCTGTCATCCTACAAGAAATTGCAATTCATAAAATAAAAAGATTCTAATCTATCCCTATTTCTATTCGCTTCTGCTCATTCTATACAGTTTGTTTTTAAGTGAAGCAAAGGCTAGTCTATCTTGTGGGAACAACAAACCATAATCAAAGACGATGCGTACATGACCATGGCATTTATTTCTGGTTCCTATTATGCTAAAACTCGTAAATAGAAGGGCGACTGGGCATTAGTTTATGTTTAGCAAATCATTCCTGATTATCACTACTATTAGTGCATTTGAATATCAGTATATTTTCTTAAACTTTTTCAGACAGATTAAGTTTAACTAAAGAATTTTAAACTCAACGCCAACAAAAATAAATATCTTGTCAGAGATTATGATTTATTTGTACATGTATTCATATGTATAATTTCTGAAAATACACTTAAATTGTACACAAATATAGGAAAGTAAATCAGTTGACGAAGAAGAGAATAACATTTTAGATATACTGCCTCATTTGTTGCCTGATGGTTAATATGTGAAGAGGCTAAATGTAAGTTTACATTTCTTTTTTTCTTTTGTCTCCTTACAAACTTTATTCATTTTCCTCTGAAAATAATAACTTTTTTCAGATTAAATTCATGGAATCAATGTATTAACTCTGCATTCGAAATACAAATGCATATTTCAAATGTATTTTCAGTTTATAAGTATTGCAGATTTTATTTAATTTTATCATTTAAATGTCATATTAGCAATAGTGTAATCTTAGGAAAACGAATTTCTCAAATATTTTCTTATCAAGTTTGATTCTCACTGCGGAGCGCGTTATTTTGAAATTGTGCCAGATGAATATTACGCACCTGTTCTCGTTAGCACTTCTCAACTATTTACTGATGTAAATTTGCATACCCAACAGGTGTTTCACTCTTGTGGACTAATGCCAAACTAACCGGGTATTAGTATCTAAGGAAGCAGCTTTGTGCAGGTATTTACCTATTTACGAACACTACGGCATACTCTTGTGTATCCTTTTATTAAGGGCAGTCACATAGTCATTCTTAAATTTTTGCTACTAACATGGCCCGCTTTTTATCTAAGTAAAAGCTGTATAGTAAAAATGATAAATTAAAGTTTAACAATAAGTTGAAATGACTTTGATTTTGTTATTGTCATTTTAAAATTAAAAACAGTTCTCAATTTTTAAAATCAACATCGATCATTATTATCAATTTAGAAATCTGTAAAATATTATACATTTTCATAAATCACATTAAATCCGATTTTATCCACACTTTATCGAATGGGTGACTCTGCAATGAATGTGATCTGATAGGAAAGAATTCAAGTATTTTTAAAACTAATAAAGCTGTAAAAACAACAGACTTATCGTGCACAAATATTGCTCCTTCATTAATCATTCTAATATGATATTGCCTATGAGCGAATTATGTTGTCAAAAATTTAATTTATAAATGAACAGAATTGTCTGAAATATTTTTATTTATTTTCTATAAGAAAATTTGTGCATTTTGATGTAACGTGGCGCGCGCTTCAACACATGCAAGTGAGACCATCATCATCATCATCATCTTGGAGAGAAAATAGAAACACAAAGCCTTGAGTGCGAAGAAACGAACATCTGTATAATAGATCCGTATCAAATGAAAGTTCTACAAAGATTTAATTTTCAACATTTTGGGGGGAAATGTGGGTATAATTGAACCGTAGAAAAAATGGCAATCATTGATGATGAACATGTTCTATAAAGGAAGAGAGCATAAATAAACGGGCATTATGCACATTCAGAATCAAACATGTAAAACTAATATTTCCCTCACACACTCACACACACGCATTCACTAAAAGTGAGAAAAAGCATAGCATCACAGGCAAACCAAATTCCATTTTCTCATAAAGAAATTATCTTGGGGCTACTGAAGTACATTTGGAGAAGGCAAAACCCAATTTCTTAAATACACTCTAATGGATTCAATAGCAGGCCCTTTTGGCATTTATAGACTAGGGTGTGTTGCCAGTGACTGGCGTCACTCCTGGCCAACATGTCAGGAGTGAAATGGGTGGACAAATGTTCATTATGTCCATTTTCTGAGCAAATTGGAAGAGCCAGATCTTTTAGTGGGTTGAAACACTTATCATTTTACACACACACACACACGCATATATATATATATATATATATACGTATGTATTAAAGATTTAATAATTAAAAAATAGGGTCCAATCGTTACAAACATGGTAATACCTGTGTAGTAATGGGACCATATTTATAAATTAGTACATTTATAATGTTTACGCTCTTCAGAATTGTATTGAGCACCGTTTTTTTTTTAAATATAGAAATAATTAAGAACACCGGATTATATATATATATATATATATATATATATATATATATGTGTGTGTGTGTGTGTGTGTGTGTGTGTGTGTGTGTGTGTGTGTGTGTGTGTTATGGGGTCCTCCCCTTTTCATATAAATGGAATCTACAAGCACTGCAAGTAACTTGCCGTTAAATACCCAGAGTTAGACAGTCAGTGAGAGAGAATATACGGACTTCAAGTTTGTATATATCTATCTGTATTTGCTACTAACTGCGTTCCTGGACTTACTAACAGTATTACTCTTTGTATGATTGTGTAAATACATTTTATTTCTTATATTTAATTATTGCGTTTGTCATTTCTTGGAGACCGAATTCATGTGTATTTGCCTATTTGCGTTCTAGTAGTCAGAGCCATGTTAAAAGAACGACACAAGCAGTGCATGGTTCCTCCATTGGGCAGAATTTGCTGGACAATCCCGATTGTCCCGCTGACGCATTTTTCCATTTTACATCTTTCCTCGCTCGGTTCACCATCTCCTTGTTCTTGACGCTGTTTATATTGAGTTTCACCAGCCGAGTTTATGTAAACAAAAAGAACATTTCATTTCTTTCCTTACGTTTGATCAAGGGATTATGAGTAACTATTTTTTTTCCATTTTATACTCTTTTTGGAAATTCGTATATTATTTTTAGTCGTTAATTTTTTATAATTAAAATCTATTTTAATCATGTTCGGATTTCCCTCCTCATTTGTTATTTATTAATGTGTCTTCGCTTGTTTCCTGCTTCATCAAAGATTAACATTTGAAAACGTCTTGGCTGAAAGGGTCCTAAAGTGAAATAATGACGTCCATTTTATTTAAATCTATTTTCTTTTTCCTTATTCAGTTTTTATTTTTGGGTTTTATGTAACATGTATGCCCCAATAATTATCTACATACATACATATTGTGCAACAGTGAGGACATAGCCACTGGAATATTTGTGATGCTTTTTGCTGTTGTCTTTTGCCTCTTAGCCGATCAATACGACTGAATCTGGCACAAATTTCTACAGTTATTTCTATCCAGGGCAACTCGCTTGAAGTTAGTATGAGACACATTGACAACTGAGAAATATACTCTTTACCTTGTCATTAGTCATGGCCGTCCACCAGTCCTTTGTTCACATCCAAGCTGGCTATACATAAGGATTTTAGGTATCATGTCATCACTCATACTTGCTACATAACCAGCCTAGCGAAATTTTGACTGGATCAGGAAAGCCTCAGTTCCACCAATGTTGCATTTTGCGAGAAGATCAGCATTGGACACAAACAGTATAGCCGTAGTTGGCGCGGTGACAACTTTATATATAACAATGTGATCGCTGCAAATGCATATTTTATAATATGTGAGGAATTGATAATTGTTATATATTTCGCTGGAAGAAATCTTTTTTTGCTATTAAAAAAACATTTTTTTAAAAATGAAATCAATTTTAGTTGGCACGGATATTATTTAAATAGAGTTGAAATAATATATTATTAGTGAAAATTAATTCTCTTTCGACTCACTAAATGTTTTCTGTTTACTGAAAGAAAATAACACCTATTTACAAGCATTTCAGAAAAAAATGTTTGTTTTTTATGAACATTTACTATGATTTATTGTATATACGAAACATAAAGAGAATAGAAAGATTATCAGAAAACGAAAATGTTGCAATGCTAGGAGACTAAAAAGAAACATGAAATAAAAAATTAAGTTTTGCCGCTACTAAAATGAGGAACGATTTTATTTTGATACATTTAGAATTAATCCTACTCATTTGGAAGTTTACAAATTTTAAAGTTCAAGTTTTTTTTTTCACAAATATCATCCGCATTCATGTGTTTTTTTCCTTCGTGAAAGGTCTCTGATTATTCTCCAAGAAAATGACAATAAAGGCAATTATGCATAATAGAACACGATGTTTTAATGGTCATGTCTTCTTACTTATTCTAAACAAGTTGACATTGCGCAATAGACTTTTGAGAAACACTTAAACATTACATTGAAAATTAGCACTTTTCATGAGCATAATGGGAACAAAGCTAACCGCCTGTATACATGCAGAAAACTGATTAGCAAGGTATACAACAATTCAGCAGAGTACACAAGGAAAGGAGAAACAGACATGGGAGGAGGATATGTTTTTTCATCGGATTGATTTACTTTCTATTGCATAGCGATGCTAAGAGATCTACAAAACTGACTAGAATTTATTGTCAGTAAACACAATCGTAACAACATACAATAAGCAAATGACACTGTGTTGATTCTGAAGAAA
The DNA here is from genome assembly GCA_903632075.3 of Acanthosepion pharaonis. Classification (NCBI taxonomy): domain Eukaryota; kingdom Metazoa; phylum Mollusca; class Cephalopoda; order Sepiida; family Sepiidae; genus Acanthosepion; species Acanthosepion pharaonis. The sequence goes on along the minus strand of CAHIKZ030005152.1, from coordinate 500,743 downwards.
AACGGAAATAATACTGAGACAAGATGCAAAAAATGTGTGAACTATTAAGACAGACTGATAGAATATATGTTCCTCGGCAACAGGAGTAGCAGTAGTTTTGAGCCACGCTTTTGCATTATCGTAGTCAAGTAGGCACAGTAGGTTGAACATTTGTGTCATGTAGTAAAGGATGACAGAAAATGTAGCGAAGGTGCCTTCAAGAAACTAAACAAAGTATGAAGGAACAGGACTATTTCGTTAGAAATAAAATAATAGTTACGATAATGCATTGTAATGTATCTTCTCCTATATGGGAACGAATCCTGGACAATTTTCCTGCAGATGAGTGAAACGTCGGAGATGTCACACCGACTTAGTAATGATTACAGACGGATGCTAATGATATCATGTACTGAACATGTAAGATATAGGTGGCAATCCGGAAGTGTAAAATCATGTACAAATAGGGGGCTATAGTATGACATGAAATCGAAGCTTTAACAATGTTGGTCGGGACTACAAAGACACATAAGCTCTGGTGTTGTTCCGATGAAAAAGAAAATAGTCTGAGTGGTTATTTCCGGAAGTTTTTCGTCCATTACCGCCTTTAAGCATCCCAACTGGAGATAATATTTGACTGAATTCCACATTTTATTTTATACCAAAAATACTTTTACAAATTTTGAGGTCGGATTACTTACATTAAAAACAAAGAAAAAATTTCATATAAACACATATCCGCAAATCATTCATTTTTAAGTTATTAAGTTTACGGTTGACATCGCTGTGTTGCCACGTAGACTATGTTCCATTTATCCTTCATTTACACTTGTCTCTTCAACGATTAACGTATGTAGTAGTGAATTAACTGAGAAGTGTTCCATTTAACAATGCCAGAATATTAATATCTTGGGTAGGCGTGATATGATTTTTACTTTCAGCCGCGCGAATTGCAATGGAAGCGAGCTGCACTGCTTTACCAGATTATGTTTCCAGACCGAAGGCAACGGACTTATCCAAACTTTGCTGATGTTTATCGTCACGTTGCTGAGACACGATCCGTGGCACCACAAACAAACTATAGATCGAGGAAGACCGAGGCCCGCAAGTACGACTGACCACGAAGAACATATTCTACAAACTATCGGAGACGATCCAAGTATCAGCATACGTCAAGTTGTACTAGAATGCCGTACATCTCATAGTACGGCATAGCGTGTACTTCAAGAGCAGATTCTGTATCAGTGACAATTGCATCATTAGCAGGGTTTTCCGATCTTTGATCACTCACCACGGCGAAACCTTTGCCGATTGTTTATGCACAAACTCCCGATCCGTTGTTTACCTTTTCACTCTAATTTATGGATGAGGCAACATTTGGAAAAGAGCGAAAAAAAAAAGATATTACACAACCAACATTTGTGGACGGATCGGAATGCCCATGTTACAATTTAGGTGAAGCATCAGTTTACAACTAATCTGTGGGCTGGAATTGTAGGTGACTCTCTGGTAGGTTCATATTTTCTCCCAGTACGTCTTAAAAGAGAGGTCTACAGGGTTATTATTTCGAATACACTTCCAGGCCTGCTAAAGGATGTACGTCTGCTAATACAAAGATGAATGAGACTTATGATGGGACTCCAGCACATTGTTCGTGATGCACATGGCTGTCATCTACCATGAGAGATGGATAGGGTAGGGAGAATTAGTTCTATGGTCTGCACGTTTTCTCGAACTGAATTCTTTGGATTTTTATCTGTGGTGTCATCTAAAAAAAATGGTTTATGCAGTAGACAGTAATGCAGAGACGCTTAATCAGCGGGTCTTGGAGACCTGTGAAACCATTTGACACCGTATGGAAGTAATTAAATGGCTCCACCAGTCAAAGAACCGACATTACATGCGTGTGTAGTAGCAAGCGAAAGATATTTTGAACATTTTTTATGAGTTACTGTGTTGACTGCATATATTTATATGCACACTGTACCAAGTTTTGTTGTCAGGAACCCGCCCCGAAATTTTGTAAAACTATTTCCGATACAGATAGATAGATAGATAGATAGATAGATAGATAGATAGATAGATAGATAGATAGATATTCTGGATACTCGATAATTACGTAGAAAATGTGCCAAATTAATTCATAATTTCCTGTTTTATAAATTCAATTATATTTTTCCCAACATTATCTTTAAAGATAACTGAATGGAAGAAAACACGTGAACAGCAATGTTTAAAATGGTATGAATATGTTTGCAATTCTGTATTTTTATTTAATAAATATAAAACCTGAAACATTCTGGATTCAATTTTATTGAGGAGGTGATTATAGCTAACTTGCAGACAAGGTGTCTATCAACTCATAATACAAGTTTAATGTTTAGGGGAAGGAATCTTGCTTCTCATAATGAAGAATTTCGTTTGCCGCTGAGAATGACAGGGGTAAAGTCTCAAGTGTTAGTATAACTTAATCCGTTGTGACATTACAGATGCAAGTATACCTGTTGAAAAATGTCTATGACAGATCAAAATTGACAGCGAACTAAAAATGCATTGATCCAATTTCAGAAACGAGTTATCTTGCATGAATTTGTCTTTTTTATTTTATTGAAAACAGCTTCTTACAAAGTCAAGGACTAGCTTTTCTTCATATATAAGTAACACGATACGTATGTGAAGAGAGTGTAAGATTTCCAAGCAAAGAAAATTGATAGTCAATATTAAGTTCCAATTGAATATTTTGCGTTCAATTCCAAGGATTTTATTTGGAAAGGCGGGGATCAATATCTCTTCTCCAGTCTAAAGTAAATAGTTGTCTAGGATCTCAAGTTTTGGGGTGTAGCCAGAGAGGATGTCTAAATCGTAATTCAGAAGGTGGAAATGTTCAAGGAATCTACCGTAATACATTGTACTCCTACTATTTATTGTTAAATTATTACGGTACAATGAGCTTGTCTTGGAAGGCACTAACTTTAAACTAATATGCAGTGAAATGAAAGAGGGAGGTACTGGAAACCCTATAAATCTATAACTTCATCGAACAGGCTTCCCTATCGTATAAATTAGATACTAAACTATAATATCATTGCAGACCTTTCCCAGTTCATACTGGTTGAAGGTTGCGACACTGCGACAAAAATATAAGAAAAACTTAGTATTGAATTTATCCGTAAGTTTCCTGGCTTTTAGATGGCTTCAGTTGCAAGCCTCTCGCCTGTTGAGGAAATCAATAGATTCTTGAATTCTGTAGTTTGTTGGAATCATCGTTTGTGATAGTCTCTGATAACCTTCGCTATAGGCCTAGAATAGAAATAAATATCATATGGGAGCTAATAATACAAAAGAGAAAAAGTGGTATTGAGAATCAAGGTTTCAGTAGCGGTGATGAACGCGGTCATACATGACAAAAAAAAAGAAGCACGGCGGCAGTTGACCAACATTAAGAATATTAGAGTTAATATGAATTTTTACTTTAAATTTTGTCTTACTGAACAAAAGCTGAGTAAATTAACGTTTCGGTTCGCAAAATTGTTGAAAAATAAATTCGCTTGTAAAAGCTTAGTAAGAATAGTGCTACGAAATAACTGAAGTTAAAAAAGGAGACATCCCACTGAAAGGAGGAGACAAATCTACTGAAGATTAATTGAATAATTACTCGGACTGATAGACACATGACGAGGGATTGATGATGTTAGGGGACCTTACCCATAATAACATAATGGACTATTCCATACGTATTAAATACTGCGCCTCAAGAGGAAGCAGAGAGTTCCGTCTGAAGTCAGAGTTCAGTCTGAAGTCGGAGTTCAGTCTGAAATCTGGAGTAAAGTCCATCAGGATTCAGTCAGTCGAGTCAGAGGGAGTCCGAAACAGAGTCGCGTTTCAGACAATTACTACTAAACCTGATTGTTCCTACTAACACTTTTTCTACCTCTCTGTATATATTTCTGTTTGTAATATATCTGTGTTATTCCATATCCGCCTTCGAGTTCGTCATTATTAGTTCTACCTTGGACTATCACCGTGGTACAAGGAACCGGACCATAACAGATGAGAAATAAAAAGACTGAAATATTGTATAATAACAATAAAGGTGAACTCATTAATCCCTATTATAAAGTTTTAAATAATATTTGCCTTATAATGTCAAAGAAACTAAGTGAACGGAATCCTGAGTAATTGTCAATCGCTCTTATTTCTATATCATTCTTGAACAAATTCATAAGTTAGTTGCATATTACATATTACGTTTGAGGTTCTTCTTCTTTTAAAAATATGCAGAATATGTTCCAAAGGAATAATGATTAATTTTCTTTTTGTTTTTTTCCTTATAGCATTGTCCATATTTTTACACATATTTCTACAGATAGATGTATACATCAGTATTTAATCAGTTTATTTTGCTGGATAAAATGAATTCTATATAATTATATATTACATGATATATATATAACCAACTTGATATAATTTTCTACAGATTAAATATTCCCAGAAGACTTTATTCTAACGTAACACAACTTAACATCTTCCTAGTCTATTTGTATAACATTAACATTTGTTTCTTAGAAATTGTATCTAAATAGGTAGATATGTCATCTGCAAATTACTTTGAATATATGTATTTCCTTTTATAGAATGACTTCCATGTATATCTTCCAGGCAGACTCAATTCTTGGCAACTCAGGCTAAGACGTCATTTGTATGAAAACTCTTAATACTGAAGGGAACACGACAACAGAATGTTCCGTCAGAAAGTTTTAACATAGATTCAATGAACGTCTTACATCTTTTATACTAGACATTAAGCATTCATGATTACATACATACATAGATACATACATACATATATGTATATCACCAACACGTTTTCTGATATATTTTCGAAGCTTAACTTAGTCAGACATAGGGGAAATCAAAAATAAGTTACACATGAATTTGCTTATTTTTCACAGGAAATATGATCACGGATGCTGATTTTTTCATGTAAACAATACACGACATTCTGAAATAGTTGCCCTCGTAATATTGAAAATCACATTACAAATCCATGATTCTGAAAGTTTCATTGATTAAATACGAAAGCATATACACACACACACACACACACACACACACACACACACACACACACACACACACACACATATATATATATATATATATATGGCCACATAGAAAAGCATATATATGCATACACATACATATACTATATATAGAGATATTACTTTAGTCCATAAATATTTCGATAAGTATCAGTAGAATTTGCATTAGAATTATGATTAAATAGAATTTACTTACAATACCAATTCATGAAAGGATCTCAAGATGAAGAGTTATCTCCCTTGAGGGTTTCGTTTTACACTAACGTCCATCTACATAAGACATCTGGAAAATACAAAGATCAAATTTCACCAAGTTTTAATTTAAGCAAATTCAAATTATTTTACATAAAAATTGTACCCTCCTGCTCGATGCACATTAAATTGAGTCAAAGCCATTTCTATCTGATATATTTCATTCAAAAATTGGCGCAACACATTATTCTCTTGCTAGTCGCCCCGTTTGTCTTTGAGTGAAGATAAACGAAGCAAATAACGCATGTTACGTCTTCAAGCAAAAGAGATATCCTCTATGTATCTGTATTGTCGAATATGGTTTATAACAATGTATTTTTACCGATATACCTTAAAATTAACTGAAAAGAAACCACTAAATGAACTATATTCGTAATAAGTCTGAAATATGTTACAATTTAGAAAGCTTAGCTCTTGGGAATAATATTCGTTTCAATATTAATAATTTCTGAGTAGGACGATCATCCCGGTAAGGACGATCTTAGGATTGCACGCCCAAGTAAACGCTAGCGGGTACATTTTTGGTTCACTTTGGTAAATTGATTACTGTTGTTAATTTTATCCCAATATGGAAAATCATTAGCACTGTTCTTTTATGTTCTTTGTGTGTTAGAAAACTAGTGATGCTGAAAAAATGCGATGGAAAAAATACTGGGATACCAGCAAAAATTTTACGTTTCAACTCTTTTATTAAGTTAGATCTTTGTTACAGAAAGTAGAAAACATCCACATTGTGTTGCTGCTTTTGGCACGAATATTTGTCTTAGTTTGATGTGGTATTGAATAGAATACATTCAAGATTTTCCCGTTTTCTCGTTCTGCTTGTCAATCACAAAACTCTTGGTTTTCGTTGAAGAACTTGTTTTTATATGTTCCAGCTACAAATGTTCAATTATATTGATATATATTACAAACAGAAATATATATTCATCTCGCGAGTTTACCAAAGGTTGAACATTTTCATCCACAAGAAACATTTTTGTTTCGCGTGATGTACGATAAGGAGCACCGTCATGATAAAAAATATCCATTTTCATTGTCCGATAGAAGATTAACACCGGATTAAATTAATATCGTTTTCATTGTTTAAGCTTCCATCAATACCATTTGCTGTCAACCAATAAATTCTACCATTGTTGTATCTTGTATTATTTCTCTCCACTGCTCGTTTTCTTACGTATTATCTTGCATTAGGATGTAATTCTATTTTGCATTCATCACTAAAAAAAATACTTTTTGCCATTTTCAAACATCCCATGTTAGACGTTCATTTGACTACTTCAGTCCTCTATTCCGAGGTTTTAATCATGTTCTTTGCTGCTATTTTCGTATATTGTGTGTATTACATCAAGTGAAACCTGGCTGTCAGGACGGTATTACCCCTCACCTGTCTGCTATTAATTTGGGATTGACTACAGAAACTCTCACAATTTTGTAACATCTAAATTTCTTTTAAATTCTGGCAGTCGCAAATATATTTTGAGAGATTTTGAACTATTCGTCTGGCTGTCACTCGTTTTGTTATCTTCTCCATTCAAATTAACAACTTCATTTTTGGTCTGTAGAAATTTTAACCACGCTTTTCGTTTATAAAAGTAAGATGCTATTCAAATTCTATGACTTACCAAGGCACTTTACACATATATTAATATGCTGAAACAATTCCTACATATAAATTTGCATATCACATTTATAGACCAAATAATCTTTTGACGAACTTTTTTCAGCTCAAGCGGATTAAAGCGGTGTATCTTTTATTAGCCGGCACCCGCAAAACGCGACAACTTATTTTCTAATCATTAAGCTCCACCGGCACCACTAATAAAAACATACTATTAGACAATATTACCTTATTAATGAATTAAAATCGTAGATTTATTTTAGGTAGTTGGTTTAAAGCTTCTGCACGCCATTGTATTTATATAAATGTACATCATAATACCAGCCTTTAAACAATATTGCAAATAATTATTTACCTTTATTATTATTATTAATTATAAGATATACCATTCAAAATCATGACAAAATATATAGATGTCATAATAGAAATATTACAGCCTCCATTATGTAAGGACAAAGAATACAAGTGACTAAGATCAATGATTTTCCATCGAAGAAGGAATAGCATTTCCAATTATAAAAAAAAAGATTATAACTAAACATTCGTGTCATAGGAAAAGGTAATATTTCATGTTAATATTTGAAAAAATTGAAAGCAAATTCTGTTCAAAATGTGCAATGATTATCTATCTATCTATCTATCTATCTATCTATCTATCTATATATATATATATATATATATATATATATATATATATATATATATATATATTATGACATCAAATAGACACGATATTAATATAAACTTTAATAAAATATGAAAGAAATTAAATAATTTGAATGATGACTTAATTAGAATGTGGAATATTTTATATTAATAAAAAATTGAATAATTTTCTTAACACCAAAGTGGCGATAACATTCCCGTAAAATGTTTTATTGAAAAATAGCACATATACACTGTCAATACATTTCCAGTTGTGAGTGCAAAAATTGTTTTTCTCAGTCAAGAGTAGAATGGTTAAATCAGTAATTTATATCATTCTGGCACATCAGGTACGAGGTTTTTGACGAGTTAAATCAGATTACACACGGTAGCGCGAATTCCATTTTACAGGTATAGGAGCTATTTCATTTCTCCCTGCATTACCTGCAGTCATACCCATTTTATACGACTGAGATATCAGCAGCCCTGGAACGTGCCTAGATGAATGAATGAATGCACTGACTCCAGCATATAGATGGCATCATAGATTATCGTGCACAATATCAGGTCAAATAATTTTACTGAATATTGTAAGAAATATTGCTACTATTTTTTTTAATATAATGCCCCCCCCCCACCAAAAAAAAAAAATAAGAACACACTATTAAATTTATTATACAAATCTTTATAAGAAAATGTCAGTTGTTACAAAAAAAAATATTTAAGGGGCTTTTGAGTTCAACAGTGCAAGCATCTACTCTGTTGTGTCACTGAGTACACCGAATCCTGGCCTGGTTGCATCGGTCATTATAATCAGATATGCAGTGTAGCAGCCAAAATGGATTTTCTTTATTCGGTACGTTTTATACATAAGATTTGTTTCTCTGGTTATGAACATTTAGACGAACACATATTCGGACAAAATTGAATTTTATATCCTACTGTGCGGCTAATTCATATAATAGCTACTAAATATGAAACAAATATTTTCGTGCCATAAACGTCCATTCATTTTTTTAAATTTATTTAAATATATGCAAAAATCAATGCGATTCTTTAGTTCACTCGATTTAAAGAAAATGACGGTTCTATTAATCAACTAATATTCTTATGTGCTTGCAGGCATAATACAAAATATTTATTACTTATAATGAAATCTCTTAACAAAGATTTCTGTAAATCAAGCCTGAAGATATTACCTGGCAGGGGAAATTTGAAATAATGAAAGAAAGTTACTACATTATAAACGACATGATGACGCTTAAGGTGATGATAAAATGCAATTATAAGGCAGAAAAAAATCCTATAATAATGAATAGCTGTGTGTGTGTTTGATCATTACAAGCCAAAAGGAGACTGGATGTGTGAAATGGATTTATCTTCACACACACACACACACACACACACACACACACACACACACACACATATATATATATATATATATATATATATATATATATATATATATATATATAATCGATTCTCTCCAAAACATTTACTTGGATTTACGCGGACTCCATTTCTTTTACCATGTTCACGAGCTTTTCACTAAACTATAACGCCAACCTGACTATGTGAAATCAATTACGAGGAAAACTTAATTTTTTTAATTACGACTATGTCCGGGTATCATTGCCAGTATTATAAAATGTATTTCAATTTTTCTATTCAGTTCATTTTTCATATTCAAACAGATTCTTTTATTCGTTTTCAATAATAATATAATCTTTGTTTCTATTAATTAAAATCAATAAATTTAAACAAGTAATCACTTGTCATACAAAACGGATTTTACTTTTTTCTTTATGAAAGAAACAATAAAATATTCGAATTTAAGCTTGCTAATTTTTAAAACTGTCAATATTGCTCACATACATTTATATATGGATTACTTGCCGTTCCATCCATGTTGTGATCGAAATGCAAAAGACGCTATCACTGAATATTCAAATTTAATTATGCATGTTAGTTATGTAAATAATACAAGTGCCGCGACACCCGACAACACACAAAACATGTTGGTGATTGTAAATGATAGAATTGTAATCGTTTGCACATTGGCAGAAAAAATAGCATTATGTTTTTTTAATATTCAGTAACATTGAGCAGCTCTGACTCAAAGTTGGATTTGTTATGTACCAGTTCAAAGTGGAAATTGGGAGGAGCAATTTTTATGGTCAAATCGCATTTGTTACAGTCATTTTCGGATTATTATCTATGGTTTATGAAAGATCAACTTCAAATATTTGACAGATCATACCGGCCTTTTTAACATATGGATTTGTTATCCTGGTTTCAAAAGATTAGTTGATGCAATTTAAGGAATATCCCCTAGGAAATGTTCGAACATTTTGTGCATATTTTTGAATACAAGTAGTTTGGATAATATCCATAGAATTTGTTTTCAATCATATTTGATCTCTTTTTCGCAGTTGATTGATGAATAACTGTTCTGTTCGATATTTACTATATTGCATCTAAAATACATTTGTTACTCTCCACCACACATAATTTGATTTGTTACTTTATTTTATCAATTTCTTTTTGGGTGCAAATGCGTTTGAAATAATAATAATAATAATAATAATAATAATAATAATAATAATAATAATAAAATTGAATATTTGGGGAAAGTCACTTTTGCCATGCTCCGAACTTGTAAGAAATGGTAAATGTAGCATCTTTGAATGATACATTTCGTGTAGTGTGCTATGATTGTAAATTCTTTTGACTCAAGTTAATTCTTTCCTTTTCAGTTCCCTTTTCTTTTTCCATTTTTTTTTTTTGTTGTTGTTTTAACTTATATTTCAATTCCCCCTCCGACCTTAAGCGGACATCCGTGTCCATTCATTTTTCACTTTTATTTATTTATTTTTTTACTTTTTCTCTTACTTTAGACATCCCATATCTCTGTCGTTGCGTATATGTGTACATGTTTACTAATCTCTCTCTATCTCTCTCTCTCTCTCTCTCTCTTGTATATATATATATATATATATATATATAAAAAAATGCCGCAAACGTTTTTGGTTGTAATTTTCTTTATTCTAGAAAAAAAATACTTTGTTTTGCCAATTTCACAAACAGAATGTTTCTATCGAGAATATTCCACATTCTTCATGAAGAAAAATTAATTATTTTTAATAATATAAAATAATTAATTTTCTTCATGAAGAATGTGGAATAGACTCAGACCAGAAACACGTGTGTGTGTTATGTAAAACAAAGTATAATATTTTTTTCTCAATAAAATTCACATTACAACCAAAAACGTTTGTGGCACCCCCTCTTCTTTTTAATATACATACTTTTCTCTCGTTGGAACCACTACAACATATTTCTTTTATATATATATATATATATATATATATATATATATATATATATATATATATATATATACGTATGTAATTTACATGTATGTATCCGCATTGACAGGGATCATATTGTATTTTTTTTCATGGCTACAGGTGTAATTTTTCCAATGCTCTGCCCTTTGACTATCATGTCTTTGAGTGAAAATTTAAAAATATATCTTTTAGCAGCTAGTAGGTTGAGAGATGACCGGAAAAGTATAACTTTTACTGCTCTGCTTCTACCCCTTTGTTTAATGAATTCTTTGATATCCCCACCCCTACCAATCTGTAGTATAAGCCCAGCCTACCCCATAAAATTTGATAAGTATCTGTCGTTGGCGACGGAAAATTGAACATTTGGGGAAAGTCACTTTTGCCATGCTCCGAACTTGTAAGAAATGGTAAATGTAGCATCTTTGAATGATACTTTTCGTGTAGTTTGCTATGATTGTAAATTCTTTTGACTCAAGTTAATTCTTTTCTTTTCAGTTCCCTTTTCTTTTTCCTTTTTTTTCTTTTTTTTGTTGTTTTAACTTATATTTCAATCCCCCCCACCGACCGTAAGCGGACATCCGTGTCCATTTTTCACTTTATTTATTTATTTATTTTTCTTTTTCTCTTACTTTAGGCATCCCATATCTCTGTCGTTGCGTATATGTGTACATGTTTACTAATATCTGTCTGTCTGTCTCTCTCTCTCCCCCTTGTGTATATATATATATATATATATATATATATGTGTGTGTGTGTGTATACGTATATAATTTACATGTGTATGTATCCGAATTGACAGGGATCATATTGCATTTTTTTTAAGTCTATATACTAAAATCTATTTATCCCCCTTGGAGTGGTCACTCCGACTTATAAGTTAAAACTTAGTATAGTCTACAAAACTTAGTATAGTCTATCCCACTGAATACCATACACTCTTATGAACTATTCTACCTTAGTTATATTAATAAATCCACAATCTAATTGTTTGGGCGTGCTCTTGGATCTTCTTCGAGACTCGTCCTATATCTAGTAACCTGAACATAATTACCCCTTGGCGGTCAAGGTTAAAACGCATCTCTACCAATTTCAATGAATACGAATACGACGGATCGGCCGTCAACTCGGACAACAAGGGCCGCGTCCCTCAGAGAGGAACCAGTCTGAGGACGAAAAGTCTGCCACTGGAACAAACTCTTCCACATACGAAAAGACACTTGGTCACCAAACCCGGATTATTGCCAACCTTGGACCAAGTGACTCCATACCAAATCGACTAATAAAAAGTAAACGAACGAAATGGAGCCGCGAAGAGTATCGACAAGTCATGACATCCTTCTTCACTGCACTCGAAAACCCAGCAAAGAACACCACCAATCAAACATACCAAATATGGAGAAGTACGGTGGGAAATGATATAAGACCTCACCTCAATCCAAACATGCTTGCCAATGTCAGTAGGGACATCATGCGAAACAACAGACTCTCAAAGGCAGAAATAGATAAGATAAAATTAGATATAAGACAAAATACTATGACCCATCACTCAAACTCTATTGAGACGAATGTAGAAATAAGGAATGCAACAGAGGATGAGGTGGACGCTAAAGCGAATGAAATACGAAATAATCTCCCAGGAAATGAAAGCCAAGACTAATAATAATAATTATTATTATTATTATTATTATTTAAGATTCGCATCATGTACAGCTACAGGCTCACAATTTCGATTAAGTGACAGTAGCTATACGCAACACTATTCTTTTCCTTAATATACTAGGTTTTTGTTTAATACTGTCTTTGAATGTTACGTTCCGTTTTCTTGATTTTGTAGATCCATTAGGTTTTCCGCAAAGCCCTTCGAAATTGTTCGATTTTTATGATATTACATTAAACGTCCACGACTTCCTCAAGTCCCTACATAAGTTGATATAGTTTTCCATCTTTGCAAATCCTTTCAAATTTGCAGGGGTGGGGGCAATTTGATTCTTGCTGGATGGGAATATTTTTACTCTTCATAAATGGCACACACATACACGGACTTACAGGCTTCTTGAGGCTTATTAGAATTATTATTATTATTATTATTATTATTATTATTATTAATCTGTTAAAATTATAATTAATTCATGATTGACTTTAATGTCATTTTCTAACCCCCCGAGGAATGTGAAAGCGCCCCATATAAACCACGCGTCCACATGAAATTGCAAGTCTAAAAATATATTGTACTTTTGCATATTGGTCTTTTATTTTCTAAATTTTACATTCAATACTGTTTTTGTTACCATCTTTATATTAGATGCTCTATAAAACGATATATATATATATATATATATATATATATATATATATATATATATATGCGTGTGTATGTGACTGTCTATGTATGTGCTTCTTTGATTTTCTTTTGTAACATTTTGTTTTGTCGTTTTTTTAATTTCAATCAGTTGGTCATACACAACGCCACATCTCAGCGACATAGCATACTTTTATTTTTTTCTTCTCTATTCTTTTTATTCTGGCTGAACAATGGATTCATTGTGAACTAAACATTACTTATAGAAAACTTTGCTAACTTCATAATATGTGATGTCTTTCTGAAAATATACTGTTTTAACACTATATTTTCCGCCTTCCTTTTTCCTTCTTTGAAGATTTTCACCTTTTAATATATAATCTTCCTTAATATATTACTGCTTTTTTAACCAACTGCGAGTTCACTCTTTCTTGACTCAATTAAAATGTCTATAGAAGCTAGAGTGACGGAAGGTTAAGCAGAAAATACAAATAGACAGCCGATAAAGTAGAAAACCTTCCACCTAAGATATTTATTTTTAAATAAGGAAGCTTTTTTTAAATACGGATTCCTTTCATTTTCCACTACGTTTTCTTTTTCTACTACGTTTTCTTCACCACATATTGTTAATTAGTTGTGTTAATTGAGTATGTCTGTACAATTTAGAGACTGGCAACACTTTATTGTATGTGATTTGTATTGGATTTCGATGAAAACGGTAAAACTTCAGTTTTATCAAAATCAATTTGTTTTACACGTAAACCAATTTGCAACCAATGAATCCTTAATGATGTTTACTACCGAAGTCTCTGCATATTATTCGGAGATTTGTAGATCATATCATCATCATAAGCTCTGGAAATAAATCTGTTTAAATTTACTCTCTAATTTGCCGTCAGCGGTAACTAAACTTTTGAATATATTTTCTGTCGACAGTAAATTTTAAAGCGTAAGCCCCCTCATTATACATCATTATCACTGATGCCGATCGAAATATTGTATTTGAAGTACAAATCACATAAAAGTTAACATCACAATATCTTGATTATCTCATATACATGAAAAATATTTAGAGAGAGAAGATATTAAGAAATGTTTATGTTAAATTATACGCCCATTTCTATTTAGATTTAGAGATTTATCTCACGATTGTTTGGATATGGGAATAGCAAGTTACTTGGTTTTGGCATGGTATATGCAGTCGTTTCTAAATGTCTAATGTTGAGGCTTATTTATTTGGATTAATTGCAAAATGTATTATTTGGCTAATTCTTTACGACGATGTATTAGTTTTGGATTTTGGCAAAGAAGAAAATGAAAAATAATATGGAGCTTCTATGGAGGGAGACAAGCTAATATATTATGGCTATTGTATACAATTAAAGCGTTGGTTAATGTGTTTTGCTGCATAGTTATTGTGATTAAATTCATGTGCATTGTGTTACAGATATTACTCAATAGAAACAATAATAGCAATCAATGAACAGTAGTAGAAAAGGGGAGACTACTCAAATATAAAATATCCATATACATCAGAATGAGAAGAAGTTCTTTCACGGGGAATTAATAAAATGTTCAGTTTGAAATTCCCTGAAGCTACGACATAGAACTTAATAAAGGACAGAGAGTATTATAGTTGAAAAATTATAAATATTTTTACATACCATACCCCTTTAGGATGTGAGCGACGATCGCTTTCCACAACTTCCTTTTTTTATCATTAAATAATATTTTTCTCTTATTATTTAAAAGTATTTTGCTATCCATTTCTACAAACTAATTATATACGTAACTCATTGTCCCCATCAATATGCTTTGTGAATGTCAAATTCTTCAAGTCGCATTTCTTCATTATGATTCGCAGAATTTTCAAATGATGCTTTCTGGTTTGAAGCAAAAATTTTCCTTAAAAGTTGTTCGTTGCTCACACATCCTGTCCTCTGTATTCTTTTAGATTACTACATCCCTGTACTTGACATAAAGGAGGATTAATGCTAAATAACTAGTGAGCAATGTCTTTATATTCAACAAAACATTCATATTTCAGAGAATTTCGCTCAATCTACGGAAGGCAATTTTCGTTATTTCATGCAATTTCGGCTTTCTATTTTATAATTTCTGTCATCCCAGATCGTTAGATGTTATAGAACTAATACCTCTAGTTTGAATCTCACATCTCTTATGATTTGTTCTTATAAATGATAATCCTACTTTTCTTCTCGCTTTCCTTTGCTGAGCATGTCTAAAAGTAACTGCCTCTTTCTTTTGGGGCCAGGTTGTCTATAGCACAATTTTCCATAGGTCATAACAAATTCCATAAATTTTTCCATAGTTCATAACAAATTTCACAACCCTGTTAATATCGGCTCGTTGTTTTGTTTAAACAAATAGATTGAGAAGACGCATCTTTGACTTACAACGCTTTGTATTTTTGAGAAATAATTCAATTTCTTTTCTATTGGTAAGCATGAAGGTTGATCCCAGTAGATGTTCCGTATGATATCTTAACAGTTCAAAGATATCTTTTTGATGCATCTTCTCAAGAACTTTTGTGTAGTCTGAGCATAAGATTGGATTTATTGTTCCAGTAAAAAGAAATAAGCGAATTTAAAATTTCAACGTCCCGTCGCCTTCAAGCTCATATACAATTTTAGTCCGATGAATTTCTAAACAACGAAACGCGTCACACGTAAAATCAATCCACGTTGTTATAGATTTTCCTGAATATATATATATATATATATATATATATATATTAATGCATATTTCATTAAATAATATACACAAGTTTTGTCTATTTATTTTAGGTAAGTTCCTTTCATATTGTCTGATGAGCTTAATCACATTATCGTTGAAAGACGAAAGGAAAACACCATATTGATATATGTTTAAATCCAATGTAAGCTTTCAGCTTACACAAGCCAATATCGAAGATGACAATTTCAATAAATCAAACAACAAAGGACGAAACAACAATGATAGTCCGTCCTTCCTGCATGAAAATTTCGAAGTAACGACAAACTCGTATATACGAGACGCGGAAGCGAAAATCCCGCGGCAGCTCGTGACGTCACATGACCATGCGAGAGTGAAAAACGAGAAGTATTAAGTAGGGGAAGCCGTTGGTATAAACCAATGGCTTCTGTTATGAATTACAGGCATTTAAGGATATTTGTGGAGATTTCATAATTTATTTTCTTCAGTTTAGGTTTCAACAGTTTTATGTATAAAGCTTCAAGAATTTTTAATTTTTGTTTATTGTTTTCATGTTTAAGTATAGTTGTGTTGTTAACAAGAATTATCCGGAACTGAGTACGCGGACAGGCATGTTGTTTTAAATGTCTAAAAATATTAGAGTTATCATTTAAATGTAGAGTCAAGCGCCGTGAAAGAGAGTTTGTGGTGTGACCAACATAAATATTATTTAATCCGTTGAAGATAGAATCTCCCAAATGGCACTTGAATTTGTAAACTATGTTGGCTTTCTGCAAATCTTTACATGTATGTGTTTGTGCGTGTGTGTATATGTGTGTGTGTGTGTTTGTAAATATATTTTTAGCTTATCACTTAGTTATCCGATTTTCCCCAAAGCCATCCTCATATTAGAATTAGGAGGAGCTCCCAAAAACTGACAATTAAGAATTAGGAACTAATGCTACTGTTGCATTGATTCTACGCATGCAAATCCTTTTCAAAATCCACATTGTGTAAAGTTCGGAATGCGTATGAGAACCAAGTTAACACTCACTCATTTAGCAGTCTAGGATTATTTTCACTGGTTTCTATTGATTTCAGTTTTGGTTTGCGCAAAGCAAAAGGTTCAGATTGTTCTAAACAAAGATGACCGGACATATTCAGATGTGGGGATCAGTCAATATTTTTCATAAAGAGAAGAGCAGACACTTGTAATTGTTGGAAAACAAATAAAGAAGAACAAGACAATAATTTGTCTGTCTCTCATTCCATTCATCAATCCTAACGATGCTTTTGAAAGATGGCGTCTAGAAACTTTTTTTTTTTTTTTCGATAGAGATTTAGAAAAAATACCAACATTTTTTGTAACACATTTTTACAGATTCCGTCATAGTTTTGGTTTTGTACTTGCTACAATTATAGCTCAAGATATATGCAACCGCATGAAATTATCAAATGTTATCGAAACTAACTTATGAAAAATACCATCAGCGTATCCGTGCATATATTGTTCAAATACTCAATTTCAAACAATTATATGTCAGATATTTATAATCTTGTAAATGAAAAAATGCCAGTAATTTTCCAATCAGGTAAGAAGAAATATCTTAACATGTTAACAAAAATACCTAATATTACTATTCTATGAATATATGTGTGCTCATTCTAATCATTGACATATTAGCCAACCATATTTGAACATATTATATTCAGATTCATAATCTTTAAGAGCTTGACTTTATTCCATCCGCAAGGGGAATTCCATATATTATTAATTTCTATAGTCTACTCAACAGATTACGCTTTAGAATCTTTAGATATTTTTCTCGGATTGTTTATGCCAAATATATTCTTGATCATCTCCACCAGACTTCCAACACATAGCAATTTGATTAGAGATAATATTTGTTATCGAAATACATGAATTCGTGATTCATACTGGCAGCTAAATCCCTTCATTGGATATTGAAGTTTTTATTGCTTTTTACTTATTGGTAGATGTTTAGGTCATCCATATATATTTTGCTCGTTTTTGTCAACTGTGTATGATCGCTTTTTTATATTAAATGATTTGCGTCTCGAAAGAACTTAAATTTAAATTATCATAAATAGATGTGTGTGTGTGTGTTTTTTTTTTTTTTGGCAAACGAATCTTTTGCAACTCTTTTTGGTGCGAGTATTCAGCCTATGATATCCTTCTCTATATAGTGTTGGTTTCTTCAAGCTTTCTTCCTTATTTACTTCGACAGAGACTAATTCAGATTTGGCTTATTACCCCAGAGAGAACTGTTCTGTAAATGTCATAATGTTCGCAAAGTTGATTGTAAGCTTTTACGTGATTGCTATATGGCCATGCTAAAATAGCATAACTTGATTAAGTAGATATATATATATATATATATATATATATATATATATATATTAGGCATTTAAAACAACATGCCTGCTCGCACATACAATTCCGTAAAATACTTGTCGAAAACACAATTATACTTCGACATGAAAATAATAGACAGAAACGAAAAGTCCTTGAAGCATTATACATCAAACAGTTGAAACCCAACCTAAACAAAATCAACTATGGAATCTCTACAAATATTCTTAAATGTCTATAATTATTAACAGAAGCCATTGATTTATACCAGCGGCTTCCCATACTTCATACTTCTCCAATTCACTCTCGCGAGGTCATGTGTGACATCATGTGATGCGGTGCGATTTTCGCTTCTAGCGTCTCATATGCACGTGTTTATCGTTGTTTAGAAATCATCTATGTAAACAATGACAGACTATCATCACTGTCTTGTATGTATACTATGTTGTAATTGACATCTTTGATAATGGCTTATGTAAGCCGGAAGGTTAGATTGTATTAAATAAAAAAAATATGGATCAATATTGTGAATTTCTTTCTTCGTTCAACGATAATGTTATTAAATTTATCAGACGTTACGAAAAAAATTACATAAAATAAATAGACAACACTTGACTATATTATTTAATGAAACGTGTGTGTATATATATATATATATATATATATATATATATATTGTGTATAGACAGAAATCCTCCATTTATACATGTTTCATTAAAGACTGCAGACAAGGTACTGCAATTAAGTTTTTTTTTTTAATCTTTCTTGTATTCGAAGAAATATCTTCTTTTCTGAACGCAGAAACTGTTCAAACGTTCTCTAATTACGAGCGCTTTCAGCTATACTTTTAGTCATTATCAAGGATGATTTTATTTTTGTTTTTTAATTGGGTGTATGGGTTGTGTGAATGTTTCTAGAGTTATAAGGATGTTTTACATTCCGAAGACTGTTAGCACATTGTGGCCATGTTCTTATTTAATGCTGAGGGTTGGCGTTTTCTATTTTATTATTAAGGCTTCCAGTATTTTTAATCTTTTTTACATGTGGACGAAGTTATTATACTTGTATTTTTTACTAGTATGTTTGGATGGTGTCTGGTATATTTGTGTGTGTGTTTAAATGGGTTCTAATGAAGCTGTAGACGGATAGGTGTAACGTAAGGCGTCTGGATACGCATGTAGTAGTGCGACCGATGTTATAATTTATGAATTCAGTTTGATCAAGAACAGAGTTCCATAACTTTTAACTCATAGCTAATGTTCGTTCGTTGTAATTTTGATGCTGTGCTGTGTTGCTAGTTTTGATGATGAGGTTAAATGTTTTACATTTTTGTAATAGATAATTAATTAGATTTTTTGTTCGGCTCAGTTGGGCTAGTGTATTTCTTTGTGATATTTCTATGGGAAGATTCATTTTATTTGTAATTGATGTGCCTTTGGTTATTGTAGAAAATCTTTTATTTTTGACTTTGGGTTCACTATCATTGTTATTTACTTTGGGAAGTAAACGTCTAACTTGGTGATCTATAAGTTCATTAGGGAAGCCATTGTTAACTAGTTTCTGTTTTACATTATTGAGTTCGTTAAAGAAGAATAGTCGAGAGGATGAATTCGGGTTTACTCTTTTTAGGAAGTTTTTTATCACTGCGATTTTGTTGCTGATTGGGCATTCACTCTTAAAGTTAAGGTGATAAGAATTTCTGCTAGAGGGATTTTATACAATGAGGTGTTAAAATGTTGTTACTATATTCTACAAGAAATTCTCATGGAGAATAGGAGTTTATATTTTGACTAAGTTCGTAGGTAAAGTTAAGAACAGTTTTTTTTCAAATGTTGTCTTGAGAATATCTATTTTTTAGTGTTATTTGCTAAAATAAAAGTATCGTCTACGTAGCGGACATATATTTTCGGTTTAAATATCATGTTTTCTACATGGAACATCTAATAATTGGAGAAGCACGAGCTTGTCTGTCGTATTTAATGAAACATGTACATATATGCACACACACACACACGCACATATATATATATATATATATATATATATATATATATATATATATATATATATATATATATATATATATATATTAGAAATTACTGGCGAATATTACGAACCAATAAACATTCTTTCGTCTAGCAACAATTTAAACTGGAAATATGTTATTCGTACCAAATGTGTTTATATACCTCATATGTCGGGACTGAATGCATGTATTTCCCTAAACTAGTGTTACATTCCACATATTTTAAAACCAGATTTAATGTCTAACCCATAGAGATTTTCTTAAAAATCTAGCTTCTGTCTGTATTGAATGGTAGCAATTTAAAATATTCGTACGAAATGGGCTGGATTAATGAAATAAGGTCTGTAATCACCGTTCATAGCGCTTATTCAAATTAGTTGATAATATGCTAAGAGCTGGTAGGCAGAATATGTTTTGTTTATGGATATGGATTATGGATTATTTGAAAGGCAGTATATGTTAGCTTACTGTCATCTCTCTCAAAATAAACAAGATGTGACAGCAAAGCGGCTAGAAATTCCCCAAAACAGTGTTCAATTAATCCAAAATGCGGAAGCGCTAATTACTAACTTCATACTTTTAAGTTTTGTACTTTCTTCTATAATGAATATCACTTTCTGCAAAAGCAATTTCTTTTCTAACTTAAAAAAAGATCTGAAACGTGAGAATTCGTTGGTGGCCCAGTACATTTGCATGGATTTTTCCCTGTATCGCTATACATCGTACAGCATTAACAAAAGAGCTGAAATTGTTTTTCGACTCCCAAATATGATAAATGTACCTAGAAAAAATATTGGTAATTATTCTCGATTTTTAGATCATCAGTGTGGCTAGGTATGCGATTGATTTAAGCCAGGATCGAAAGTTCTACCGATTTGAAATCAGTCAAAGAATCTCTCCCTTAGGTCCTCAGCTCATACACCTGAGGAAGCAAATCTTTAACACCTTATATATCTTATATAAAAATGACTGGCTAGCAGAATGCTCAATTCGTAGCGAAGAGCTTTTTGCGTTAATAGCAACAGCCGACAAATTCCCTTAGTCTGCTATCAATATCATTTAAAATAATACCATTTTACATACTGAAACAAATTCTTCACATATAAACTTACGAATCAATAGTTATAATCCATTTAAAAAAAAAACTCTTAGCTCAATAGAGTAAGATGTACATGACTCAAATATTGCAGAAGAAGTCTATCCATCAGTTCATATTCAAGTCTTGGCCAATAACTTTAGGTAGAAATTTTCTATAGATAGCTATAAATCTACGTCAAATATGATTCAGTGTACTTTTTCATTCTTCAAAAACAAATCTTTCAGTATCTCTTAAATGTGCATGATGTCTTCAATGAACCGTAAATTTAAGTTCTAGTCGTATATTTTATATTGCCTCCAGAATCAGAAACATTGGAATGTTGATGTTGTTATTTTTTAACAATTAGTTCCAGAGAGAGATGGTGTGTTGTGAATCATTATTATGTTAGATAGTGAAACCTAAAAGAACATATGTGGAAATTAAAACGTCCAAAAATACTTAATAAAGAAACATGTAGCAGAGTCATTCAGAATTTACTTGGAACTATCACAGTACACTTCTTTTTGCATCGTTGTGATGATTCTAACAAACAGGTCGTTCCCTTTTCACTGCAATGTTTGACAATACAATGGTTTCATGACTTCTCGTTTCTTACACAATCATGCTCATTCTTCAAGTAGGAATGTGAAAATACCAATCGAGACTAGGAACGGTGATTTCAAGCAAAGAATTTTCTTTGGAAAATAGCAATTAAGAACATGTTAACCGTGAAAGTATATACTGAAATGGTACACATAGACTACATAAAAGATGTATGAAAGTGACTGAAAGCAAGATTCCAGGTCCGCCCTAATACAATTCCAAATTCCTCTTGGGATTTTATCAAGAATTTCTAAGTATTTGTCAGGAGCACAGATCAGATGAGGCGCCATTAGTAAAAACAGTGACGAATGGTAGGCGTATAAACATGTTAGATAGATTCTGGCAAGTTAATTTGTCTAGCACAATACAGAGAAGAAAAACTTACCAGCAGCAGACATAGAAATTGCTTCAATATCATCTTTATTTTTCATATCAGTGGAAAAAGTTACTCCGAGATGGCACAATAATTCGCTGGTCTGGAGCTTAATATCAGCCATGCTAATGGAAGTTTAAAAGAGTTATCTCAGATGATTAAAAAGAGTAGCTTTATTTTGGCGGCCTTAAAAATAATAAAACATTCCTTGCTCCAGTGTTAGCAAGAGAAAGTATAGAATTATTTATATCAGCTGCCAGTTGGACCTTATAGAATCGATCAGATTTATAAGTCAGTAGTAAATGAGTGTATTATCAAAATAGATACCGAGTGGAGAACTAATGCCATCATGAATGTCATTGATGAAAATTAGAAATAACGTAGGTTCAAGGATGGAGCTCTGGAGGACTGACACGTTAATATAAAAAAAATCTAGAAGAGTGGCCGTTCCAGATCACTTTCATTTCATGATTCTACAAGAAAGACTAAATCAATTTAAGAATTCTACCCAAAATACCATACACTTTTAACTTCAAATAGTTTTAAGTCATCCAAAGCAACAACTCCAGCTTCACGATTCTTATGTAAAGCTTGATAGACACTTTTAACAGTAATCGTTAATGCATCATCAGTTGGTCTAGAAAAACGAAAGTCATATTGTTTACCTGAAAGACCATGCGATTTAAGATGCTTAACCAGTTTAGAGTTGATTACAGCCTCAAGTATTTTACTAAAAGGAGGTAGAAAGCTAAGAGACAGATAGAAGACAAAAACGATAGAATAGGATTTCCAAAAAGCAGGAAAGCAATTTTACAGTTTAGAGAGAAGAAGCTTGTTGATGGGAAAATTTCTCAAAGAATATTTCATTGATACCAATGATTTGGGAGTATAGAGATTATCGTAAAAAGCATGGCCGAAGTTATACACATATCATTTAATAGAGAGTCGGTTATAAGTGGAAAGTCAGGCAAAGAGAGTCAGTGGTAGAATGTGAAGAGACTCTACGAGCAAATAATTCTACTTTATCAATAGAAGTATTTAACACCTCAAATTAAGGGAAGAGAGAAGGGAGATAAAATCTTATTCTTATTTAAGTCACTATAACAGAGACACCAGTAGTGACGAGAGCCAAACTTGTTAGAAGCTATCGACGTAACCTCTTTGAGGAAACATTTACAATTGTTACAAGTGTACACATATAAGGTTCTGTTGTGATCGTAACTATCACAAGAAAACACCAGATGCGTATGCAGAACACTACATGCGTATGCAGACGTCTGACGTTATGCCTATCCGATCACAACTCTATTATAACACACACAAATACACTCATACACAGACGCATATATATATATATATATATATATATATATATATATATATATATATATATATATATATATATATATTAGTATTTGGGCCAAAAGTTGAAAAGTGTAAAATATTTTTAAATGGAATTCATAATTTGTATTACACTGCATAAAATATTTTTGTTCAAGTAATCTCTGCATTTGTTCAAGATCGTTAATATCACTCTATGATTTTATAGTTGCCCTCGACGTTCATACAAATTAGCTGACATCAGGTATTAAGTTTGTCATTTGTCCATTCTTTCTCTACTGGAAAGAGGATTTCCTTAAATAATCGCAGTTCTGCCTTAATGAAAGTTTAATTTTATCTCCTCTTTAGACGTGTTTAATTTGTTTTTTTTTTTCTGTACCCAGTGCTTATTTTACTTTCCAAATAATTAATCTGATTTTCGATCATGAACGACAGAGTATTAAGTTGTTTTTATTATTTTTATATCTGACACTTTGTTAACGTCAGTTTTGAAACATAAATCTGTTTTTTAGCTTTGGATTGTGACTGAATATTTTAGAATTTTTATGATGAGATTTTATTTTATAATTTCTTTTTAATTTTATCCAATTTTTCTTTTGAGTGTTAACTTTTAGTGCCGTTTCCAGCATTAGTTATATATCTGTATATTGTAATATCTAGAGATTGCTTTAGGTTCTCCGTTATCTTTTTAAGATAATGTCTTCTTTCATTTTCAGAGTCTATCTTTCATCTTTTCTCATTTAACCCTGTCAATATCTTGTGTTGAACACTGTTTAGATGTCATTTTATCTCGGTCGTTTGTGTCAATTTCATAGCGATTTCAATCAATGGTAATAATTCTTGGATTTCTTTAGCAGTCCGTACTTGAGAAAATTCTATTAATTTTCATTTTTTTTTTTGTTTCTTTCAGAATTATTCAATATTTAATTATCTTGTTATCTTCCAGCAAGCAGGGTGTTTTATCAAACGTTCTTGAAAAACCTTTTAATCATACAAGCGGAAATATTTCAATCAATACATTATTTAAAATGTAATGGTTTAGCTGATGTTCAATTATTGGGATTTTATCTTCTCTCTAGTATCTAAAAAGTAATTTAAAAAGGAATCTGACAAGCCGAAGAGTTACTGGGACAGACTGAAAGCTGTTGCTTCTCTATAATAGAAGAAGTCTAGATTTGATTCGGCACACACTGTCACGGATATCCGAAGTAGTTTATTATATATGACATTATATATAACAACACAATCATTGGCATTAAATATCGGATGTATAATAGCGAAATCGATTGCTAAGCCCAATGATAGAATAAATACGTTAGAAGATATTATACGGTAATGTTCTTAAATGTTTTGATAAAAACCAATAAATCGGTGAAATTAATTCGAATTAACCTCCATTCAATAAGATAATGATTAATTTTGATAAAAATATCAATATTTATACACTTAACATTTCCTAGCGTCAATTGAAATTTCCTTGGTAAACATTCAAACGTGGATTGTGTACCCAAGAAAAACAGCGAAGTCACTGAGACACTAAGGTTACTGCGAAAACAGAAACATTTCTAAAGAGCAAGAACAATAGAAGAGTCATCAGGAGGATAGTAGATAAGGATTTGGCATTGCATTTACATTTTTTGAGGGAGGTGATATTACGGCGGTGGGAAAGTGACTCAATCAGAAAGACCAGATCAAGAACAATAATAATGCTGTTTTTCTTTAGATTATTTTAAGGATTTCTAAATATATGGCAGGTGCACCATATGTGTCAGCAATATTCTAAGCATGTACGAATGGCGGATTTGTAGATATGCAAGAGAAAAAATAGTCTAGCCCAACAAAGTGTACCAACTCTCTTAGCAGCTGATCTAGCAATGGTCTCAATGTTGTCTTTCCACCAGGAACGTTAGCCCGAGAAGTCGCTACAAGTCAATCTCCTGGAGTTTAGCATCTACCATGTTGATGGAAGGCAGAGAGGGTTGATCAATAGTGAGCAGTTCCTTTTGGGATGTATTAACTTTAACAAACCACCCTTTGCCCAGTTAAAAATAGACTGGTGGTCGTTTTTTATATCAGCCGCCAATATGTTCTTATCGGACTGCCCAGATTTACTATCGAGAGAGGCATAGATACTAATTTGAGAGCTGATGTCATCTGGAAAGTCGTTAATAAAAATTCAAAACAAAGCAGGAGAAAAGCTAGAGCCTTGTGTTCACCGGTATTAGCAAAGAAGTATCCAAAGGAGTTGACTATAACTTTCATTGAAAGATTTGATAAAAAAGACTGGATCAATTCAAAGATGTGGCCGGATATACAATAATTTTTCGAACTGAGAAGAAGACATATATGCCAAACCCTCTTGAAAGCTTTCGACATGTCCAAAGCAACAGTACGAGATTTACCACTCTTATCTAGAGCAAGACAGACTTTCAGCAAATATAGTCAGTACATCAGCAGTTCACCAAGAAAAATAGAAGCCATACTGCGTATAATACAATGTCAAATGCTTAACCAATTCAGCATTGATTAGTGACTCTAGTAGGATTTTTTTAAACTGAAATAAAAGATAATGCAACAAGGTATTTTTAGGGAGAAAAAAACAGGGGACAAAGAAATCTCTAATAACAAATTTGTAGATTTAATCTAAAGAAGATTTGGCCAGTTTCTACGTAACTTTAGTTTCCACATTACCACATATTTTACCATTACGAATATTTCCGTCTCAACGAGATAATTACTGGGATTGGGAATTCGGTAAAAACGGATTTTCCATCACCCGCGAACAAAACTGAACTATTTTTCTATTCACTAGTATATCGTAGCAATTACGACGGTCTCTATTTTAGAACTGCCTGATTATTATCTTATACTAGCAGCATGGCCCGGCGTTGCCCGTGCTTGATTCAAAAATCGTACGACTCATACAGCAATCGCTATCACTTGACTTAAAATATTTTTGCCCTTCCTTGTTTTTAAAGGAGTGCCTTTTGCCGTGCTGATGTTGCTACATGCCTTACTTCTTGCCTCTCACTGCGAATTTTTTTGAAGCTCTATACTAAACATTAAATCTGTTACGAAAAAAAGAACTAAACAAAATGAACACAAAACGATCAGCTTTAAAAAAAGGACTCGTAAATGGAAAAACCGAATGAAAAAAGAATGTTAACAACATTTTTCACACCCAACTCAGTTCTGCGGAATCAGAATCAACGTTGAGTTTAAGCAAGCGAATAAGGCAATTGGAGTAAAGTGCCATGTAAATTTAAATTTTCCCACTTGTGACGAATGCAGCTATCGATATTTTTTGCATGCTAGCATGCTAGTTAACATTCGTGTCAGTTAGCTGTTGGCTCTCACGCTGGCCAATAGAATCTTCCTGCCTATTCGTGGCAGCCAGCTATAGGCTCTCACTCTGGCCAGTACAAAATGGCCGCAAACTACATTAAAACTGCCGTAGAAGCATGAAAAAATCAATTATTTCCACTATCGATGGGAGTTGGGAAATGCAAAGTCGGTCTTGGCCTTACCGATAACTTGGAGCATGTACATGTAAGTTTTGGTGCAAATCCGTCGAAAATTGTGGGCGTGCATTCGTTACACACACACACACACACACACACACACACACACACACACACACACACACACACACACACACACATCCTGCCTTTTATAGACACAGATTTTGCTTTGACATCAACAACCTTTCACTGATAATCTTAAAACTTTCCCCAAAATACGTTTTAAGAAATTTTACTCGTTTATCACTTCAGCATATTAAAAATGAAAAATCTATTGAAAAAACATTAATTTAAATTAAGACAGCATTTGCATAGTAATAGTGCTTTCTTTCTGAGGATCAGCAATTTTCTTGTCAGAAAAATTCCTACATGACTACAGTATGATTGAATATAGCGAACCTGTGCGAAATTTGTTTTACTTTTGAATCCTTATTTTAATTCGAAACATTTCAGTAATTATAATCAACGACAGTATTTTCTATCTAATGAGGTTTCATTTGCGTATTTCCATAAAATGTAAAATATATAATATTCTTTCGTTCGACGAATAGAAATGTCTACTACTGAAGTTAAATTTTTCGAACTTAAATTAGAAAACATCCATTAGACCTTCCTGAAGCTGCGAATTTTTTCAAAAGCGACAAATATTGATTTTTATCATTTCGGAATTTTGTTTATTTTAATAAGTAGTGTCAAATCGATCCCTGACTTTTTAAGATGATATAATTTAAAAATGTCAAGTTTGAAAGTGCGTACAATTGATGTTGTCTTTTTATCCTAATTCGGTATTAAGATTATTCTCCATCTATTTTTTAATAATTATTTTTTGGATTTTTTGTTTTCTTTTTACAAACGAAGAAACGGTTATAAGCGTTTGCCTTTCATTATTTTAAGAACAAGTATTAACAAAACAATTCGTTGTTTGGCAAAAAGATATCTGTTAATTAATGAAAAACAGATATATGCATCTTTATGTGATTTACTTTAAGGAACTATTTTAAACAAGCAATTTACTTTAAGAAAATATTTGAAACAAGCAGTTTACCTTAAGGAAATGTTAAATACAAGCAAGTGTCAAATTATGAAATTCATTGTGTAGGCTACAGTTCGACAATATGCCCCAATATATTATGATGTCCTTTTTAATGAATAGACTCTAGTAATATATTTAGTAATTGGACGTGAGACTCTCCTATATATCAAGGGTAACATGATATATATGGGCGACCTTGCATGTTGAGGATCAGTTGACCGTCGAAATATACATCCTTAGTGACTATTGAAGTGCATTTGCATAGTGAACTTGTATATAAACTATTGGTTTTTCTGTATTTCTTTTCAAATGTCTAGCAATTTAGCTGTGGGTATGATACAACCCATATTTTGCTATGTGGGAAAACGATGTGAGATTATGAAATATGTTCTTTCAACTCTATTTCTCTGTCCATCTTGCATTCAGTCAAAATGAACGCTCTCCTATAGAGGGAATGCGATCTACTTTTTCTACAACCCACATCATAAGATAATATTCACTGGCACTTACGTAATATTCACTGGCACGTAATACTTACTATCACTTATATAATATTTTTATTCTATTGAAGTTATTAAGTTCTCTATCTAACAGGAAGCTCAACAAAACATATTTTAATTGTTCACATTCCGAACCTAAACTTTTGTCTACTCTCATATAAAATTCTAACAAATCACAAAAAGGACAATCAAATTTTGTATTGACTATCAAAAGAACATCTTAGACATATCTTATTGTTGCTAATACTTAAACAAGATTTATAAGTAAAAATAGTAACATTTTCCATATTTGATCTTGATATTTTCCGTTTATAAATTTTCATTTTCTCATTTTTAAATTTGATTTTCGTCAATGTTACCAAACAATAATAATTAGTTCTAAAGCTCCAAATATTAAATCTATAAATTTCTCACGAATAAATTGATGTTTAGTTAGTAGAATTCCGATTAGATTCTTACTGAGAACTTAAGATATTTAATCTCACAAAAACCAAAGCCATTCAGATATTTTCATTTGAAAAACGCACCTTCTTGGAATGCCATTCCAACTTTGACCATCGATTGCGCGGGGTAACATGACAGGTGCTTTATAAAACTGAAAATATTTTATTGCTTCCCAGAAAAGTGTGTCGAAATGATCAATGAATCAACTTTGATCGCATGGGATTTTAGTTTTGTTTCCAATGTTTTATTCAGGGATGTCCTTATATATTGACAGAAATGCAGCAAAGCTCGGAGAAGAAAATGTATTAGAATGTCAGCGTTGTCACACCACTTTCATGAATTAGAAAATTCCATTATTTTCACTCTTCCATATTTTGTTTTCTATTGATGTTTTCACACACTGTAACCCCGCTTAAGTTACTTTACTGATGTAGTTAAACACCAACTTCTAAAACCACTTAACAAACTGGCAATATTGTGATTTTGCCTATATTCTACGTCATGCAATATGTTAATAGCTATTTAAATTATTTCCTTACGACTTATGATGTTGCTAGGTGTTTTCAAATTTTTTCAATTTTAAAAAAAAATCGTTTTTAAATTTCGCATTTGCTCGAATGTTTCTAAAAATCACTCAGCTCAAGCTAGCCCCAAATTAATTTACTATACTAGGAGCATAACATTGAGTTTATTTCAGGCATCTCTAAATTTGTAAAATGTGCCTCCTTACAGATATAAGAAATTAGAAATTGTAATGTTTAAAATGATGCCTTTATCATTCTATAGTTCTCGCCGAAATAAAATGCAGTCACAAGTAGTTGTTCTTTCTACTTATCATAGCCTTTGGTGATATGGACTAATATGATTTTATACTTCTTTCTCTTTGTCTTTAGCAACATTTTCTTCGTTGAATTGGTTCAACCATCCATTTGTTCAAACGTGTCAAATAAAGTTCTCGATTCTCCCAATAGATTTTTTACCTTTGATGTTCCATGGGACGATGAAATTTTTCTAACTTTATTAACTCAAAATTTCAGTTTCTCTTTCTATTTATTGGTAGCAATTTTTGCAGTTCTTATAGTTTGTTAGATTGTTTCTCAGATAATAAATCTATAGTATTCCCAACATTCGTCAATGAAATCACATTTATAACTGCATTGACAATTAATAATCACAATTAAGTATACTTATTTTGATTGCAGTAAAAATTTAAATAGCATTTATTTTTATGTAGAGGTGTGTACAAATTGACGTATCTTTGCAATAACAAAACAGCATATGTAAAATCTTCAGATAAATTAACATGTTTCTCATAAAAGTACTTCTATATATTAATATATTGAATATTGTTAAAAAACTATAAAGGAACTAAGAATTCAGTTATAAGAAGAATGAATTAAAATTATGTTGTCATACAAAAGCCAGTGATAGAGTTAATTGTCGACGAGTTTTTAGATATCAAGCCGCTTCAGTTAACTGTTTGGGTAAAGGCAATATTTCAGAGTTTATTTGTGTAGAGAGGTAGGTATTTTTGGATGACAGGTTGCAAGATCTCAAAAAATCTGGTATTTATGGATTTGAATGAAATTATATTTCATTATTTTACTTTAATTGATCTTCTGATCCGTTTCTATTATGCCTGCAAAAATTTGAAGCAATTTTAGGATTTCTTGGTGGCTTTTCCCCTGCAATCTGCCTTCGCTGTTCTGTCAGATATCATAGAAAATATCTGACACTATAGACATGACTCTATATATTCATCAGCAAGTATCTTTCTATTTGGTGTTTTTAATGATCTCCATTTCAAATGGCTTAATCATTGAAATGTTACTTATTTTGCCGTTGTTCATACTTTCAATATTTCCATTGAGCATTTTCTCAGTTAAACAGTGTATTTGCCTGATCGTTTACTTAATAATTCTGATCAACATTCTTCTTGACTTATGTCTTACACTTCTGTAGTCTCTTTTCAAACATAGCAATTCGGATCATGCTGTTGTCTCTATTGATATTTCTTTTCAGTCGGATATAAAAGAGGAACCCACTTTTCACAATACTTCTTTATGTTACCGCTTACCGGTAGGGATTCACTTTGTGATTTTTGATGTGACAATAAAGATAAACCTTTCTGTTGTGAATTGTACCACTGATGTTTGTCTTGGGTATAAGCCGGCGTCGCTGCTTTTGAGCCTTCGTGGAAATATCAGATGAAACTACAATCTTCTCTCCTACTAGTAGACTACACAAATAGATTTCCGTACCTGTTCCATTTCAACGTTCTCTATAAATTTACCCTTGAGCTTTCCTTGTATACATTGCGTCTCTTTATATTTTAATCATGATCACCTATTTTTTAATTCAAATTTCGATTACATTATCTAATGTTTCTGTCAGTAATTATTTTGTATATATTATGAATTAGTGTGATTTTCCTCATATCACCGGTTAAACTTGGTCGATATTGCAATAATCTTAGAATCATCTTTTGTTATTTTCTTAATTCATTTAACTGGTATTCACATAAATGTTATTCATTCAGAGTCCAGGCTACAGAGACAGATAGATTTAAGTATAAAATGTACTTATTACAGTTAATTATATTCCTCTTTCTCCGATCGCTATTACTACCCTCCTTATGGTCTTCGAAACATTTACCTATTATGTAGAGTAACCGACTACATTCCCAAGCTAGCTGATGCTGATGCTAGTTTTTAAAGGAAGAAGTTGCCAAGCGATTGTTATTCTTTTAGACTGTTTATCAACTAAGCCTGGTCTGCTCAACTATTTATCCCATAGAAAAAGTGATGGATTCATACATTTTTACAAATTTATTTGTGGGAAATTAAACTCAACAAATTCGACCGGAATTAATTTTTCGCGAAAATAAACACTACATTATGCGCCCATCCGCTTCAATGAGTACTACTATAAATAATTAGAAAAAAGTTATTGCTTATACATTTATCATTCTCGAAAACTAAAGTTAACAAATTCATTTGTTGCTTTTGACGTTAAAATTCACTCATTGATTGCTTAAACATTGGTTGTGTTTAAAAACTAGCAGCAAATATTGACTTAAGATAAAAAAGTTATGTGGCAGTAATTTTTGTCAATGGTCTAGCGATCTTCTTAGTATTCTAGATGCTTTTTTTATGTTGTAATCAGACTGTCCCTGACAATTCTCATAAACCCAAGTCGTGCCATTCTTTTCTTTTTCCGAGCCTCTTTTGGACGCGATAGCAACTCTAGTACAACTGTAATTTTCCTATTCAGCACTTCCTTCTATCGTTTCGATTTCTTTAGAATTTTTTTGTGTCCTGTCCGAACCGAATAATCCTCAATACTTTATCACACATTTTAATACTTTCGTTGGTTTTATTCATCTTATAGTTTGAAATATTGCAGTTTTTTTGAGCTTGTAATTTTTTTTAGACTGATTGCAATGATGAGTTAAAATGCGACGACAACGAGAAGCATTAATGTGATATTTATATTCCACATTTGTATTCAGTTTTATCACAGAGTTTATTCATATTTATTGCTTTTCACCCGTTTTCTATTTTACGTTGGAACAGCAAAAGAGATTGTAGACAGCAACTTTTGCATTGTCAATAGCTTTCCGAAATTTTGTCTCCACATTTTTTATCGTTAAGAATTATATATAGTCGTCTTGATGTCTTCTTCTTCTTCTTCTTCGTATGATCATAATGAATTAGAAATATCAGCGGGAGTAGTACTAGCAGCAATTGCTGAAGAATTAGTGTTTGATGTAGCATTACTAATTTCCGTTTTAGTCATATTCAATGACGTTTTATTTAAGAAATAATCTTTAATCCTTTAAAAGATATTTTATGTGCATCTCATGAATATCTTCTAAGAAACACGACACCAAAAAGAATAAATAATCTCATGAACATTATCCTCAACTGCATCAGACATATCAGAATCAGAAACTCAAATAACAATAATAATGTGAATAATGATAATTGCTAAAAGTGAACAATAATTAACAACGGACAAATGGAATAACATGATTACCAGATACAATAAGCAATGAGAAAAAAATAATTAAGTTAAGATGATAACAAAAACATTTAAAAAGAAAATTTTTTCACCTCAAAGAAAAAAAATAAAGATGTTTAGTTCAAGAAAACAAACAGAAAGGAATACAGTAGATGAAGTTCCAGCCAAAGGATGTTGAGATATCACAATCCTCGAACTATGAACGGAATACATTAAATAATAGGAGCCACAGAAAAATAAATTGCAGTGAAATATCACGATGCAAAAAATGATTAGAACAAAACATTAATGTAACTGTCGAAACTATAATTTGAATTATTAATAAATGAATACAAAACGGCTTGAGTGTGGGGAAGAATACAAAAAAAACAAAAAAAAAAAAAACGATTCCACTGCGATAGAAATATGAATCCTACATAAGAGACAAATACAAAGAATACTGGAAAAAATCTAGAGAATCTTACCAACTCGTAACTTCTGCGTATCTAAAACTCTCCCACGATGTAAACAGATTATAACCTGAAATAAAACAACCCCAAAAAATGAAAACTAGAAAGCAATGGTCATCATGACACACCGCATATCTCTATCTAATAAGAAAATACAACACAAATAACTGTAGAAACCTATAAAAATATGAAAAGAGAAATATGAATAAATTATTGGAGAACTCAAAAGCAAGTAGAAACAATCACAGACAAAACGTCATTAGAAATGTTAAGCAGAATATATGTGGAAAGTGTGAATATCTTTATTATCAGTGTATCAGAATGTAATACCTTGAAGAGGAACAGCTGATTTCCTTATAGATCATAATAAGAGAAATGTAGCTAGAGCGGAATATACATTCAAGACAAACAAAGCAGGAAATATAATATATTCTAAATTGTATAAACTCTTAGGTCCGACCATATATATAAATGCTATCATCACAAACAATAAACATTGCTGTAAAATAAAATTAATATAACGGGAAAGGTACTGGATTGGGCGGAATTCTTTTAGTACAACGCAGGAAAAAATATCTAATATTGAATATTGAAATATCGAGAATAATAATAAAATAATAAGTAGCTTAAAATGATATAATCCATGACATCTAGTCAAGAGATTTCCGAATATTAAACCGAACAAAACTTTTCCGAAAGCGGAGGAATATTTCTAAAGTAAGGAAGATGACAACAAAATAGACTGATTAATAATAATAAAAAAATAAACAGATCATCTTTTGTGAAGAACTGAAGAGATGAGTAGAATTTGAACTACTCTTCGATTCTGCCACGATTTAGGAATGAATTGTGGCATTGAGACTCGTGGAATACTAGTAATGAAGGAAAGAATGAATTGTATTCCTAAATCAGGAAATTAAAAGGGAACTCATTTTAAAGAGTGGTTACAAATCCTAAAACATTTAGAATGGCGACAACGTCAAGCAGTAGATGAAAGAGGAAATTAGAAAATATTTTCTATGAAGAAAATCGTTATTAAGGAGCTGAAATTATATTAAAAGAATGCATACCAGAACAGATTCGATTCTGAGGTTCTATAGACCATTCTTTGATAAAAGGAATGGAAAATTTATATCCTGAACTTCGAAATATGGGAACTATTGGCAATGCATAAGGCGATGTCAACTGATTATTAAAAGAAAACAAACATGAACAGGACAGTATTTAAGATTTACTCGATTGGGCAATCACGTGAGTGGAAGTGTAAAATAAAAAAAAATAACTGAACACGGAATGTCAGTTCATAAATATCCAAAACTGTATGAAATTCATAAAAATGAATAAAGACTCGGGGAACATCAATACGGGAATATAAGTTTGGAAGAAAAAAAAGCAACGTATACATAGTTACTTCAAAAAAAGTTTCCAAGATAAATATATAGAGATATGACTACAGAGAGAACTCCTTAGTGTGTCAATGAATCTTAATCAAGAACAAAGAGATATGAACAATCGAAATAATGACAAACACAGGAGAATATATAAAGAAGGAGCGATACAGAAAACTTAATTAGAAATACATCAACAAAATGTATGATTGGCTGTGGAGGCTGAACAAATAGAACAATGGTATATGCAAGTCCAGAATTTATCTTAAAGGAAGAAACTTTTTAAAAGATAATGCAGTTTGAAATGCATGCCTTTTACAAAAATCTGGTCATAATGCTAGACTTGGTAGTAGGAAACAATGTGAAAGTGACATAAAAAGATTAGATTTGAAAATTACTAGATTGGTAAACTGTACATTAGCAGAAATGGTTGTAGGAATAAGCTTAGTAAAAATAACAATCAATGCCGATAGGTATTTTGATATACTCTGCGTAAATTATTTTCAAGCAGATGATGCCAATTAATGTAATATGTTTAGAAATATAACTTTATGAATACCATAAATACACATGACTTAATGTAAACATTGCTTCCAAAAGGTTTTTACAAGTAAAAAAAAAATGTATGAGACAAATGTGATAGATGACATCAGAGAATAGGCAGCTAATAAGATATTTACAAAATCAACCAGAAATTACGGTTACAACACTGAAATACTTGAAATCAACCCACTGTAGCCGGAAGAAATTAGGATAAAATAAGAAAAGAATATCTTAGGTGGATATCAGAATCAAGATAAAAAATGTAGAGATAAGATAAAATAATGAAATTCTCCATCGGATCGTTGTCATCTGGCGTAATCGATGAATCGACAAACCAGGAAGTCACAGCCTATATAAAAGTCTTGACGTTCAATAAATAGTATCGATAGAATATAAATATAATGAAAATAAAAAAAAGATCGTACAGATTAGCAAGGAAATATCGTTAATCGTTTAGAAGGATTTACAAAATGCACGCAAAAAGAATTGGACATGAGGAAATATATTATAAAAATCCATCAGACTGAAGACTAGAAATATGTTAACAATGACAAATAAAACAAAGAAATAGAAATGGTGTCTCTGAAGTATAAAAATACCAGTGAAGAAAATGGGAAATGAAAAAATACTGGAATTTAAAAGTAAGTAACGCCCAACCTATCACTTAAATACAGGAGGTTATTTCAAAGACGCGCATGCGTATGGAATGCAGACAGTAGTGCTGTCAGTGTCGGATAAAACCGTGAGGTACCGCATAAGGACATGTGTACAATTGTTCTCATGTAGTATATACCTGATTTCAGTTCATAAAGTTGGGTAGAGAATTTATAATATTACAGGAACAACGTTAAACACAAAGACAAATATTTTGAGTATAAAAAATAAACGTGTTAATTCAGAACATCGCTGTATATTTTGGTGAGACTATCTTAGGTATAATGAATTGGACTTCTACTGAACATAGAAATTAAAATCTTGCAAGAAATAACCGATGATAATAGTAAAAGAAGATGAAGAAAACGAAATATATGAAAACCTATGTGTAAAAAGGAAAAGTGAAAATTTGTAATAGACTGAAAAATATTCCAGAGATGTTAGCGGATGCTAGAATTTAGCGGGTATTGTAGCGGTACTGTTAACAGGCATTCAGAAAACTGATGAAATCCTGGCTTATTACAATCTTTTATGAGTGACAAAATCATTGAATTTATAACCGAAATCAAATCTTTACTTTCTTAAAATGACAGAGTTGATCTCCTTGTTATTTTCTTAAACAGTGAAATTAATGTTTAGTATAGATTGAGAAGTTCCACTGAAAAAGATATTCTACCTCCGACAGGAATAGACTATATATATATATATATATATATATATATATATATATATGATAAAAAACTTTTTTAAACAACAAGCAAAGTACGCCTTGTCTAGGAAACGCTTATATTTAAAATCGTGCTCAATGCACATTTCAAATATCTTGAAAGTGCAGAGCTATTTAATATTTAAAATAATATAAATAGTAACCTTTTCTGCTACCGCGTTTCCTCCAATAAATGTTTCTTCAGGCAGTGAAGACGTAAGTTTCTTTACTATTATACACTTTATTATTACAGGGAGGTGTAATGGGAGGAAAATTTAGAGTAGAGAAAATATGTACGAGGGAAGAAGGAAAGAAGAAGAATGATGAGGAGGAAAATGTTTGTACCCTCATCCGGGTTCAAATACTTCTTTGCATGTATTTGCAAGCTGCCATTATCTCAGACCTCTCATTTAGTAAGTTTGGCTAGCATTTTTTTTCCTGGCATAATCTGCACATGACATTACCAATGCTATACGGCTAGTTCTTTTAAAAGTTGTTCGAAGAATGAGAGTACCAAAGTTTTATCTCCTCGCTCATCTTACTCTTCCCTCCTTACCCCGCCATATTTTCTCTACTTATTCTACTTTGTGCCTCTCATTACATCTCCCTATAAT
This sequence comes from Acanthosepion pharaonis, assembly GCA_903632075.3. Taxonomy (NCBI): domain Eukaryota; kingdom Metazoa; phylum Mollusca; class Cephalopoda; order Sepiida; family Sepiidae; genus Acanthosepion; species Acanthosepion pharaonis. The sequence goes on along the minus strand of CAHIKZ030005152.1, from coordinate 463,128 downwards.
AACATATACGGCTACAAATAAGTTTTCATTGCCTGAAGAAACCATTATTGGTGAAAAACGCAGTAGCAGAAAATGTTGTTGTTTATAAAATTTTAAGTATTATACATACATACACATATGCATACATACATGCATGCATATATATATATATATATATATATATATATATATATATATATATATATATAGAGAGAGAGAGAGATAGATAGATAGATAGGCAGAATTTTAAAAAAAAACATGATTGATTTTGCCAAATGTTCATCAAAACCAATTATAGGAACCTATAATTAAAAGATATTTACTAATTTTATTTAAAATCAAATCAGTTAGAAAATACACGTTAATACATCTTGTTATATTTATATTTTTTATGGATGGACATAAAGGGGTCTGCTAAAACACAATATGAAAACAGAAAATCAGTCACAGGGCATGAGTTAAAGAAACTAACTTTGTAACTTTTACTACTTACGATAAGCAACTATAACATTCCTATCTAAATATCTATTGTTAATGTTGGAATTTTCAATAAAGACATTTTCACAAGAATTATTTGGCAATAATAATTCCACAAGTAAATGATCATCAAAATCTTATATTCATTTTACAATTATTTGTTGCATTACCGTACATCATTAATTGTCTCCCCTTTCATCTTCATATGTCATCTGTCAAAATCTTCTTCTGTGTTGAGATAATTTGGACAACATTGTGATTAGAAATATCAACAGATCAGCTTCACAATCGTCTTTCATATTTTAAATATTTAATGAGAAGACAGATCATATTACCAGTAACATCAGTACAATTATGGACATTTCCTCCATAATATGTTACAGTTATGAATGCAAAACTTCCTCTGAACCTGACATCAACAGAAACGGTAAATTATTCATCTTGATCAATAGCAGTCGACGTATTAGTAAAGAAATGAAAACAATATTGATTATGCGACGCTAACACTCGTGGTTTGTTGAGAGATACTAATATCTACACGTTTGTATCAAAATATTAATGCAATCGAAAAAATCCTATCGTAGTGTTTATTTTTATTTTCTGCTGAATTATAAATTTGGGCGTAAAATTCCTTCATAGAGGACAAACATTAATTATCATATGCCGTAAACTGAATTTCAATGCTGGACACGATATTGACAACACAGTCATTCGGAAAAAGTAGAGCATTTAGTATAATTTTCCATACTAAAAACTGTGTATTATCTGTCTCTGTATCTACATAAATTTAAATTCTATTTATAAAGGTATACATTTTCTTAACGGGTATTAAATAAACAATATTGGTAACAGATTCAGGCTATATTCTGTGAACAATCAATAGTGTTTTTCTCAGTATGTTTTACATTTTTTTATTACTTATATTGATCAGGACTTTTTCTGGGACATACGCAACTAATTGGAGAGCACAGAAAGGTCAGTCCATGAGAGATAGGCCACGAATTCATACTAAATTAAAAAGATATTTCATATGTACCAATAGCTACTTTACTTTTTACATTTTATTGTGGATTACTTGACATTCTTCAGTCGTATCATCATTGAATTTTGATATTAATTACGAAATAAATTAAGAAATATTAAGAACAAAGAAAGAACAGAAATTAAGAAAACAAAAGATAACGATTGACACTGCGTTTAAAATTTTGAAGATCAACATGCAAGAGAAGAAACAGTCACCATAAATTGTAATGTTGCATCTAACCGTTTTAACTATAAAATGAGGATGAGACCATAAATATCTTTTGTTAATCATGCACTCCTCTTCTACTGAATTGATGTCTGGATACTCTGTGAAATAATCCCTTCAGTTTTTATAACAGTTTAAATATATCAGTTTATTTTAGTTTACAAATAAAATCAAAATGCCGAGCAACCTAAATCAAACATCGCAAGAGAGGAGACGTTGGCTTTTAAAACCTCAAACAGGGTGAAATTACTACCATCATATTGTCCGGTGACAAAGGCAATAAGTCACTGGTGATAGAAAAGTTGGAATACTCTGAAAATATGCTAGCAATTTGGGGTACGGCTTCTATAGAAAGATGAGAAACGATCCAACCCTAAAAAAATGAAAGGAATTTGTGACTGATCCTAGATAAGAACAGGGATTGCTTTGAATTGAATAAGTATAGACAGATGAGTCATCGTTACAAGCTTACATGTATGTATTTTTTCCCAAAATGGACTAATTTTGTATTCCATTGAGCAAGATTCATAAGCTCAATATGTCAGGCGCTGATCAGATTCCTAGTTGATACAGTCACTAACAAGGAAGTCCATGTTCCATGCTAGAAACTCAAAGCACTTCTGTGGAATTGGTCCGAAGGTCTCCTACAAGGAATCGGATAGTATACTTTGATGTGGCGAACCTTTTCATGAAGGTTTTTACAGACGTAATCCGGGTAGAGTTTCGAAACGGAATGGAATGAAACCTCTCCCTAGGAGAACGGTAGTAACATTGTAATAGATAACCTGATATAAATGTTGATGTTTTATATACGGACAACATCAGGACAATAATTAGAATCAGATCCACACTAAGGAGAAATCTCTGCCGATAAAAGCCTACAACAGGGGATAAAATAACCAAGAACTGCGTGTACGCCATTCCTTACAGTCAGTGCAAAGAAAATAAATGTGAAACAATTAATTCTGCTCATGTATGGAGAGAAAAGGTTAGTTGTCATTCCCTGTGGAAAGAAGTGAAAATACTTACAAGGAAGAGTTATCCGTCTAATATATAAAGAAATACAATATGGAAGCCACTAATAAAGAAAGAAAACATATGGCAGTAAGTCTTCAACGGCTTTTGTTACAGTAGCTATTGTAACAAAGAGAACGGTTTCAGTGAATGCAGCCAAACGTGTCAAGCAACAGCAACAACACTTATCCGTAGTCAGGGTAGTGTTTCCACAGAGAATTGCCGATTAGAAAAAAAATCACGAATTTGGTGACATACTAATTATCAATACAATCACTGGATCGAGCAGTGTGTTCGTAGCTCAGTTGAATCAAGGCGAGCAATAAGTGGACAGTACTAAAAATAAAAACAAGACGAGATATCCGTAGGCATGAGCAGTCGAAGGAGAACGGTCTACTCCCTGTAATGTAAATTAAATAAAGTTCCGAATAAAGTTTACCTGATGAACGCCGGGGAGCACAAAAGATGAAATAACAACACTAAAAACGAATAGTCCGTATGTAAATACTGTAGGAATTATAACGATGCATTGACATATTTAAGCTGCTTTATTACATTCAAAAGTCTCTTGTTTAACAGCATGAAATAATTGTTTTTTTATTATTCATCACACCTTCAGAGCCTTTGAATATGCTTATAAATTTCAGTGTTTATAATACTAGCCATAAAATGAACTCAAATACTTATGGTTATTTTCTGATCATTTAGATTGGCTATGAAAGATCTCAAAGATTGATTTGATGTATCCAATAATAATGACAATGGACATGAGAATTCATGTAATTCTCCGCAAAACTCACAAATTATTATTGTGATTGTTACTTAAATATTGCCGTGTGTTCCCCTGTATGGATTTAGTTAATGTTATTCTACATCGTTTCCCGCTACATACATTCGCAATACCAGGCTTTACAACATATTCTAGCTGGTCAATTCACTTTTGTTGATTATTGTTTAACCGTGTGATATCTCTTTCTGTGACATTCACAATGTCAATTTCTTCTTTTTGGCATTTTTTAACGTATTTTATGTTCATTGTTATATCGTCATTTTCCTGCCTGGAATTGCTATTACTCAATAATTTTATATGAATTTTTTTAGCTTATATATTTCTTCCTACCCATAGCAATCTTTACAAGTCTGAATGAGAATGAGTTGTAACATATATATATATATATATATATATATATATATATATATATATATATATATATATATATAAAAACGGCTTAAACACTAATATTCCATGGTTTAATTTATTCCATTGGAATCGTAAATACGATCCAATTCATCAGACCTACAAATTCAAAAGGAAAACAGAAAAAAAAAACTCCGGAAATAAAAAATAGAATTTAGAGAGAGTGTAAGTATGAGAGTGTGGGACGAATGTTAGAGCTAAAGAGAGGGGTAACAGACGAGAGAAAATGGGAGATTAAAACTTAACAGAGATAAGATTTAGAGAGGTGAGTTAAAGACGGTTTAAGTGAGAGAAATATGAATGTTGTCGGATGTCTAATACATTAAGGATGTAACCGGAAAGGATATATTTTGTTGTGGCATACACACAAAATATAGACGATCTAATCTTAAAGATCAGAAAAAGAGGGAGGGAGAGGAAAATAAAATAAAATAAAAGGGGTGGGGAAGAGAGATGGGGCGGAGGAAACTAAAACTGAAGGGCATTTACTGAAAGGGCGGCTGTGTAATTAAGAAAATTTCACAAAATTAATATCTTGTTCTACCTGGATTCTATCCTCTTGGTATTTAAAAAAAATATATATATATATATATGTATGTGTATGCATGTATGTATATATATATATATTTATATATTTTGCATATGTATGTGTATATTTACCACAACTATTATCTATCTATCTATCTATCTATCTATCTATCTATCTATCTATCTATCTATCTATCTATATGTGTATTGTGTGTGTGTGTGCGCACGTGTGGGTTTGTGTACGTGTGTATATGTGCGTGAGCGTCTGTGCGTTTATTCCAGTATTTAAAACCACATTCGTATTGTACATTTGATAATTTAAAAAAATATTTCTCACAAAGATATTTACTTAAATAGTAAATAGTGTATTAAATATTAAAAAAAATGAAACCGTATTGACAAAATTCATACTAATTTTATGCAGTGCAATGACAATATTTCAAGGCCATCCCCGGCTGGTAGTAACAGCTTGCAAAATATCACCTAACAAAAGGCATCTCACATACAAAGACACACACATATTCACACAAACACATACACAGAGACCCACACCCACCTGCATATATATATATATATATATATATATTCACTAAGACAGAGTGAGAGGACAAGTGATAGTGTGTGCTTATGTATGCACAAATGTGTAAACTACTAAACCTGAAATACAGAAGTTTTTTATTTATTGGATTTCAATATATCCATCCTATTGCTTCAATATGGAAAAAAGCGTCTGCATGAAATTCAAACATATAAATGTTAACTTTTCTTTGAGGCGTTCTGTTACTCAATCTGAGGAAGAATACATGGGATCCAATTTGTAATGCACGATCAGCTTAGACCTGTTTGATAAGGATCATGACGAGAATGGATCAAATTACCTGTAGAATAAGGTAAAAATTTCACTATGCCAATGTTTTTACAGACACATCATAATATCCACATTTTATGCGGATTCAATCCACTGGGTCAGTGTGTGTATGTAAATTTACATACAAAGTCACATATTTTTTGATGCTAACGGATGTGCATTTCATTTCTTTTTCATTCATGCTTTAAGTCAGCGACTGAAAGTTACAAATATAGTGTATTTCTTGATTGTATACTTTTTAGCGATCAATTTAACTGTTTACATAAACTTGAGTTTGGTATTTAAACAATTTTACCATTTTTTTATTGAAGTTATTGCATTTATTATAAAAACTGAACTCGGTGTTTTTTATGCAGATTAAACTAATATTAGTTAACAGCATCTGAAATCTAATGAAAGTTATTTTTCTTTTTTCCATAATATTTTTAACATGCTTATTGAAAAGGATCTGTCAAATACTAAAAAATAATAATAATGTCATAATCATGTGACAAAATATCCATTTGGTGATATCAAATGATCTTTACTGAGACTATTGAACGATAAAGTGGGTGTTGAAAATATAACTAACCTGAGACTAGGAGTAAATGAAAAAGTTTTAAGAACTTATCTGCTAGAGGAGAATATAAACTAAGCGAATTATAGCGGAAGCACTCACTATTGACGGGCTAGAATTAATGGAGTCAAGAAGGACAAAAGTTATAGAATATTCACGAATGGAGATCTTTCAGGAAACCTACCTATTATATAATATTTTAAAGCTTCCAAGTTGGGCCACGGAATACATGAAAATTCATTTTTCTAAAGTACTTTTCACTAGCGAATCTCGGGTGGCCCACGATGGACCTGATGGCTTGGCCAAGGGATGGATTTTATCCAATACAGATCTACCTTTGGCGAAATGAAAGCAACAAGGGGGGCGGCAGTTCGAGATGTACTGGAATTGTCGGCCAAACCTTTCAAAGATCGATGAATGAGTTCAACTAAACAGTGCTAACTATTGCACTTTCGTGAAAAATACTTTCTCTGAATGGCAGAAATCCCACCACGCAGTTTCAAAGCGTGTATTTATTCACAAGGCTCCTTCTGGTGTATCACAGACATGCTTAGAGTTTTCCAAACGTAAAAGATTTACAGGAGAGAAGATAATGGAATGACAGCCATCAAGTTCCGATCTCAATCTGATGAAACATATATCGTCAATTATGAAGATGACATTATACGTAGGTGGCAAACAATATGACAGCAAAGCAGACCTATGGTAAGCAATTAAACCACCATGTTGGAAAAGGTAGGTACTAAAGTAGACAATGTAACAAAATCAATGTATTGCTGACTTTTATTTAGAAGAAGGGTCATTATATAAAGGTTTAAATGCTTAAAAGACTTATGTTAAAATTGATTGCGGACATTTTCTGAGTTAAAAAATAAAGCAGATGATATATTAGTAAAATATGAAGCGGAAGTTATCATTAAATTTCATGTAAATGTTTTTCATTTGCTCCAAAGATGATAGATTCTCCTTTGACCGTTTGTTAGCCTATCATTGCCAGAATGTCAGTAAATTTTGAGATGGTTTTTGTAATCATTTATTGTTTGGAAATTAGTTTCTAGGAATAAGGTAATCTCTCCGGCACACAAAGTTGTTTTATCTTTTCTCTGTCATTTCCAAGCCATTGTAAAACATAAATCATTAACAAAATGGTAATAATATCGTTAAAGAGGAATTGCTTATATTTACGATTTAATGATATAATAAAGTGACATCAAATGACAAATATAAAATATCCAGCGTGACTGGAATAAGCTTAATAATCTCAGCTTACTTCTATCAAATTTAAGGCCATCGCAATCGCAATCTAACAGTGAGAAATGAGTTTAAATTCTTATATACGGCCTTATCACATTGAAGTCGTTAATATTGCGATAATATTTTCATTCATTATGTCCAATCTGGCAGACTTGAAGCCGATGCTTAAACATATTGAAAACCAGAAAATAAAAAGCCGTACAATATTTCTAATTTGAAGAATTAGATGGGGTTTTGCCGATAGTTACATATTAAATGACATTGCTCATATGCTCATATAAGTGGATATCAACATTGAATGTACTGAAGACAATAAAGGTTAAAATGTAAATATGCAGCTTTAATAGTGAAAACTTTCGCCTGGAAAATCAGAGTCCTCACGACAACCTACTTTTAATTTTGCCTGCTCCAGTATTCTAGGCAGCCATAGGAAAGATTCAAGCGCCTTTACACCAATACAAATACCAGTATACCAGAGTATAAGTTGTCTTGGCGATAGACATAAACTTTACGCATTAGAATGCAGTGGATGGAAAAATAACGAAAAGACATTTTAGTGTAATATTCTGGCGCTTCATTCTCCTGTAATATAATAAAAGAAAATATTCACTGATGAGATGAACAGCGAAATAAGGAGAGACTAATATCGTGGATTAAACAAGGGGTTCATTTAGAAATTGAATGAAGTCTATCCGGCTTGACAAGTACTTGTGAATGCCGGATAGATTAGGGATAGAGAGATGTGTGATGATAACAAGAAAATTTGGGATAAATTGTGTCGGAATGTAACAATTATAAAATCTCATCACAGAATTTCAGACAGAAATTGGAGAAATTACTGAACACCTGTCTCAATTTATGAGTCGGCTGCCTTCAGTCTGCAATCGTAACCTGATACAGCCTCTCGTCCCTCCCTATTCTCACAGCCGTATGTTAAAATCATATCTTCCTGCTCACAATATGAATACCCTACCATTATTAAACGGAACACATTTCAGTTAACTCGCTACTACACACGCTAAACGTTTTAAGACAGAGAAGCAAACATTTAAATGAATTAAAAATGTGCCGTAGTCTATAGAGCAAAACAGTGCAATCCTTCCTCTACCGTCTTTTAAATTAATAACTCAAAAAAGATGGATTTGCAGATGCTTATATGTTTATATGAACTTTTGTCCTTGTTTTGGTGTGAGTTACTCGTTCCCAAAATTTGTAAAAGAATTTTTGATACATCTTGTGTATGGGTATATATATATATATATATATATATATATATATATATATATATATATATATATATATATATATATATATATATATATATATATATATATATATATATATATATATAAAAACTAAAAGTTGCAAATTAAAAATAATAATGTTTTTATGAAAGTATTTATTTATATTTGATATTTCAGATCGAATGACACTTCGATCTTTCTTCAGAAATAAATGTAAACAAACCTCTAAAACAGTTATTTCTAAAGAAAGATCGAGGTCGATATGAAATATCAAATATAAAAAATGCATTCATAAAAAATGCATTATTATTTTTTTAATTTGAAACTTTTAGTTGTTTTTTCTATATATACATATTAAGAAAGTATACGTGGCTTATCATTATATATATATATATATATATATATATATATATATATATATATATATATATATATATAATATGGTAAATATACACATACATATGCAAAATATATAGATATATATACGTAGGTGCATACACATACATGTATATTTTTTGAATCAATAATTCCGAGGGGATAGAATCCAGGTAGAACTTAATGTCCAGGACAGAGCAAGGATATAATAAAAAGGCTTAAACACTTATATCTTAATCATTTAGTCTAATAAGATTGATATAATAAATATTAACAGGCTTGAATATTTGAAGCCGAAATTACTCTTTACACTCTTAGATGTTTTAGCAATTACCTCCAATGATAAATAAAAATTAATTGTATATCAAACGTCAACAAATATGAACGGCTACATAAGGTTTGACTCCCATAGTAACAATGAAACCAAAACATATATAATAATATTTCAATTAAAGATATGATGGAATAATTGACGAATTCAGATTAAGAACTCGGAAATATTTTGAGAAAACTGGATTCTGTTCTGCAAGGCGAGAGATTATATATTAGCCAACACCTGTGACATTTATGCATATAGCGAAGCCCAGGTTGAAAATCGAATAAATAAATTGATTGCGTAACGATCAATATGTGATTTAGCTTGATTGACATTATCAAAAAAATGTGCCGACAACGTGATATATAACCGTACACTGAAACGAAGAGATTTGTAGAGGACTTAGGCAATACTCAAGTTGTAAAAGAACAGACATCTACATTTCGAGAAGTATACGGACAGCGTTCAAAGCAGATACAATGAATTATGAAGTGAATTTCGAAATAGGACATTCATAGAAGATCGTTTAACATCAAAATATATCATCACAAATAAAATTAGACAAGAAATAAAGTAATGGATGACAGATTAAATAACCGACATGTTGAAAAAATGCAGCAAGAAATAGTGCATAATATAGGGCATAGTACAAGTGATTTAGAAATAATTGGCTGCAAAATATAGTGCAGATAATGTAGTGGTTAAATAGCTAAAGACCTACGTAGAGCTGTCTAAGAATCTAGGTGCAAACAAATGAGGAATCCATCAGACAATCACCTTAATGAGCCACATCAGTAAACTTATCATCCAAAATCTTATAAATAGAGTGAATAGAAGTTTTAGAATTAGGATCAGAACAGCGTCGTCATGTTGTAAACACTGGGACATATATTGTATATGGCTTATATAGATATTTATGCTGAGAATGATTTCAGAAAGATCAGTACACATACATGAAGATGTCTACCTATGTCTTATAGATTATGCAAAATGAATTAGATAAAATACAACAGAAAGAACTGTAAGAATTTCTAGGTAAGCTTTATTTATTTGCGGATTATATTAAAATTGTCCAAATCTTATACAAGGAGCAAACCACTTACATAAGGAAAGTAAATGAATTCAGTAAATATAAACTAATACAAATGAGCGTAACTCAAAGCCGAAATTATTCAAATTTAAAGTGATGCAATCCTGACAGAGTTAGAATTTTGACCAGGGTTAATTATTGACATCCCCAAACTAAACAGGATTAGATATGTAAATGAAACAGCATTTATAGCAGATACAGAAAGAAATCTACAGAAACTAATGATAGTAGTAAAGTGAAAACAGAATGACTAAATTTAGATTGCGAAAAACAAAAACAAAATAAAAAGACTCTATGGATGTTAGCTAAACGAAAGCGAAACACGCGAATTACCACACGGAGACACAAAATCAATCAAGTAGAAAATTGTAAATATCTACTGTTCAATCAGACGACAGAAAATGTGACACCGAAATTTAAGCAAAGTATCAAGAATGAAAAGCTTTCGTTAGAAACAGAGAAAAGAGTAGTGAACTTCTATTTAATATCAGTGCTCCAATATGGCAGTGAATGCTGGACAATCTCTTCACAGATATAGAAGAGATTTGAGGAAATATAATTATGGTTCTGGAGACGACAGCTAAGAAGTTCATGAACTGAATATGTGGGCAATGTCGGAATTATAGGGAAAATTGACGCAAAAAAGACACTTATACGTAGAATCAAACAATTGAAATTTCTTTTGTCACTCACGGAATATATTGAAATCATGAAGAAGAGAGGCATGAATACGTTGTTTAAACTTTTCGCATTTCGTGGAAATAATCAAAACACGATTATATATTAAACGGCGAGAAGTAAAATATTGTTTTGAGCGAGTATTAAAGATAGAAAAATTAGAGTTCTTTTAATATTTGATGCTGGCGTCAAGATAAAGAGAGACAATTATTTTAATAATTGAAAGTCGAATCGGGAAGCCGTTTTGAAATTCTGACAGATTTTGTTACTTTTAATTGGCATTTATACCCTTAGGTAAAAGGCGAATTTTTCTCTTCCCTTCTATGTGAGTGGCTCTCGATCTCTGATTGACAATCGGTATAAAATTAGGAAAACTCCGAATTCAAACTACCGAGAAAACAAGAAGGAATACTCACACAACTTTTACTAATACATCGGGATAATTCCCATATATTATAAAAAAAGAAGCCGTGGATGTTCATTAACGTCTGCATTATGAATGCAACTGATATTAGAAAAAAATCATGAACAATGCTAAGAATAAATAATTACAACACAAAACTCAGTTGCATTCAGCAATGTTTTTCTTTGCCCATCATGCCAAATTTTCAGAATCATCAAATTAATGGAATGGATCCTACCCACTCCAGATATTGATCGGATACAGAATTTATATTAAAAGTGATGTACATGAGAATGGACTGTAATGTTACATCAAAGATCTCAAAGAAATCAGAAATAATTTGGCCATGTTATATCGAAAGAGTAAAAGTTAAAATATAATGGATAAACAAACGATGAAATTTAAAGAATGTTAAGGAGCCTATATTGAAATGTTTAACGATCAAATTATGGCGTATTCTTTAAATGTCTGTATCGGTCTATTATACCTTTTTCATTTATTTTGCGTATAAAAATATATTACACTTAACTCGTATAATAAAACCAGAAAACACACAAACGTTAATATTTCTAATAACGGTAGATATCATGAAGTGAAATTCTTAGAGAAACGTACAGTTTAAAGATAATTTTATTCTGAACATTTCAAAATTTTATCAATAGTCCTTCTTATTAAATCGCAAAATTGAAATTGCGTCGAAGAGCTATTCTTCTAAATTTTTTTGTACTTATTCAGGTATCCTTCAAGACTTTATTCTTTAACCTAATTTGTTTTAAACAATCATCAATGACCTTCCCGAGGAACATGAAATCAATGCTTATGCCGCAAATATTTATAATTGACTCGATAGTAAATTTGATCAGTTCAATAATTTAAAACATCACATACAGTCTGTTGTTAACTGGGGCAAGGAATGTTATGTTAGTTCTGTTGCTTCCAAAACGAATTTTCTATATCAATCACCTGAAAGGCACCGTCTTGCCTCCCATCAGCACGGCTGATACTAATCTCCATGAGTCATTGCTCCTATTCAGGCTACGGCTGACATGAAGTGGTAAGATTATATTGAAACCATTTAAGTTGCTACGTAAATTGGTTTTCTGTGTCATGCTCTACAATTTTTATTCCCTGAATCTACTTTACATATTTATAACTTTACTAATCGGCCATGCCTTGAATATTACTGCCACATATTACCTGGAATCCTTGTTGTATATTTAGAGATTCTTGATGAAATCGAAGGCCGAATCTTTAATTTATTGGTCTCGACCTGTCTTTTCTGCTTCAATCTATTTTTCACCTCCTTAGCATAACTTCCCTATGCATTTTCTATGAATACTTTCATGGTAATTGTTCGGATGAGCACATTGCTATGATATATCGACTATGTCAATTTAAGCACAGTACTAGATTCCTAGCAAGTCTTAGGCAAACTAACAAAACTAAAACCTGTATAATTTTCTTCCGCCTATATATTTCACAATCCCCCTAGCTTAGCGATCTGACCTAAGTATATCTGATCGCCTGTATCAGTTCTAATTTCGCATTATTTTCAGAGTTCACAGAAGCGTTTACTTCCTAAAAACACTCTCAGAAGATGATGATACAAGCATGTACATCATTACGCAAATATTACATCTATTCACAGCTGTCCCGGAAGCCTCTATTGTTAAAAGTATACGGTCTTTGAATGCCAATGTTAAAAAAAGAGGTTCACGGACCATTTAAATCTGATATTATTCATCTGTTGCATTGGATGTACAACCTTCTATCAGAAAAAAATAATTACAAGATCCACAGAATTCATCTCTATTTTGATTTGGCGAAAAACTTTAGAGACAGTGTTTGAAAGTTGCAAAGTCAAAAAACCAGAAATTTAGTAGAAATATATTCTCCAACTTTCACATCAGCAGCAAATATCAACATTTCTGTATGAACAAATTTATGTATGTATGCCTTTCAATTCTTGGAAAAAAAAAAAAACAAAAAACAACGAGCGAAATTGACATTATAAAACGTTTTATCAATGCACATTGCATACATGCATACCTGTGTGAATATGGGGTGGGGAAATCCAAGTCTTACCAGTGATACTGTAAATATTTAATAAATGCTTTTATACAGAGACTAGTTTAAAGTCGCTGATTATAAAATAGATCTGCTTAATTACATGCAGCATAGAAAATAATAATATATAATAATTTATGCAACTGAAATTGTAAAAAGTTATCAATCATAAGATATGTGGATATATTTATTGTGGACATTCTCCATACTCATAGTACACTGCCTTATTTTTTATCAAATATTAAATTTAGATGTTGTTCATGGATTTCGATGGACCAGGCTAAATCGTTGTGTATTTGTGAATGGAATCTTCCCCCGTCGACTGGCCGAGACTGGATAAATAAACGTCGAGGTTCATCTTTTCTTTACGCAATGATTGATTATGTCCTACATCTCACATATCCCATATAATAAGCATGATTGATTTTAAATAAAGACTCCAGACATACTCTGGGCAATCTCACATCAACAAGGAATACAAATGGTAGTTTTACCTTTCCCAACCCAATCACCTCAATGTTTAGACTACATCTCTAAATCATAACCCTTCGGAATTGCTATTTTAGTTTGCTTGGATGTCGAGTAAAACGATTAATCTTAGCTGCGGTTCCAAACAAAAAGAACCACCAACGCCTTAATGGAAGTAGTGTCAGATTTCTAGAAAGAGTTATTATTTTTAAATTAGAAAATGTCACTAAGAAAGAATAATGGGAAGAATAGAAGGAAGCTCTCGGTACGTTCAGACAAAAATCATCAAAATTAATTTCTAAAGCTTTGGAAACAGTTCAATTTGACAATCTGACCTTACATATCTTGTAAATATTATAGAAATCTTATTCGTTTCTCTTCATATTGGATTATCAATAATTCAGATTCATATACAAAATTATGCATGGTAATCCAAACAGAATTATTAAAATGTTATGAACATTTGTTAAAAGATATTCAGTAAACAGCTCCTTGTAAAAGAGTTATTTTAAAAAACGTTACTTATGCAAAAAATACATGGTTAAGTGATGAGAATAACATATTCCTCATCCAATGTTCAACAATGCTTCAACATTTCATTGACTTTCAATTCCTCACCTCCTTAGCCTTTCAGAAAATGCAGCATGAACAGCGTGAAAACTGTCCCACCAAAAGTTTCCAAAAGAGTTGAGAAATAAATGTTTCTCGGAATTATTTTAAGCTTTATCATACTAAGAGGCGAACATCAATTTCAAAGTACACCGCAATAAATAAATTCAGGACTGGGCACTACAAACTTAATAAAAGAATAACTATTAATTCTACAGTAAACTCTGACAATGCAATGGAACTAAAAAAGACAAGTCGTATTTTAAAGGATCATTTTACAAGAAACAGTCAAACATACATACAAACATACAAAGCTGGTCTTTATCTGAGCGTATGTAGGGGTGTTAATTTTGGAGCTGACTGCTAACATTTGGTCGATTGAAAACATGTTGAATATAAATATCTAATCAGGTTTTGATCAAAGAATCAATGGAAATATTTAACCTTCGAAATTAAAATCGAAGTAAATGTAGATGGTGCTAAATCAACATCTCTGATTTTGACTGAGCATAGAGATGTTGAACTTTCAATAGAGAAGCATTGAAATTAATTCTCGAAAGGAAATATATTCTGTACTCAGTGCAAATAAAGGTTATAATTTATCAACAAAAACACTGGGACAACAATGTCTGTATTTTGATAGGCACTTATTAGCAATCCCAAAATATTTCTTAACCGCATATAATAGGAACTTTTTAATTTTAAATTATATTATTATTATTTAAATATATTTCCAAACAAAATATATTAGTAAACATTAATTTCAGAAATAAGAAACAGAACATAAAAAGTGATAATATACTGTAAACCATTCTAAAATCCTTATAAATGTATTAGGAACTTCAAACAAAATATCTGAATAATTTACCTGATGTCTTGCGGATTGATTGTAGTCACACATTTTTGCATTTATTTGACACTTAATTATATGAATCTTAGAAGGAAATGAATAGTTACATATAAAATGGATGAAAATAGTTTTATTATTCATTATCTTCTAATAGTAAAAGTAGATTTTAGATTGATTTTCGGAACACTCTTTCGTCTGATAAATTCTTACTGTCTTTATGTTATGCTATTCTTATACCTCTTCTCTTTTTTATATCTCTTCTATTTGTTATTTTTATTTCTACTGTCCTGAAAATGTAAACGTAATTGTTATTACGGTGAAACATAAACCGATGTCCGATTCTGCCACTGACAATCATTGTTGCAATTCCCAGTCATAAAACATTTTTTTACAATTTGGTGGGACAGTTTTATGAATCCTTAATAACACGCACTGGGAATAATCAATGAACTGATTTTTCATCATTTCCACTAGTTACTGGCAAGGTCAAGACATTGACCAATTCGTTGGTCATATATTCTATTCATTATTCATGATATTTGAAACAAATTAACTTTCATGTCTATTTCTTGTTACTCTTTCCGTTTGAGAGAATATGTATTATATATTTAGCTCAGTTTAAATAGAAAAAGAAAAATGTGTTGTGTTTTGTAAGAAACAAATTTTCCAGAGTGATGATGAAATATTTTTTGTCGATCCCATTTTAATTCAGAAAGATACAATGTTTCTAAAATGATTCTATTAATAAAAGAACTAAAAATAATTCGAAAAGGGTAAAGAATATTGTACGAATAAAAACATATTGTTTGTATATTTTATCTTCGTATTTCAGATTTTAAGCATGCAGACATGCACTTACATGGACAGAAGCACTTATATTGCTAGATGTAGACACAAACATATGTACATTCGAATTTAGAAACGATTTTGCTTCCATCACTTAAAAGATAATTGGAAGATAGTTTAAAACCATTGCGCATTTCTGCCCCAGCATTGTCGAGCAAAAACATATCTGAAATGTTAGGAAGCTATATATATTGAGAATAAAATGAAGAAAGAAAAAGAAAGAATATTGCATTCTCAGAATCTACACGGCGTCAACGTCTTTGACTATAAGGTTATGGGGAGCAGATATATAAATTGTCAATGGCAAAATGACAGCTGTTTCTTTTATTTTGAAATCACATTCGCACATTTGAGATTTATTTTATTCGAATAACTACGTTTTGAAATGGAGAAGACTATTTATTTTGAAAATAAATGCGCTGAGGCAAAATGATTCAATAATATATATATATATATATATATATATATATATATATATATATATATATATATATATATATATTCTTAAAGGAGATCTAGAAGACATAATAGATAGAAAGCATAGAAGAAAATGACAAAGAATTCACCAAAGTCTTAATTCAGGGAATAATCACTGCCAATATAGAGACCAACAACAAAACATAAAACATTTACCACGGAGACACTTAAATGCACTGATAAACCTAAAATTAATGTAATCTACATTGCCTCCTCGGACAAAGTAGTTGAAATTGTTATCGTAAATAACAATACCCTGAAAAAATCAATTCACTACTCAGCCACACATATATATATGAAAAATATACGAAAGGAAAATAATTGCTGAAATACAAAAATGTAAAGAAGCGATAAGGAAAAGCAGTAGATAAGAAGACAAACCAACTTATATACCAATAGAATATCGCCCTAGAATCCTCAAAATTTACAGTCTCTCTAAAACGCACAAAAGTATATTTTAGAAAACACCTAATGAAAGGGATTAATTACTCAGCGTAATGAGACTGACCACAATTTTGATCTAAATTAAAAGAGAGAACTATTCACTAAGACTAAAATATTTATAAAAATGCTTTAATCGCTAATTCATTCGAATAAATTGGTGTACAACATTTCACCATTCTTTACAGTTTTTCTGTTAAGACAATGGGAAACATTTAAGAACAAAGCTGATGGAAACCAAAACAAGAAGAATCTAAATGATATCGGCTATTTTAAATACTCAGACCACATTAAAAAATAAAATTTGACATTACTAGTGTCTCTTGTTCGAACGCATGTCTAGTCTCGCAAACATAAATTAGTCAGATGAAGTCCTAAAAGAAAAAACAGGTCACTACTTTTTCATACACCTTTCCTAAAAATTGTTTCTTGATATATATTATACAAAGTATATATATATATATATATATATATATATATATATATATATATACATACATACATATATATATATATATATATATATATATATATATATATATATATATATATATATATATATATATATATATATATATATATATATATTATAATTGTTATACTTCATAATCAAGCAAAGAACAGAAATCACTTGAGGTCTACTCAAAGCACGAACAACTAAGATTTTTTTGTTTTTTTTTTCATTTCACACGAAGCAAATCACTAAACTTACTGAGATTCAATGAGCTACCGAGTGTTAGAGAATATGATAAAAATACTATTAGGGAGAGAAAGCAATAAAATAATACGAATGAAGATGGTTGAATTTAATGATTGACATTGCATTTAAATCTTTAAAAAAAATCAAAGCTGGTGAGAAGCAATGTCGGAAGAGACTTCCAGAGGACAGACGCACGATTACAGTTATATCTTTCCCTATCTATACATTCCAAGCTTAAAGTGATGAAACCCTGTCGCCAATCTAGTACTGTGCATAAAATTCTTCTTTTTGTAATGATAGTGAAAAGTTCATCAGAACAACTGTCATGAAAGTGTGTATAGAAAAGGCAGACGTGTTAAAGTGACTGAAACGGCAATGCCATGTCACGACTAATAACATTGCATATTCCTCTTTTTAGCAAAACTATTTAAATATATAGCAGGAGCACCAGACCAATATAAGGACGAATGGTAGATTCGGTACATTGACCCATGTTTCCTAGCAGCAGATCAAGCAATTGATTCAATATAATATTTCCCTTTCATGTCTGTGGAAAATATTAACAAAAGAAAGTGCAAGCAGTAACTCTTCTATAGGTTAACAACAGCCAGTCTCATGGAAGTCAAAAAGGGATTGTTTTTCAGATGACTGATAGAGAGTAGATTTTTGGAATAATTTAAAATTATCAAGTCCTTTATTGCCACAGTTAATAGTAAATTATAGAGTACTTTTTAAATCAGCTGCCAATTTTACCTGATTGAACTGATCAAACTTACTATGAAGACATAAGTAAATAATTTTAACCTCAACATAGATAACGAGTTGAGAATCGATGACATCATTGTATCAAAGAATAGAGAATATTTATTTTTCACTTCACTATGAATGAGTGACTCGGTTAAAATATTTGTTCAGAAATACTTTAACTTTTCAATTTGTGAAGAAGACCAGTATGTCGAACACTGTCAAAAGCTTTCGAGATCTTCAAAGCAACATACCGAAATTCATTCTTCATTCTTATCTAAAGCTTGGTAAAATCTTTCAGCAATTATTTTCAGTATTCTTCAGTGAAGTGACCTAGTGAAGCGAAAGCCCTATAACTTATCTGAATGAACACCACGCGATGTGATATCCTTGATCAAAATGAGGTAGAAGTCCGATAGTTAATAGCATCAGATCGATCGCCTGAGATCTTAGACTGGAATTACAGGAAGCAAGAAGCAGCCAGATATTTATTGTAAAGTTTAGAGAGAACAGGAGACAGTTCGGGGGCGTATTTCTTAAGGGTTATTGCAGGGATGCCATCAAGACCACATACTTTGTGGAAATGATAGTAGAAACAAAGGAGCGAATTATATGGATATCACTCAACATGGACTGTGTTTTAAGGTAAAAGTCAGGCAAATATACTCCAGATGAGTAAAATTTGAAAATAATTTACAAGCAAAGTATTCTGATTTATCAGCAGATGTTAAAAGAAGACCTGCTATCATTTAACAGAACCTCCTGTAGTCATGAGAGTCATAGTTGTTAGAGTCTATACGCTGTATTATACTATCAGGAAACTAACACTTAGCCCCTTCGAGGATAAGTTTAAAATTATTAGGCGGAAACACAAATAGCCGTCTGTTGTGATCGGAACTGCTTCTAAACCCTGAATAAATAATCCCTGTGGGATATAGTGGTTGAATAATTCGGTGTGAAAATTAACAATATTGTGATTTTACTGGTATTTATGAGAAGGTATAAAATTGGCATAATAAAGATGTTAACATTCCACAACACTTCAAACAATCGGGTAAAATCGATAACATCTCCTGAACTTGAGAAACTAGTTTTCCTAAAAAAAAATATATTTTAAGTGAACGATTTTATAAACTTCAAGCGAAAGCACTACTTGTTCAGTCAATGAATACCAAATGTTACCTCTTAAGGAAGCGATTAATATTACCATCTATGGACATTAATTTATAGAAGATAACTAAAAACATTTGTTTAATCAGATATTTCTATTTAATTAAGAGGAATCAGTGAATCTGAAAAAAATGTTCAGAAGTGAATGACAACGAGTAGCGTAAAGTTCCTGGTTGGGGGAGTAATAATCATGCAACGATGAAATTCTGACAGTTTGATTCGATCAATGCGCACCTTGAAAACATGAAGACATATTTATCCCCATCATGGCTTAAACGGGTAACTTTTGCCTTGCCTGACAGTCAGAATCTAAAAAAGAATATTCTGAATTCTAATCTGAGGAAATATTCGGCCAGACTGGATATCTTGGCAGGGAAAATGCAGATTTGAATTCAATACTAAGGATAGAGGTATGTACCTCTTCAGTTTAGATAAAACAACATAGACAAACGCTTTAATGCGAGGTTTGTTGTACGTATAGTTCACAACCAACCCTGATGTGATATGGAATTCGTAATCGTATCAATATTGGAATGTTTGCTGGCCTACAGTAGGATTGAACATTTTGTAAATGCATTGCATCAGAAATTTTTTAATCATTTTCTAAAAGAAAACTATTGCATTTATTGATTAATCGTTATGCAAATAAAATCAGATTAATACAGGATAAACACGTTTAAGAATATCAATATTTAATCTATGAAAAATATATGAATATTTAAGTTCATTCTCACATTATAGAAAAATTCTAACAATAATGTTATTAACAACTGAAATGTTTTCCAAATCTAAATGTTTGTATATGAATGATTGATTTTTACAATCCTATTCCTTGAAAATACTTGCTGATCGCCTCCGCACGTCAAGATTAACAATATATATAATAAGCATTTTATGCTATACAGCAAAAAATACTTTGGCCAAGTTATCTGATGAAAGAGAGGCACTCGTGTAATAACTCACATATAGTTTTCCATTCCGACCAATGAAAAATATACGCAACCTTTGTACTCATGGCTACGGTAAATGTATCGGGTTAAAAGCGACATAAGCCAATTCGAATGTAATGGATTGAAAACACTTTTCTATTCTATTGTGACTTTGTTATTCTGTTTATGAATAGATACTTTCTTTTAAGTTGATATTTTTATTAATCATTTATCTGTTGTTTTTTTTTATGCTGAGCCAAAATCTCATGTAATGCGAAATGGATTTTTAAAGCAAAGTGTTTGAATGGTAACTGTACCATTAAGCCATAGGATGTAATTCCAAAAATAAACTTAGTTAATATGATACATTGATCCAATCTGAGAGAGAAATAAAAACAGTTTACCGATCACTGATGTTGTTGCTACTTTTTGCTTGACGCACCAAAGAATAGTAAATAGAAAAAAAAATCTTTTATTGTCTGAGGAAAATGATCGTCGTAACTTTGCAGTTATATTTGGAAGACTTGATGGAAACAATCGATTAATCAAGACAATGAAGATGTAATAGAAACAGCAAACATATAGTCATGTATAAAACAGAAAAAATCTAACAGTCCCTAAGATTTTTATTTATATATAAAGAGGATGCTAGAGAGAAATGGAAATTAAGTAAGGTCCAAATATACCGAAAATGTAATGCAATATTTAATAAGTTAAGGCTCACATATCTAACAGAATTACAATTGTACCAAATATAAAAATAATATAAAAATGGTAAGCTTGCGAACCACGGAAAGTATTTTAAGAAGATATATGAATATTTTATATAGATAATTACAGAGTAAAATTATACATTTATGCATTCATTAAAATTATATTTTATTTTGTCAAATGGAGGAACACTTACAGACAATGATTTGGAGTGGATTTTATTTATTTGCTTGCAGAATGTAAAGAGGTGAGAGTCGAATGTCAATTTGTTTCGCCGCGGAAAGTGGGATGGGCCGACTCCAGTGCAATTTCCGGTCTAGACTGCAGCATTCGCATTAGCACTAACAACTTTCAGGAAAACATGATCCATCCCCTTTCTGTCTACCGATAGTAAAATAGAAAGAGCGATTTA
This sequence comes from Acanthosepion pharaonis, assembly GCA_903632075.3. Classification (NCBI taxonomy): domain Eukaryota; kingdom Metazoa; phylum Mollusca; class Cephalopoda; order Sepiida; family Sepiidae; genus Acanthosepion; species Acanthosepion pharaonis. Next base: position 441,475 of record CAHIKZ030005152.1, on the reverse strand, counting down.
CATCGGGGTATCAGTTAGTTAAGAATAATGTTCAATCTGAATTTGAAACCGTGCAGAAGGAAGTGAAAAATCTCTTCTATATTTGGCAAGAAGTCTTGTTAGTTCACAGATAATAAAGAAAGTAATATGTCGTTAGCCATCATTAAATACGATTGAAAAGGACATGTAATTTGTTTTCTTGTGTAAAGATTATGAATCTAAAAAAATAACTAATTCTATTTCCTTCTCGTATTCTCATTGGTGTCATATTAAATCTAATCATTCTTAATCATATATCTATTCTCTATGCTCATATATATCAATATTACTATCTGTGTACTTCAGTAAGTATATGCTTATCTGAGGATGGGAATAGTTTCATGAAGAATCGATATTCTCTATTTTCTTGCCGCCACCGCATGTATGCAATTCTCAGGAGATCCATCGATCTTTCTGCCAATCGGTTACCAAATGATATATTTCAACATTGATCTAAGTAAATTCCATACATTGATGAGAAGAGGTATCAATATTCGTTGACATAAATAAGACGAAAAATCTCGCACATTCAGTTTCACACCACACACACGCATATATATATATATATATATATATATATATATATATATATATATATATATATATATTAGTAATATTACGAAATGATTTTAAATCCAAAAGATGTTTTACATTTATTTGCTTAAACGTTAATTTTAATTGATACCTATATTTGAGATTTTCATCTATCTGTTAAACTGTATATTTATTTATTTACATCTATTGGCATGAATATTCGAGAACATTTGTAAGAAAAATATGTATCCTTCGGCAGGATTCGAGGAAGAGCGATGAATGGTTCTCACTCTACCAGGAATCACTTGTAATGAATTAAAACAAAGAGAAATTACAATAACATTTCAGTATCCACTCACACACATATACAGACAATAACACACTCAGGCAGAGAAATACAAACACATGTACACACGCACATGCAGAAACACACGTACACGCGGACACACATGTGAATGTGTGTGCGTGCGCGCGTTTATATATATATATATATATATATATATATATATATATATGTCTTGAACAATAAAAAAATATTAAAAAATTAAACTTTTCAGAAACACTGGGTTGTATAATAATATTTTTTCCTTTTTATTATTTCAATTTCTGCTTGTTAGTAGTAGTGAACTACTGGGATGAATTACAGGAATCTATCTATCTATCTATCTATCTATCTATCTATCTCTCTCTCTCTCTCTCTATATATATATATATATATATATGAGTGTGTGTGTGTGTCTCTATGTATGTATGAAAGCTTCATTAATGTAACAGGCAATATAAACTATGTACATAGAAGCAATATGTTGACTAATCTTTGAAAATAAAACATTCCATAAAACTAAATACATACATAGAACAAACATGTCCAGTTAAATGTAAATATATGTCATCCTTGAAAAAATCCTTGAAAATGGCTTAATTTAAAACCAAAAGCGTTCCGAAAAATAAAACATTTGTACATTTTTTTTATAAATTATCTACTGAGGAGAAAAAAATACCATATGACAATTGATATAAAACCATATTAAAGTTCCTTGTCTCTATATGCAAAAGCGAATTGAGTCACTGTCAGTCACTGTGTTTGTTTATCTAAAAATGAATACGCTAAAATTCATCTTCAGTGGTAGAATCTCCGACTCACACCAATTCAGTCAGGTTTCGATCCTAGCTAGAAACAATCTGATGTCTAGGCACACTGAAGATCTGAGAAACAGTCTGTCTGTGGATGACTTTCTATATACAAAGAGAGAGAGAGAGAGAGATTAGCATACATTTCAGTATGACCCTGCAAGAATGTGTGTATTGCTTTCTCCTCTGAATATAATATTATTTCGTATTCTTGCCGTACATCATTTTCATTACAATATATTTATGAAAGAATGATATTATTTCCTTCTTTTGATGAAGCCGTTCCTTTGATATTCTGCAGAAAAAAATATTATTTATAATATCAATGCCACTCCTTATTAAATGAAACATTAATAAATGTAATATTTTCTTGAGAAAATATGACGAGTTCTATTTTCATATTACTGGTAAAATTTTGTGCACAACTCGCCGAGAGGCATAGTTATCAAGATGCAGACATGTGTACAGAGTAACACACAAAGACTCGCACACACTTACATAAAAGTTGTGTATATTAAATGAAAACAATTTATTATATTCAGTAGACAATGTCATAATATTAAAAGATAATGTCCACGTGACCAACTTATAGCATATAGTAAAATTTTATAGAATATATTATGTTTGCACAGATGTAATTCTATTCAAATAAGTTGCACGTTAAACTACGATATAATGTTTAATGATATAATCGATTTAATGAACATAAAATTACATAGTTTATAGTCTTTATGTTGGTTTGTTCTTTGATTTACTGTTGTTAGTGTGAACCAAATTTGACGCTTTACTCCTTATGGTGTATATTTAATCAAATGCTTTTGTCGATTTTTTTTTGGTGGGGGGAATCTCACCTAACATATGCCATGTTAATAGCGATCTTGTTTTGTTTGTAATTTGGGTGAATCTTGGTAAGTGGAATAATAATATTGTATTATTGTTTAGATTAATCTTTGGATTATTACACTAATTAATTTGTTTGTTCGTCGTCAGCATGATCAACGAATCTATTGTTATTAAGAAATTGTTTGATTCTTGGTAATTCTTTTTGGTATAATTTTGGGGGTGCCAAGATTAGTAGATCTCAGGATACTAATTTTACTTTGACTATAATTTGGATATTAATTATTGGAATTAAATAGACAAGAGTTTGAAATTGTTGTCTTTACTATAATGAGCTATATGAAGTTAAATGCGTAGCTGAATTCAAATATAAAATGGAGAATCTAATTGCCTTCAAACATTTCTTTAGAATGTTTAATTTTGATATTTCTTTTTTGTTCACATAAATAACATCTAAATATTTTACATATAATATGAGTTTAGATAGATAATAAATTATAATATTTTGAGTGTGTAATAAATGTAATCCTTGGGACAAAACGGAAACTTCATCGCGATACCATTTATTTATTTTTAAATGTTACCATGGCGGTTTTACAAATGAATATGAGTGCAGGCTTCAAGATTTTTGCGAAGTGTAAGTGTTTTAATTATGATGTTGGTAGTGGTCGTTGTTTAAGAACGATATTGTCACATTAAATGAATAGGTTTTTAGCAGGAAATGTATTGACATATGGATTGATTATAATTCTTTTTTTTTTAGAAAAAGACATTTTTAAAAGAACTGGTGCAAACTATGCGACGCAGTCTCCAAATAGTACTCCTCAAGTTTGAGTTCAATTTTTTCTTTCCCTTAGACTGGTTGCCGACTAAGTCTTTTATCACTTCACTGTTTGAGACAATTAGACATTTCAAAAATTGTTTGAATAATGTTGAAAGAACGTCAACTTAATTAAAAGGGATGTTAAAACTTGACAGAAAATGAAGATCGTGAAAAGTGTATCTTAGACAATATATTATTTTTCTTTTTGCGAATCTTTTGAGATTTGAACAGAAGATACGACATTGTTGGAACAAATAAACAAATCAAAATGTTTTCAAACAAACCTGGTAAAAGATCATTTCATTTAACAAAAAAAAAACAACAAAAAAAAATCACATACAATGCTCAAAGCCTGAATAATCAATGTTTTATGTGGCTGTCGGAAAGTGTGAGGAACATATTAGAAAAACCTCGACAGCGTCAAAGTGCATCGTACTGTCCTTACTTTGTTAGAGTTTGAAATAAGATCATTGATTATAGATATAAAAAAAAAATTAAAAAATACGATTACGTCCAGAACTTTTCATTTTGGAGATCCTTTCAGAGATATAATTCATCAAATTGTTAGTTACGAGAAATCATTTCTTTCTTTCCACCGATCAAATCACATATTTATTTTTGTAATAATTATGTGACAGTAGTATTTTGATGAATTTTATCTCTGAAATAATCTTCAAAATGAAAAGTTTGAAATGTCTGGACCTAATTGTATTTTATTTTATTTTTGTTATTGTAAACACATACACACACACACACACACATATATATATATATATATATATATATACACACACACACACACACACACACACACACACACACATATATATATATATATATATATATATATATATATATATATATATATATATATATTAAATGTCAGAGTGCTGTTGCATACATAGGATGGGCCAATCAGTAATTAGAGACCCACATTAGTCAACACGTTCTTGCAAGTTCAAGAGCAGGTAAATTTAGTTGATCTTCTAGTGCAAAATTCAGAACCTTTTTGATAATCCTGACTGTTCACATCAATATACAGATGATTGTTTCACTGTCTTACATAGAACTCGGCCCAATCATCATTTGAAGATTTTAGAAGCGTTTTATATTAAAATACACCAACAGTTTACCAGCTCTAACTTTATTTGGAATCCCTTCTCTTTTATACTCACTCGGAGCATTTATCATATAATCAGTAAATATTTTTACTAATAAATTAATTTTAGTCGCATTCCGAAATTAACTTCCCCTCCTCTTGTATAATTCAGTTTTGTGAATATCGTCTTTTGTTTCGTCCCAATTATAACAACGAATCCTTCTGAATAAGTGTTGGTCGCAAGAATTCTTAAGACAAAAATTTCGACAGTTCTTCTTAAGTCAGTATATATATATATATATATATATATATATATATATATATATATATATATATATATATATATATATATATACTGACGTAAGAAGAAGTGTTCCTTTCTTTCGTTTCCGATGTGACTTCCCAATTCTACCTTTCTCCTTATATATTTTGGATAGGAGTCATTCCTTTGTTCAAATTCAAAATTTAATTTAATTTACATCAAAGGAAAAACAAATTCCTGGGGTCGGTTGTATCCTTCGAGGAACCCCTATGATCAAAATGAAAAATACTTAAGTACCCTGATTCGGCACCATGCCACACAAGCAGGGGAACTCAGTCGTGGCTGTTGGACATCATCCCCTTACATCATTCCACCTAACACCACAGACTACAACCCGCTTGAGGATGCAGTTCTGATATTTAAATTTATATACCACGAAACTGTTTTTAAATAGGATAGACCATCTTTAACAAAAAAAAAGGGAACACGAAACGGGTTTCAAATATATGAAATCTTCAGAATGATAATGGCCACTCTTTCACAGAAGGCCACTTAAATGAGCGGTCATGGCCCAGTCGATAACTTTGCGATCCATCCTAACTCCTGAGTACATTCTCACCTATGTGACACATGGAATTTTCTCTTGAGAACCTTGAAAATGACTCGTGAACTCTCATCTGCCGCTATATCCCCGCGACAGACGTACGGATATTTTCGCAAACTGAAATAAGAACCCTTCAGGCGTGTCATGAAAAGCATCCACATAACCTGCATTAGACTGTCGTGATAGAGTAACATTCCAGTAGAAGTTTCATATAAGCTGAATATCTCTTCTTACCCTACTTGGGGAAACTTTTCAACTTAGATTGCCTAACTTGAGTGATCTCGAAGCCATTACATCCATAAAAAAATTGGCTTTCTCCAACTTGCTGTATCCTCGGTCTCCTTTCACCAGTGTTTGACAGTAATTTCAATTGAAACTTTTAGTGGGGTACATACGAAATGCAAACTCCCCGTACAACAGTTGCTGAAGCAATCTCCCATCGTCAATCCTCATTATATCCCCTGCCCAAAGCAGCTAATTGCGAATGAGTAGGATCTATATTGTGTTTTGTAATAGAATAACTGTGTCTGGTTAAAAAGACAGCTACTTGATGTGTAGTCAATTGTGATGAAATCCTTCGATCGTTTTAATTTGATGGCGATATGTAGTCAACGTGTAAATGGAGCAGTTAGGAGACACGATTGTTCGCAATTATGTCTATTAAGACGTATCTGATCAAACTGTTTTTTTTTCCGATTTAATGATAACTTTACTGTCTTTTTTATTCTAAGGTTGATTTTGGAATTTATTGACTCATGTCTGGCGAAAACATTTCCAATGTATTCAAAGGTATCAATAACCTCGAGTCTCGGACTGTTTAAGAAGATTGGATAATACAGACAAATTTTTCGAACTCCTACCAGTTCGTCATTCAGTATTAGTTGTCAACATGCGGTCACGAAGTCTTCCGACGTTCGAACTACCTACCTTTATTGTGGACTTTTGGATCGACACCTGCTTTTGTGAGCCGTCGCCAGCCCGACCAGCTTGATTTGTTAATCAATATTTATTCAGGCCACATTGTCTAGCCCCTTTCCATGTGTTATGGCTTTGAAGTGCCAAGTCACTGAATACTCCACTAATATATTTTGTTGTTCGGTCAACAGTGCAACGATGACATGATATGATTCTTGCCGCCCACTTATAGATTTGTGACTACGTGCTTCCAAACGGTTAAAACTGCACACCTTTCTTCTCCTCCATTAACTGACATCCATTAAACATAACACGTGGAACTAGAACAGTATACCCCCGTGACCGACATAAAGGTTTCAGTTCGACATTCCAACCATCTGAAGAAGGCGGAGCGTACAACGGCCCAAACGTTGTAATAAATATGGCAACAAAGATGAGGACAATCGTCCGAATAATTTAAATAGAGACTAAGGTGTTAACACATATGACAAATGATGGGTGATTGCTGGATATATCGAATACAAAATGCGCAGCAAGTGTGCAGATAAAATATCAGTACTAGATGTTTGTTCTATACATATATCACCTTCTCCATCCACACAACAATGTGTCCATTGACAAGCTGAAGGAGTTTAACATCTCCAAAGTTTTCGATGGCCGTTGATCTCCAGTTGAAGATTCACCCGCCATTTAACAGGTGTTGAATTGATCCTGATGTGTGTCTAGCCATCCTCCTCACGAGAAAAGATTGGTTGGGGAAACGGTTTACTCTCCGATAACTTCACCAAGCAGCCGGTAGTAATACATTAACTCTCAACTGATATGTAACAAACAAACAATCGCTACCAACTCTTCTCCTTGTGTCTCTTTTTTATTCTCGTTATGTATCTGTTTTTAATACTTCCACATTAAATAACCTCTTGTATCTTAGTATTTTACTGCCTCGTTTGGGTTGAAAAAAAATCACACATACGCGCACACACACACACACACACACACACACACACACATATATATATATATATATATATATATATATATATATATATATATATATATATATATATATCAGGTTATTCTGTTTTTGCAAATTCGTCTTTATGCAAATAGTAAAATGTCCGTAAAACATGCACACACATATACATGTCTATGCATGTGTATTGCAAAATAGAAATCTTCTAAATATAGTTTTTTTTTCATATAAGTACAATATTACCTGAAATAAAAATATTACGTCACATAGTTAAGGGAGCAAACTTATAATTACGTCCAGTTAATTTTCAGTTGATATTCTACAATATAGCTTAATATAGCTTCGCATTATTTTGAGTAGAATTTTCAAAGAATTCAGCACAAAATAAATAATAATTGCGAACAACCTTTGAAAATTAAACTTTTTCAGTGTTACAATGAAACAGACTTCATTAGTTTGTTCATTAAACGTTTGCGCTATTCTTTACTCAATATTGCTCTTCAGCGTTTCGTTCTGATGTTATTTTAAATTGTTGTAAAAATAATAATTAGATTATTTGCAACATATTAACATAATTTCTATGGGTTTTCATTATTTTTACGTCCATTGTCCGAAGAGGGTTAATGTGAAAACTATGCGTTCTTAGAACAATTAAACAATAGATTTTATATAATTATAATTAGAAATAGTAATTAGCGTAAACAATTTCTTTGTTTCGATGCCTTAAGAAGATTCCATATCCATAAGATTTGCATTCGACAATTGTTATCTAATAAATATATAGGGTATTTCTTATCAAACACTTAAGAATTCTAAAATAAGTAAGTGGAATTAAGGACTTTTATTCTCATAGTAATGCACTTTCTTACATAAAATCTATACTAATAATTATCATTATTTCTGTAAACGCATTTTCCTTACTTAACAAATGACAAATTGACAGAAATACATACAAGGACATATTTTATATTTTTACGCGCATATATAAAATTTAATCTGATTTGTTTTAACGCGGTTAAGTTTTTATTTTGCATTACGAGAGAAACATTATGATTTTGAAAGAATTTACTTTAATGAGCTATTCATGAAGAAAAATAACACGAATCAAATACAGAAAAAATACGTTCGTACGGACGAAATACAAATTTACTTCTCAAATTCAGACAAATTGCATTGTTAATAAATAATCTAAATCAATTAAAATATTTGCATCACATCTAAATGTAACTTTGATTCTGATATCACCATCAGATGATCGGCTTCAATCATTTCCCTTAATTTAATTATTGCTTACATTCTATGTAGTACTTTAGCTGATTATTTCTATTTAATTTCAACAAATGGACTAAAGGAAAATCGGAAAGGACATTAAGAACAGTTGAAAAAAGAAAAATATAATTAATATGAAAATATAATTAAGGTAATTGCAAATTGGAGAAAAAGAACGAAAAAATGCGCAAATAAATAATATGTGGCGACTATAATGTTACTATCAATGTCACAGAATTTGTAAAAGAGATTAAGGTATCTGTCTATATTTCTGAGATGAGGTATTATGTATCTAAGTAACGCCTTTATCCACAGTGCCATGTGTCCTCAAATGGATAAAAGCGTTAATTAGTTCCAGTGGCAGGACCCAAAGAGTGTGAGTTCAATACCCGGTTAAGGTGGTGGAGGACTTGGAGAGGGGGATTAACACGAGATATCTGATAACTTATATCCATTATACATGGCACGTGGAACTAGAACAGTCTATTCAAGTGACCGAAATAAAGGGTTAAGTTCGACATTCCAACCATCTGAAGAAGGCCGGAGCATACAACGGCTGAAACGTTTTAATAAATATGGCGACAAAGATGAGTAAAATAATCCGAATAATTTAAATAGAGTCGAAGGTGTTAACACATATGAAAAAGATGAGAAATTACTGGATATATCGATTACAATTGATATTATACACATTTTGATGCTTTATCAACCTTAAAATTTGACACAAGACAATATATATATATATATATATATATATATATATATATATATATATATATATAATTAAAAAAAATGAAATGAAATTTTGTTCCTGATAATTCGTAAACAATTATATTGCCCACACTACAACATTTTAATAATTTGTTGATAAAAATAGCATCATCGACATCTAAAATGGCTAAAAATAATAAATTTAATAAAAAAAAACACAATAATATCAACTATGAAGATGGATATATAAATTCGAAAACAGATCATATAATTAAATGAATATACACAACAATCCATTTTACTATAATTTCCTTGATAATGGCTAAGGGTATAGACGAAAGTAAAAATAAAACATTTAGACAGATTTTGTATAATTTAACGACGGAAAAAATTAAAGAACATTTGAAAAATTGTATAAAAACTTAATCAAAGCACCTTGTCTGTTAAAATGGATTGCTGCCTAAATACAATTCACACACACACACACACACACACACACACACATATATATATATATATATATATATAAAAAATATAAAAAAAACAGGCGCCATGTTATTTAAAAGACGCAATCGCAGCCTGAATATTGCGCCTAGTATGTAACAGCCTGTCGCCTCTGAGTGTTGAAAAAATGTTCACTTTTTATATTTAAAAATACAAATATTCAGCACTTTTTCCCGGTTATAGCACACCTTAAAACGATATTTTTCATTCATATATATATATATATATATATATATATATATATATATATATATATATATATATATGTATATTTCTCAACATAGACACGATGCAGGTTTTTCCTTGAATTGAGAAAATATATTTTCCCAAAAGAAAATGAATATTATTTTATATTCAATCGAAAAATAATATCGTTTTGTTTTGAAAACAGTTGCATAAAACGAATATATTTTCAATTTGTTCAAAAAATCAAAAACAGACAAATATAGTTTGTTAGAAACATTTCATAATTATCTTCTTACTGCGAATTCACTACTAGATTGCTTTCATTTACTGGCTAAATGTGGATTGCTTTTTGGAAAGTATGAGACATTTTTCGTTCTAATTAAATGTAATTTGAATTTTTATGCCTGCAATGCCCTCGAAAATATTGCCAGTAATCTACAAAAAAAGTAATAAATATTAATACTAATGCAAAACAATAAAAATACATGAAATGTGTTTTTATTTTTAAATGTAATCTTATTGGGTATTTTGTGGCTATATTAATATTCTGCGAAAATAATCCGAAACTAGCTCAACAGGACACTAATATATATCTCATAAAATCACATCTTCATTACTTTTCTTTTTAAATATCAATCTGCTTATAAATATATAACATATGTTTCGATATATTACTGCATTCGTTTGAATACTGTGGAAACGTACAGGATATGCAACAAAAAACAGGAAATTTTAGATTTACTATATGATGAAAAAAATTAACTATATAGTTATATAAATAAATAACTATATATTTTACTATATGAAAGAAGATAAAAAAAATCGGTTTAGCGATGTTCCGGCTGTACTTAAAGAATTCTATCCTTTACTTTTGTTTCAAATAACTGTAACAAAAATTCCAACAATGTAATGAACTGTACCAAATTTCCGCTTTCTTGTGAGGCACTGTGTAGTTTACACAAGAACATATTATTATTTTCTTGAGACACGTATATATCTTTTGCTTTGCTTCACTTTTACAGATATATTTAAACAAAAATCGGCATTTTATTTAAATTATTTGAAAAATAGATGACTACATGTTTAAATGGAATAGAAAATATCGCTTTTATGCGAAAATCGAGAATCTGATTATCTGAAATAATTATCATTGAATATTTTGGATTATTTTTCCTAAAGTAATAATAAATCCGATTTATTGTTAATTATAAAAAGACTTATTTTTTTCCTAAGTATATTCAATTTTATTTATATTTTATATCAAAGCAGGTAAATATCAATTTATTTTTAGAATTGTCAAATGCATTTGCCATGAAATATGCGTTAGTTCAATTATGTTACTAGGAATATTCGGTCTCTAAATTAAAATATGATAGTTAAGTGAATTCCATACGAAATGGTTTTCATACGTTCAAAATTGTTAACATGTTCTAAATAATGGACACATTTTGAAGGCGTTTACATTATTAATTAGAACGGAAGAATGGTAATTATATTATTAGTCGTTTCCTTATAGGGAATATAAAATTTAGCATTCATTTAGCTAGAAGCCAATGCTACTTTCATTTATAGAATATAAACAAATCGTTAAACAATCGTTCAGGAAAATGCGTTCTCTATATTCCATTAACTGTTATTACTCTTTTTAGTACTGATGAGGGCTTCATTCCTAAACTTTTTTTTCACGTAGTTTTGCTTTTGTTGAAATTCCTCAAGTGACGAATTTTCTGTTATTCCGTACATTTATTTGTGATTCCATCATGCCAGCCAACAATGAGACGTTTAGGGTTTTACTCATTCAAAACCATTTTAACTTTTGAGAAAGAGGTTGTATAAAGCTGAAAACTTTTGTTTGTATGTATTGCATCCATATTACAGTCTCGATGTGACAAGACTATTTCAGAAGTTCTGAGTGCAATCTAATGGTTTTGGATCATCCTGCTGTTTTGGCCATAACTAACTCTAGCACAGCCTATTTTATGTTCAATCCCCATATTGACTACGCTCAATTTGTAAGAAGTGATCCATTTTATTTATCAAAAGTTTAATCCTTAAAAATTAGAAAGAAAATCCTCTTTTCTCGAATCATTCTTATTCCGACTATGAATAGCTGCTTTCAGCATAGCCCCTCCTTCATAATCAGTACAAAATAGTTTCGGGAGGGAGAACCTGAACTCTGTTTTATATTAGTATATTCGGTTGGGATCTGTTAGGAAATTCTTAACAGTACGGTGCCTATCGCTTGACATTTGTGTTTCTATATGAGCAATACATATAGGAATCAATTAGTGGAAAGTGGCTCTCATTTTCCCCTTGTCGTAATCCCGATAAGGTTTGAAATAATTTTCTACCGGAGACTTCTCTAGACAGATGTATAAAAATATGAATCGTAATAGTTCTTTTATGTGATCTCGATATTCCGTGGAATCGAAAGGATGAGAAGAAAATCTCTTTTGATGAGGCCATAGGCTGCTGTGAGGTTGAAATATAAATTTTATATCGGTGTCGTGTGTGGTTTCCTGGAGTTGGTGATATATGTGCCACTATTACAATCCTTAATAGTACGAAAGCTAAACTGGATCGTTAAATGTTGACTTTAGAATAGTGAGAGCCGAGTTAATGCAATATTCATTTCTACTTTCACCATAATGGATCTAATTGAGAAATTGCTGTATGGTTGTGGGGTCTTTTTGTTTCTATCATGCGCGATATAGTCCCACTGATTTTGATTGCACTTCTGTTTCCATACTTATTTTACGAAAAAGTGTATTTTTTTAGTAGAATGTATGCTATTTACCTAGATTTAGTTTTCATGATGATTCTTTTCTGTTTATGTTTGGAGACAGATGAAGATGTGCAAGTAAATGTTCAGTTTCTTATCGTATCTTAAGATTAGTGTGGACATTGCTTAAAATGTAAGTCGACGTGTTTTTGATACTAGAATAATTCTTCTGTTTTGCTTTTGATTGTATGATAATATCGTTTATTTTACTTTCTATGGAAAGTTTGTACTGGAATCAGTTTCATATTGCGATTTAGATGCACATATTCAACGGACGCCGCAAAAAAGGGGTTAGGGTTAAGGTTAGGGCAGGGTTTATTATAATTCACATATAAGATTTATCACAAGCTATAATATACATTTTTACGATAGTAAATATGTGAAATATTGAAATTGTATGTCACTTGAGGCGAAAACCCTACTTGTTCAAATCAAACAACATAATGTTATTATACCATGAATCTGCCGCACATAAACTTTCGCTAGAAAATTTCAGACGTTCCACAAAATGTGAATTTTTCCGAAGTGATACTTTTCATGCTTTTCCAGATCGTAATGCATGCTGATAGAGTGAGTTAGGTGAGCGTGTGAGGTGTACTTTTGTTTTCGATCAAAGATACTCACTGTGAATTATACTTGGCTGCTTCTTTAACCTTCCTGTTATCCTGTAGGCGGATCGGCTACAAGTCTTTGTATTGGCACAGGAGCGACGAAAGTTCATTATTAAGTTCCGTTCTTTCTACGTTCGAAATATGGAAGCTGAGGTGCACAAAAGAAATCATACTTTCTTTCCCTCTGGCTATGTAGCCTTTATTTCTATGATAAAATCTAATTACAAAATCCGGAACAAGTTAAAATATACTCTGTCTCTTCTTGAAATCCGGTATTGTAATCCGTTTCTTAATATTTTCAACTTATACTCTTTATTCTGGGAATTGAAAATTTTAGATAACTTTAGAATTGTAAATTCTATAGCATAATTTATATAGGCTGAGTGCTTAGAAGCAAGAAATACGTTAAGAAGGCGGAATATTGTGAAGTCGGTAAATAATTTTTAACGCAAACAAGTATTTAAGAGAAAACAAATTAAAACCTTTTTTTGATTTATTTTATGGACATATAAAACTAAAAATGTATTCAATTGTTTGAGGCGCATTTTCTACCTGATTATTTCGAAAATGATTAATTTCAAAACTCAACCTAATTGAGTAAATTAAACAATTCTTTGGAACGTGAGTGAAGTAAATATATTTATCGAAATTTTACAGCAAAGATTAAATGACAGAAGTATCAAATTATCCATTAATGAACGATCTCATGAACTAGCATTTAAATTCCCAGATATTGTCTTTAACAATATTTCTGGCGTACGATAAACAAATTGAAAGATAGGCACCAAATTCTCTACGTAGTATATGCTGAATATGAAAATAAAATAAACCAAAAATTAGTCAACATTTCCATTGAATGTTGACTAATTACTTTGAATGGTTATTACAGTAAAGTTTTAGATTCCACTGTCTGAGTCTAAATAAATGTACCAATTTAGAGAAAATAAACTATTCCCTAATTTACTTGTTTATTTCTAGGTGAGAAAATGAATATTAAAATTAGAAGTAAGACTTTCCTGTGTTGACAGGATAGATAAACACGATTGGTAACAAATAATTAAACAGGAAAGCGCAGGTGCGCTCTTTAGGCGAAATAATAGTTTCTGCCGATGAAGTAGAATAGTTAGATATTTTGAAGCTGCTACATTTGTTGGCACTGCCGGCGTAGGCGGGAGGGGGAAGAATGAAGGAGATAATGATACAGCCTCTAAAAGTAGCATTCGCAAAAGCCGAGTGATGTAGATAGAAAAAGAGTACATTTGTAAATCAGTCTTTAATTGGCCTAAGGATTTTCGTCATCGATCAAACACATTTCTTTGATAAAAAAAAGAACTTCATGGGAGGAGGTCAATAACATTGGAACTTATTGAGAAGACATGTTTAGCTGACGTTGAAATCATTTACACCAACAATGTAAAGAGCCTATTAACAATAGAAATAAAATATTTTCCAAAATATAAAGCCACACTGAATTGCAAATATATAAATCTCAGATTATTTTTTTAGGCTATTATGCGATTTCACCAACAACATGTACAACGTTGGATAGCAAGAAAATTAAGATAAGTCATAAAACTGAATAAAAATATGATGCGAAGAAAAAGGCTATATATAAATATTCATAAAATATTAAGTTCACTCAAGTGGAAATAGAGTGAAGAAACTTCAGATCTAAAACAATTCACGGCAATTTCAAAATATACTTAAAATATAAGAAACCTAATTACAAATGAAGTGTATGTGATCCCTTGACTAAAGAATTTAATGAATCATTCATCAGTGCTATTGACAGTTTTAAAGAGAAACTTGATTCTCTACATAATTTCCAATGGAACCCGATAGAGTACAGCATGTGTTATTGTGCCAAAAGATAAGTATATGACAATTTCGACAGAATTGTGTGTGTCTCGATTTTTGATTCACCAAAGAGTATACTCGTGACAATAAGATCTATCTATCTATCTATCTATCTATCTATCTATCTATCTATCTATATGTGCGTGTGTGTGTGTGTACAGAGAAAGAGATAGATAGAAAGTGTTCGAATGAGGAAAGAAGAGAGAGCAACTGAATAATCCTGGAGCAAGTAACATGTACTGATGCGGCTTTAAAAACAGACATAAATTATTCCATAAATACTGCATTGGCATGGGTACTCTTTGCCGAACATTGCCTTAGCTAATGTCCATTGTTATTCTCCAAATTAGCCAATAATTTCCTCTCTCTACTCAATGATAATTACGTGCATTTGACGATATATTGAAATTTGGAATTCTTTTTGAATATCCAAATACACTAGTCGAGCTTTGATTTCAGCATAATGCAATGAAGGAGATTAACGTGAGTTAAGAGTAAAAACAAAAAAAATATTTACTTCACAAATATTCCACAACAATTATGAAAGATTTCTCTTTTAATTTGAAAGATTTCTCTTTTCTGAAAAATGATGAGTATATAATCAAGGATTAATGTGTTTAATACGATAAATATATCTGATCAAATAAAAAAATGAAAAATGCAGTTCTCTATCTAAGAAGTAATCATCTTAACAGCAAGCACCAGGTTTTAGCAAAGCAATAAAACAGTAGCAAAGAAAATAAGCAGCCAATATTGTAGATTTTACATGACTTTATCATTTCTGAAAAACAAATTTAATATTAACAAGGAGAAAACTGCTAAGGAGTGGAAAATGCTCAAACCTGAAAAAGTTTTATTGATTACTCGGGAATACTGATAACCATTGTTTAAAGAATTAAAGAATGGTAAGATTGCAATGCATACAAAACCAAAAAATATTGACTAAAAAGACTAAAATTGTAGAACGGGGGCTATATTGATAGGTCGATGTTTCGCCGACAACGATGTATATATCCAAACAGATTTTACAACCTTCCAAATATGAAGCTGACAAAGATGATAGCAATAAAACCATTGAAAGAATCTGGAATCAATTACCCCAGCAAGAAGATATGCAATGTCGAAAATGAGATTTAATGTCAGCAGTTGAACAAAACACAGGCACAATCTAAAAACGAAGTAAAAGTAAACCCTGTCTAAAATAAGCAAAATAAGCAGCTAGTATGTGGTAAATGTGACGTCCGAACCAATCAATTCCTTTAGGATTCTAAAGAAACATTAATAATACAACTGTTAAATTCTCTCATAATAAAGGGAATATAGAGGCTGCGATGGGTAAATTGGCACATTTTATATTTATAATTTTGCGCATGCGCTTAGTTTGTTTCTGATTTTGTCGACTGCACAGTAAAGTATGGTCAGTTGTGCACCGTCTGTGAGAAAAAGAGACACATGACGCAATCCAATCCACCAGAAATTTGGAAGCGGCATGCGCTACTGCTTGGCACTCGCACCGGAAGCTCCAATACAAACATTTCAGTGTGTCTGGGTGTAAAAATGAAGACAGTACAGATTATTCCGAAAGAATTGCATGAAATCTCCAGTTAACATCATGGTGTTTGGAGTGATAACTACTGAAGATGTAATGTCTCCATTGAAATTCTCAGAGGGCTTCACACTTAACACCAAGGCCCA
Source organism: Acanthosepion pharaonis (assembly GCA_903632075.3). NCBI lineage: Eukaryota > Metazoa > Mollusca > Cephalopoda > Sepiida > Sepiidae > Acanthosepion > Acanthosepion pharaonis. The sequence continues at coordinate 424,661 of CAHIKZ030005152.1, read as the reverse complement.
CATCAAGTGTCTTAAAGAGGTAGTAATTTCCGGGGTCAAAGAGGTGGCTGATGGAAGACCCATTGTCTTGCAACAGGAATTTGTACCGTGCCACAATGCAGGAGTACCCAATCATAGCTGTCAGACAATTTCTGCGACCAAATCACCTCTTACAGCTGGCCACATAACTCTCCAGAATGCACCCTTTTGAATACCATGTGTGGGATGCAGGTGAGCGAGAGACCAATAAAACTCCTTGTAACACCAAAGGTAACTGAAGGCAAGGATTATGGTAGCATTCACCAAATTAAACAAAGAGACCACCCAAAAGAGTTACAGGAGATTCCGAAGTCGTCCGGTTGTCGATATTGATGACAATGGCGATTTTATTTAATAAATATACTCTTTAGTACTTCAAGATATTGCTGTGTAATATTGGTAAATGTATCTGTTAATATGAGATGTCAGTGCTATTTCCATTTTTGCGTAATTTAGACGACAATGTATCCATCGCACTCTGTATATGAAGGTATGTTAGCTCATATGGACAATTACTTTTGGGTTGCTACTACTGTTCAAATCTTATGAAGTTATGAAACCCAGATAAAACTTCAATATCTGCAGCAAACAACACGGCGATCTAAAATACTGCAGTATTCATGATAATCAGTTCAATAAATTTATTTATTTGATTCTGTTAACTTATTCGTACGTAATAGAAACAATGAAATATGAGGTTTGTAGAAATAATAAGAGTGGTTTGAATAATTGCAATAAGTAACAGCTTTAAGTATGTCACGGTTCTATCCAGTATACATCCAGAGTAAATAAAATTATCAGGGATATTATATAGAATCATAAATTATGAGAATCATATTGATATTCTATAATGCATATTTCAGTAACCCAGGAAGTTATGCCTCTCAAGAAGAATACTTGACATTACCTGCTGACAATGAAAGCAATATATATTCCGTTTATTGCAATCGAGAGATCTGAGAAATACACTATCATTAGAATGTTTGGTCCTGCAACAGGAAACTGAAACAAAATTCTTTTTTAAAACGATCGTAACAAATTCTAAATAGATCAGGAATCATTCAAATTCACACTATAATTTGCGATATGCTTCCAACACACTATAAAGAAATGAGATTGTTAATGAAATCAAAGTCATGATTGTAAATCAAAATAACTTCCGGTTCATTAACTTCTGCGCTTTTCCATATAGAGGGAAGCGTTCGTTTCTTTCTTTATAGAAGAACGCGGAAGCTAATGAACCGGAAGTTGTTAGTAATTGGACTATAAAATACCAGACAAGTACAAGTCGGAGTTGCTTAGACAGAGAGTATGATGTTGAAAGATCGAAACCACTAAGGATTCTCAGCTAAAAACATCACTGATGTTCAGTATCAATGCATCAGACTGGTGCATTCCACAATGATATAAAATATAGTTACACTGAAAGAAAATTACTTGACCTATTAAGATACAATATTGTGAGATAAAAGCGTTGTCTTGCAACAAGAAATTATCAACAGTTGTTATCACTGAACAAGATGTATTACATATGTTTTGTGAAAACATATACGGAATATCGTGTTCGATATAAAATATTAGGTGAATGAAAGATGACAAATGGTGTAATGTTGAGTACTACCCTTGCTGACAACCTGTTGAGCTGAGTTGCTCCTTATTAGATACATGTGTGCCATAGATTATTTATCAATTGATATTATTTAGAACATCATACGATAATTTAAAACTAACGTTGTTTAGGGGAAACTATCTTGAAATTTACATTATTCAGTGGTATTAGTTTGCACCTTTTATGACTGCACACCGTGTATTTAAATATATATTTTATATACACGTATTTGTTGAAATTAGTTGTATTGTCAGTTGTTACTGTAGCAAAGTTGAAAGCTATAACTGATGTGATACGCAAATACTTTATATATAAGTAAATAACGAGTTATGTTATATAGCAAAGTGATACGAACATAAAACAAAAATAAACATGAGAGATTTCAGCATGTATACGTAATCCCACTGGAGAACGATTATCGAGAAAACTGTTGGTATCTACAGGCATTGGACACAAGGAATGTCGATAATGAAGATGATGATGCTATAATAATTTGAAAAGGATAACCATACTTGCTTATAAACGCATACACATACTTCCTTATAAAAGATATATAAACTTAAATGCTGGTGACTCGAAATGTTAATGCACTAATAATGAGAATAGTACTTATTTGATACAAAAATATATCTCATACAAAATATACTTCATTGTAACTGCACTTTATTCCATAGAAAATATTTATCACGTACATAGAAACTTATATTTTATAAATGAAGATAATATATGCATATTAGGCTACGGAGCTATTGATACATTTCCATCTAGAATCATTTTCTATGCATACACGTCATATATAGAATAATCTGTCGTATTTCTGACTATTATGTAAATTTATTTATTTCATCCTAATCCCAAAACTAATGCAGTTAAATGAAGCATTTGAATTAGAATGCTAAGAAAGATACCATTGTCACCAAAATAGTTGATAAAATCCTAGAGCTCATTTCAGTTGAGCAAAGTTTCAGTGTGTGAGTATCAATGTGTAAAATTATAGTGAAAAAAAAATTGCTATAAATCTCTTGAACATTTGTTTATTCGTTACTTTCTCTCCCTCTTTCCCCCTATCTATCTCTTTCTCCCTATCTCCTCTCTTTCTCTCTCCCTCCCTCTCTCTCTCGGGAGATGTATAGATAGAACAAAGACTGCGGCATGAAGATATGAGGCACTGTACATAAGATGAGTTCGAATAATTCTTCAACTAATTAAATGAAGAATTATGTCCCTTAATTCCTTAGTATTACATTCCCATCTGTCAAAGCCTGATATGTTTTTCCTTCTATTGTAAAGATATGTGCGATCCCTTAACATTAACCATAACCCATACAGAAAATTAAAATCAGAAAACAAGGAATGGATCACACCTCCTTTGTTATCAAGGAGATTGTAATTAGTTAGTCTTAACATGTTTTGTTTTCTGAATTAAAACGGTCTAGTGCAAATATCCTGCCCACTACCGTTGGTTTGCTTGACCTTAAACCGTAGAAATGTTGCCTGAGATCTAACGCACTGTTCACCTGAGCAGGAGTAGAGAAGAAAAGCATTATACACCGGATAAATAAAATTTAACAAAAAAAAAACAACAAAAAACAAAAAAAAAATACCTGTCACCATATCGCGCATACTTAGATAGAATGCAGGTGTATGGTATGAACAAATATCAACGTGGGACTCTTGATTGCTCTACATAGCTTCATATACCACTTCATTTTTTCTATCTGCTTCTCTCTCAATCAATAATAAATTATAAAATATTTAATGTCTAAATATTGACTAGTTCGATAATTATCTATTTTAGATGAATCCAAAGAACAGAATATCAAAGAAAAACAGAATGATTGTAAAATAACATAATTGTTCGAGATAAATTCTGCTTAAATGATTGCAATAAAATCCTCATTCATCATTTAAAGTACACTGTTCCGTTCCTCTTGAAAAATGTACATAAAATTATATCCAGATTATCATATATTATGTTAATTTATTCTTGATATTGTTTATCTGATTCCTTCGCCAAAAAAAAAAAAAAATGGAAAACATCAGCTTTTCTTAATATTCATATCTTGAATTTGAAATGTAATATGGGTGAAAACTTATTTCAGTTCATACGGAGCGACAACTTAACAGTGATTATATTGACGATTTCCTATAGAATAAGAAGAATGCAAGAGGCCATTGAACTTAAAAATGAAGGCCTTTCAAGTTATAACAAAGAACCCTTGCAAAAGGACCATGTACAAGATATTCTAATAGAAAATCGCATTCCAAAAAATATTATTTCTGAGAAATGTTCATCTTGGGTGTTCTCTACCTTTGTGATGGCGATTGGATAATGAGGCTTTGAAGGCGGCCATAGAGGAGGAAAACAGCCAACAGCTTGGCGAATGCTTCCTGGTCTAAGATGAAACCATATGACTTAACATACAGCTCATAGGAAGAACGTGCAATTTGAACAGTTAGGTACCCAAACTCTCGGAAGCCAACAAGCAACGAGTGTCACTCTGATTTGTGACCTTCTCGGCAACACGTCGTATCCATAATTTCAGAGGTGACGAAAAATAGGTCCTCTGTGACACTTCCAAGCGTATTGATTGTCTCTACGTGACCATATGCCTCACGAAACAAGAACACCTCTACACCCACGCAGGATCATGCTCTGTTTCTGATCGACTAATTGACCAGTGGTGCAGTACGAGTTGCTACCAACGACCCAAATCATCACTGTGGAAGTCTACTGGTAGAAGTTGGAATGTGTGCAACAGGAACTGAAGGAGAAGGTGCTAGAATTGGTTAATCACAAGGCTGCACAATGTCAGGCCTCATATAACGAGTACGACAACTTCCTGGGAGGCTCTGTGACATTCACCTTACTCCGCGCACTTTGTAGAGCTGATTACCACATCTTCTGTTACCTTTGTGGTAAATCCTTGTCAAATGAGGTATGCTTGCGTCAGGCACTCTACTTTTGTGTTCAAGGTAGCTGATTTTTACAGCCAGGGCATTGCGTACCTGGAGACACGTTGGCAAAAGGTTCTGTATTCCAATGAGGTGTACTTTGGGAACTAACGCTATATCAAATTTGCTGTATAACTTTTTTTCTATTAAATCAGAAATGGCAAGGACATTTGGTTTCCTCTTATTTAGAAATTGTCTTAACTATATAGATAATATTACATTTGAAGCAACGTACTAATAATATTCATTGAAAACGAAAATATATTTTTCACTATAGAGAATATATTTAAACTTCCTCTTCACTATTCTAGATTGATGTTTAATTACTCTTCAAGTGTTGTAGTTATGCAAAAATAACAAAATCAACATATTTAAAGACATTTTCAATTAAAGATACATATGAAATGGGAATAAAAGTAGTAATCAAATTTTATCATTTAAAATTAAATATTAATTTTTGGCAACCGGCTTATGAAATGTATGTCCATATGTCAAATATCCGTTCTGGCAGGCTTTTAAACATAAATCCATATTTAATTCGCTGAGCTAGTGTAACAGAAAAATAAATATCATCTATAATCAAAAGACAACAAATTATAAAGTTCCATAAGAAAACCTATCATTCCTTTGGGAACAATTCTCCCATCAACATAAAACTGACAAACAATCCATTTTTTTACAGTCACTGTTATTTTTTCTTTTTATTCCCATGCGAATCTTTCCATTAAATCTTTTTTTATAAACAAATTAGATATCCGATTTTAAGGAAAATGATAAATATCAACATTGGTTGATTTTCATTGTACAATATCTAAATCTTATTCACCAATATAATTTCTTTTCAATATGTCAACACTCAAAGTTTGCCCACGTTGATTTTGAGAGAAAACAATACCGAATCAAGTTGTATGATACTGGTCCATCAATTCATCGGTGATCGGTGGGAAAAAAATCATATGTCTGAAAACATTTCAGTGTAAAACCTTTTTCAAGCAAGCACGCAAGAAACAAAAGTATTGCAGCAGAATGAAATGAAAAAAATACTCCTTCCATGATTGAAAAATACTCACATTGAAAAGACTTTATAATAAAACAATTGGCTTCTTGCGTGTTTATTATTTGATCGATGCGAATCTCATTATGAATCTACTTTAATTTTCTAAAGGGTAACATACAGTGCAATATTAAAACACCGAGATTGATTCAAATATCCATGTCTAATTGATAGGTTAAGTTATTAATATCAAAAGAATCATAACACTTCCATACTCAGAATTAATGTTTTGTTCATTTAAAATAAGTCATAAAGTGTCACTTAACGTGCACATAATTTAGCTTTTAATTCCACATATCTCACAATGATACGATATATTTTCTAATAGGAACTGTTTAACTTGTGATTTCGCTATGAATATTCAATAATAAGTTTTCATTGTATTCTGAAACTTAGTGTTACAAACTCGTAATTGGTACTTGAACATGCGGCAGGGGTCAAAATATTAACACTTGTCGGGGATTTTCAGAGTTTTGGCCCCAAGTATGGCCGAACCCAAGTAACGGTCAATCAAACTAGCTAACGATTTTCCAACTCCAGGAGGTCAGTACTGAAAGGTGATTGGATAGTTGAGCATGAACTTTACTGGTTCAAACGAATGTTTGACTGCAGAATATCTGTTAGCTATGAGAGCGATAAATTTGATAGTTTTCCTTTTATTATATTAAAAAAAAAATAGAGTGATAGAAATTTAAACAATATATGTATCGTCGTCAGATCGATAATTTAATAGATTATCATAGATTTCATAGATAATTTAATTTAAAGATAAAATGAAATATTTGAAATATTTGTTAAAGATTTTTTATCAGATCGCATAATATGGAAATAGAGAAATAATTACATTATAAATTAAATTTTACATATGAATTTACACAAAGGAAAAATAACCATTTAAGAAAATCTGTTGATGTCCATCTTCGTTTATGCGACGGTATCGTCTTCAAGAATTATACAATGAGGAAAATTCATATATTTAAAATCAAATTTGTGTTTATCGATATTGTTTGAGAACAGATACTTGTTCAAAAGGATATATTTTAAACGAAATGATTTAAATCAGTGAAGATCTTCGTAACCCAACTGAAATGTGTGGCGTATCATTTGATAAACCATTTTCATTAGATAAACCATTTTCATTTGATAAACAATTTTCATTTGATAAACCATTTTCAAATTAAAAAAAAAAATGCTGTCAGTAAATTCTCTTTTTATAATTTAGGTATGAAATGTAAAAATATTTGAATAATCAACAAATAAGTAAAGTAAAGAATGTAATTGATTCTTTTGCAGATATTAAACAAAATTAACCGGAAAAATAATTCAATCTCTTCATTATTAAAATAAACGTAATTACCTGAAAGAATACAAGATTTTATAACAGATTCAGGGAATAAAATCCATGCACGTCATGCTCATGTTTGTGTGTTTGGGTTTGATTCCGCTATTCCACGAAATTTAAATTTGCTTTTTAAAGAATGTCCTGATATTTTATGAATGACCAATTCTGTGAAAATTTGCAAAGGTGCCCCTTATTTATGGTAAGGAATTTGGTATTTTTTATTGTTTTCTACCATTCAATTATTACTCTACGTGCAACTTGATTCTATAGTTGCCGTTAATTCTTATTATGATTTGTATGTATCTTAGTTGTGATATGATTATTCTGGTGTTTTAAAATGTGGAGATTCCTTTTATTAACGGTCTTTTGAGGAACTGAATTAGTCACCGTAAGCAAGTAATGACATTACACTGAAGAAGGTCAGTTTAAATTCTTCTACCATTTGTATCATGAAATGAATGGAATGCAGTGCTGAGTTCATGTCGTCAACCAGTGCTTGCACATATTGCTTAATTATTTAAAGAAACTTCTCATATGAAGTACTGGATGTTTATAAGCATGTACCTTTTAAGAGGATATTAGTCTTGTTCGTCAAATCCTGGCAACTGAAAGTTTGTATGAAAGTTAAGTTAAATCCATGTGTTACATTTACTGTTTATACATTCTGGATAAACAGGAATAGAGATTGTGTTTGCATAAATACTATAAAAATTTTGTTTAGTTTCATGGAATGAGAAGTAGAAAGAGAAGACTTTATCTCCGTAGATTAAAAGAAGGACTATGTTGGGAATTCTCTGTAGGTTGCTTGGTTCGACATACAGCTGATGAAAGACGGGGAGTCATAATGGCCGAAACGTTGTGGTAACAAAAACAAAGATGGGGACAATAGTCATATTATAATAATAATATAAATCATGTGAGTAATATTTAAATAAAAACCTACTTTTAACTTAAATACTAGAAATAATCATCATTTTGAGAATAATTATTATGAGATTAACAAACTCGCCGCCTAAATAATTATCTGGGCAATGTAATAAGAGGTGACGGAAAATTGATGCATAAATCCAAGACTCATTCGCAAAACGAATGATGGCACGCAGGAAATAAGAGAGTTAAAAATTCACTAGAAATAACAGATGGAATGCTGAACTGCTATGCATATCTAATCTTCTATATGACAGTGAAATTTGTTCGGAGTCGAAATAGGGGATCAAAACTCCGTAGATGCAATTCTACAGAAGGATAATGGGAATATTATGACCGAACATACCGCCAACTAGGAAGTTTTAAGGAAATAAAACCTAAAGACATTTATACTTACAATCATAAAGAGACACTTTCAAATTCTGGTGGACACCATGAGGAATAAAATCTTCGAAATTTTAACCCTGCCGTGAACATACTGAAGGAAGAAGAAGCCAGTCACCTAGTTAAAGAATTTGTATAAATAGATTGCATAGCAGTAAGAAAGAGCGATGTTAAAGAGTCAATGAATTATGATGCAAAAAAAGAATGTTGTGGAGAGCCACAATAGTCCATGTTCTGAAAGGACAAGGCATATAAAAGACCAAAAATCTGTTAGACACCCAACCTAAATTAAAAATCCAAGTTTAATTGATTTCCCCAGTCTTATACAATAGAAACATTCATTGTAATAACTGATATTAAACTGATTGTGTTAAAAAGAATAACGCATTTGTCATTTTTTTCTCTCTAAGCAATAGGAAATATCCGAGCGAAATGGGATTTCTCGGCGTTGATTGGAATTCACTTGGCTCATGCAGCCCAATATGTCTCAGTGTATCGTTCGAAGGAATTCGCATCTATGCAAATGTTTTAAATTTCAAAGAAGCAGGTATAAAATTAGATTTAAAGGTTATTAAAATATTAACTAAGAGAGATTAATAAAATGGTTAATCAAATGATGAGAGTAGAAATCAGACCGATTACAAAGCAAATCAGGAATTTGTAAGTGTTTGCTAGGAAACTTTGCTCAGATAGAACCTCTTCACTCTACAGCAATCGTAAAATAATTAGGTACGATTCATACTTGTGGAAGGGATGAGGGACACAGGTATTTTGGGTATAAGCACACAGGTAAAATATTTTGTTTTATGTTGCATTTTGCGGATAGGCAAAATAAATGGGGACTACATGGAGTGAAAGTGAGAGAAAGACCAAGTATATGGAAGGTGGAGGAAGGGACAAAAGATGAACGTGATTCAAGAAAATAAAAGATGGTGAATGACGTTGCTTGACTTTATGAAGATTTTAATTATCAGGGAAGGAAGTAAATGGAAGGGAGTTCCACGGGCAACAGGTCCGAGAAAAGAAACAGTTGGAGTAGAAGTGGCGGTTGTATTTAACTATTCAACATATTTCTGTCGCGTAGTTGAGAAAGTAACTGAATTTAAGATGCCAAGTAAGGATCGATTATATTACAGATCCTTCTTTGGATTTTGTCAAGAAACTAGAAATGAATAGCAGGAGCACCAAACCAGCTATGACAGCAGTATTCAATGCATGGGGAAATGGTAGAGTTGTAACTGTGAAAGATAGACTTTGACGAGAAAAAAAATATGGTACTACACAGTGACCCAACTTACCTTGCATTAGATGCATCTCCCTGTTTTTGTTTTAGCCACAAAAGATATTAAATACGTCTATTGCATTTAACCTAATGCGTTATGTTGTCTTTTTTCTTTTACTATATTTCTTCTACTTCATGCCGCATAATGCTAAACATTTCAGGCAGGATAACGGCTTGAACGGGTTGTGCAACTGCTACGAGGGTCTTATTTAAAAAAAAAACATCTGGGAAACTGTAATAGATATCATTTATCTTGGTTTTCGACATTCCTAACATTTCAATGCACAAGTGTACACAGCAATGTCCAAGCAATTAACACAAATTCTATTTAATTAAATACATTTTAGAGTATAAATGAAAGAAAGGAAGAGATAGAGAGAGGGGGAGGGAGAGGAAAGATTTATTGATTACTAAATCCACAGGCTGCAAGATAAATTGCCTAATTTTCACTTATGTTTTTCAAAAGCTGTTATCATGAATTGATTGTGAGATCAATACTATTTTCACAATTCTATAGCTTGATCAGCAGAAACTTTATTCGCGTTTCCTTCATTCGAGAATCAGGATTGTTTAACGCCCACATGTGCGACTCTCAAGTATTGATTTTTAAATATCGATTTTTTAAAAGACAAACATTAATGAGGAAAGAAAAGAGAACTCACATTTCCTGTGAGAAGAAACACAAACACAACCTGTTAAATATTGAGGGTTTTTTTACGAAAATTGTTTTAACTTCATTTATAAAGAAATGCAGAGTTCAAGCACTATCATCAGGGAATTACCTATTATATATATATAGTTAATCTGTTTTATAATCTGCAAATGTTTATTAAAATCCAAATTTATATTAATAATGCCAATATAAGAAGACATTTTAAATAATAAGTTATCATGAAATATGATGTAGATTTACATGCTTTGTAGTTCGGCCATAGATGATTCATTTTACCAAGATACATAAATATTTGTGTGTTGTAAACCTTCAATAAAATATTACGGGCATAAAGACGTTATTTAATGCGTTTTATCATTTAACATAAGATATTTCATGCATATCTTTAGCATTAATGTTGAGGGATGTCAATTGGCTCGAAACTTTTGTTTGCCTTATTTTCAATATCAACATGCGTTCACGTCTGCATGTCCTCTCGTACTGGATTTATGTGAACACAACAAATTGCATTATAATATTGTATATCACAGATATATAGCGTATTAGAAAAAATACCTTGGTTGGTATAATTTTGTTCTGCTTCCGATACTAATATTTATGCGCTGCTATTATGTATTATTCGCTGTTGTATTAATGAGAAATAATGGGTTACACACTTCAGCGAATATTTGTTAAATCCTGTAAAATTGGCACTTAAGAAATCTTTTTTTTTTAATTTACAAGGCAGTAGAGCCATTAAGACGCAAGAGGTTACTGGGTGTAGAGGAAGTAGGAACATTAGTAATGTGAAAAAAGAGAAAGGAGTAATCAGAATGACAATAGATAGCGATTGATATTGACACTTTTTAATTCTATCTATGCTCCCTTGCTAACAGAGAAAATCCTATAAAGTAAATCTGAAAAGTGATGCTAATCAAGAAATAAATAATAATAACAAAAGAAAGTCTATAAAGAGAACATCGAGTCTACGAAATTTCGGCAAAGGTTTTGACACATTTTCAACAAGTTTTAAAGATCGATCAAAGGAATTATGTATCAAACCCTTTAAAAGACTTGGCAAAACTACTTGTTGTATTTGTAAATTAGAAGACATTTACTGTTCGTTAATTAAGCCACTCATTCCCAGTATCATTGAAATCATGAGAAAATGTAATCAATTTAATAACTGGTATCTCGTGGCATTTTCAAGAGATACAAATAACCGAAAATGCCTTAATCCGAATGGTTACTTGTACCCGTATATGATATTGTCATGAGTCTGTGTACAGTAGGTTTGGAAAGTGCGAAACCTGATAACTTTATGTTTGAACTTTCTAAATAAAATACACATTACCTCATACATGTAGTCGTCCCTCTATACTAAAAAGAAGAATTACGATTCCTTGGGATCCTGTGGTGACAGAGCCTGAATTTAAATCTCTATTTAGATGTGTCAGCACAATTTTGAATCTCGTATTTAATAAGAAGTTGAATCTAGAATTACTATTCCAAAGGATGTATCTCCAGGTAAGATTCTTCTACGATTAGATTTTTCTTTCTCTATTTTTTTTTGTTTTTGTTTTGACCCAATCTTGACTTCAATTCTTATGATTTTCATTTAATGGTTCCTCCCGTACAGGTCTTCTGGTCACCGAATCACAGAATCGGAGACGTCTATGTCTAGTGACCTTGGAAGGTTCCTTATCAAAGAATACTAAAATTATGTCAAAGGCGATTAACTCCTGCTGCGCACTTCGAATCAGCAATTTTGTGAAGATTTAGAAGACTCTGTAGATCGATGGTATTTTATTCCTAGATTGCCTTATGGTTCTGAGGCAAAGCAAAAGACTATGCCATTGATTGAGAGCAATGGCTAATAATGATCTGCTCCCTTCTATACATTTTTCGCAGTTGCACACATATAAGCGCTATTATCTTCTAGTCCTGAAAGGTTTGAAATATTGCAGATTCATCCTCAGATGTAACGCCATTATTTTATGGTGAACTAAACCGCGGAACAAATTTGACGGACTGTACATTTGAGATTTTTAATATAGAATTCATTTTCGGGAAACCTTAGGTAAAAAATTTTAATTACAAATATTTATTATTTATAATGTATGATTATATGATAAAATTCCCTATTAAAAATCAGTAGCACAATGTGGACATTCATTGTTCTGTTATAATTTCTTACCCAGTTTTAATCAAGCAGTTTTTTTGTCAGATACAATTTCAACACACATCAATTTTCTTTCAAGTTGTATTCACTAAGCTAAGATACAAAAGAATGATATCTCTTTAATTTTTTCATATGAACATTAATAATACAGTGTTCATGCGCTTGTTTTTATCGTCTTCAATTCAGGGATTTTCTCTGTGTCCTCCTATCCCATTTATCACCCTTCATTTTACGACAGGCACTTGCTTCCCCTAAAAATTTATGAGATCTAACATGCAAAATCATTGTAAGCTGTGTGAAGAGATATAAATCAAAAGTAGTAATATAACAAATAAAATAATATAATAAATAAAAGCTCACTAAAAGCAGATATAGTTTAATGAAGAGAAGATTCCAATTTTTCTCATGACGAACCAATGACTTAATTATTTGAGGAAGACGAGGACATAATTGGAAAAATAAATATTATATATTAATTTCATTATTTCAGCGTTTTATCGCTATGAAAACAATAACATAATCGATTGAACAGAAAAAAAATGTGTGGATAATTCAACGTGATGTCTGAAAAACGAGGTTTCATAAATTCGGCAAACTCCACCCACAAAAACAATATATCCATACATACATATACACACACACACACACACACACACACACACACATATATATATATATATATATATATATATATATATATATATATATATGTGTGTGTGTATATATGTGTGTGTGTGTCTGTGTGTGTTCAAGTGATTTTGCATTAATCTACATATATGTGGTAGCAAATATCAAAAAAAATATTCTATTGTTTTTATTTTCTAAACCACGAATAAATCGTTTACTTTTTTGGCTAGAAAGATGAATTGTAATAGAATATTTACCGGATTTAAAACCGCTTTTTCGTTATATAAGTGCGAAATAACAATGTGATGTTTCGAATGTATTATATATAATTGAAAATATAACACGGAATCATCGCTAATTCCATTATTTATGTCACCAAATTCTGTCGATAGACGATACATAGTTATATATTATAATATTGACGAATATTGCGTCAGTGTATCGACATTAAATTATCACATTTTGGCCAAATAATTTAGGAAATGTAGGTGTAAGTGATTAGTAAACAGATAATTTGTATCTATCAATTATAATTAAACCACTGTTACCAACATGTATATTATGGCCACAGTCTATGCATGATACAATAGTTCATTATACAATATCTACAGTAATAAAATAAAAAGTATAAAATTCCTTTTGACAGGAACATCGTAAATATTCTTAGTCTCATTTAAATACATGAGCATCGTTGTGGAAAAGATAGGATTTGCATATCAGCTTTAAGAATAGATGAATCCCATTAGTGAGGAACATTTCTGATTAAATTATTCATTTTCACATTCATTAGATGTAAATATGTGCACAATTCCATCGGTAGACGTTAATACATAAAACAAATGTTATTTAAGAAATGTTGAAATATTTGAGCTAATTTTTAAAACAGCCCGTATTTGACAAAACTTTACTCGCATTGTATTCGATTCATTTATCTACTAATAATGTCTAATGAAGCAAACTTAATGAACCGCGTTTCACGCTAAGCTGAGAATAGTTAATTAGTTTCGTTTATTCAATTTCAATAAATGCAATGTTATTGTGATCCCTACTCAAGAATTCTAATGAACCATTTTTCTCAACAGAAATCGACGCATGTGCATCAATTTTTACATAGAGGCCACGTTCAATACACTACAGAAGAAAATCGATTTTATTTGGAATCAACCAGAATTAATTCCAAAAAGTCCCTCGCTTCTCCAAGTTTTGTAAAAACATAAAATATGTGTTATATTGATTAATCTTTCCTTTGTACTACACCTGAAATGAAGCTTATCAACCTGCGGTGCAATCAATTCGTGAAATAATTCCTATTTTAAACGTTTCCGTATAGTAAAAGGGATATATTAGTTCATCTTGATGAATAGTTGAATTATAATCTTGTTAGATTTGTTTTTATTATTTCAAAGCGGTTACCAGTCCACTGTGTATTACTCTCTGAGCATGGGAATTGCATCTAAATATTGATTTAAAGCAATATTTTCTATTTCCTTTTTAATTTCTATTTTTCAAACTTTGGTATAACTTGACTTGCCCATTAGAAATGCAAAGTAATTTCATGCTAAACAAAACATTATGTCATAAAAGAAGACATTTCTCATCCAAATAACAAGTAGGTCTGATTGTTTAGCGAACTTTCATATTCATCAAATTAACATATTGATCAAAACGAAAGTCAAAAGCATGATCTTTTTTCATGTTGTGTTTTTCTTTGAACTTACCTTAAAATTTATCATACTGTTACCTACAATTCATAAACGAAATATACAACGCAAAGTCTGTGAGATGTAGGCACCACTCTGTCTGTAGAAAAATTATACTTGATTATAAACAATATATGATATATAATTGGTATGTTCATCCAACATATCTTATTATATTGGGTTATTATGATACATTCATGTTTAACTTTACCTACTAAATATTATTAGAGTATACAGTAGTTCTATACTAACCACATAGTTTTAACAATTGCTATAGGAGTGAGATCGATCGTCACTGATTGTCCTGCTTTAGAGCCTCTGTGTAACTAAGCTAAATGAATAAAAATGTATAATGAAAGAATAAAAAAAAGCTCGTTTTTAGGTACATTACAACAAGAATAGGCAAAAGAACTCTGAAGAAGAAATTGTTATTTATATTTCTTCAGTTATTATTTCTGATCAAAATTCTGTTTCAGAACTTGAGACAGTGCCATTGATTGGAATCAAATATAAAAAGGAATTCTAAAGATTTGGCCTACTACTATGTTTTAGAAATATTTATTGTATAAATCTGTTTGCAAAATAGAACATTTACATTAAGTATATCAACATAAATTACGTCTACATTTCCTGATAATAAATCTTCAATCAAGAAGATATTAACTTTTAATTCGTTGCATATTCAAGGGAATTAATTATATTACCTTTCTAGGCAGGCATATTCTGCCAAACTAGAAGTATGTTGTAAATCAATGTGCGCGTATACATTTTACCTAATCTTCGGTTAAAAGGCATTAGACTAAGTTTTGGCAATATCAGTATCATTCTGACAACACAGAAATACAGATGAATTTTCTATTGGCGCGGTTCCATATTTAGTTTTATTGTGATTAAATGAGAAAAATAATGGGACAATAACAAAGTTCTGTTTGTAAAACTATGCATTACTAATGTCTACAATATCAAACTGAAGCAGGTTGTAACGTACGACGAAACCAAAACAGTGTTGGTTTATTCAGAATGTCTTTTAAATATAGCAATATTAAAAATGGAGATTACTCGATCGCATTTGTAAGATTTGAGATTAAAATTTCTCATCCGGATACACTGTATTTATATATGCTAAATATTCTGTACGGGGATTTAGTTAATCTTCATTATGTGGTGTTATCCTTGAAATAATTCTAGTAGAAGATTTCCATTTCATACTACCACCGAAAAGTAATCATTCAAATAAAACTATAAACTAAGCATAATTTAATGACGACTCAAATCTGATATGAAGTTATCGCTGTAAAAAGCAGATTGCAGCGTAAAAGTTTGATAAACTGAAAGCAATATGACAAAATAATGAAATGCAATTAATTGCTTTATATTTAATTTCTTACTAATTTGTTCTAAAAATGTAAAAAGGTTAAGACTATGAATTTTTATTGGGACGTGAAAGTTACACACAGTGAGCTACTGTATTTAAGTTGTTAGAATGGTTAAAAAAAATATTAATTAAAACCATGACACGAAGATTGAGCAGGGAACGTCAGAATGGCTTGAAACCGAAATGTTGAATTTATACGCTGGAAATGTACTTTTGCGTTAAATCACGTGGGCCACTCATTTATTAGAATGGAATGTTGGAAAATTGAAAAATATTTTCATCTTCACAATTCAGCAGGGAATGCATTAATTTTTGAATCACAACACACCTAATATGATAAAATAATCAATGGATTCAACATTTATGAAATGGGGACATAATGGTAAATTTTTATTGAATAACATTAAAAATCGGAAATTAGGTCATAACAACCAAACAAAGAGAGACCGTGTCACTGGTCTCTTTTTTCCTGAGAACTAGATGCAGGTTGACAAGCAGCAGAACCTTGGGAAGAAATCAGAAATTCAGACTACTGATAATAGAAATTTCATATAACGAGAACTCCTGCATTGTGAAAGGTGACACTCGTTTACACTTATAAATCAGCGTTAGCACACAGATAATACCAGTTGTTTCCTGCATTAACATTAGTGATAAAATCAACAGAGAGAACAAGTGGCCCTACTTTGCACATCCGTTATCTATAAAGATAACCGAGAAGAAGAACCCAGTTTTTTTCTGGCAGTCACTGAAAGAGTTAAGATCTGGCCGTCCAGAGTTGCAGTCAAAGTGGATCACACGAACGAGGGGAAATGAGTCTTTAGTATTAGCAACCAAAATGAGACAGCTTTTTGGAATTTCACGATTGTGGAATGCACAAAGTCATATAAAACTTTAACGGACGCGACAGCTCTTTTAAAATGATTATTGCTATATGTCAATGGAGCCGAACAATACAGAAACCCGGTATGAAAATGATCTCACTAATGTTTACGCGAATAAATTCAAAATTTTAAATTTGATTTTCTTTTCATTTTTATTAAATTATCCTGTCTGTTCTCCAACAAAGACATTTACTTTAATCTGGCGATAGTCATTATTTTCACAACGTTTGTTTTATGGTGTAGCTGCAAACAGCGTGTGGCCGAAATTATCAAAGGCAGATAAATAACACTCACCCAAATATCAAAATCCTTCCACCGTTATGTAATCTGTAACATTTAACTCCATTAACAGGGATAAAATGCGATAGATATTTCTTGCTGATATCTTATTTTAATGGAATCTTAAGTGAAACCCTTAATTCAATAATGATATACAAGCCATACTGAGATAACCAGTCGGAGATACAGAATTGCAAGGAGGTTTTCTTGCTCCTCACCTCGTAAGCAAATGTCTGGAATTTTGAACTTCTGCAATAGAAATTCCATAATCTTTCAATTGTTGATTTGTTAGCACAATATTTTGTTGGCCTCATTGTAAATTTCCCCAGGATATAGAGATTCATAATATTTAAACGCATTACTACACAGACGATAGAGAATGTTAACCATTCTTACAAGTATAATGCAAAAATGGAAACAGGCGATCTGTAAAGAAAAAAGGTACAGAATATATGTACGCATTCGTATAGTCATGAGTTTAGCTTAATTCTGTTTTAATGTGGGCATCCTACTATATGTGTTACAGGAAACAAGTTTTGTCTACATTCATCAGCATATTGAAATATTAGTTCTTTGTTTCACTGACGATGTAGTGCTTCGAAGACTGATAACCTAGGAACCCTATCATAAAAAAGTGCTATTTGTTTTTTGTTTTTTTTTACAGCAGAACATAGTCGGTCTTAGAGCTAGGGACTCGGCATATTACAGCAATCCTAGATACATCCATCACTCAGATAATTCTAATACGCCCAATTAACTGAAGATTATCTTGTGCTGTTCAAAAAGTAATCTGTGTTTTCTTGATCAGATCTGATTGTAAAAAACAATAATATAGGACAATATTTGACACCATTGTCGTTTATTTCCATCACAGGATGTTCGAGGTGAAAAACGAAAAGCATTATTATCTTGTTTGCTGAGTTCTGAAATTGGTATAACTAAAGACGAATTGGATTAATGCTTTGGTTAAAAAATATCCTATTTGTTTGCAGGTACGATGGGTTTGTTATTGGTGAAAAAGCACGTAATCTGGTTCTATGTATGAAAGAAAAAAATCAATGCAAAGGTGAATTAAGTTGATATGAAATAACCCTTAGTAAAATTATCTACTGACATGTCCATCTACCACGAAATTCTTTGAAGTTAATCCAGTACGATGACATACAGGTAAGAAAACGAACGAAAAACTGCGAGTGTAAAAAGTAAAAATGGAAAGTAATACATTATAATGACACAAATGTGGCCGTATCATTTGGTTATAGCTTCATTAAGAATATTTATGAATATATTTTCATACATCTATTCCAAAACATTTCAACAACCTGCATATGCCTCTATAGATAGCAGATTTAATACACTGCAGGATAATGGAGTTCCCAGATTTTCCTATCAAGATCGTTGCTATTTGCTGACAGGACTTGCGTGCGGACCACTTCATTAAATATCTTTATCCTCTGCATGATATTTCTACTCTGATATCTCTGGGTCCATTTTGCGATCGATATTGCTCTATTTTTAAACGTATCCCTTGCATTACAGTTTCTATTTTAGTTTGTGCATGTTCTAGTTTGTGTGAACAATGTCTTCATTATACATCTGTTCATGTAAATATGTGTCTGTTACATGCATTCCAACTAACTGTTAATCTTATTTCCTTTCTGAGGTCTTCTGAATGTTACTAGTTCTATATATTCATGAATTACTTCCAGTTCTTCGTATTTCATATAATTTCCAGAACATTGCAATTGGCGATAATTTTTGTTCTATTTTTCTCATTCTAAAATATGCACCCTGACATTCCATATAATGTCAAGGCTGGAATAAAGTAGTTTATATGAATGTATAGCTCCTTAGCTCATTAAATTTCTAGTTTTACTTTTTTGGGTATATTATTATAATCTAATATTGTATATAACTTTTGTATCGTTTGATTGAGTATCCCGTTCTCTTCAGGAGTTAACAAATGCTACACCTTCTTTTATGTCAAATACATTTTTATAAGCAAGGAAGAGAAAACGATTGATATATTCTGTTGCTTTTTCGATCAGGTCATCTGTTGTCCGAAGATAGTCATTTGTTGACTTTACTAAACCTGCGAAACCTCTGTGCGTGTTATTTTGAAAGAGTTATGTTTGTAAGTATTTATATCATTAATTTGTATATTTTCGGCACAAATATGATAGGAAGATATCTAATAATGCCATAAGTCTATTTTTATATGTTAAGAAGGATAACTAATCCTAAATTGTAGATTTAATGTACTTTATTTTTTCCTACGAACTGAGTCAATTGCGGTTTAAGTTGATTTTTGATAATGTTTGTGGAATTCGTTTGTCTGTTTAAAAACACTTTTGCCCTTTTCACCTGATGCTTTCAAGCTTTTCGCCCTTTGAAACACAAACATAATGGCATCTTTTGTTACGTCAAAAATGATGACTTGTATCTGTATGAATTGCTGCTACTTTCCTTTTTAAAGTGAATAACTTGATAATTGTACTGCATATTCTTTTTAAATTTGATAATTTCTTTGTTTCTCATATACGCTACAATCAAACGCTATAATCAAACGCTATTTTTTTTATCTATGTAGGTCATTTATCGAGCATGTAGGTGAAGATAAGTAATCTTCACTTTTACTTTATATATATATATATATATATATATATATATATATATATATATATATATATATATATTATCTTCCGACATTAATCTTTTAATTTTCGTGTCTCATTTCTCGTTGATGATTTTATCTCAGTCTCGATTTTCTGTTTTATCTCTCGTTGTATTTCGATTTTTGCTGTTATTTTCCAATGTTGACTGATTATTTCCCTTTGTTATTGTCATTCCGATTGCCTTCTCTGATGTCATTGCTGCTTGCTTAATTATTGCCAATTTCCTCTTCATATATTCCATGTCATTCTTCTTTATACATAAAACCAAGAATCTATTCCTTGTTTCTACATGAAATTTTATGTCATTCTTATTATCGATATTATTAGGATATATATATATATATATATATATATATATATATATATATATATATATATATATATATATATATATTTGAATAGTATATATTTCTCTCAAATTTAATATCACATTTGACTCTTCAAGTTAGCATTCTATTTTCGATTTGTATATAAAACTATTTTATCACGGTTACACACTTTTTCAAGAAGCCACTTGATACAGTTTCAACTAGAAGAGATTTCATTTGCCTGTGTATTTTTGTAATACCCTCCACATGCCGGGTGTTATTCAGTTCTTTTCTCAGTCGATCCATTGTTAGTATAAAACTCTGCTTTCAAACTATATGCAGAACTTCTTTCTTAGTTTTTTATGTTGTTTTATGTCAAGATTTTATTATTATACGTAATATTAAACTACGCGCTCGCCTTCGGTCAAATATTATGTGCAGGAAATCAGGTGGCGCGTTTTGTTCTTTGTTAGCCGATGATCCAACGGTTATAACAGGATATATATTTCCGTTTTGGTTTTTATCAATATCGTCGCTAATTGAGCCAACTTATTGCCGTCTATATCTGGTGACAACATTTATTGAAGGCTTCTGATATAGAGGAAAACCGCTCTAAGAATCTGATCTGTCATAGGAGACTATTTAATTTATTCGTACTATTGTCCTCATATTTGTCGCCATATTTATTACAACGTTTCGGCCGTTGTACGCTCTGGCCTTCTTCAGGATAATAACAACACAAATTGCAATATGAGCACTGGTAAAATAGTTGCTGAAGACATTAGGTTTATAATACCTAGAAATTCATACAAGTGGATAAAGGCGTTGGTTAGATCCAGTGACAGGACCCAAAGTGTGAGTTCAATACCCGGCAAAGGCAGTGCAGAACTTTCAGAGAGAAATTAACGGGAGATAACTGATATCCATTAACCATGGCACGTGGAACTAGAACAGTCTGTCCCAATGAGCGAAATAAAGGGTTAAGTTCGACATTCCAACCATTCCATTTAATGTAAATAATGTACATAATACCTCCTCTCAGAAATATAGACAGATACTGTCATAGGAGATGTTTAAAAACGAAACCTTAAGAAAAGTTAATTTAATTAATGTCGATACATTAATTTGTGACACAATAGCGAAAGGGAAGTGAAGAAACGCTTATTATCCCTATCTATCCTACACCTAGATAATCCTACTCATGGTTCATTCACTTTAAAAATATCCTCAATCAACACAAGAACCCATTCTTCTTCATCCAATCCAACATGTAGCACAATAGCACATCTTCGCAGGGATTCTAATAAAACGCCTATGATGTTACAAATTTCTTCATATGTACAAATATGTTTTCTTTTCTTTTTAAAAATTATTACAAAAATATATTTAAAATTACAATGAAATGAAGATGGCGAACCCAGTAATAAAAATAAAAGAAATAAAACATTCAAATAAAATAACAACTGTGTTAGTATGGTCTATTCAATCTGTAAAAAAATTAACTGTGTCTGTTGTATTCTGCGGATAAGCTAAAAAAGAAAGTCACTCACTACTGGCAAGTGAGGTACAAAACAATTTGAGAAAAACGAAGTTAAACACCGGAGAGATTGGGATAAGGACCATAACAAATGAGGACGCTGGGACTAGGGAGGGAAAGACAGTCACTCACATTACGCAGGCAAACAAAAAGAGACTAGGGGTGGGGTCCGAAATTAATCCTCCCCGTTTTGGATATTAGTCAGAAAAATCAAGATTCGTCCAATTCATGCCAACTAGGCTCGCAAATCCCACCCACTCTTTGCTAAAATTTGCTGAAGGCTGTTGCAATCAGTTTTGATCTTCATCCCGATCTGATGTTCAAAATATCCCATCAGTTCCTGATGAAAACAGTGATTGTAAGATTCTCTTCATTCGCGTCATACAAAACACCATTCCTACCACAATGAGCAACTTGATTAACAACAACCGTCTCATCCCGAACCACGGGAGTGACACATTATCGCATACATACCCAAGATCAATAGATGCTCGGGATGGATACGAACCGACAATTTGCCGACATGATCCTAAGATGGGCTCCGCAAAAGTCAGTGAAAGGAAAACCTGACCAACAGTTTCCTTTAAGTCACTGTCACACAGGGCCCAATCAGACATGTCATCTATGCTCGCCTTAAAATTGTGAGGTAGCGAATTCCCAATCAATCTCCAGGTAAGCGAAAAGTCAGAATAACTGACCGACAACTTGCTATCCAGAAAATGACTGGAAAATAGATTGCCCGAAATAATGCGAAAGAAGGCTAGAAAGAACATATTAAAAATCCTTCTTATAAGAATTCATTTTATCGATTCATGGCTTATTTATATTTAATGATTATTTGTTATATATATTTACCTGTCTGTGTAACAGGAACGAGGAAAACTATTCCTGTGATCGAGTGGTATAATGATTTTATGGCATAAACTGTCCAATGCTCTGTGTAAAAATGATTGTATGCCAAAGGGAACAGGCGTAAATTTCGGTTTTGCCCGAACGCAAATTGATAGTTTTAAGCTTCATCGTGCCGATGAAACATTCCTCATATTTAATTTGACAAGAGGTAATAATTTTCTGTGAAAGCAAGCAATCGAAGAATTCATACTGATTTCATTCCGTGATGTTGACCTTGGTGATGCTGATATTTTTTTTTATTAAATTAACACTTCCAGTAAAATATATTAAAAGATAAAACTTTGAAAAATTGAATCCACACCAAAAATTCAATTTCAAAAGAAACACAAGGTATTTTGCATATTTAACATTATGTACACAGATGTTCAGACAGCAAATTTTGCTTTCGCATAATCTTCCCTCAAGTAAAATATTTCAAGTGAAGGATATAATAATTGCTCAGTTATGCATGTTATCAGTTAGAATCCTTGGGCGAACAGTATTTACTTCATGTGTCACAGATTTCAATTTCTATACAGACATTTAGCTAATCAATACTTCATACAAATTCACAAACGTACAATATTTCCAGCTAAGTGGACGCAATTTCCTATGAGCTACAGAAGTTAACTTGATGAATGTAGAAATTTCCAAAATAATGTTTTAATAAAATTCAGAAGATATAAACATCACATATTTCTGCTTACGTTATCTTTTTCATTGATCCAACTTTTCAGGAAAAAGATTTATAAATTTAGAAGTTTATAAACACTGCCTTCATTGTTATGCATTGGATTTTAAATCGAAGCGTATTATCTTACAAGTTGAGCGTTCATATATTAAGCATATCTATTATTGACAAAATATTATTACGATTCTGAGACACTATGAATATGTATATATGTATCTATAAACGTAAACATCAACGCAATGCGATTCTACAATATAAAATTCTCTATATACATCTATTTCTCTACTGACAACTCAAACGTTTATCATTCTATATTCTTTTTAGTGTTTTTCAAAGATAACATGACGCCAAACATTTTTTTCTTAATATAGTGTCTTTTGTTCCGCTTGTTTCAGACGCTCTTTGTATTCACCAGACTGCGACGTTTTGTTTTGTTTTTTTTTATCTGAATGAATTCACCGCTGCAACTTCAAACAAATATTCGAAGAGACGGTCAGAATGTGCGGATTTTACAAGCTGAAAGAATATTAATGAACTTATAAATATTTTGGTAAAAGGAATATAAGCTAAATTGAAATTTATGATGTTCTCTTGTCCTATCGTTTTTCTTGATACTCTTATGAAGATAAATAATACAATATGGCGCATTTCATAACGCAGATATTTCAATCAATTTAATTGTTTGACACCAAAAGCTTTTGCAATTATTTCCGAAAATGATCATAATAAAAAAGCAGTTGGAAGATATTTCAATCGAAATCAATATTCAGCTCAATATGAATTGCAGCAACTAAATTAGTATTCTCCACCAAAGCTTTACAAATCTTATTACAGATTTTGGAGTGAACATCTTATTTGAATGTCTGTGTATAGAAAAGTTAAGCGGCAGTGCCTTTCAAGATAAAACATCGTTACATTCTAAGAAACGAAATGTGACCGTTATTGAAGTACTTACCAAACTAAGTGAGAGAAACTATCACTGGTGCACACGCACGCACACACACACGCACACACAAAATGGTCATGTGGATGTAAATCTCCCGTTAATTTCTAGCGGTCATGTTTTCAATATCTGGGGCGGATAGTTGAGAAAGATCATATATTTAGTTCAAGGAATGAAAAGGACAAACGACATAAAATTAATTTATTGTAAATACAAATTATTAACTTATCTATTTTTTATTTATATGTTGTAGATCACTTTCCCCCAGACAAAATTGCAATTATGTTACAATAAATATCCAAAACTTTTAAATTGGAAATGTATCTAAAAATTCATCTTAGGAGTACCTTTTTTCAGATTAACCTGTCAAGTAGAAAATTACTGTCTAATCAACGTATCGCAAGTTCTTGCATTCTGTAGGCAAGTAAACCAGACTGCAAAAGACGCACGGAATCAGGAGACATATTGTAAGTATGAGAATAGCTTATGTGAAAGATAGCGAGTACAAGATAATTCTAGATATTCATATTGTCGCACCTTTCGTCGGTGGTGGGTGAGATAGGTTCCAATTATCTTTTTCCGTTAATAGTTACCATATCCGACATTACCGACACTAGGCTATGTAACTTTTTGATTGTAAAAAGCACAAAATTAGTAGCGTAGGTAAGATTACAGTAAAAATGTAGAAACACATTCGGTCTTAAGGAGAGAATAAGATAGGATGAAGTGGTGTGCGTTAGCTTTGAACCAACCCCATGTATTAAGATATTGACATGTTCATATTTGGCTCAGTTTTGCACATAATAATTAATAATACTTAAGATAACGCCACTATATATATATATATATATATATATAGTATATATATATATATATAGTCTATTAATGTCTCTCTCTCTCTCTCTCTCTCTCTATATATATATATATATATATATATATATATATATATATATACATACATAAGAAGCAATTCTTCAAATATATACATAACACATATATATGTGTCTTTTTATACATACATATATATATATATATATATATATATATATATAGTTTATTGGTGTTTATTATATTATATATATATATATATATATATATATATATATATATATATGTGTGTGTGTGTGTATAGTTTATTGGTGTTCCATATATATATATATATATATATATATATATATAAAAACATACACACATATATATGTGTTAAATATATATTTGAAGAATTGCTTCTTAAAACGTGAACTGTGAGTATTTAATTACATGTCTTTCATATGTTAATATAATATTTATTTGGAAATGACACTGGAAACAGAGAACATAAAATAAATGAAAAACAAAATAAAAGTAATATTTTTCAAAAAGGTGATATTCTTCACCTATAATATTCATTTTTTTCTTGTTAACACAATATTAGACGGAAGCATTCTTCAGCCCACGTCGTTTATAATCCACGAGGAAGAAAGATGGAACACTCAATTTTTCATATAAGTGGACTCGACCAAAGTGTTAAATAGCCAGAGCTAGACAGTCAGAATACAGAGAGTGAGTAGATAGGGTGAAGACGGAGATTGTGATTGTGATTGTGATTGCGATTGAGTTGGAGGTAGAGTAATAGTGTGAGGTAACCGCTTGTAGAAATCAGTTATAAGCACGTAGACTCTAAGGAAGTCCTACTTCGTGACTGTATATATCTATATGTTATTGCTACCAACCGTGTTCCTGGATTTAATAAAAGTATTACCCTTTGTATTATTGTGTAAATACATTTAATTTCTTATCTTTAATTCTTGCGATTGTCATTCATTGGAGACCGAATTTCATCTCGGAATCCACAACACTTTCATAAACGAAATAATGTCGTAAAATGCTTATTAACATGTACCAACCTAAACAATCCCTTTTCACAGTGTTATTTGCATATTGTATCCAGGCGATTCCAAATCTTACAAGTCCAAATCTAGGAATATGTGAAGGACTGTCCAGAATATGACATATAAGGCCTAGTAAGACCAGAAGTGCCACTTTTTAGCTGTATTCGTTATGTTAGTGCTAAGATGAAACAAATTGATTTTTTTGCCAGCAATAGCATATCACGATTGTGTTTAACAGCAAAATAATTCCTTACAAAAGTAGCATGTGACTCCAACCTGCACATAGCCCAATTGATACAAATTAAGGCATATATGGGTTCGACTAGTTGGTCACTGGTCATGAAACAAAGAATATAAGCATCATAAACAAATGTAAAAAGAAAGTGTTATAGCGTATCATATTTGATGGAAGAATACACATTATTCCTTCTAAGATGAGATATAGATAATTGATAGAGAAGGTTTTTTAGGCATGGAAGAAGCTAAAGCTGGTCACATATATCGGCCTTTCAGCCACTTGCTAAAGATGAAATACGGTATATGGTTTCCTACATCTTACGTATAATTTGCAAAAGCCTGGGAACTTAGTGAATATCTCGCGCTTTTACATGGAATTTTCCGATTTGTAAATATTATCGACTATTATTCCTTCTCTAATAATTTTCGGTTTTTATAGACAAAATCGCTTGATTTTCTCTCTCTCTCTCTCTCTCTCTCTCTCTCTCTCTCTCAGACGCACACGCATGCATCTACATACACAATGATTACCTGTTTACAGTGAAGTATGTTGAAAAAATGAATACTCTCAACGTTTTATGCAGTACAAAATGTATGTAAAACTGAAATATGCATTAAAAAACTCTCAGCAAATGTAATACAGAGTAAAGAATTTATAGATGAGAAATACATAAAGCGTAAAAGATGTAAAACATGTTAGTTTTCTGAAGCCTTTACAATATCTGAAATGTTCCAATAATTTCAAAATGGAAAAGAATAGACAAGCTTTACACACTTTACCACACTTGGCCGAACTGAGCATTACACTATCAATTTTACAAAGATAACTTGATTGAAAAATATATTTGACCTGGAACTATTTGATATTATGTTACGTTTCTCTTTATATGCATATCACCACGCTTACAGGCGCGCAGAAACACACACGGCATAAGTTTGCAATATTTAGAGGCGTGTCTGCCTGAATCAAGCTGAGTTGACCAGCCATATATTTAACCATAAACTAATGACTGCAACTTATTACTCGCAACAAACATTTCTAGATTTACGTAGGGATTGGTTCAAGATGTGAAATCCTATAATATCATTACATTCTAATGCGCAAAACAAGAGATTTAGTGCTGTCATTATGGTTAAAATTGTAAGTCATTTCCTGGGTTTAAGAATCATTGTAGATTACAAAATTTATATGATCCAAGTATATATTTCAAACACTTAACTTCGATTTTCTAACCAGTAAAGTAATGTCATTTATTTTAAATTTGTAGCATAATATTTCAGTTTATACATAGTTACTTATATAATTTAGAAACATAGATTTATTTCTGTGACGCATATGTAATGTATTTGAATGCACAATTAGTGTGAATAAAATAAGTGTCTAACATATATATTAATGTATTAGAAATAGTAATAATTATCTAATCAGTTGACAGACTATATATTTATGTGTGTGTGTGTTTGCATGTTTCTTAATCAGTAAAATTAAATAAAACCTGGGATAGCTACTGAAACACGAGTGCAGACTAAAAAATAACGTTATCGACATAAAACATATCGGGTTAAAAATAAATTCAAACAATGCATATGCGAATTGTGTTCTATACCATCTTAGAAAAGATTACAGTTTCCGCTTGATACTACACAAATCTGTTTGAACGAATATTTCCTTATTAGTAATGGCTGAGATTTGTCTTACGGTAGATCAACTAAGCCAATATTATCTGTCTCATGTTTTTTTCCGAATGAAATAAACATTAATATGTATCTTCTTTACTTCGTATTAACTTCTATTGAATGTACAGAATTAGCCACATTAGAAATTTGATGGTCTGCATAATAACAACCAACAGCGTAAATACATCTCTTACAGCATAGATACATCTAGTAGAGCATATGTACATTTTTGACGCGATTCTATTTGTGAATATAATTTTGGATCAAGCCCCCACCAAAAAAAGGGAAAAAAATAATGATAAAACAACAATGACAGATAATAACGAAATATTACCTCAAGTTCATTTAATTTTGTGCGAATTTAATTTAATGATACAGTTTTTAAGAAAATGCTCAATATACTTGTATTGTTTAAAACTCAAGTATAATCATCTCTTAAATGCACGCATCATTCTTGAAATACATTTTACTATAGGCACAAAGTTTTGACCAAGTATCCTCTTGTCATCAGTCTGATTCGAAACCAATGTCTTTCGGGATTTTTGCGTAGTGAATAGAAGAGGTGATTGTACTGTCATCTAGTAGTCATTAGTTCAATCCGATTTAGCACCGATTTAGCAAGATCAAACAATAACTGATATCACGGGGATTAAATATCATAATAATCAAAAGATATTCCATGTCAGTCAGTTAATAACCATCTAATGATGGATGAAGTATATTTGATCGACGTGTTTTGCCAATATTAACAGCTATATCAATCAAAATTAGACCAATAGTTTGAAATAATACAAGTTTATTTACAATGATTGATCTGTGAAATGAAATACTAAAATAAGAAAGATGCTTTTTCTGAAGAAATGTTTATGGTCTTGCCTTGTCTCTATTTGAATAAAAGATAGAGGATAACACCACTTACAACAGCAAAAAACGCAGTTCCATTGATGGGTTTCATTAAAATAAGGATCTTTAGCAATTGTCTTTATTCAGTAGTTGATTTTGTTTAAAGGTTAGGCGATTCTGATGCATTTACTGACTCTATTGATGCTTAACAATTCGTGGTTAATGATTAAATGTTTTTTTGCGATTTTAATTTAAATTAATAAAATATATAAATATATAATTACGAACAAAATGGGATCACTCACAAAAGGAAATTATTATTAACTTCTTCAAACAAATGGACCATAATATAATCTAATATCAAATTTTGTTTGTAAGCAACATAACTAAGGAACACGCGAATAAAAACCAAAGTACCTAAATAATGTTACATGGCAAACAAGCGGCGCAAAACACACTCGTTTTTCTTTGTGTGGTATAGGGAGCATTGACATAAGAGATTAATAAACACACTCCTCTTCTGGTACAATCTACCAATTAACGCCAACGACAATCTTGAAAACTGAAGGTGGAAAGCAGTAAATACGGGTTCGTTTCCGTGACAGCATGGAGGTGCTCGTGAGGATAAAGACTTTCGTTTCTTACTGTCTAGGTGGTCATCTAGGTCATAGAGGCCTACTTTTTACGCTGGGATCTGTATTAATTCTACCGAAAAGCTACACCATGCCATGATCTGGTTGAAGGGGTGGCAGCGTGCTTTCAATCAGAAGTATTTTCCCTCTCAGTGACAAATGAGTAATCTTTCTCTTCATAGTGCGACTATGTCATCTTCAACATGTAATTGCCTAGAGTAAAACACTGAGTATAGTATATTACAAAGTACGGCAATGAACTTCATATTTATTCAAATTAAATATATTCCCAAACTGTATTATATTAGTTTCCCAATTACCAGATCTTAAGAACAGTCTTATTATGCATGGCAGTTTTTACCTAAGGTTTTATTGTCAGATTAGAATGACACAAGGTTACAAGAAAGATTAAAAGAATAAAAAAAAAGACTAAAGCTGAAAGAAGTTATTGTACTAACCATTGTTGCACGGCAGTGTTTCAGCATGAATGTCTAAGTTATTATACTACTACTACTACTACTACTACTACTACTACTAATACTTCAACTAATACTAATAATATGAACATCATGGATCTTCGACACCATGGGGTTTTTGTTTGAGTGACCAACAACTTCTATGAATTCATCAAATGTATAACGAGACTATACATATTTGCAATGCTTTGAGAATTTGAAATTAAGATAGAGATGTTCCACAATGATAGTACATCGCCACTGCTGCTGTTTTATGCATGACACCACATCCTTGTTAGTGAGAACGACAGGTATTGGTGATGAGCGCGAGAGAAACTATTTTAAAAAATCATGCAATATTTATGGACAAGTTAAAACTGTTTGTTAAGATTAAAAAGCAGATGTATTTTTTGTTGAGATAATATATATATATATATATATATATATATATATCAATTTACTGGAGTCTAGTTTTGTGTTAACACATACAAACTACTAATATTAAATATATACATAAGCAGGTCAGGTGAAATTAAGTGACTGGATGGACGGGCCATGAATGTCAATTGCATACAATAACAAATCAAAAATGGAACATGTGTTTGGAAATGAAAATCAAACAACTGGAGGAATTCTCAAGTTGAATTTGAAAAGAAAACATTCTCAAACAACTGCGCATTTAATTCTCAAGAAATGTTTCATGAATTTGAATGTTCTCTTGAAGAAATCGTATCATTTCTTCCTTGCTTTGCCCTACCATTGAAAATCTTTTTATCATTTTAGCCACAAACATTTAGGTTGTCTCATTTCTTCAATATGTGGTTGATGTATTGAAATGGGCAGAAGGAGAGATGATGCAGATGAAAATTGGAACAAGGAAGAAAACGACACTATACGAATCGTCACATCCAAAACGTGGTGTGCACAAGATTTATCAATGGTAGGACGCAAAGCAAGGAAGAAGTATGATACGATGTGAAGACTGTATAAGAAGACAAGAGAACAGTTTTGGGTAGTAGGTGTGGCAAAGTCATGAAACATTTCTTAACGGTGTAAATGTATCAGTTATGATTGAAACAGAATGTTGTATCAGTAAAGAAGAATAAAAGAAGAAAAACATCTACAAAGCAAAATAGAAACTTCGAAGGAGAAAGCTATTCATGTACACTTTCTCAGGCGCTTCGATCAGAAAAATAATGGAGGAAAATTGCTAAAATGAAAACATAGGCATGGCTGAAGAAATGACATTTGATGGAAGGAACATATTATTTGATATGTGCCATGAGAATCAACAATATCAAATATTATGGGTTCATACTTCAGCGTGCATAATGTTTGAAAAAGCTGGGGAGATTGTGAGTCAATAAAGGCGCATTGTTGCAACGAGAATAGAAACGAGGACGCGATAATATCGCACGCTTTTTCATTTTTTGTAATGGGGTTTATGGAGAGATAAAGAAAATCGTATGTGCAAAAAGCAATAAAATAGTAGATGAGAATGAAAGTTTACATCTGCCGTGGGACTTCGGCCTATATGTGATAACAAAAGAGAATTAGGTCAATTCATTGGAAGGAAGATTGTGTTGAATAATCTATATAGTCATGACCGGGAGTATAAACGTAAGGGAAGAAAAAAAGAAGAATGGTATGAGAAACTTAGGTATCAGATATCATGCGTGTTACAGCTTTAAGAATAGACGTTTTTCCAATGTTTGTGGGGCCCTTATAACAGTGAGAAATATAATACAAGAATGGGTTAAATCAAGATTATGATTTGAACTTATATGTGTCAGAAAACAGAATTCTGGAAAGCCATAATTCTGATTAAAATTCTGTCGATCTAAAGAAGTTTTGAAATGATATAGCCCATGGTCATTTTTGTAATCGTGTCCTGACCAGTAAATTACAGCGTCATTTCTACGTTTATCATGACGGATAGTGATATTTCTGATAGAAAGCACATATTTTACGTCTTTTTTGCTTTAAAGTGTTTTACCAAATAAATTTAAAAACCGTAGAATAGCAATGACAAAAGCATTTAGCAAGGAGAAATTGCCTGATTGCCTGATTGAAAGTAACCTTTACTTAACCGGAAAATTGAAACCAAAGAAAATTGGGAGACATTCGGATTTTAATGTTTACATTGAACGAGGCTAGGTTATAGAAAATAATAACAAATAAAAACATTTATAAATTAATAGTGCTTACGCATTGTCCCTTCACAATCTCATTAATGACTTATTGAAACTTAGAACGTAAATCAGCACATCTGTTTTCAGTTTATTTTGACATGAAAAGAATGAAACATTTTAAACTACACCTTTCCTCTGCATATTAAAGTTGATTTAACTGTCTTATCTTGTTAATTATACAATAATATTATCAGGACGACTCAAAGTTCACAATAAAAAATAAGTAAGATTCAAAGCAGAAGAAAAATTAAAAAATTGAAATTTGTAGAATACCTTTAAAAAAATTTCATGTTACATAAAACAAGTAAGAAAAGCAGGAAAAGAAAAATTATTTGGTATACCCCTTCGTTCAACAAAATGGTTAGCATTCAGCTAGGACATAAATTCCTAGCTTTAATTGAAAAACATTTTCCTACAAATAGCAGACTTAGTAAAATCTTTAATAATAACACCTTAAAATTAAGTTAAAGTTGCACTGAAAATCTAGAAAGTATAATAAAAAAATCACAATAGTGAAATCTGGAGAAACACGCATGCCAATAACAAAAACCATAATCTTAAATTAGACAAAAATAATGAAACATTATGTGATTGTAGAAACCCTGAAGACTGTCCGGTGGAAAATTTATGCCGCATAAAATCTGTGGTATTCCAGTGCAATATCTTATCCATTGAGAGTCCAAACACCAATATGATATATATTGGGTCTACGAAAAATGAATTTAAAACCAGGTGGAGACAGCACAAAAGATCCTTCAACAACATTATAAATAGAAATAAGACATTCCTTTCTAAATATTTCTGGCATTTAAAAGAAATGAATAAAACACCAAAAGTAAAATGGAAAATTATAAATAGAACAAGAACTAAACATTATTAAGTTTCTAAATAATGAAAATTTATTAAACCATAGACATGAGTTAATGGTTTTTTGCAGACATCATCAAATTTTCGCATTAAATAATGAACATAATAAACAAACAAACAAACAATTAAATGATAAATAAAAATTTTAAAGTTCACAGTCTAAATAAAAGGTTTAAATTCCAAACCAATCATTAAAAAAACACTTTATGAAGTCGTCAAAAAATCAAAAAAACAAATTGTATCTCAATACAACCCTTTTAGAAACCAAAAAAATAATAAATAAAAAATCAAAAAAATCAAAAAAATCTCCATAGACACTTTACGGAATAGACGGTATGGTGTTTAAATGTAATCTTCCGTTTTAATTTAGAAATCCCAACCCTATTTTGACTTGACCTCTTTCCGAAAGTAACTGAGATATTGATACAAATTATTAACCCTTACGCCCCTTATTTAAACTATTGCTCTAGCCGTTTCCATAGTAATTTAATTTTAATAATGAATATGCTTATAAAGACGCGTAAATTTCAGGATTAGTTTATTCCTAAAATTTCGCTTGAAGGTGAAACAGAGCTTGGTATTTTAATTCAATTTAATTTTAATAATTATATTGAAATTTTCAGCTCTTGTTTTTGAATCATGAGAACTCTCATGTAGCAGAGGAATCTTATTTTTAAATAAATAATTATATTTAGGCTCTACTTTTGTATCGATCTCTGTTTTTTAAAAATAAAGACAAAAATACTAAAGATTATTTACCTGAACGAGTTCTTTCTTATCTTCTATATATTTTCACACACACACACACACATATATATATATATATATATATATATATATATGAAGAAATGTAGTTTTAAGGTGTGCCATATTTATGGAATAAAGCGCTGTATATCAGTGATAGAGCGTATGTAAATATAAATATATAAGTGAACATTGAGAGGCTGTTTCATGCTAGACGTTTGCATCTAGCATGAAACAGCCTATCGCATCTGAGTGTTGACTTCAATGTTCACCTTTATTTATATATATATATACATATATATATATATATATATATATATATATATATATATATATATATATATATATATATATATATATATATATATTCAATATGTGCGGTATTATTGGAAAGTTGTCAATAACAGTGATAAAGCTAACATTCAGTTTTATGGGTATGAGCTTGTGACCAAGCTTTTGGTATGAATTCATTCATATCCTATTATATATATATATATATATATATATATATATATATATATATATATATATATATATATATATGTGTGTGTGTGTGTGTGTGTGTGTGTGTGTGCGTTTGTGCTATAGGCCAAATGATTGTTTTCATAATGAATGTTGTGTTAGTTTACTAGTTTCGAGAGAGAGATGAGACTTCTATTCGTGAGGCTTTCACTTGTTCAGTAGTAAAGAAATATTCCCATTACTGCATAAAGAGTCTTTAACGCTTTAGCTCTTTTTGAATACTCTGCTTCTCTCAGACAATATCCCTTTCGGTTTCCATGTCAAATGCTTACGTTTTAACGCCGTTTGCAGAGAGATTTTCTCAAACTTTAGGTAAGGACGGTTATGTTTTTGTTGTGGCTCATAAGCGTTTGACAGGCTTTAGAATGTTGGTCTTCTTCACCACCTGAAGGCCTATGCTATGTCCGGCAAAAATTTAGATTTGATCTAATCTTCTTAATAAATCGTGAAATAAAAATCGTGTTGAACGTCCACGCTTCAGGCTCTAATCTTAGAACTATATGATGTCATCAGTTCTCAAATCGTTATTTATGCTAAGCTAACAGCTATTTACTTTTATCTTAATAGTAATTCCGATTAGTCCGATAAATTACAACTGGTAGCAGATATTGAAAATGATCTTCCATTAGTTGCCTGTAAATTATAACGCATTCAAATCAAAATTGCTATATTTTAGTCATCTTAGAGAAACATTTGTGCATAATATCAGCATGACTGATGCTAACCTCCAGGGGAGCAAACCATTGTCATTTCTTAATATCACGATTTCCAATGACATAAAGGAAAATGATTATATTTAAGAAATTACTAAATATGCTGCAAATAAAGTTACACTGTATCAAAAAGGTTATCTTGTGTCAAAAATATAAATGTGGCATCAGTCATCATTGCTGTCTTCTCTGAAAACTATTCCTTTATTGAATTACTATTCCCTTATTGTAATTTCTCCTCACTAACGTTTCCTCATTGCCTTTCACTTGTCAGTGACACCTTGCGACATAGTCTCATTATCGACTTGGGGGTGGATGACTTAAAGAAAAATATCTCTAAAATTGCATCTATGATTAAACAGTCTTAACAATACTTATAAATATATAATATGCATGTCATCACCAACATGTTCAACATCATTATCATCATAGCCGTGACCGAATGAAAACATAGTGTCATTGATCAGCCCGCTCATTATTTCTCGGAGCGACGTACCAATTTTTAATTCCATTTGAATGATCTTTAATTTTACGACACCTGCAATTTCTTGTATTGTTCTTGGAATTATAACTATGCTAGAGCCTTCTTCGCTGATAATCCATCTAAAATATTTGGCTCCCTATTTTAAATTGCAGACGTTCAGTTCATCTTCGTTGAAAGACATTTCTAATGTGTTTGTTCTTTTCAGAATTCATTTGGAAGATGTTTCATTTCTTTGCAGCTGAACCATTTATGCCGTCTGCAAAGCGAAGTTTTTCTTTTAATTATATATAAGAAATAATAGATACCTATATATAAGAAAGAATATATAAGAAATAATAAGAGACTTTGGTTGGAGGTTTACTGAAAATCGACCATCAGGAATAATCATATCAATTTTTATTCCCACTACTGTAACAAGATTAGGATTCTATTTAAGATCACAAATAATCTGAAGCTCCCAATATTTACCTATAAAACTATACATCTGAATTTATAAATATACTTCAAAGAGATCCGGTTTTGAAAATATTTTTCTAGTGTTCAAATTTTTCTGGACTTGTTAATTGTTTGTTATGTATTTCTGAACAACTGTGTAATGAAGGCGAGAAATCAGCGAAAAAATGATTATTATTTCTTTTCTTTATATACACCGCTGATGTAGGCTATTTCAATTCTTTTCTATTACACCAATACTTTTGAATTTGTCAAACTCTTTATTGACGTGTTCTAATGCTGCGAATGCTACGCTCTATTGCGGCTTAAATACTGTCGTTGGACATTTTCTTTACCTGAAAATCCTCCTTGAACTTTGAATATTGACCCCGTTCACGTGAAGGAACATCTGGAATACATTTTTGAAAATTCTTCCTTTCACTCTGACTTTTTAAAGTGGTTGCTTGTCCACTTACGTATTTACAATAAATTTTATTTGTAAATCATTATTTTCAATCAATTCCATCCAGTCCATTCCGAATACGTAGCGTTTTTTGATACATAAGCTTTTGTTTTTCATGCTTATTACGAAAAAAGATATTGCAAATTAATTCCCCAAAAGACATTTCGCATCGGAAACTAAAATCGCGAATTTAGAAGACTTTTTTTTAATAAAGCCTCTTCAATCTCGTTCTATGTAGTTTTGCTGATTATTGAAATATTATTACCAATGTACAGTTGCATTTTCGCACCCATATTATTTATTTTCCTATTTACAAACATTCTTTTGTTTTCTGAGACCAGTTTTCCGTCGCAATGCTGTGCACTAATTTCTTTTTGTGATGATTGGCTTGGTTTGGATTGGTTTTGCAGTGTAACTTTATATGCCCTGTTTACCACACTTTTAACATACTGCATTTTTAAATGGATAGTCTTTTCCAAAATATAATTTATCACATTTGAAACAAGGGCTTATTCTCCTTTATGTACATTTGTCCTCTGTATGTACCAATGTAAATTGTTTCTACAGTATTGTATTTCAGATTTACCACTGTCTGTCAATCAACTATTAGTTCTTACAGTGTAATACTATTGTTTTCTTTTCAAACCTTGGATGAAATTTAAAATTTAATATTTTAAAAATATCTGGACTCATTTCGTTTATTCTAAACATTTCATATTCTTTATTGAATTATACCAGCATAAGTGGCAACGGCTTAGTTCACTTTTCTGTTAAATTCAAACACCTCATCTTCTCAGCTACTGCATTCCTGAGTGAATATTTGTTCATATCAACTAAAATACGCAGAAAAATCAAGATTTATATAAATATCTATGGTGTTTTGGACAGCGTCTGGAGTAAGAGACGTTGAAGATATTTTTGTGTTCTTCAGAATTATATCCAAAAACTGTTGCTGTTTTTGTAGTTCTAGCAACTGTTGATTTTGTTGTTGCTGTTTCAGTTGTTGAATTTCAACTATAGAAGCCAAGATTTTCTCCATATTAGCAAGTATATGTTTTGTGTGTGTTTTGTTTAGACCAATGTGATTGAAATTCTTGTAACTCCAATTAAAACTCGTATGAACTCCAGAATCCTCCTTATTATTATAAATCGTAAAAGTTTCGTCACAACGGTTATAAATCCTGAATTTTGTATCCGTCATCGACATTTTTATAAATTCTTAACCTCGAATCTCCCGCCGCCACTATGTTCTAACACACACTTACTTACTTAGCGTACTTTATATAAGCATTCTATATGCGTAATGCTTCGGATACTCTGCTGCGTCGCCTGTATTAGTTACTCTGAAGACTGACTCCAAACGCTGGTATTGACCAAACATCCCCACAAGGCAGGATGTGCAACAATGCCGGTTTTTACATGGGGCGATTCCAAGTCCCTAGCCACGAGCAAACATTCCCCTAGTCTACCCAGATGAGACTCTGCAAGTAGGCATAGGCTCGTCTGGGTTCCTCTCTGCCCGAGATCGACATATCTCTCGCGAGCCTGGCAGTGGTCTTCCTGACTCCAAACACCTACCAGTCTCAAAAATTAAAATAATTATGGCACAAAGCCAAAACAGGAAGCGGGGTGAGGCTGATCATTATTAACTATCCTATACCTAGCTAATCCGATTCACGACCCATTAAATCATTACAAGTAACAAATATAAACGCCTTATAGTCTTAGCCCTGACCAGGAGCACTTATAATTAAGGTCTAGTTCACATAGTCACCGGGGTGTACTATTTACTCTGCAACAGTGAGATGGAGTGAGATATACAACTCCTACGAGATATCCGTTTTTGGTTCTCAATTGAGCTGTAAAATTATTTTGGAGGCAAATATTTGCCTGGCGTTTAAATTAAAACAAATTATTTCTTTATGAAAGTCTTACCAGTAACTTGAAATAATTGTTTATTATATGTAAATGTAATGCATATTGTTTAACTGAGAGATTAATTTTAATAAATATATAAATATTATACTAGAACACACATACTCAAATATATAATATCGAAATTTTGCTCAAAGCATTGGAAGAACTCCAAGATATTTGTCTATGGCGGAATGTTATTGTTCATCATTAATTCATAATTACCCACAAATAAGTGAACATAACATAATAAAATAAATGTTCTCTATTCACATCACAATGGGTGAAACGACAAGGTGTGCACTAGAAGCTACCGTGCTAATCTTCTTTTTACGGTATTCCCAGTGAAATTCTTTATCTTACATAAATGTTTACACACGTGAACAAGATCGATTTCTGTATTTTCCATTTACTCTGTACTTAATTGTTCATAAAAAAAACAAAAAACAAAGCAAGTGGAAATATTGACTCTTGTTCAAATATCAGAAAATTAAATTGTTATTTAATTAATTAAAATTGGCAGGTATAAAAGCGAATCTTTAGATCTAACTTAATTATGAGTTGTCGTCAAGTATATCAAAAACTTCCTAGTAATATCTCTGTCTATAGCCAATGACCGTTGGTAACTGAGAAAACTATTTTTGCGATAAAATTAGATCTTACACTAACTTATATTATTCCTTCCGATAAAACAGCTTCAAATTTAATAGACCCTGGACAAGGTTGCATCATGTAGATATTTTTTGAAGAACTGCATTTCCTCCTTTTCTTAACTTTGGCCTCGTGTCGTATATTATATTTGTAACAGTATTAAACATGCATGGCATATTTTATTTTAACCACGCAATTGATCAAATGAATTTCAAACAGAAATTAAAATAGTTCTTGTGACTTTTTTGATGTGATGCGAATCCAAATTCTACCAAGTCTGCAAAAATACAATCACTGGTTTAACTATTATGCCAATTGGGTAAGCAATTTTCTCTCAAAATAGAACAACTTAAATTAGTACGAAAGAAAATAATTTGAATATTAAAAATGATTGAAGTCTCCTGTGTAAGATACTCAAGGGCTTATTATATTTAATGCTTAAAATGATGTCTAGAATGAATTCTGACAGTTATCTTTCATTGAAAAGTAATGACGCATTTCGTTATTCAGTTGAAGCGGAGGTACGAACTCTAATAGAAGCCATTAATTATTCCATCTATTCACTTCTGAGTAGACATTCAACTCTTATGCGAGATCAAACGTAACATATATGATCCAAAATGTACAAGCAGATTCAGGAATGATAAACATAAACCTTCATTGAAGATCCGAGCTCTCTCCTTACAGTTATGCATGTACTATAATTATAGTAAAGAGAATGTGAGAATGTGCACGCTGACATATTTGCTTGTGAGACTCGAGAAATGTTCTGAAGTATTTCAAGCACTTCGTTGTCATCAGATGTAGATATAAAATTATTCCTCTTCTCGTAAACTTGTATACTCCTGAGAAAATAAGCATGTATCTCATAATTAGCGTCTTTATCAAGGGATCAAATCGATATTTCAGAAACCAGACCAAATGAGAAAGAAAATCTAATTATTTCTTCACCAGGCACATCATTAGATTATCCGAATAGTATTTCTGAGTAAAGGGATTAATTGGCGGCACTCATCTCCTCTGCAGCATCCTTGAAGCCACGCTGCTTTTCATGGATAAATTCCTTATATTATACATCGGTAGAAGTAGATATAGACCTTAAGAAATTATACATTTGAAAAGGTCATTACACAAAATGTCATTAAAACAATCTAACATCTAGATCTGTCGAATCAAATTGCAGACATGCAAATCTAACACAAACTGCAAGCAGGAAAATCTGTTCAATAGAATTGAATTAAAAATTGGAGAACTCTCTAGAATGTTCTAATCGCACTGCTATATGTAGGTGAAGTTGTTTGGTTGTCCTTTTGCTTTTGTCCGTCATACACTGTTGGGGAGACAGTTAATTAACCTATTTGGATTATCGCCCTGCAAGTGAACAAGAGAAATACGACAAATTGGCATCGCCGATAAGATAATAAAGACTATCTTTGCCGAGTGGAGTGTTTACTTCGACAACAGTGACGGAAAAAAGAAGTGAGCTGATTAAGTTATTCCCAGAACAACTTCAACTCCAGAGTGTACAAATGAAGGTATGCGCTCAGCAGCACAGAAGAAATGAAAGTTTTGGTAAGATTGATTCAATTTCATACCACTGAAAAGGATCCCAGTACAAGTTCCCATCTTCTAGCTTCTTCAGCTGCTATTTCACCAATTTCAGCTTTTGATTAAACATCAGAACCATGGCCTGGTTATTGGTCAAGATTCCACACTTTTGTTGAGGCCAATGCCATACCTGATAAGCGCAATGCTCAGATTTTCTTGATGAATCAAACTGCTACCATACACAAAAAATGGTGAACTTGCCTACTCAACAAAATTTGCCAAATCATATTAACGAGTTGACGATGGAGTAAATCGTCAATTCATGAAGGAACAAGTCAACACGAAATGTTTCATTGTGCGAATATGTTTCAAGTTCTGGGGTGATATGCAGCGAAAGTCAAGAGAAACTGTCTAGGTGCATGCAGTACGTATACGTCAACGCACTGCTACTTGTGACTTTACTTCGATCACTGACCGACAAGATGAAGTACGAAGACAGAGATTCATAAGTACTGTCAACAATGAAACTATCTTTAAGGTTCTTTTCAGGATGAAGGACACAACTGAACATTTCCCGTGCGGTCCAGGTCGCTACCGAGACCGAAGACGCAGCGAATGGTTGTGAAGGAAACTGTTTACGGATTCAAGACCAGCTCTGACAACAAGGTCAAGCAGAGCCAGAACAAGGGTCAAAGAAAAAAAAATTCCAGCAGCTTAATTACACAGACCGTTTATATAAATGTTACAGATACGCAAAGGCTTATAGAACCAATGACATTTGGAAGGTGTTTGTAGAAAGAATCAACGTCAGCAACGGGAACATCATTCCCAACCATCCGTGAAGATTATCCCGAAAGCAGAGCTTATCAAAACGATTCTCGGTGATAATACGTCTAGGTTGGTTGTGCCAATCACAATCAAGGATCGGCAGTTCATGATAGAACATGACGCTGCAACTAGATAAAATTTCATTTCTTTGCCGGTCTGGAAACAATTATGAAAACTGAATGATGTCAGACGTGGTTATGAGTCTTCCAGCAAGCACGACTTACCTTTATGTGTCAATCTATGGATCCAATTATTGGAAAACAAGTCCAATTCTCTCATCATCCCTCACCTGATCTTGCTGGGACAAAACGCTATCTAAACAATAGGAATATCTATGGGCAGTGCTCTTGGACTGAGATGCATAGAAAATCAAAATACTAGTAAAGTGGCAAAAACATAGCATCCCAAGACTTCTA
This sequence comes from Acanthosepion pharaonis, assembly GCA_903632075.3. Taxonomy (NCBI): domain Eukaryota; kingdom Metazoa; phylum Mollusca; class Cephalopoda; order Sepiida; family Sepiidae; genus Acanthosepion; species Acanthosepion pharaonis. Next base: position 382,860 of record CAHIKZ030005152.1, on the reverse strand, counting down.
AGGAACCTTATGCTTCTCTGCAACGATATTGTTACAATCTCTGTGACGAGTTCCCGGGTCTTTTTAAAAGAATAATTAGTATATCTTAAGGATTTCGAAATAGAAGTGAAGTTCATCTTTGATGCGATTCCGGTTTTTAACAAGTCAGGACGAGTTCGTTTTGCTCTTCAGGATGGTCTGGTCAATGTTTATGTAGGCATCTCCAAATGTGTCTGAAAGCAAGTCTAATTTACGGAATGCGGAATGCCTCGAGGATTGATTCGTAAAGCTCATAGTCCCGGCACCATAACACCAAAGTTGCAGGTTTGTGGTGACTACTAAGTAGGCATCAACGATCAACTAGGGGAACACGGTCATCCAGTGCTATTCCCAGAGTAACAGATGCAGAAGCTAGGAGGTGGATAGGGTTGCACAACGATTAACCTTGCTGATACAACCAGAAAAAGTTGGCACCAAGAAGTCAACAGAGGCTAGCCCTCCGCACTCACCGAGGAATACTCCTGTACAAACGACTCCCATTTGGAATCAAGTCAATAGAATCGTCATTTGGAATCAAGCTTAGAGTTACCGTCTCCCAAGACGATATGATTGTCAGTGGTCAAGACGCCACTGAACACTTCGGCAACTTTAGGCGTTTATTTTCTCGTTCAAACGACAAAAGAATCATATGCCGTCAATAAATGGACTGTTCGCACTAACAGGTGAAAAATAGCCTCGCAAGACCATATCAACCAAAGGAATCGTGTAGGTATCTAAGGCCAAGACAGCCATGAAGATGCCAAATGTTACGAACGTCTCAAAGTCTTTCTTGGGTTCGGTTCAGGTCTGCTGGAATTTCATCCCAAATCTGTGCACCATGGCCGAGACAGTTTACCGTTTAATGAAGAAGTAACTTCCTGGAATGTGGAAGAGAAGATCCTCAGATCAGGTTCCTGTACATTTTAACCCAAACAAGTCTCTTGAACTGGCGTATGACCCGTCAAACATTTGATTGGAGCAGTCCTGTGTCATCGTTAACTAAATGGAAGGGTCGCCCAATTGACAACTTGTCAAAAACTCACACGTGTACAGAGGGAAACTACAGCCAAATCCACAAGGAAGCCCGAGACATTATCTTTAGCTTGCAGAAATTATACCAGTATCGATACGGACGTCTTTTCATATTTGTTACTGATTATAAACCAGTGACGGCACTGTTCGACTCTAAACGAAAGACATCACTTCTCGCAACAAACCAACTAGCTCGGTGGATCCTATGGCTAAAACAGTTTGGATGCACAATCGAGTACCGGAAAACAGTGTATCAGGAGAATGTCTTTTGTCGTTTGCCATCTGGAGACGACAACGACTTCGACAGGTCTGAATGTGGAGTGTGCGACGTAAACGTTCGCAGACTTAAAGTCAAAACTGCACATGCCAATATCCTCCATCAAGAGTTTCGGAAAGATCCAGTGGTAATTACAGTGATGCGTTATGAGACCATTCATGAAATCGAAAAGTACCGGAAATTGTCGGATTAATGGATGTTTCATCTATGGATCAAGTGTTACGATTCCATAGAATCTACATCCCAATATCCTGTATATATTGTATATTGGCCTTTTGGCACGGAACGTAAGAAGAAGTTGGCAAGAAACGCTGTCTACTGGCCATTGGTGTAGCTGCTGAGATGGCTAGTCGACGATGAAACTCATTCAGCGAACATCATTCGGATACCCTGATTCGCTTGGTTACAGATAATGCATCGACTTTCCTTCCTGAAGAATTTCGGTGCTGGTGCGAAGAACGTGGGATCATGCACCTTATAGAAGCATCGGACCATGCAGCTACAAACGCAGCAGCAGAATGTCTGGCGCAGACTTTCAAGTAAGCACTGAGAAACTCTCTCCAAGTATACTTGATGTAGTAACAGAGAAAGCCGATACACTCTGGATTCTCTCCAAGCGAACTCTTTATGTCCCGGTAGATACGGACAGGGTTTGATTCTCTGCTACCCTCGCTAGCACACATTTTTCAAGGCAAGCAATCGAAGGTATCATCAAAAGCTGAGATGTCTCCAAACAAGAGAGGTGTCGCTACAGTAACCAAGCAGTACAAATCTGGTGATCTGGTATATGCACTCTATTTTGGTCCTCACCGAGATAAACACCATCGATGGGTACCAGTCGTCATAACGAAGTCATTGAGTACTCGTTGAATCAAAATCAAAGCTTTTTCCTCATGATCCATTATGGAGAGGACACTGGGAACGGCTACATCGGTATTACGCTTCTGCGGAAGGCTATGAACTTAGCGATGAGGCAGACTATGTTTCTCCCAACTGATCGTTCATTGGATGTCTTGAAAGAAGTGTCACAAGCTCAGGGACAAACCAGACCACTTCTACCCCAGAAAAAAACACCTGTACTAAAGTATGGGCTAAACAACCCGAGACGATCTAAGAGAACACCTAAGCCGAAAGAGATTTTTTTTGTCCATGCTTTTAGTGTGTGTAGAATCAGTTTCGATGGTGAGATATTGTGGAGATCGCTAGCATCTACATCTCTCTAATGAAAATAGCTGCAAATTTGTTTAATGCGAACCTGTCCAACAGAATTGAATGGAATGTTAGGTGTCTCTAGAATGTTCTAATCACACTGCTACAAAAGCAATGAGGGTGACGCGGTTTGGTTGTCGTTTTGCCTTTGTCCTTGCTCGTTATGCCGCGTTGGATAGACAGTTAATTAACCTATATGGGGTATCTCCGTGCTTTCTCTGCGAGTGAACGAGACAAACATAACAAATTTCTAGTATACGCGCAAATTAACAAATATTAAAAAATTCCTGGTCCGACGAAAAAGCATTTCCAATGGCTTCCTGATGTTAGATTATTTTGGTAGGTCTTGGAAAATCACCCAAGCCGGGAACAGTGTAATAGTGTCCCACTGAGAAAACAATATGAAAAAGCTCTGTCAGTTGTAGGTTTGTAGGATCTTAAAACGAACGCTTAAAATCTAGAAGAATTGATAAGAAAGGCAGAAATATTCAAATTCATGCTCTCAAATGAATTCGAAATTTCCAAAATATATATTAAATTAGTATGTAAACTCTTGTGCGTACACACATTTTAATATATAAAAAAATAAATATTTTCACCTGATGAAATTCATAATATCTGACCAATTTACAAGTCATCAAATTTCCTGGTGTAAAACTTTATAAAATAATATTTTATTTCCCAATTGTTTTTCCTTCTCTATAATGGTTCCACTCTAATACCACTGAATTCCTCCTATCATCCCAACAGAAAGAAATTCATTTTCCTATGAAAATTCAGTCATTGTATATTTCAACAAGATTTCTGTAATAGTTGCAAATTTAAACATTGAAATCGTAAATAGAAAACACATCACATTCTCAGAGAATACTTATAATCGATATTCTTTGAATGTTAAATCCATTAATTCATTTAACAGACATAATTTATCAATGAAATTCCGACAGCTTAAAATGTTTGCTCATTTAAAATAAGATTTTTCTTTTATGTATGTCTCTTTTAAACGCCATAAGAGGGGAATGATTGTACGACTCTATTGTGTTGCCACTTAATTGATTAAATGCAAGAAAGATCCTTACATTTTAAAAATCGGTATTGAAATGTTTGCATTTTTGTTCTTATGTTTTGTAAACACACAATCTTTTCGTAAATGTGTTTTTACAAATCCTTCAAACTAAAGTGTGAACTGGCAATTCATGAATATCGAGAAGCGTAGAACTGATTTTCGTAATAACGTCTCTCCACCCACCCCGTCTAACAAAAAAAAAAGTAAAAAATAAAATAATGCATTGACTCCCCGGGAATACATGTACAGTCAAAAAACATGTAAATATTTATTCCTCTGGTTTTAATGCCTTGAAGGTTCACCTTCATTTCAACTCCAGTTCCAATTCAAATGGACACCTTAATCCATTCAATGCTTTAATTAAAATATTTTCTGGAAATATCGAAAATATTTTTTTATATTCGATAGATTTCTTTTAGCTCGTAGAAATTTAGGATGAACAATATCAATTACCACTCTGCAATAAACACGCTATCATTACTTAAGCAAATCATTAATTTTTACAAATTTGATTTGGCGGCAATTAGTTGTTTCCTAAGGGAAGATACATAAAATATTTAAATTGAAATTATATCCAAGTCCGCCAAATCAAATTTGTCTTTAAAACCTAAGGAATAATAACCGAGAAAATAGCATCATTATTATTATATTTTATCGAAATCAAATGGACAGAGATTCATTTTAAGGAATCTTATAAAAATATGTATCTCCCCAATCGAACAGACTGAAAATATCAATTTATTAATTATCTGTTATAAAGCAATTAAAACAGCATAAATTAAATGACATAAAATTAAAATATTTGTCTTTAAATGCTCCACTGAGAACTGCGTTCACGACTAAAATAAAGTATTATATAGATATGGCAAACACATCACTAAACGCTTATCAAGATGGTTGAGTCAACTGTGCTCAGACACACGCCATTATAACAGCAGACTATATATTAAACATCGTCAGAAATATATTTCCCGCGAAAAAAATGTTGTATGCACCTCTAACACAAAACCGTATCTAAATGGTGAATGGCCTTATCATTAGCAAGACTGCTGGTCGCATAAGGGAATTAAGAAAATGACTTCAATTCAATAACCTTTACACTGTTTAAAATAGCACTACACATCTTTGGGAATATCACAAAGGAATCTGTGAAAATATTTCATAGATTACCTGAAAGAGCTAGACATGCACGAACAATGATTAGTGACATTTCTATATTCAATAAGACCCATAAGTAGATCTAGAGTACATAGATGATAATACACGAATGACCTACCAGATATAATTTTACAGTGATTTGTAATGATATATATATTAGAGAGGTATTGCTGCTCAAATATTCAACTATATATATATATATATATATATATATATATATATATATATATATATATATATATATATATATATATAAAAAAATATTCATTACACAAACACTCCTCGGAATCAAGTACTCTCAACAATATCTTCAACAAAACGCAGTAAAATTCAGCTACAGTTACACAAACAACATGACACAAATAATAGAAAAACACAACAGAAAACCACCAACAAACCACCTGAACAAATTAAACACACGTCTAACTGTAAAACAAAGAACGAACATACCAAGCCAATATCACATCAGCAGATAATGAAGAAACATAAAAATATACATGAGATTAACTGAAAGACCCAGGAAATAAAAAAAAATACTACGAACACAGACCATTCTTTACAAATAGTAAATACTTGACGAGCACAATGCTTTCTAACTATATATGGGAAATTAAAAAATAAAACAATATCACACATAAAATATGATGGAAAATAAGAAGAATAAATCCCAAACTGTAAACTCTGTCTGAATGAGAAAATAGCTTTAATTACCTTCCCATGTCAACTCAAACTACTAAATAAATGATCATAACACTTCACAAAATGCAGACACGAACTTAAATTTTTAATATTTTACATAAGAATCGAAAACTAAAAGCAAGAAAAATAAAAAAAAATATATAAATAAATATATATACTAATAAACTAAAATAAGTAAAATAAATTAACCAAAATCTATATATTAGTCATTGGACTTAGTAAATAATAAACAAATTAACAAACCAGGAATGCATACATAAAAACAAGTAAAACGTATTAACAAAAACCCAAAATAAAATAATCCATTATAAATAAAAAAAAGTTGACAAGCAGTAATATAAATAGTCCCAAAACTGGATTCAGATTCAGTATTTTTCACACACATTAGAACACAAGCATAATTGGAAACATAACCGTTACCATATGTGTGTCTGAGATTCTTTAGACTGCGGTCTTTACCTTTGTTGCCATATTCAATATAAATATCTCATCTCAGAAATATAAACAGATACTGACGGAATATGACAACAAAATGATGACAAGAGTGCGGACAGTGTAAATAATAAACGTTAACAGTCGAGAAAAAACGAAGCATGTGTCCGGACTATTGCTTTTTGCATGAAAAAGACAGTCCATATTTTTCTCAGGTGTGATAAATACAATGAAAATACACACACACAAACACACACACACACACACACACACACACACACACATATATATATATATATATATATATATATATATATATATTATAATTTTATCATATAGACAAAACCATTTTACTCACTACAAAGATGCAACTCAGTTTCAGTGCATTTCAGCCACACTTCGATGGGTGAGAATCGAAAATGGTTATGAACAAACCTGCTTGTAGGCAAGCCGTATGTGAAACGTCACTTCATTTTTTCCATTTGTTTGAGAAGAAAAATATACATAAAAAAAATATACATAAAAAAGGTGACGGAATGAAACAACAGTGCTTGTTGATAGCAGTTTGGTGAAGAATGGATTGACAGGTCTGTGGAGATTTTGTTTGCCGATAAACACCGGTCAAAAGTCTAGGCACGTCATCTCACAAGCGTCCTAAGTGTGAGAGCTAGGGGAGGAAAGATGGAGATAGGGGATAGTATTAGGTTTGAGAAGGTACAAATTGTAGCGATAGTTCTCGTCGTAATTCGGGATGTTGTTTTTGGTTTACTATAAAAATTCTAGAGTTGAATTGCATGTATTTATGTTGGGGTTATCACTACTAATTCTGTAATCAATGAACGTGTTTCGTGAATTAATGTTTAAAAGTGGTGATTTCCTCTAAAAAAAAAAGTATGTTAATATAACCTTTTATAATCAAATTTTGAAATATTCTTGAACCGTATAGCGTATAGAATAAGTATGGGTGTAAAACAATTTTTCTGAAAATATTACCAGTAATATATATATGAAAAAAAATTAAGAATCATAATTTAATTAGTGGAGCAGTACATAAGAGGGTAGGGGATATATCGAAGGAGGTGATTTATAATTTTAAGACGTTTATAGTTATGGAATTAAGAATTTAACAAGATTGTAGTGTTAGATCCTTAGTATGTCTACAGGAAAAAGGTTGTTTCATATGTTTGATTAAATAATTGGGTGGGTGTTATTCAAGAGTTCTATGATACATAGTTTCTCCTGTAAACATAAAAAGTAAGGTTCGCTCAGAGAATTGCAGGTTCTGTCTTGTCTTAGGATTTTCCATTTAACCGTAGGTGTTTTTCCTCTTTAATTTTCCAAAAATATTTCGAAAGTGATGTCGTATTTCGTTTGGCCGTATTTGTAAAGGAGTTCATGTGATTGTAATACTTAACCTTAAAAGCTCTGCTAGTTGACCCCACATACAGCTTAATATCTCGGGTTCTCATTTGATGATATATAGTAGATATACACTATGGATTTGGTTAAGCACCTGTTTCATAATGAACATTGATCGGGGATTCTACAATTACATAGCCTTTTTTCCTGGTGTTTATTAGAACTTGTATTTAGGTTGTATTTATTATCTCTATGAAGTTGCAGTATTCTATTGTTATGTGACTTAATAATTTTATTTAGATTTCTAGAATAGCTATAGCTAATTTTTAAGGTATTGCGGTTGAAGATCTGGCTTAATTTACTCCCCGTAGGGAAGTACTTGTTAATTAGATTTAAGAATTTGTGTCCAAATTATTCTCCTCTCTCTATTGTTTTTTTTTTTTTTAGAATCACTACAATTTTCTCTATATTTAATTTCGGAGTATCTGTAACCTCTATCGTTATGGATTTTGTTATAGATAATTTTGTGTTTATCGAATATTTCCTTTCTAGAAGAGCGCTTGTTCAACGAATGATGGAATATGCTTAATAACTGGCGTTGGGTGATTGGAATTAGGGTTTATATAAATGGGGTTAACGTTATTTTTCAAGAAGAGTTGGTCATTATTTAAGGCTAAGTTTAAGGTTACACGTAAGAAGTCTACATGTTTTATGTTAGAATTAATTTTAACCTTGAGGTGCACTTCTGCAGTGCCTACCCATTGGATTAGGCCAAACCAGGATCGTTTTACTAATTCTCTCCGATTTCAGACTTGGTCAGGTTGATCATCCTTGTAGGAATTTTGTTTAGGAAATCTGGTTTATGGTCTTTGAGTAGAATGTAGGCTGGTGGCTGGGATGAACTCTCTGTCATTTCTCTCCTCTCCCTGGTCTCCGTCTCCGTCTCGTCTGACGAATTCGTTTTGCGCATTCGTATTTATTGACATTCGCTCAAACTAGCGCGGTGTGGGGCATAAGGGGATTTCGCTAAATACCATTCGTTGTCAGCTTACTTCATAATTCTGGGGAATTCCCTTCATCCACTCTCTCATATTATTACCTCTCACTAAATCTCCAGAGTGGCCTATCTACTCCCTCTTGGTATTTCGACTCAAATTTCGACCAGAATAAATCAACACCAAATTCGTTGTTAACGAGAAAGACGTTTCCGCTTTACTGCTTGCATTTTCAGTTGCATAGAACACATGCCAATCATATTGCCCTCTAATTCTGGGTCATTTTCCATTGTTCAAACCCTTTATACACAAATTCCAATTGTCGTCTATATATGAATTAAATCGACAATCTTTTTACACGGATTTTATATACTAACCCTCCTTGTTCAATATATCGTTTTCTCTAAGCATAAGAAAACTTTCTCATGTTTTAACAAAACTTTTTTCCATTTTAGCACGGCAACTGCAAATAGTATCATATTGGTAGCGTACATATCCTTGTTTTGCAGGAATAGTAATAATAGACATGGCGATGTTCCATCATCATTCCATACATTTATAGAATTCTATCGTGTACTGATGTGAGCATGTGTTTCGTAAGCGAAGATAACGCTCGTCAGACAAACGAACAAACGACAATCATTGTTATGAAGATAGAACCAACTTTCATATACATCGAACCTTAGAATTGTGCAACTGAGACTTACATGACGGTAAGCGAAATTGTGCCTAGAGACAGAGGGGCTCGTAGTTCTGCTAGAAGTAAAGATTCTCAACGTTCTTCGTAGACATCCCTGGAGTCTCATAATATAATGATTTCTTGTAAACGGACCATACTGCGCTTCAAGTGCAACAGTCTTACTGCGCTTGTGTATCATGTGACAGCCTAGATGAGACCAGCACAAAATACAGCCTCACGTGCGAGCCTCATGCGACTGCACCATTTGGCCTATGAGCCGTCATTAAAATAAGCTTGTAAATGTTTTATGTCAGAATAAAATCGGCAACTGATCTTGTGCCATATTATGCAGTTTTGTGGATTCATAACTTTATTCAACGAATATTTCACTGACTTTGAATCTAATTAATCCCTTTTAAATCTCCTTAGGAAATACATTGATTTGCCCTAATCACCACTCTCCCTCTGTATTTGTTTCGATCTTACACTAAAAGGCTTATTCCTTGTGTTCATCCAATCTGGAGTGGAATCAGTTTTCTAGTTGGTAACTCCAGCGATGTGACGAAAAGCCATTTCCGCACCACTGATGGAAATGAGTGGGGTAGTGTACGCAGAGAGCTGCAATTTCCATCTTCTCCTCTTGCAGAAAAGGTCAAATTGAGAAAATCAAAATTGCAAGACTGATAAAGCACTCATGTTTTCCGCCGCCGCTCTTTTAGTTGCCGCTGCAAATTTGTCAAGCATTTTTATCATCGTCAAGTACTTTAATTCATCCAACCAGTTATTTCGTTGCCAGCCGTGCTTTGCATGGTTATTTACCGAAATATTCAACTCAGGACATCACCACAAGTTTTCGCAGATTCTTAGAAAATCACACAGGAAATATAAAGTATGTCCATCATTACGCATAGAAAAAAATATCATAGTGAAGACTATTGACAAAGGTAGATAATGTGATACTTAGGCAGAAACCGACAAAACTATTTTCTTTCATTCAATTTGTAATTGTAGTCTAAGAGTTTAGAAATAAAAACGTTGGGTGGTTTTAATATTTATCGTTTTCGATTTACTCACCATACTAGAAACAAGACGGAATGATTGTCAGAACATTTTTCCTTAAGTTGATAGTTTTCATCTTGTGAAACAGCGAATATATTTCGTGTGTGAATTTCTTCTAATTTCTCTTGGGATTTTCCATGACATTTTTAATTACGTAGCTATGTCTACTGATATTTTTCATTGTGCAGCTTTTTTATTAAATCTATTTGCGTGCTCATTTCTACAGACCTTTTTTTGCATTCTTTGCAAAGCATGTTTCCAATAGCAAACATTTCCATCGATCTAAAAGAAGTGACTATAGAATTATAATTAGAGGAAATTGACCTTCTAAATCCCCCTATTTAGTTTTAAAAAAAAAAACTAGGGAAAACAACAACAATATTTTTACAGACGTTTGGATGAGAAGAAATATCAAAATATCCATTGATTTTCGATGAATGTATTTAGTCTTTTGAAACACATAGATTTGTAAAGTGACATTATCTGTCTAGAACATAAATAAGAGCAAGGTTTTTTTCTCTTACTGACAAACATTTAGAAAATATTTGAAAAAATATCAACTGCTCATATGTTTCCGGAATATAAACTTAAATCCGATTCCGTATTTCTTATTAAAATCAAAGTTGTCTCGTATTTTTTCATGTGGATATTGAATAGACGAAAATTTTTGCCATTTTAACTTAACGAAATGTTTGTGCCATTTTAGCTATGGATATGCGTCCACACAAGTCTATAATTAAAAACAAAAATAAACATCCACATAATGTATAATTTTTTCCATGCGCTCAACACTAAATTCTACTTCTAGAGAGGCAGCTCTTGTCAAAAACAAAGGTTATGAACTATTTTTGCGCCGAGTCGATGATTCTGTTGAACTTTACTATTATCACCCATTCCTATCCGTTGCTTGTAAAGGTTCACATACTCGCCCACTGAAAATTATAATGGTTAAGTAGGCGCCACTTTTGTTAGATTTTTTTCGTATGAAAGTTCAGCATTTTTCCACGTAATTCTTCACTTTGGACCCTGGTTATAAGATGACTTATTTAATTATTTTTTTATTCCAAAGTTTCATAAATCCAGAGATATGTCGTTTAATGTTTCGGAACGATTCAATGATCTAAGTTTGATAAAGCCACTTATATAATACAGGATAGTAGATCACGTTACTTAGAAAAATGTTACATAGTAAATATGTTGAATTATAATAAATCTTTTTAAATATTAATGTTTGAAATATCTAAAAGACATATCACATAAGGGGGTGGGCAATTCAAGAGGAGCAAGTGGCAAAGTACGAAAGGGTAACTTGAAAACATTCTTAACTTCTAACAAAAAAGGCGGTTGCCTGAAAACGATAGACAGATAGTGTCTTTGATTAAAACGTGTCTAGTTTTGGATACATTTGTACTAAATTTACTCACTCACTAATTTATTCAAAACTTTACTCTTGTGAACCAGGCCTAATTTTTGCGAGCAATATGACGCTTCAAATGGGTTAATTCTGCAAAACCAGTTTCGACGATATCTATTTTAACACTATTTTTCATAATGAGACAATTTATGTGTCACGTTCAATATCTGAAACAATTCTTCAAATGCATCACTCAAGAGTCCCACGAGCAAAAATGAGACTGCACGTGTTCGTCTCAGTTGCATGCCACCTACTTAAAATTAATTATTTCATGCCAGAGAAATTTATATGACAACTAAATTTCAAAGACAGACGGTGCACTTGTAAAGAATCATAAGAAGTATCAAGAGAGAGAGAGAAATAGTGTCAGAATATCTATTATTCTCTAGTATGAACATAATGTACTTATGTTAAAAAAATTGGAATCAATCTTCCCGCCGTTGCGTAAAGAAGAGAGAGAGAGAGAGAAAAAAAGAGAAAGAGAGAGTAATCAATACCTGTAATGTGTGTGTGTGCACGCACTTATATGTGAATGAATATTTGGGTGTTTTAGAATTGGTATATTTTTGTTACTTGCACAGGATAAAATAAAATGTTACTTTAGAAATATTGTCTGGAATTTATCAAGTGAATTTCACTATATAGTTAGACGGTTTAGCGTCGATGGTTTAACTAAAGAGAGAAAACATTAAATCACACAGTGTAATAATCTTTCGCCAGATTATCTGTCGGGGAGGGAAGACACCATTCAGTGATCTTCTGAAATGTTATCCATTATATAAATAAAGATCGATTGAACCCATCATTAAATTGCGTCAAAGTTAAGTGCACGATGAATTTGAATGATTAAAATACTTTCCAGGATGATTCAATGAGCGCATCCCATATCATGTTGGTATCGCCACTTGAAAGGTGATGCTTTGAAAAGGATGCAAGTTCTGGACGTCATACAATCAGCAGACAGCCTAATATGTACTTGTTTAGACTGCAAAGGGTATTGGAGACGAACGATGCGAAAATTAGAAATTCAGACTGTTCACAGTACTGTCCGAAATGTAATTTATATCACACTATTCCCGATTCACACACGTCTTCTTTAGCGCGTTCTTTTGAAAGTATCGCAACAAATATGTCTGTCACGTCTGCTACATTATTAGGAGTTGGTATCTTAAGAATTCTGGCATTTACCAAAGCTGAAATTTTCTTTGAAAAGTAGGAGAATTTAGACTATGGACAATGATAGAACATATTATGTTTCATAAATATTATTTGAGGATTACTGTAAGGAACGCTGGAATATGTATGCGTTGTCTCTACGAGATTAGTTCGAATAGAAATGTAAAGAAAGCATTGCCCCACTGAAGCAGTAATCTTCCTAGTGTTAAATGACTGGAATTCTTAGAAAAACAGAGGTAATAAAACAGAGACAATGTAATTCAATGAAAGGATTCTCTACTCACCTATTCTGAATTATGACGTGGTCGTCATTCATGAAGTCTGAAAAAATATCAACAGGAAAGTAGTTGTAACTGCTCCTGTCAGACAAATTGGTTTGGATAAAAAGCAAAAACAATATGCAACATAAAAACATGTTATATTATGAGCAAATTAACATTATTCTGAAAAGTACACATATACACATAACCATATTTATTACTTATTGCTTGTGAAAACATTCATGAATATATATGAACTTATGTGAGAAAATTATTTCAATGATAGAGTTAATTACTGCTATCCTTGTGTATACTGCTTCTTATATTTCTCTATAAAGAATATATTTCAATTTAATCTCTATATAGAAACTGAACTTAAGATGCACATGCGTTTGTCATCATTTCGAAATGACCATATAACAAAATATTTACAAATTTAGTTATTTTTTATGTTCTTCTCAAGTAAGTCGCAAAATTTAAAACTAACTAATTTTGACAAAATATCTGCTCTGTGTGAAGAAAATTTTCTCGGCTATACTTTTCTCATTCTAAGGGATTACATTCAATAAAGTGAAATAAGTTTAGCTTACTGGATTTTCATACCATTACAATGGCATATGATAATCTTAAACTGATTACGCTGCCTATATATTGGTTCTGGAAGCACATTTTAAATTTGATAAAATGATCAAATAATTATTGATACTGTTTAATTTTAAACGTCTTTAATTCCAAGTTCAAAATAACCCACAAACCTTTCGTAGAATAACATTCTAAAACGTCTATTATCTATTTCACACGCTACAGTTTATGCGTCTATTTATGTAAACCAGTTTAGGATTAATGTTCGTCTCTGGATGAAATTCTTCACATGGATAATGTAACATGTATATGATGGTTTAATAATCATATTTAGTATGTTCAAGTTTGTCATAAACAGTTTGTGATTTCAAGTATATACGCGAAAATATTTCAAATACCTATCAATATTTCTGAATGTCATCGCAAATGGCAGGATATGACATCTTTAATCGCTGCTTGTGTCTCTCTTGAATGTCATGTTAGCAGCAGGAATATCGCCGTTTGCTATTAGTTTCCAACATCTTCAATTATTATACATACCGAAGCAGAAATATTATCAGTTTTAATGATCTTATCTAAGTTTGTCATAATTTGAGGCATGCTGTTATCATTATTATAATCTAGCAATTTTCCATTTAACTACGCGAACTTGTGCATATTTCCGAGGGCCTCTGTCAAGCAGATTCACATTACGGGTTTGATGATAGATTTAAAGATGTACAAGAGTTCAGCCTATGATCAAAACTTTTTTCTATATTTCAATTCTTGTTGAAGCAAAAGGGATTGTAGAATTATAAAATCTGATCCAATTTGGAAATGATTTTAATTTCTATGCATTGGATTATTCATCATATCGTGAATATATGTTAATTTTTCTCTAAAGATGAGTATTATTATGTTTGTGATGCTTGTTGAATATACCATTCGATGACGTAATTGATGAAAAAGACAATGCATTGACTAATTGGAAAACATAGTTCAAGACACCAACAGTTTGATTCAATAATTTAAATTCAGAAAATATTTTGTACTTATGTTACTTATCCTTTGCTTTATTTCGTCTAAGATTAACGTCACTTTTTGACGTGATTTATTTTGTCAGTTTGCAGCATCCATTAATCTTTTTGATATTTCCCGAGTATCTTTTCTTGTTTATCAGAGCAAAATCCTGACATAAATTAAAATTAATGTTGGAATTTTACATATGCCGTATCGTTGGTTATCGATAAAAGTGAAATAACAAATGCGTTACATATAACGAGAAAAATCAATGTGAATGTGGAATTTATTAAGTCAATATAAACAAATGGCTAGATGTCCGTTTCAGAGTATTCTCGTCCGTTAGGGAAGCTAGTTAAACCCTTTTGCAGATATCAAATAATGTGTGTTTCTGCATTTTCAACGCCAATAGCGCCAACCTGTGGTATATTCACTAACTATAGTCATTGGAAGAGAGCACATAATTATGGCAGGATCAACAATTTTGAACTCGGTCAATATGCTCTAATCTTCCAGAATGTTTACTTCCAGTTTCAAAGTTTTGTTGATGTTTGCAATGACGGGGACATTGTTGCTGTTGTCGTTGATGTTTGTTTTACTAGTTGTTTAAACAACGACGTAACTTCGTGCCTATTTCTTCAATAGAGAATAGCAA
The DNA here is from genome assembly GCA_903632075.3 of Acanthosepion pharaonis. NCBI lineage: Eukaryota > Metazoa > Mollusca > Cephalopoda > Sepiida > Sepiidae > Acanthosepion > Acanthosepion pharaonis. The sequence continues at coordinate 367,791 of CAHIKZ030005152.1, read as the reverse complement.
TTACTCCTCACGGCACTCACACAATATTCGAACCACCGGCTCTAACTTTTGACAATTCAAATCTTATATATTTAGTTTCCTGCCAGAAATGTAAAAGAAGGTATTACGTTGGAAAAACAGATACCAAGGAATCTACTGAGAGGAACGAGTAGATAACCAATCAGAAAACACATGGAAGTGAATGTTGGAAGAATAAAGAATTTTTGCGTTTGTTAAAAGAACGGAAAACCTCAACGATGTAGATAGAAACATTGGCAATTTGATGAGATTTAATTCAATCAACAGTGTTAACAAGGAAGAGATCTGTTGAGAATATGCACATGTGTGAAATAAACTTTCTAAATACGAGCAAATTTAGAAAGAAAAATGTTTTTATAACTCGTTTAAATATAGTCGCTGGAAGAAAAAAGGATCTCACGTCGCATATTATTGCATTTACTGAATAGAAGACAAGAAAAAGTTCAGTTATAAATAATTATATACGATGCATCAGGAGTCAAGCACAGAGCATTATGCAACGAATTCAAGCGGCTATGCCGGAATTATTTACAAATTGACCTTTGAAGTTGGGTTGGAAGAAGACAGCGCTGAAACGGATTTGCCATTACAGAATAAACAGGCATATGTACAATCTGGGTTTATAAATATTTACTTTTAAATAAAGTCAAAGTATAAGCATTACTACACAGTAGTAGAAGGAACGTTCAGGGCAAGTTTCTATTTAGAGAAATGTAAAGTTCAAAGCCTTTAGATTATCGTAAAAATGCATGATGTATTCAAATATTAGATTTTAGTTTAAATAATTTTTAGGCAAAGATAGTAAAATATCTCAGGGAGCGTACATCTGAATGGAAAAGACAAGTATCGTAATTTGTCGTCTCCCAGACAAATCCCTTTGGGTATCAGTGCAATGATTTCGATCCCATATGAGTGATTAACATATTATTTAATGTCTGCTCAATGATTGTTTAATAGGATGTAGAAAAAATGCATTTAAAATCGTTATTTGCTTATTATTTGAAAGAATAAAGTTTTTTGTCATCCTTTAGCTAAGTATTAATTATTTGAAACATGTACTTATATTTACACTTGTGCACGGACTCGAGTGTGTGAAATAACAAAAAAATGTCAGCAATCAGACACAGTGGAATAATGTATAGCGGCTTGAGGAATTGGAGAGTCGAATTCGAATTCCAGGTATGAATTGTCCTCTTCTACTCGCAGCTCTGGGTAAATAGCAGGACAGACCGGGTTCTATAGCCTTGGAGGGCAACTGTTTTACAGCACAAAGAAATGGCAACCTACTGCACGAAAAAGTCTGCCTCGTCAGTTATGTATCGAAAGATACATGATCGCCTAAGCGTGTATCACACATGGCACATAACTGACAGATAGATGTCCGACTGTTAAATGTGAAGTTAATGTTCGTCGCAACTTACTATCATTTCAAAGACATTTACTTCTGTGCCCATTCCTAAAGTAGTATTATATTATATTTCAACACACAACCCCCCTCCGCTTTATAGAAGTACAAAAATGAAAATAGCTGAAACACACGAGATAAAAATTAAATTAAAAATGATTAAACCATGTTCTCCAAGAGAGAATTATTTTCACACAGAATAGAATTCCATGGCGTTTTCTGACATGTGCAATTTAATAAATTCGAACGGCGAGATTAAAAATTAATTTTATCCTAAAGAAATGAATTCGCCATGATAGAATGCAACGATTTTTAATATTCAGCCGTTTCATTGACATGAAGATTTATTATTGAAGTTTTCAATATTTATCAAACAATCATTATATATATCTTTTGATTTTTGCTCCAAGTATTTTGACAGTTCTTGTTCAGGATTATTGTTAAATATTTGTTTTTGTGAAATGTGGATAACCTGTAAAACGCATCCAATTTTATTAATGCGTAAGAAGGTAGAATGCAAAGTTTACACTTACAAATACAAACAAAATAAATAAAATCTGAATGTTTTACTTATGGGTGACTGTTTAAAGTAATTCACGCTTTAACTGAATAAAGATATAAAGATTTAATTTGTGACTTGTGGTATGAATATTGATAAATATCAAGATATACCATAATAAACTCTATTCAAAGCAATCACAAATTTATAAATACACGCGCACGTACACAGACAAACAAATACAGACAAAATCACACACACACGCACACACACACACACACACACACACACACACATACACACACACACACACACACATATATATATATATATATATATATATATATATATATATATATATATTTCATCCTTGAAAGTGAGGTCTGATGATCGAGGAAAAAAAAACTCTTTGGGTAAATAAATTATAACTATGGGACCTTAAAATTTTCTAGTTTTCTTTAAATTTAAACATTGAGCTCCGTGGATTTCATCCTCCTTGGGATTATCCGTAGGGATTACCAAGATTTTCATTATTTAACAGGTAAAGGATAGACATTTCATTTGTACATGCTTAAGTTCGATACTAACCCAGCCTTGCTGCGGCCGACATCGCCACACTGACAGATTTGTTGAAGCAAAATTTTGATCACGCCTCTGCTTCAGAGCTTGGCAAAAATGTTCACTGTGCTTCAGTCTAATGTCTTTAAAACCATTAAACTTAATAAAATATATCTTACGCCGCTCCTTTCGGTTTGGTACTTGAGCTTCAGATCAAATTTGATACATTACAAGTTGTCTTTCTATTTGTCTTTGTAGCGTAAGAGTGGACGCTTCGAGTTTAGTAGTTGCCCATACAGCACCTTTTTTGGAAGCCTATGCTCATCCATTCTCACAAATTGACTAGCCCACTTAAGCTGTATCTCTGCTACAATGGATTCAATGCCTGTTATGTTGTTATATTCTTCAGTTTTGCACTATTTTTGACACTGACATCCCATTTTATATCACATCTGGCACGGAGACAGCGAATGTGAAAGGCATCAAGTTGATTTATGCACTTGTGTTATAAGGTTCAAGCTTCAGCATCATAGAGAAGGACTCTCTCTCTCTCTCTCTCTCTCTCTATATATATATATATATATATATATATATATATATAGAGAGAGAGAGAGAGAGATCTGTGTGTATATATGAATAGTTTTGTACACTATTTACATTATTCGGACTAATCTGTGTCGCCATATTTATTACAACGTTTTGGCTGGATGTCAGTTATCAGTTATCTCCTGCTTAATTCCCTCTCCAGGTTCTCCGCCGCCTTAACCAGGTATTGAACTCACACTCTTTGTGTCCAGGATCTAACTAAAGCCTTTATCTACTGTGCCATGTGTCCTTGAGGAATTTCTGGGTATTATAAACCTAAGGTTTTCAGCAACCTTTTATCCAGTGCTCATATTGTAATTTTTGCTGTTATCATTGTATGTTTTTACCAGAACTCATATTCCAATTTTGTTGTTATTATCGCTTTTCTCTGGCAATCCGTATTACTGGTCCCCATAGTGTATACATTTCTATGCTTGGTCGGCTCAGTAGATATGTGCTGATTCCTTAACTTTACGAATTTTCCAATGGTGTTCTTTGTCTATGATCTCAACATGGTCCTACAGAAATCGGTGATCTCCATTTGCTCTCCATGTTCAGCTCCACATGATTTTTCCACTTCCCCTGTTGTTACAGCTTTCTGGTGTTCTTGAAGCCTTACCTTAAGGGTGCTGCCTGTCTCCCCTTTATATTTTTCCGCAGCTGCACGGGATAGCGTACATAGAGTCTTTAGGCATGTTCTCCTCTATGGGCGTGGGGTTACTCGGGATATCTGTGAAGTGTCGTCCAGCTTTTGAAGGTTGTCCTGATGCTATATGGCCCGCAGATCCTTTGTATTTTCTCTGATAAACCCTTCACATGACAGGAAGAGAGTTTTCTGAGTGTTGTTGCCTTCCTCTTGTACCTGCCTATCCCAGTTGTTTTTTGGGCTCTTGCCATGTACCCAGGGTAGTTGTAGGGGACTACTTATACAATTCTTTTTCTAATGTCTCTGGGTCGCCACTAATGACTTTTGCTCGTGTTGTAAGCAGTCTACGATCCATTTTCATTAATCTTTATGGATGGTGGGAACTGAAATTGAGGTACTGTCCGGTGAATGATGGTTTATGGTATACGGATGTGTTGAACCCATGATCCGTTCGAGATATTAGAACATCCGGGAATGTGTGTTGTTACTCTCTTTCTCCATCGGAAAATGTATGAAAGTTCTTATTGAGTACACATGGTCCAGTAGAACCTGAACATCTTCCTGCTGTGGCCAGAGTGAAGGTGTCATCTACGTACGTTCACCATATAGCTGGCTTTACAAATATGGATGCTAATTTCCTCAAAGTATTTCATATTTATATTCGCCATTGCTAGTGATATGGCGTGTCTGTTGCTAAGTCCTCATCCTGTCGATATATGTGTGATCCCATTCCAAAGTATGGTGTATGTATGCAGAAAGTCAACATCTCCATCAGATTATCTATTGGAATACTGGTCCGTTCTACTTGTGATGAGTCAGACGCCATGCTAGGACTGAGAACTGAGAGTGCCTCCTCCGTGGGTACCTTGGTGAAAAAACTCACCACGTCCAAGCACGCCATCCGGTTGGATAGGATGGGAGCATCTTTGATTATTTCCTCGAGCGAAACGTTGTAATAAATATGTCGACAAAGATGAGGACAATAGTCCGAATAATATAAACAGTGTACATAATACCTCGTTTCAGAAATATAGACGAATATATTTGTATTTGCTGTTATATGTTTCTGTATATATATATATATATATATATATATATATATATACAGAAACACATAACATATATATGTTTGTAATAATTTGTTATATATACGCTTGTTTATATATTGTATATATATATATATATATATATATATATATATATATATATATATGGTATATACGTATGTACGTGTGTATATATATATATATATATATATATATATATATATATATATATATATATATCTGCATATGTATATATCTGCATATGTATATATCTTAATGTTTTGGAATGAATTATCTATACTAACTACAATATAATTTTTTCTTGATAGTGGTTTTAAAATTGCTTATGGCCTTAGTAATCAATAGTTGTGTTTTGTTACATTTTAGTCATTTGGATAATATTAATATATATATATATATATATATAATATATATATATATATATATATATATATATATATATATATATATATATATATATGCTACTGTGCAGTTTTATATTTTATATTTATTTCTTTGTTTCTTTACATATGCCTATGCTTATATGAATCTATGTGTGTATGTATATGTGTGTACATGGCTATATATATATATATACATACATATATATATATATATATATATATATATATATATATATATATATATATATATATATATATATATATATGTGTATGTATATTTATATATGTTTTTATTTGTAGTGATGAATGTGTGTACACATACGTATGTATGTATGTATTTATATATATATATATATATAGTTATATATTTCTACTCGTGTATGTTTACTCAAGTGTATTATGTATGTATGAGATATTTATATGTATGTGTGTGTTTATGTGTTTTCTTTTTTCATATTAGCTTTTTTATTTTATTATAACTGTTGCATTTTGCCTGGACATTTGAATTTGGAGTTTTTTTATGTGTGTATGCGTATGCATATGTTGCTCTATCCATTTCTATATATTTTACTGTATTTTTCGGATTGATGAATATTTGTTTTTTATTCTATCCTCCTTAAATTTTATCTATTGAACCAGTTTTATCTATATATATTTGCCCATGCAAGCAATATTTTAATGGTCTGTTTGAACTACCACTTCAAATTTTAATATTTGTAGGTGTGTATATGTGTACGTCTTTATCAAAGTATGTGTGTATGATAGTTAACATTCATTCTATGTATATGTTGTCTGTTTTTTAAGGGCTGTGGACATCTATTTCCTGTTTCGTTTGTGTTTTTGCGTTTGTACATATCTCAATATATATACGTGTTTGTGTATTATAATTTGTATGTGTATTGTCTTTTGCAAGATTTCATCCTCCCCTGCACATATCACCACTTTAAATCCATCTAAGCTGTAACGAAGCTTGACATCCACATTAGATTTTATTGTTTATTCAGAGATTTTGACCTTTCAATTAAAACAAAATAAATAACAAAATGTGTATTTCTCCCCAGGTTCTTCTTTAAATAATTTCATATTTTAAACTGAATACAGATTAAGTTTGAAATTTAAAATTGGTAATTTTTAATTTTCAATTTCATAGTAAAATTTAAAATTTATTAGAAAGATTTCTATTTTAGTCTAACCCTAACATTAAGATATCAATTATTATAACCAAGGTTCGTTGTCAAGTTTTTTGAATTCTCATATACTTGCATTTTGATTGGTCGTTGCAGTTTATGTAACAACGTTTCCCCTGTCTATGGGTGTTTGGTCGAGTTGAACCTTTTAAGACACATTATTCTACATTCAACACCATCACTTGAAGTGTTGAAACTATATTTATAGTGATTTTATAACATATTTATGTTATAATGTTCGAATAAATTATATATATATATATATATATATGTGTTAATAGATATTATAATCATATATATATATATATATATATATATATATATATATATATATATATATATATATATATATATATATCAGAATAATGCTTTTATAGCATAGAATATAAATGAAATAATGAGACTACAAATATGCGGAAAATTCTTGGTGATAAGGCTGGAACACGTCTAAAAAATTACGACTAAGATAAACACGTAAACGTAAAAGAATAAGTAAATGAATCAAGCAGAGCATAAAACAAGTAAAGAAACGCTAACTAACCTCCAAATAAATTTAGAGACCGTAAAAATTTAACTTTTTCTCTGCAAAAACACGGTTGATACAATTTAAGGCAAATGGCCTTCAGAATTAACAAATGGTGTTTTGTCTACATGTAAAATAGAGTCCGTCTTTTTGTTCGATTGCCGAATCGGGCACCGATTGCACGAGTATGATTATTTGAAATCAATCTGATATATTTAGGAACGTGTTTTCCCAATCTTTTTTTTCTAATCTAAGTCTAGTCTATCTTATATACTCAGCTTCACGCTGACATTTAAATATATAGTTAAGTAAATTGTTATTATGATAGGGCAGACTGTGTTTAGTAAATGAAGGAATCACTGGACAGGTAACAACGAAAAGTAGAAAGGACAACCCTAGAAACTCTACCACTCACAATTTTACATTTCTTGCCAAGCCAAGGCAATTTTAGATTGATAAAACTAGACAGGGCTGAATTTGGAAGACATATTAAAATTATCTTTCTTTCGTTCCATTGTACGATCAATAATATTAGCCAGAAAACCATTATTCATTAGAACGAAGTTTGGTCAACTCGTGCTGAAGTGTAGCTGAGGAACAAATTATTAAGGCCCAATGGACTAAAGTTTTGACCAGATTTAGTTTTCTGGTAAGAGAGACAAAAGAATTCCAACTAGTGTAAAAACCTGTAAAAGTTGCTTTATGGAACACACTATTAATGAATGTATCGTTCTTCCACTCAACAAAGACATCAAGAAATGAGATAGAATTATTCTCCTCTTCCTCCATTGTGAAGAACAAAGATGGGTGTAATGAATTTAAAGAATCACAAAAACATTTCCAAAATAATTTTCCCGTATAATTGAAGTCTAATTTCCTTCAGTTGTGGCAACGATCGGTCCCTGAAGCAGCGTTGGCCGAAAGGTTGCATAGGTTCTCAGAAAAAAATGAGCATAACATTTATTCAAATATATATATATATATATATATATATATATATATATATATATATATATATATATATATATATATATATCATGTTTCAAAACAAGAGCCGAAAACTTCAATATAATCCTTTAAATTAAATTGAGTTGAAAGTAAAATGGGCTCCGTTCCATCTTCAAGCGAAATTTTTGTTGGAATAACGTATATCTGAAATTTACTTGTTTTAAAATTGAAATCAAAATCCCCATGGTAACAGCTATGGTGAATTGTCTAAATTGGGTAGGCGAGTGTAGGGTGTTTATAATAAGTAGCGGTATAGAGATACTTTCAAGGTGTCAAGTCGGGGAAAGGTGGGGGTGTCAAAAATGAAACGGAAGATGTATTGGCCATCGTCTAGTTTGCTTGTCTATGGAGATTTATTTATTTATTTTATTTTATTTTATTATGAAAGGGAATTGTGCATATAAAAAAGAAAAACTTGAAGATGGAACGGAGCCCATTTTACTTTCAACTCAATTTAATTTAAAGGATTATATTGAAGTTTTCGGCTCTTGTTTTGAAACATGAGACCTCTTATGTAGCGATTTGGAATCATATTTTAAATAAATAATTATATTTATGCTCTACTTTTGTATCGAGCACTATTTTTTAAAAAAATAACTAAAATACTAAGGGACTTTGGATTATTTACCTAACCAGTTCCTTCCTATTTTCTATATATTTTCACACACACACACACACACACACACATATATATATATATATATATATATATATATATATATATATATATATATATATATATATATATATATATATATACACGTGCGTGTGAGTGTATCCGTCCGTATAGAATGTATGCTTATATATTTCAAAACATGAAATATCATATAAATCGAACATACTCGGGGAAAATTAAACGAACAGACAGGTAAACAAAATAATTTGTTTAACGATAAGTAAAAAGTGTATGTCGTACTTTCTTTACAGACATTTTTGGGAATGACAACTCATGCATATTGTAAACGAAATTAAATTGATAAAACGAAAATTGGAGGCTTTTATATTATTTTCTTTAAGCCTTATAAAAGATTCAGCGTAAAATTAAACAATTGTGTCTTTCTATATAATCTATGCGAGATAGTCCCATGTTATTCAAACGGACGAGGCATGCACATAATCATCTTGAGCTAGAGGAAGAGTGACCAATAGAAATACTTGTGGAGGGTAGAAAAATAGTGCAAATATATTTTAAGCGCATATTTAAAAAGTATCTTAAACAGAATGAAGATATCTCAGTAGTTGCAAGGATCATGACTTAAAAGTTAATAGAAAAATATTTGTGAGGATAGAAATGTGAGTTCAAAACTCTTGAAGATCTCCTTTTTTTATTTCTGTCCTGTACTGTCTTCTTACTTTTACAAAAAAATACAAACCGTTACGAAAAAGATGAAACACAAATAAAATTAAAATAACTAATATTTATGATGAACACTATCTAATAGAAGATTATGAAAAAAATAACAAAATATTTTATCAAATTCAATTTGTTTTTTATTTCAATATTTTAATTCCCTGCGTGCATCTGCATAAATATGTGTTTTTCTGCGCAGCATCGATATTGTATAGATTGATTTACACTGTTCAAACGCCTTTCAGAAAAAAGAACAGCATGTGCTAACCTGAAATGATATATACATATACATAGATAGGTGTGTATCTATATGTATGTGCATATATATATATATATATATATATATATATATATATATATATATATAGAGATAGATAGATAGATAGATAGATAGAGAGAGAGAGAGAGAGAGAGCGACAAGCAGGCAGACAGAAGCAAGAAAGTGAGTAGGGGTAAGAATTGTGTATATGTTATTCATGTGTCTACGTTATTGAGCAAAAATTATCTTTTAAACTTATATATTGATAAAATGTGTATTCAATGTTTGTCTTCAAATATGTTCGAAAATGTTTTAAATGATATCCTATATTCTTGATTAATGTTTAATCAATGTCCTTGCATTTTAACTAAGAAACAGATGAGCTATTGCTAAGTATATATGTATGCTCTTTTGGGAGATCTTATCCCCCGCTAAGGGATTTAGACAGCAAAATCAAGCATTTGACGTTATTATGCGGAATTTCATTTTTCTTCTCAAGCAAATCTCAAGCTACCTTCAACTTAATGAAATTAAATTTTCACTGTTTATAATTGAAATAAAATAATGAATTTGGGCGTTTGAGATGCAATCAATCGGATCAAACTGTAACCTATGAGAGGAAAGTCTTTTTGCTTTCATTTTTAACATAAAATCAATGACAATATAGCTTTATTTTCATATGTATAGATTTCGAAATTTCGTTGCGAAAAAAGAATGTTAATATAAATTGGCTGATCTTCTAATGAATCTGCTGTGGATGCAAACCGGAAAGAAAAAATGACGCATGATTTATTAAATTACGAAGTAAATTTTTGATGCACAGAAACCGAGCAATATTCTGTGTCATGCTTTAACAGAATCGTCAAGAAGTTAAGAGCAAAAATGAGAACTCAGGTAATTTTGAGATAGGATATTCTTTCTTTCCTGTGTACATCTACTACAGACACATTATAAGAGTTGCTTATATCTATTAATATTAGAAACTTGCCATGGTGGAATTTAAGGGCAGGGTTCTCTTGTTCTCATTTTCGTGCTACAGCACCTGATCACCTGACGAATGTGAGAAAACCTGAAACTAACACTAGTGGTCGGTTACTTTGTGTCAGAAATTTAATTCATAATTATATATATATATATATATATATATATATATATATATATACACTCCTGGTTAAAATAGAAAAGGGTTAAAAGATATAAAAATAATGTTAGTTTAATTGAAATATATTTGTGAAACTTTTACATTTAATTAGAAAATGGTGTTTATCAACAAACAAGAGAAAATTCTAAGCATTTAATTGATTAATTTAAAGAAACACTGCAAAAATGTATTTTTCTGTGTTGGTTATAAAGATACGACCATGTTAATAAAAATAGAAAATGCAGAACAAATTAGTCACAACGTCATTTTAATATTCAGTATATCGTCTAACAAGAATTAAAAATTCACCTTAAGCTATGGATTTATGCATCCATAGTTTCAAACTGCGATCCATGTTTATAAATATCGTTTGTCATTCATCTTCAAACATTTTGATTGCAAAATGTGGATGTCACAAAAGCTTTCCTTCGAACTTCGCGCGTTGTGGATTGCAGCATTATTCTGATGGAAAGTTCACTTTTCTCCACATACACGAGGGCCTTCAGGATTTAACATCTTAATGTAAGTAGCAGTTGTTTTACAACATTTTACCTCCCGTAACTCAAATTGTACGAAAATGAACCCAGACCATAGCAAATCCACCTCCACTGTGTCGTGTTGAGGAAATTTTTTTGGGACATCTTTTATGCCAGTAACGCTGAAAATTTTAGGCCCATCAAGATCAATTTTTTCTCGTCTGAAAAGAACACTTTCTTCCATTTATTCACATCCCAAATTTGTAATCAGAAGCAAATTTTAAACGGGAGGTTTTATGCCGAAAAAGGCGTGGACTTTGCAGAAGTTTCAAGTTTTAAACCCATTCTTATTTAAATACCGTTCGATTGTTTGAGAGTTTCATTCAGCATCTGTATTCGCTTTTTATCTGATTTGATGTTATGTTTGAATCTCTCTTAACTTCTCGCCTAATCCGTCTCTCTATAGATGGTGAGATTATATTGAGTCGACAGCTTGATTTTTAGAAGCATACGCATCCGGATTTTAATAAAGCAATGACATTTCGTTATGGCCAATTTCATTTGCAATGGCTCGTTGCAAACATTTTTGAAGTTCAACAATCCTGCCCAGTTCGAACTTTGTTAAAATTTTACTCTTAGCCATTTTAAAATCTGAAATTTAATGCTGGAAATGAACCCAAGTAGATGCCTACACGGCTGAAAAACTAAGTGGTTCTAAATTTGTCCAGTATTTTTTTGTTTTTTCATGGTCTTTATGAAACCCCCAAAAAATCCTTTTTTTTTCAATGTTTGTTTAAACCTTTGTTGATAAACTACATTTTCTAATAAAATGTAAAAGTTTCACAAATATATTTCAATTAAAGTAACTGTATTTTATATTTTTGTAGCCTTTTTCTTTATGGTCTTGAAATTGTGACCAGGAGTTTGCGTATATATATATATATTATATATATGCGCAGAATGTTTTGATCAATTGAAAGAGGTATAAATAGACGATTGTGTGTCATTCAAAGAGACGGACTTTCAATTTGTTAAAGCTGAAAGATTAATACTGGAAGAAACGGAAAATATTTTCAGACAATTGGATATGAAATGCCAATTTGGAACAAAAATCGAAGAAGTTACAAAATATGACATTTCATTCTAATGTCTAATAAAATGCGAAAGTAAGTAAGTAATTATTTTTATTCACTGCTTGGCTTCGTCAATTAAGGTTGATATGATGTGGTCGTTCTTCATACTTTGATCTTCTCTCGAGGATTTGAGATTCCCTAGTTCATCCCTATAGAATGGCGTCCTTATATAGTATCCTGGTATACTATTGTCGCGAGCGTGCACATCCAAATTTCACCTGGATTGATCACATGTTTACATGACGGAGGCAGCCAGACACCATTAGAATTTCGACTGTAAAGTTGGTGACTATCATGTCATCTTTTAGATCAACACTCTAATACACCTGGCTCATCTGATGATCTGACACCGAATCTAAATTATATTTTGGTTTACCTTAGAATGAGTTCAGGATATATTGTGGTTAGCATCGATCAACTCTTCTTACAAAAAGCTGATATTTTTAGCGTGAAGCATATACTAAACAAAGTCTAACGGAACTACATGTAAGAAATGGAATATACAGTACATTGCAAAAATCTACACCCCCTTGAAAAATGGATGTATTTTGTTTATTTTGATAGGAACAATATTTTAAACTCCAATAATTCGTTTTAGTAAGCAGATCTATCACACTTTTATTTAACACACAAAATACATTTGAAAAATTTTAAACTATTTCTTAAACAAAGATAATTTTGAAAAATGTCTTTGCAAAAGTCTACACCCCCTTTGGAATGTCTTCAGCTAATACTTTGTGGATGATCCTGCTGTGTCAATTACAGCCTGTAGATGCATTGGGTAGCCATTCACGAACTTGCTGCAATGGTCTGCTGACAGTTTTTGCCATTCTTCATGGCAGAACTTCTCGAGCTGTGTCAGATTAGCTGGGCCACTTCAAAACTGCTAGCAAACCAAGCTTTAGTGCGTTTTGACACCTGCTTATGGTCGTTACCTTGTTGAAACTTGGAATTGCGACACAAGCACAAGCACAGAGCTCTAGCAGACTTCAGCACGTTTGCCTCCAATATTTCTTGGTACTTGACACTGTCCATGACACCTTGGATGGTTACCAGCTCTCCAGGGCCTGCAGCTGAAAAACAGCCCAAAAACATGCCTTTTTTCCACCAAACGTAGCGTTTCGCATTTTTTCCAAATAACTCGACTTTGGTATCATGTGACCACAAAGTCTTTCGCCACATGGTCATGGTATCATTGATGTGACTTTCTGTAAAGTTTAGTCTTGCTTGCTTGCGCATAGGCTTCAGAAAGGGCTATTTTCTAGCTACCCTCCCTTGAAGGCCAGACCAATACTATGGAAATTGTAGATGCATGGACATATGTGTCTTGGTAGGGTAGTAGTGGTTTTGTGCACTAAGCACTTTTTAAGTACAGTTTTAACAGTGTTTACGGGCAATTCTAAAGTTTTCGCAATCTTTTTATAGCCATTATTTTCATAAGGTTTTTAAGTTCCTGAGACAGAGGCTTGCCCATTTTCTTTCCCGAGTAAGACACCTTGTGTTTACATTCAGAGTCCAAAGACCAACACACCAAGAAACCATGTGGTGGATGATTTTATAGGCAGTTAAATCACCTTATATAGCAAAATAATAGACTGGCCAAGTGTTTGTTATGGTAGAACGCACATGTCACTTTTGATTGTTCTGGATTGTATACATCAATGATAAACTACGTGATAACACATTTTTCTAAGTTATATTATTTTAAAAATCAGTGTGACATTTTTAAAATGTAATTTTTATATCAAAGGAATGTGTATCTGCTTATTATTTATCAATCATTGGAATTGAACAAATGTGTTGTTCCCTGTTAAATGATACAAAATATATAGATTTTCAAACATTTGCATGCCACTGTACACTGTTTGCTATAATATTTTCATTATGTATTTATATTAAAGTAAAATATAATATATAGTATATTGATTCAATAAGACTTATGATTTTCTATATATTTATAAAGTTTATTTTAATTTGGTAATAAAACCTAATGCGATGGTGACATTTCGAATGTACTGTTTTATTTATAATTTGTTTTTTATAACTATTCATAAGCCTATTTATTAAGTATAGTTAAACCGGACACATGTTAAATTAGATCTAATTCATTAAAATAAATGGTGAGTTCAGCTATCTTACTAGGTAATGTGCCACGTCCAATCAAAAAATAGTGAATCGTACACAACGAAATGATTTGAAATCCCTGATTCAATATCTATCGACGGCGTTGCATTTATTTTTTTGGTTTCAATCTGTGCACCAAATGTGTTTTGAATTGTGTCAGATTTACGCGACGGTTGGGAGAATATGACATATCGGTATTGGTATTCTTTTGGATTCTTACAAAATAATCCAATCAAATGATCTTTAATCGAGTATATGTGTTCTCAATTATTTATGTCACTTAAATAATTTTCATTTTATCCCTTTATTACATGCTTAAAACTTTCACTCAGTTACGCACTGATTTTCGTATACATTTATTTCTCTTCGAAGTTATATAAATTCATTATTTTCGGATTTACAGAAGGCCATTTAATAGTAATTTTATCTGAGTCATCTCGTCTTGAATATCTGAGTCCTCAACGCCATGCACTGATTTTTTTAGCTTTATCAGACAAATATGCTCTGAAAAATTTAAATTTTATATTGAATAAAACATTGAAATATCTTACATAAAATTAATGTTCAAATGGTTTCCCGGAAATATGCCCATATCAAATATTTACTCAAATCCTCAAGGTATAGTTGTTATTGTTTAACCTTTGCTTCTACGACGGTGGTACCAGAACAAAACTTTAATGACGTTATTCTACATAATACACGGCCATACCTCCTTATTATTTTTCAAAGGTTAAACGTTTGTGATATCTAGAAATAGAAATCTAGCTTGCACATATGTGAGTAATTACATGGATATATTCAATATTCAGCCAAGATTAATCGCTTGAGGCAAAGGTCCCTAACAGCAATGCAATTCTAAAGATAATCTGCTTAATTACATTAGATATCTATCAAATAATCTTTTCCGCCGGAGTCAAACTTACGTCGTCATTGTCCGTGTGCACAGGACAAGAATTGATAACTACATCAAACCTGATGGAGACATAGGAAAACACAGATATATCTATCACTATAAATGAATTAAATTCGTCATTCACGTGCACAGGCAAATGAAACTGACTAATGTACTCTTGTGCAAAAATGGATTATCTCATAATTAGATTAAATTTAAAAAAAAAAAAAAACTTCATCCCATTGAGTGTAAAATAAATGAAAAGGAAATGCGAAAAGATCAACATAGCTAAAGTGAATATCTACATTATGATTATTTATGCAATAGCGCCTATTCTATTCATATTACTATTTTGAAGTAACAGGTAAATATGGTTTGGGATCAATCTTGAATATATTTGAGCATATTTTCTATATTTCCTATCTGAAATAAGTAAATGTATTTCACTATGACATTTAATGCAGAAAAAATCATTTACCATTATTCATACTCTCTATGCAAAGAATAACAGAACATTCTTGAGATTAACTGGGTTAGGGAATGGACTACTTTTTCGTATTATCATCCATTTACTTTGAAATTTGTAATCACTCAGTCGACTTTAAATGTCGTCATTCTGCAATCCACCGATATAAAAAAAAGGAAGTAGGTATGTTTAAGTATTCACAGACACTTGACATGAATTTTATACAGAATTTTCCTGTTTCGGATGCAAAATAACATAATTGCTACGTAAACTCATGATGTATATAACATATAACATATATATTCGACCGGATGAAGTAGTGGTTGATTTTCCGAAAGAATAAAACAAAAATATTTACAGTTTGCACATTGCTATCCATCAAATTTTAATTAAATGAAGGTAACGAAAACTTGGACACAAATTGTGCTAGAAATCAATAAAATTCTTCCAAGAATCTGGTTGATGTAATACTTAAACCTCATTAACAAATTTGCGTTGCAAATATTTCAAACCGGTGTGATGTCGACACTGGATTAGAATTTATTTCTGCCTTTTTCCATCACTTTCACGTCATTCGTATTTTAATACTGTTATTAATCAAGGTGATATCTAGAATCATTTCCGCTCTTTATTCTATTAATATTATTTGTTTTGGGAAAAAAATTCTCAAGTTTTATTTTCAGTCAGAACATTTGATTTTATTTCCATGAAAATAAATCAGGAAAAAACAGTTGATCATTCATGGATTATAATTATCTGAGAAAATACCAAAATCCTCAACACTTTAAAATCAAAATTGTTTGAAATTGTCAAAAAATAAGAAATGTCAAGACAAAAATAATGGGTGTTGGTTTGACAATTACAAAGTTGTGATAAAAATAATGCCGTGTTTATGATAGTGAGACACACTGCCGGCACATACAGAAAGAAATAGTTACATCTCAGTGTGTTCCTTACTGGTGACAGAGGATAAAATTATATGAATTGATAATAAAACATTTTCTTAAATGAACTCGCGATTATTTTGCAAAAGGGCTTTTGCTCGCTTATGAATGATTACCAGAGAATATAACACTATAGCAGAAAATTGATCGAAGAAACAAGCAAATCGTAGAAAATCGAACCATAATTGAATCCTGGCAAATTTATGGAAATATAATCGAAGTGTATGTTCATTTTGTTTCTTTCATACCAAAATTATTCAAGTGTCTGTCATACATTTGTCCATGTTTTATATACATTTGATTTTCTTTTTTCTGTTGGAAAATATCGATTGATTTGCTTAACTATCTATTTTTATATTACATGTAGATATTGTAAAAAGTGTTCTACATACATTCTTGTAAAAGATATTGTAATTTTCCAATAGCAAAAATGGGAATTTCGCTTCCTGACACTCGAACTCTGTAGACACCTCCGCATCTCCGTGTATTCGAGCATCAGTCATTGCTTTTAGATAAAAGTAGATATCCTGTAAATTTGCCAAATGGAAACCAACAACAATTCCTGATTATCTCAAGTTGTTTTACATTAGGTACTCATAAGCGATGTATTAGAAATGGATTTCATTTTCTACATATAAAATAGTTTTTCTGTAGTTACTATTATCAGAATTACACTTTCTTCCGTGATGAAATATAAATACGTTGTAATTAAATCTGTTCTGTTTCAAACGATATAATAATCTTAAATGATATAATAAGCGCAAAATTATAATGTCAGAATATACCAATCTATTTTAATAAATCCAAATTCGACTGAAATTGCATAGATAATGCACAGATGGCTTGTATGTTACTACGACGTCGAATGTTTATGTGTGCAGACAATGACGCAATGATTACTGGTTTTAGTTTAAAAGAAAGAAAAATAAAATGATAAACAAATGCATTTTCGGAGTTTGTCAAAAATATATTTAGGTTTTGCCTGAATATTACCAACATTAATAGAAATTTTCCAATAGATTTTTTTCTTTATTGACATTTATCGAAATTGTAGTCATTTTAGACAGCATGATGCTGGCAAATATTGATATATGATAGAAAATAACAGAGATAAACAGATACTTGTTTCACGTGTCTAACTTTAGTACCATGATTAGATCAAGTAAGTATTCGGTTTCTAGGAGATTATACAAGACGATTTGGAAGGCAAGGAAATAACAGTATTAGATGGACAAAAATCCACTTAATTGGGAAAAAGTACATAATATTTTCAGAATGCCATTAATAGAAACATAAGCTGTTTTTCTTTTCAAGTATTATTATAATCTCTGTCACATGTTCTCAGCATTGACACCACCGTTATATTTTTTTCTTTAAATTTGAAAAGCCCTACAAGCTTACACCACTTTTTGTCTCTTTATACCTTTATTCAATGAAATTACTTAAGAAAACGAACACATTTCCAAATGGGAAAGCAGAACTAATATTTAACATGCTTTTACATCCCTTTTTAAAAATTCCTATAAAAAGCAAATTTACATTGAACTACACGTGTAGAAACTTTACGGAGATAAACTTTACAAAGTATCGGAAGTCGACAGATTAGTCAGTGTCCATAATGTCAGGTTCTAAACAACGTAATTATCAAGAGTGGAAATGAGAGAAAAAGATTTCTCTTCGTGATAGGTGCGTCACTATCAGCAACAAGCCAATCTGTTTTACAATTGTAAAGTGTTCATGTATTGGAATTGAAATTCCAAACTGAATTACCAAGAATACTATATTACTAAGCAGACAAGGAAGAGAAAGAAGGAATGAAAAGATTAAGTGTGAAAGATACAAAGTGACGAGAAATAGAGAAAAAGAAAAAGCTAGAAAGAAAAAAAAACATGTTAAAATCAGAAAAAGAGAGAGAAGTGGAGAAAGAGAAATGCAGCAAGATATAGAGAGAACGAGGTAGTTGTATGTACGAGATAAAGATGAAAGATAAATCTGGAAGAAAGTAAAGAGACATAGGGGAAGAAAATCGAATCGATGAATACTGTGTTTAAGTGTCACTTATTATCAAGAGAGTAAACGTCTAAGACCTCGAATCAAATAAATGAATGTGTGCTGTCAGGTTGAACATAGATGCACTATACTTTTATTACTATTACTTTCTTCATGGCCTGTTAAATATTAAGATATTTATGGAGCTGTTTTCCACCAGTTTTCATTGCTCATCTATTTTAATAGTAGATATTTTCGAAGATATCTGTCGAGAGTACAGATTACAGGGATTAATAGTTTAATACCTTTATATATGTAACTCTAACTCAAAACTAAGTGTATAATTATATATATATATATATATATATATATATATATATATATATATATATATATATATATATATATATATATATATAATTCACAGAGTTACCCATTTTGTCAGATTAAAACTACGCAATTCATGCTTCTTTTGGTGCCGTTTCATTCCTTATTGCGACTTGATGAGTTTTATTAATAGTTAAATAACCCTAACCAACCCTATCACTTTATCCACGCAAGATTTTTTAATCGAAAAATCAAATCTAATATAAGTGTTACTTGCTTTAATTCTGAGTTTACTAATCTAATGTACAACGTGTATTGTAACATCTATTCAAAGCGACGCAAAAAACATTCATCTTCATTTACAATGGCCGAATCATTTGTCATGTAAACCAAACAAAACAAGATTGTAAACCCTGTTTTCCTCAGTTGTAAATCTTACAAAACAAGGAAATTGTGTCTAGATTTCTCCCAAACTCAGATTTGAAATATATTTGTGTAATTATCTGGCCTATCGTTTCAGGAACAATTTTAGTAATATGTAAATACCTCTGCCAAGTTAAGAATGTAATTTAAAATTTGAAATATTATGAATGGGAAAAAGTAATGCAGATAAAGCAAGAACCATTCAATGTTACCATCTTTGAAATCATCATGTTCGTTTATAGCAAATATTAGATTTCAATTATATTTTAACTAAAAGCAATTATATTTAAGTAACATATCTGTAAGAAATATTTAAAAGTGAAAATATATTTATAATTCTGAGTTAATAAAGAATACATAGCACTGACAGATTCATGTCCGCATTCACCAGAGTTTAACAAAATATTCTCACATTCAGTTGAGGTTTATTTATTTTGTAGTGAATTTGGCAGAAAATAATAGCGTAATGAATTCCTCATTAATTGGTTGTTTGTGAAGTGAGAATAAGAAATTTCTTTATATAGAAGAGATTCTTAATAAACGGTGGATAATGTAGGACTTCCTTGCTTAATTTACGTTAAAATAAGAATAGAAAACACGTGAAACGTTTTCTTAAAAATAACATAAAATGGTTGAAATAACTTTACCTATCAAAGGAAGTGGATGGTTAGAATTCAGACTTCAATGTCCATTTACTCGTTCAGACTGAACTCTTTTCTTATGTTAGCCTTTCGTGACAATTGGCGGTTCTGTAATAGGTTTTTAAATAAGAGTAAGTTTTCCTTCTCTCATCTCTTCACTTAACGCTGCTAAAATCTACAGCTGATAAAGCAGAATGTTTTGCTCGTAAATTCTCTTCAGATTCTACTTTTGATATGGTTTCTGTTATCATCTCTAAACTAGATCTCTATAAATCGCGTGGGCTCTATACAATAGTCCCAAAGAAATGTGCTTTTGAATTGGATCGTGTTCTTTCTAAACACTACAATAAATGCTTTGCTGCTTCTTGCCTTCCTGTTTGCGAGAAATACTTTTCTTTCAAGCCGCATGGTACTTCGACCTATCGACCTAATAGCGTTGTACCACTTTTCGGCAAATAACTAGAGGCGCTAATCAAATCTAAATTGGTTACACATCATACTTTTCAGCATCGTTTTATTTAGATTAACTGTATAGCATTTATTTCTCTAGGTTAACTGATGATATATTAACTTTTTTAATTAATTATTTCAGAGTCTATCAAGGTTTATATAAGAATGTTGTAGTTCGGGCTATTGCCTTAGATATATGGAATGTATTTGAAAAGGTTTGGCATGCTGGTTTTCTCCATCAACGACTCTCCTGATTTCATCATTTCTCAACTCGGCACCTATGCTGATAACAAAACTATTTTAAGAGTACTTCTGAACGGGTCGATGAGATCAAATTGGCAGATGATCTCAAAAGCTACCTAAAATCTGTTGTTGAATGCGGCAAGGAATGGTTTGTTAATTTTGGCGCCTCTCTTTTAATCGTCTGAGAGAACCCTTTTTGCCTTTCATCAGGATGACTTATGTTATCCTCCAGAAGAGTGTATCGATACAATGAAATAGAAATATTATATGGAACCAATAACTAGGTCTGCTGCTAGGAAAGCCGGATCAATGTGTTATGCTACACAATTTGTCTCGCTAGAATCTATACACATTTATTAATCTACAATTCGTCCTAGCATTGGATATTACTGCCGCATATATTGCATCTGTTATGTATTTAGATATTATTGATAAAATACAAATACGTATCTGCAACTATTATTGGTCCTGATCTGGCTTTTTGATTACAATCTCGTTCCCAACAACATAACATCACTTCCCTCTATTAATTCTATAAATATTTTCATGATAATTGTCCTAATGATCTTTCTTTGACGATTCAAAAACTTTATGAATTTAAGCACAGTAATAGATTGGAGAAAAGATCTCATCATATATAGAACTGTAAGTTCCATATTTGTGGAAATCTCTTACGGCTACTTACATTCCAGACAAATTTAATCTTCAAAAATCCTTATCTTCTGTCTTCTTAATTTCTGTTCTTTTGTTGTTCTCTCTCCTTAATAATGTCCCCTTCTCATACTTTCACACTCAGTAACTCCTTCCGTCTTACTGGCTTTATTTCATTTGTTGACATGCAATGACTTAAATGTTAACAAAAAACTGCAGAGTGAATCAATTTATTTTAAGAGCCAGAGATTGTGAGATGTTACATTAAAGAGTGAGGTAAACAGACCATTTAAAAAAAAAACATATCAACATGTCTATAAACAATTTATCTTGTTGCATTTTCCATATAAAATCTACAAACATCTCTCAATAACCCGGATATGATAAGAACAAGTCAATCATTTTTACTATAAAACTTAAGGGAAGTTAAAACATTTCCTTATATGCGTTTCATTTGTGTGAATTTAAATAAAAAAAAAAAACATTCGATGAAGAAATGTGTTTTAAGACAAATGCCTTATTCTATACGATTGCAATTTAGTAAAGTAGTAACCGATTAATAAATATTATCGAATGAGTGGCGAAAATTACTTGGCACTCTCAGAAACACGTATGAGAGTATAAAAGAAAAGAGAAACAAATGGAATGGTGTGTCCTGCTCTGCGATTCTTCGCAAGGGCATTATTTGGACATTGTTCGATTTGTTTTTGCAAACGGTTCTGTCACTTGAGAGATTTCTGAAATGATATCACGCATCTATCTCGTCAGATGAATTTCGTGACATGAGAATTAATTGAATCGGATGCAATTTGCAAATTTTTTTCGGACCGAAATTGAAAAGATTTTTTTGTTGTTGCATGAAAGAGTCTTGACTAAACAGCAGGTTTTCGCATTGTTTTCTGCGCAGAATAGATTTTTTATTGACAGATGTTTACAAAAATGTAATTTTCTTCAGCGATTATCTAAAGACTAATAGTCATTTTGTTTAATTTTAAAATGGTTTACGAATTTGGTATCTCGAATCATTGCATATATGCTTGTCACTGCTGCGTAAATTAATGGTACAATAAATAAGCGCCTGTTAAGAAAATTTTTGATGTCTTCATACTTAAAGGCTAGCAAACACATAGACATAAAGACCCAGATACACACACGCGCATACACACACACATATATATACACACACATATATATAATCATTTATTCAAAAATTATAACATAAAAATGTTATAAAATCACTACAAAAATAGCCATTTTGTTTCAACACTTCAGGTCTTTTATCAAGTGATAGTTGAATATATATATATATATATATATATATACATTCAGCACCATCACTTGATAAGATATCAGGAATGTTGAAACAAAATGGCTATTTTTGTAGAGATTTGTATATTTTTTATGTTAAAATTTCGAATAAATGATTATAGTTGCTCTACTCTGTATTGAGCACTTTTTTTAAGATTATTATTTGTTGGTTATTGGAATTTATTCCGTATAGACCAATATTATACTTGGGCATATATATATATATATATATATATATATATATATATATATATATATATATATATATATATTTATTCAATGTTTATTGTCCTAAACCATAAACCATATATATATAACTGAACATGTTGAAAAACTCTGAGGGTCTTATATGAATCTGAATGTATTAGGAAAGATTGGATTTTACTCAGTCTTGGTCAGGCCAAAAACATATATATATATATATATATATATATATATATATATATATATAGTGAGAGAGAGAGAGAGAAAGAAAGAGATGGTGAGAGATAGGGCGAGAGACTGTCAGACAGACAGAGGGAATGAAACAGACAGGCAGACAAACAGAAAAACAGAAATAAGGGGCAAGCGTGTGGAAAATATATAAATTTGAAAATGTTGACAGGCAATCATATCACACAGACTACTGGTTTCGCACTGTCATTGGAAGAACAGCATGAATAATTCACATCTACTAATGTAATATCAGTCTATGAGAAAATATGGCAATACACTATTGATTTTCCATTTCGATATTCAAATCTTCGTTGTAATAAAACAGCATCAACAGAAAAACGTATCAACAAAAATGACTACCAACAACATTAATATCACAACTACTACTAATAATAATGATAATAATAGCTTGATCCAACATTCGATTAAATAGGTTTATAAATCTGAGTAATTGAGAAATAATTCTTAAGACAAAATGACCAATCATTAAATTAATAACTTTAAAAGAAAACTGCTGGACGAATCATATTAAACAGAAGATTGAAGTGAAATATGTCACTGCTTTTCAGTCATTTGAATAACAAATTATATATATATATATATATATATATATATATATATATATATATATATTGATTATATATATTTATATATATATATATTGAAACTTCTACAAACTGACGGCAGACAACTACAACAAATTAATTAAAAGAAGTTAACTAAGATTTATAAAAAAAGCTCATAATAACAATATTAATATGGTAGACAGTATCAACAGAACTAGTAAAAGTATTACTGAAAAATTAAAAATAAGCGATAGGGTAGGCAAACTAACTGAAAAGGAATGCTACATCACTCTTAAGGATCACAAGCAAGATTTTGAGGAAGACCTCACTACCAGAATGATGAACAAGCTATAGGAAAGATAGGCAAAAGATTCCTAGAAAGGATGACTAGGCAAATAAAAAAATACCTTTGATTAACACTCTGAATTAATACCAAGAGATCTCTTCACGGCTGCCCTGGAGTTTGCTACTGTATATTCTGACTTAACTAAGGAAGAAATGAACATAATTCTTAGTGCAAAAAAATATGTCCTCATCCATAATGGGGACCAATGGATTAATAACACTAATGACAATTTTGACATCACCATGGGATCTTTAGACTCTGCAGAGTCTTCGTACCGTGTCGATGTATTTATTCTATACAATCTAACAACGCACCGTGAATTAGACATTAAGAACATCGGACTATACAGGTATGACGGGCTCAAAATTTAAAATAGATAAAATTAGAAAGATAAACTAGAAAGATAATATAAAAACTACAGTTAATACTAAATTAAAAAGGGTAAACTTCCTCGACGTAACTCTAGACTTAATGAACACCATATACCTATCTTACAGAAAACCTAACATTAATCCCATGTATGTACACACTAAGTCAAACCACCCTTCATCAATAATTAAGCATATACTGACATCAACAGAGAAAAGAATGAACATGAACTCCGCTAATAAGTAACACAGTAATTTTTATAACACAGCCCTAAACAATAGCGGATACAAAAACGCTAACATAAATTATAGAAACAATAGTACTAACCAGAAGAAAAACAGGTAAAAAATCATTTGGTATACCCCTCCGTTCAACCAAATTGTTAGTATTAAGCTAGGACATAAGTCCCTAGCTTTAATTGAAAAACACTTTCCTACTAATAACAGACTTAGCAAGATCTTTAATAAAAACACTTTAAAATTATGTTACAGTTGCACTGAAAATCTAGAAAGAATCATAAAATAACATAATAATAAAATCCTGGAAAAACACGCATGCCGAAACAGTACTAATAAATCACGCATGCCAAAACAGTACTAATAAAAATCCTAGACTAAAATTAGACAAAAATAATGAAAAAGATTTGTGATTGTAGAAAACCCTGAAGACTGTCCGTTAGAAAATAAATGCCGCACAAAATCTGTGGTATACCAATGCACTATCTCATGCATTGAGAGACTTAACACTGATAGGATATACATTGGTTCAACGAAGAATGAATTTAAAATTAGATGGAGACAACACAAAAGCTCCTTCAATAATATTAGAAATAGAAATCAGACATCTCTATCAAAATATTTTCGGCATTTAAAAGAAATGAATAAAACACCAAAAGTAAAATGGAAAATAATAAATAGAACAAGAACTTGTAAAACCTGGGATGCCCCATGCCCTTTATGCCTACATGAAAAAGCACACATTATTAAGTTTCTAAATAATGACAATTTATTAAACCATGCACATGAGTTAACGGTTTTTTGCCGACATCAACAAATTTTCGCATTAAATAATTAGCATAGAAAAATTAAATTTCATAGTCTAATAAAAGTTTAAAAGCTTAACCCAATCACAAGATAGGAAAACCCTTTATGAAGTCGTCAAAAAAAAAAAAATTGTAGTTCAGTGCGACGCGTTTATGTACGGAACAGCCCTTTAGAAAAAATAATAAATAAATAAAATAAAACAAAATTCTCTAGACACTTAACGACATATTATGGTGCCAAAAGCTATCTTCCGCTGTGACTGACCAGATGTGCGTACATGAATGCCATCATTCGCTTTGAAATGGATACCCCGAAGCGACCTCGACTTGACCTTTTTCCGAAGGTAACTGATATGTGGATAAAAATTAACTCTTAGGCGCCTTATCAAAATGGTCGCCGCAGCCGTTTCCATAGTAATTAATCTTGCGAATGAACATGCTTATAAAGATGCGTAAATTTCAAGATTATTTATTCCTAAATTTTCGCCTGAGGATGAAACAGGGCTTCATACTTTAACTCAATTTTTTGAAACATGAGAACTCTTATGTAGCGAGGAAATCATTTTAAAAAAACATAATTATAATTTAAGCTCTACTTCTGTATGGAGCACTGTTTTTTAAAAATAAAAACAAAAATAGTAAAGAACTCCTGATTATTTACATTACGTGTTCGTTCCTATTTTTCTAAAAATCAGCACACACACACCACACTGACACCCACACCCACACATACATGTATATATATATATATATATATATATATATATATATATATATATATATGTGTGTGTGTGTGTGTGTGTGTGTGTGTGTTGACCTGAGTGCAGATTATATATATATATATATATATATATATATATAAGAAAAGGCTTAAAACTAATATTCCATGGTCATAATTTATTCCATTGGTATCGTAAATACGGTCCAATTCATCAGACCTATAAATTCAAAAAGAAAACAGAAAAAAGCAACTCCGGAAATAAAAATAGAATTTAGATTCTATCCTCTCGAAATTTTTATTAAAAAATATACATGTATGTGTATGCACCTATGTATATATATTTTGCATATATATGTGTATATTTACCACTAATATATATATATATATATATATATATATATATATATATATATATATATATATATATATATATATATATATATATATATATATATATATATATATATATATATATATATAATAGTCTGCATACAGGTCAACACAGAGGGGTGATAGTCTGTTTCATGCAGCTACGCAATATCCAAGGCATATGTTTTGTCACTCGAATATTTCTCTATACTGGCCAATGGTACATTATCGGCAGCAAGGTCTGGCATAAAATAGTCCTTTAAGAAGAAGATATTCTAGACGTCGCGCTAAATATAAGAAAAGGCACCTATGAAACATTTAGAAAACTAAACGACAAACCTCTTTACAGGAGTTCATTAGGAGTTCAAATACAGAAACGAACAATGTTACATTAAAAGCACATAAGGAAAATTTATTCCTTTTAAAAATTTATTCCTTTTGTTTGCCTGAAGAAGGTACCGAGGCCGGAAACGCGCGTAGCAAAAATATGATAAATAAAATATATTATATATACTAAAACAAATCCACATTATAAACAAAAACTTTTGCGGTTTCTTTTTTTTAATATATATATATATATATATATATATATATATATATATATATATATATATATATATATATATTTATATATATATATATATAGTGTGTGTATGTGTGTGTGTGTTGGTTGATGGATACCTGCTTTTTGTGTGGAATATAACTACTAATCTATCTATGTATCGCTTATGGTTAATTTTATATTGTTTTGAATTGAGTTATATATGTTTTCTCTTTGTTTGTATTCATATATAGATATATATTGATAGGCAATATATACTCCTTATATTAAACTCATTGATTTTGACTTTTACCATTACAAAAAATATTTTGTCAGAAATTACAATAATCTGTATTTATTTCGACAACATCAACTTTGCTTATCTATAAATTTGCGGGTTACAAGATTTGGCCGAAATATTTTCTCATCTCACGCTTCTTTTTTTTTACTAAAATCTTTAGGTTGACTATTTCCATGAACGACATAACATAAGTAATCAGTAATTATTTACTAAAGATATAATGCTGAGGCATCACTTTTCATTGACTTGTCCCCTAAATTAGATATTTCTATCTGTTTGTTCCCTCTATTACTCAATACTCCATGTATTTCCATTGCGTTTTTTTTTCAAAACCAACTTCCTCTCTTTTCTTAATAGTCAATCCTCTTTTCTTCTGTTTACCCTTTTTATGTTCTTTTTCATGGTTACCTTTTGTTTATTGTTGTGTTATTTGTGCCCAACGATTTTTTGCATTTTCCATTAATTTGTTCTATTATTCAACAATATTACACAATCTTCTTTTCTTTGTGAGCTTTTTATCTTAAGACCCTTGAAAAACGTCATATATCTGAAACAAATAAATGATTAATAAACATATTTCTATAATATGAAATACAACTCACGTGTGCCATTTTAAAATCGCGTAAAACCAAATAAATTATAGTTAATATTTCTTTTAACTAATTGGCTGAAATTCATATTGTATATTTATCAGAAAAATGTAAAATGTATGTTTATATTCTATCAAAGTCGGTTACTTAATTGTAGTCTCATATTGCAAAGTATCATCTGATATCGTGCAGCTGAAATGTAATTGCAAGAATAAAAACAAATTCTATCGACTTAAATTCTGCAGTTTTAGTCTGACAACGTTCGGTAGATGTCAACCAAAATTTCTTCCAACGAATAATTTTTTTATAGAAAATAATATATTACAAATTTGATCCGGTTCCCGAAAAGTACTCACCGGAAATTAGTTTTGAAAAATTTTGAGTTGAGGAATAACAAACAGAATACGAGAAACAACAATTTTTAAATTAAAAAGTCAAAATTTACTACCAAAAACGGAATACGTTATTCTTAGTCGAAAGGAATAATATTATGCAAGTCTACTTTTTTCACAAAATTTACTACTGCATTTTAGTGTATGATATATGACACATTTGTGAATAGAAGTTACCGGAAAAGTAACCTAATACTTGCGAAAATATTGAAATTCCTCTTTCAAATAAAATAAAAGAAATTTTTTCAGACACTGAGTATGTATAAGAAATTTAAGTAGAAACTTTACCTTTTCGTACTTCAATCGGAATATTTCTTCAACTGTGAAAAGTTCATGACGATTAAAAATGAAAATCATGAAAAAGGGGTTGAAAAATAGATACACATGAAACATTACAAAATTGATCTTCCGAAGAAGCTGAATAATTCCTATTGCTGGTGTCTGTCGGTGTTCAATCGCAGGAAATTTTAGGATTTTGAATTAATTTTATCAAGACTGAACATTCGGACATACAGAATTGGTTTAACACAATCTTCAAATATCGAATTCCCTCTGACAACAACTTAACATAACTTTAATTAAAATTAAGACATAAATCACGGGCATTCGAATTGCTGGTGACGTGATTAATCTTCAATCAAGACTTTCTAACTGAAATTTTTATGTCCAAATGACACTGGTTTAAACTAGGATACTAATTTTGGAATGAAACTGACTGCGAATACTAATGGAAGTATATATATATATATGTATATATGATTGGCTGTGTATATGGATTGATATAAATTGGTAAGTAGGTTTGTAGGCAGGAATTAATGTTTGGTCGTAGGATGTATAATAGTGACCTAATCATAAATGAAGACGATCAGATATGCGGAAAATTTTTACTAAAGACGCGTTTCGCTGGAGAGCCTATTCACTCTTTGGCTTCCTCTGTTTAAATAAAAGAAAGACGAAATTGTGTGTTATTAAAATGTCTTGGAATCTCTGAGTATAAGTGGGTATCAAGTGATTGCCACATAACAGGATAACTCATTCATTCTGCAATCATCACGAAGACGGGTGAACTTGACAAGAAGCTTCGAATGAAGATAGTAAATGCATACAAACAAGGTGGTATATATAAAACACTTTCAAAGAGTTTAAATTTTCTTAGATCGACAATTGGTAGCATTATGAAGAAGAAAAAAAAATTGTGTTGAGAATATATTAAAAATAGACAGAAAAAGATTGATTTTGAGAGAATGGAAGGAGAATTGTTAGAGATGTCTCGAAGAATCCTCACTTAATGATAAATGGCATTGTCAATGATGTAAAGATTTCAGGGTTGAATGTATAGATGAAGACAGTTACTAGATGCTTTAATCTAGCAGTAATCTCACTTGTCGCCCAAGAAAATCTCCATTACTTAAGGCTAAACATCTAAAATCTAGATTAGTTTATGCTACAAGCCATCTAAAGCAGGAAAGTAAATTTTGAAACCATGCTAGAAATATTTCATCACATGAACTCCCGCTATGTATGGAAGAAAATGAATTAAGCACGCAAACCAAAAAAATACCCTCCCTACAATTAGGTTCGGTGCTGGAACATCTGCTCAGGGAATGTTTTGCTGCTTTTTGCATCAGCAGAACTAGTGAGAGTACAGGCATCATAGATAAAGAGCAGTATTTGGTTATTCTTAAAAATAATATGAAACAAAACGGAAAGTTTTTAAAGAATAAAGGTTACACAATTAATTATTGAGGCAAGATGGCCAATAATATTGTCCTACGTTAAATGTTGTTTTGGTGTTTTTTTTTCTATTATTGTTTGAGATTAAAATAGTAATTTTGTTGTGGGTATCTCTACATATACTTTAAAATCCACTATGTCATAATTTCTGAGAAAATGCACATGCAATCTCCATAAAAATCTGAGGTATTACAGATTTATTAGTATTTATGGAAGGGGTGAAAAACTCTGTCCAAAACAGTGCATATATTGAACCTCTTCGTTTTGTTTGTTTTTCTTTTTGCATACTTGTACATACATCTATATATCCACGTGCATTTATACATAAATACATCATAGAGGATTTTTTTACATGTATACATGTACACATATATTCAGACATACAACTTATTATATATACCTGTACACAATTATATAGGTATATGTGCTTCATCATATACATCCATGAAGATATAAAAACACATACTCACACTCACATAACCATATAAAATATATATTAGAGCCATTTTTGTGTATGTAGATACGTGAGCGAATGTTCAAAATATTACAAGCGAAAACTCATAAAAAACAAATAATTAGATAGAACTATTGATTCAACGCAACTTACTACTTCAAATTCTTGTGAACATATTTCTGTCTATATTTCTATCTATATTTACCTCATGACAATGCTAATGTCGATCAGTTGTCATCATGTAGAAAACAATATATTGGTTTGTGACAATTTCAAATTAAAATGAACAATAACTGAAAAATGAAAATCCTACATTACATTGACTGGATAACTAAATTAGACATTTCTCGGTTCATAGTAGAATCAAACTATTCTCGCCCCAAACATCTGCAAAAAATTGCATTTGTCTTGATTTGCAAACACATCTTTAGTAACACATTTCCATATAGAAACATATTTTATATAAATTACAATTAATGTTGGCTGACTGAAAAATTTTTTCCTATAACTGCTAATCTTACTAAATTAGATTATTTGACTACGTTTTACATTAAGCTAGCGTACGATCATTTGACTGATAATCTTGGTTATGTTCGACATTTTGGTTTAAGGAGGAAATGAAAAGAACGATTCAAATAGAAAATCTCTTTACGTCCGTGATACATTTAAGTTTTAAGTAAACGTAAAATATCGAATTACAGGACAGTAGGTCAAAGTATTAACGGCCCATGTGTTAAAATAAACCTACGTTTAAGTTGTTCATCTTAGGTTGAATGTGTGCAACGGAATACCCATTGATGCTCTAACATCTTTGGGTAGTTTTCATCTCTACTCATGTTAATGAATGTTTGAATTTCTACTTAGATGAACTTAGTTATATGACAAATCTAATGAGATCGACTAAACAAGTGTCAGTAATTTACAATACGTTTCTCTAAGGATGAATTTAGTCTAAATAATGGAGTCGAATTTGTTTGATGTTATCAGGACAGCTGACCAATAGATTTAGAACTGAATGAAAACCAACTTTTCCATGCTACATTCTCAAATTTAGAAAGTATTATCGTCAGCGGTGAATATAATTATAAGCTTTTCGATAAAAAAGGATCGTTTTCCTATCTTTATAACACATATGCTTAATCTAATTGGCAATATAGAAGACTCCGCACGTGTTCTAGGGGGTAAGTAATTTCAGGATATTTTTATGCAAGATTTCTCCCGGTACCTCCGAATATATTTAAACGCATCATCATTCAAATTGGGAATAAAAATGTTAAACAAATTTCTAAAGTTATTTCCAAACAGATATTAACGTTGCAACATTTTAGAAATCCGCAAAAGAAAATATATTTCGTGTTATGTATGGATTATTTATTGGTGCATGATGAGTGTCAACTCGTGCTTACACAAATATCTTCACCGGGCAGCAGGTATACCCTTCTTCCATTATTAGCTTCAGCATGCCACTATTAATTCAGTATATATCATATATTTTCTTTCTCCCATGCAGCTCGGGTTCGATGTTTTTAATTTTTCTTTACAAGCCATTAAGGTTTTATGCTTGTACCTAACTTATCATTTCCCTCTATTGTGCAACATGTATTCAGTTCTGTTGCTCTATATTTTCTATAACATCCATTAATGATTTGTGTATGCCCCATTCTCCGTCTTCGTTTCTAGATATGGTTTTTCATTAAACTAATGAAATCAAAAGAATTTCTGGAAGTGTTATTTATATAAGTATTGTGAGACCGTAACATACCTACAACATGGACTCTTCCAGGACTATATAAAGTATGCGACATAACACTCTAGAGAGAAGAAGAGGAGGAGAGAGAGTATTCTAATACCGTAGTATCAGCCTCGTCCGACTACCAATATTGGACACTAGCACATAGTAAGCTCAGCATACACTTACATTATCTTGCAACCTTTTGTTTAATATATCTTCCTTACCTCTAATCCGTGTTCCGTGTTTTCCTTCCGTGGTCCCAACTTTGGGTCCACATCAATAAGTTAATATGAAATTATAAAACTATATAGTGAAATGTAAATATTAGATATCAAGCCGATTTCTGATTACAAAACTTGTGAAACTAATGAAACGAATAAACTGATCTCTTCATTTGAATTTATACATCCAAAAAGCACACAATTTCAGTCCTTCCTAAAAGATTCTCTCAGGATTTAATATTATCAAGTTCTTCTGTGTAAATAGGAATGCTTTTTGTCTAAGTCTACCGCTTAATTAATGTTTATTAACTGTCACGTCTCTCAATCAATGACAGAAAAAAGACAAAGTCGTCGGAAAATCCTAAGTAAAAACTATTTTACAATGTGGAAAGACACAGTATACAAGAGTATAACAGATATCATATTTCAAGTCTATTCAGAAATGTACTGGCATTGTTGAAGAAAGCAAGACAGAGTATTGACAAAATAATCCTATTATACTGATGCTGAAACAGACAAGAACTTGGTTGTTTCCACCAAATTGCCAACCGTCCAAGAAATATATCATTCAATCATCTTCTATACATGTTTCCTCTGCTAGACATCCTGGAAAATTAAAGTCCGAATTTGTCTTTTCAGTGTAGATAAAAACTAAATAATGCAACATGTGTTATTTATTTCTTACTTTCATGATGCAAATATAGAGAACATTCAAAATCTCAAGACATTATTAAGTACATTTTGGCATTTAGAAATGGACCAGGAAATCAGTCGGTATAAAATCGTTGATGATTTGGATAGTATTTTATTATTATTATTATTATTATATATATATATATATATATATATATATATATATATATATATATATATATATATATATATATAATATATATATATATATATATATATAATAATATATATATATATATATATATATATATATATATATATATATATATATATATATAAAACAAATTTGGAAAAAACAAACAAAAATTCTTAAATGCAATTATATTGTTTAAAATGAATGAAATGTCAACGTCTGACGTTTCGGTTTAATAAACCTTTTTCAAGACAATATTCATTAAAATACAATTCAGTTCAATTTGACAAAGACGATGGACATAAACAACAAGTCTTATCCAAAACAGATAACTGAAAATTTTTAAAATGATCAGCTTTCCGTTTAGCATGGTCACGTTGTCGTCACATGGGCGACGCTTTCAAAACGTATTCTTAAAATTTTTTTTAGCGAGATTAATGCTTGACAAGCATACACATAAACATTTTAGATCCTAATAGAATTCTTTTCATTTTTTTTTCATTCAAAATAATCAAAAATTTTTGATAAGACTTGATATGGCTAAGACACAAAGACAATCTGAAAAGCAACTTGTCAGCAGTTAATATACCACATAACACCCTTGCGCGCTTAGCCTTGGAGCGGGTAGAATGGAGATCAGCGTCTTTTAGTGGACTGAGCAATTTTCAATCTGCTTGTCTGAATCATCTTCAAGAAGCAAGAGCAAGATATAAAAGGTCAGACAATCTCACAATCCTCACACTTGCTCCATATGTGACCTCCTTTGTAAATCACTAGCGGTTTTTAAATGGCACTTAAGATTATCGAACGAAATTTCATAACTGAATCAATAAGCTGTCAGATATATATATATATATATATATATATATATACTTTGAGAAAAATAATTTCACTCATTCTAGTATCTATGATTTGAAACACATACACATTCAGCCACACAAATGGTGAGACTCAAACTGTTACAATCTATAGATAGATAGATAGATAGATAGATAGATAGATAGATAGATAGATAGCCAATACAAATTACACTGCAAACTGCACATATCATAAATTAAATGATAGTTCTGGTGTAATTTACTGGAATATTACTCTTTTCAATATATTCAAATTCATCAAAATATTTTGTGTGATTTCTGACAAGATTACTTATCCTATTGTCGTCTCCTCGTTTCAGATGCATTGCCTATATACCTAACTTGTTCAATGTAAAGTCGATATACGTATTCTAAACGTGCGCTCCATTTAACATCGTTTATAATTTAGTTTAATCATTTGAGGAGGTTTTCCGGAAACTGAACAAATAAATTATAAACAGTTTAGCTTTGTTCGGTTTCCAAAGTTTATAGGATTCCATGCTTGTTCTTGACAGTTGAATTAGTTTTGTCGATTTTCTTTCATTCTGTCTTGTATCAGCTGTCAGAAAATATACGATCGATAGTAACCAGCTTCAGAATCCGGTTTAGGTGAATTACGCGAAATGGAGGCAGCGTGACCAGAAATTGTATCTTCGCAATGAATTAGCTTGAAATCCAACAGGACTGAGAAAACAAACCAAAATAGATCTCCTATTTCCATTTTCTCTTGCTCGAAAAACGGAAAGCCGTTATATCTTTTAACAATGCCAGCAGCCGGTCGTGAAATGCGAAATTACATAGATTACAACCAAGATTAGAACTCTGTTGAAAAGAGAAAGTCAAATTGGAATAATTTTATTGTCACAGAATCTTCATTTTTGGAGTAATGGTGTAAATCCGGCAAAAACAACTATGCAAAAAGGTTTTCGTGAATATTTTAATGATATCGGAGTGAATAAATTATCTAAGAAAATATAAAGCAAGTGGTATTAAGGTGAGAAAACATCAATCAAAATAATCATTAAAAACATTTCCTTTAAAATTACGTGTAAATTGTGTAGAGACAAAATATTTCTGACTGCAAATTAACTTTAAAGTATATCATATATCATTTGAAAAAACATTTAGTAGGTGTTGTTTTTGTTCAGTAACTGCATTAGGTATGTCTTGTAAAATTTCCGAATTTGAAAGTTGAATCGTTGAGTGCATTATTGAAGGTAAGGTACACAGAAATAGTCAATCGCTTGCTTAAATAAAATCCATGTGATTTAGCATATAAATTTTCAAACCTGTAATTAACATAATGTTTGTCTCGCCATTGCTACTACGGTTACCTGCACACACAAACATACACACACACACACACATATATATATATATATATATATATATATATATATATATATATATATATATATATATATATATATATATATATATATATATATCATATACTAACCACGTCAAAAGTTAATTATAAAAACGAACGCATTGAAGTTATACTGACCAGAACCTATATTAATTTACAAGAATAGAACAATTTGTGTGCTTTTTATTTTAATCTTGATATTTTAGCATCCTCATCGCACACTCCTGCATCCTTTGCTTTCGTTTTTATAAGTTTAAAAGGTATTGGGGGGATAAGTGTTTCGTCTGAGTATAACATTAGCTAATAATCGATTTTTGCATGCATACTTTCAGTTATTATTTCAATTCTCTTATTCAATAGTGAGCCAGAATTCGGAAGCATCAAGATCTCTAATTTTGCACCCTGGCAATATTTGCAACAAACTCTCTCCCCTGCATAGGTCTTAATTTTGCTTTCAAGGCTCAATCTTATCATCAGCTGTTGTTTTGTTTGGGCAGTGCAGCTGTATTACGATACATACTCAATCTGAACGATATTGAATGATTGGTGTACCGTTTTTCCTAAATGTGCCTTCGGTTCAATCAATATCATTCATTCTGAGGAGGCATTCTACCTCAAATTTTTCTCGATATACTGCGTTTTATGTGTATGTGTCTGTGTGTGTGTGTCTGTGCGTAGGTACATACACTGGCGTGCAAACGTTTTGGGACAACTACATAAAATGATTATACACTCTTCTTTTCTTAAGAAATTAAAATTATTGAACCGTGTGTTTTTTGAAGTTGTGAATGTGGACATTCAGGATTGGAAAATAATTTGTTTCGCTTTCCTTGAATGCGTTGTAACTGAATAAGCAACGCTCTAAGAAACATCAACCTGAAGAATGGCCCTGCAAACTGGTGGGTCAATGAAAAATTTGTTATGACAATATCACGATAATATGCAACTTTCTAAGTAGTGGACGTTAGCTTACATGTCTACACTAAAATCAAGGTTACAAGTTCTGCTTAAAAGCTGATATATGTTGTTATTTTGAAGGGAGAATTTGACTTCAAAGAGAGATATCCAAGTGGCTGAGAATTTCCAGAAACACGGTTTAAACCATCCAGACGCTTACTTTCACAGGAAGTGTTTTAAGTGCGAAGCAATTCGGAAATCCACAAATGTTAGACAAAATGAACGACAGCGTGTGAGTTTTGGTAGGCAATTCAGTATTAAAAATCATACAAGTGAGGAGTGAATGCAGTGTTAGCTGCGATATTTCAATGGATATAGTACGTAAAGTATTGCAAGAAATCAACTTGAATGGGAGTGTATAGCAGTAAAAAAATCATTAACTAAGCAATATCTTAGAAAAAAGATTGATATTCCCAAAAGAACAATTAACATGAAATCCTGAAAAAGTATGTTTTCGCAACGAATGCAAAATAGTTACATTCTGATGGAAGAGAATATATGGGAGAAAGAAACAGCACAAACACACAAAAACATGTGTTGGTGGCAACGTAATGGTGTAGATTTGCATTAAAGCAATTCGTAGAAGAAAAATGTTAGAAGCTGATGGAAATATAAAAAGTGATATCTATATTAGTTTACTATGATCTAATTTCTGCCAGATTACAAAGAGGGAGATATTTTTCAATATGACCGTGTTCTTTGCCACGCATAACGTGTAACAAAAACATTTCTTGAATATAGATGTCTAATTTTGGAAGAACTGATCTTAATCTTTCCATTGGGGTTGAAGCTAAAGAAACTAGTGCTCCAGAGAAATCACGCAATCCCCAAGATATAAGAAAATGGTAATATGAAAGATTAAAAAAAACACACTGTTTAACTTAAGAAAACTGCTGAAAGGTGAAAGGTTCGTTCATGGCCCAGGATACTTGCATTACCTTTTTTCTCTATCGCTCATCTTAAGATTATATATAATCCGTCATATAGCAATAAGAAGAATGGAGTAATTTATTTTCTTGTCCTCAAATATCTCAGAATCTATTGCATGCATTCTGGGATTTTTGCAAAATTAACAGATGGAATTAATTTACCACCATGTTGTCCCAAAAGATTTGCACGCTAGTTTACGTAAAATTACAAAAAAATGCTATGGTCATAAGTAAGAGGTAACCAAAACAAAAAGCCTCAATGGAATAAAAACGTTGGGAATTGTGACAAATGTGAACCTCGATCACAAAACAGTCAAAACCAGATTCTGTGTATATTGTAAAACTAAGTACAACTAAGAAATGACCTTAAGAATTCCACAAACATAGAAGTAACTAAAAAACCGTTAAAAAACAATTCATAGACTGACCTGTAGGAAATATTTGGAGCATCTGGTGTTGCAAATTTAAATAGAGAGAAATAATTCCGAATATTATGAAGATAGGCTAAAAATTTAAAATCAATCAAAATGCTACATTAACTGATGGCTGGTATAGATGTTGAATGATTCAGGGAAATTATCAACTGATACGACTTAAAAAAAAAACATAATGTGGAAGCAAATGTAAGGTTTTATAAATAATGAAAACAAAAAAAAAGACACATGCTTAAAATCAGAAAGAAACAGTTGATTATCCTAGGGAACAGAATGATGAAAACATTTACACTCACAGAACATACTGAAGTTAAGAGAAAAAGAAGAAAGATAACTAATTTGTGTAAATGGTTGAAAGAGCAAGACTTGAAAGAGCAAGACTTGAAAGAGATTGTAAAAAGACAAGCCTTCCTAAGTGCTACACAGATGAGGGATATATGGAGATCTATGTTCACCCACGTCCAGAAGAGAGAGATGAAATGTAGAAGAAGAAGAAGAAGAAGAAGAAGAAGAAGAAGAAGAAGCATATGTATATGCCAGAATCTAATTGGAAGAATGTCATCTGTACACAGATTCATTTACATTTACAGCAGATTATATTTTGGAATTTTAATACGTTCACCAAGGAAGGGATTTGATTCCAATCGCTTTCAAATCCTCAGGAACTCTGATGAACAGGCTCATTACATATGACATTAATTAGGGGTCTTCGCTACAAGTTCAACTTGATTACCAGCGATAGCGAATATATACACTGAATACTTTGAGAAATATTTATAAAAAGGGCATCAATAAGGACAGCGCTATGGCAGCGTTACATGATATCCTCATACACAGGAGGTACCAGGGATCTGAACAAATACTGCTGGATCATACGTCCTTAGATTCCGGCTCCAATGGAATAAGAATATAATAAGCAGATAGCTTACTTGGATGTAATAATAACTCGCACAGAGAATGCGTTTAATAAATTCGTATATCACACGCCAACCTTCACTGAATAATAGGCCAACCCTCCATCCAGAGTAAAGGCATCGTTATCTGCCTACAAGAGCAACCAAAACATAATTGGCAATTCAGAAAGATACCAGAAAGATACCAAAAAGAAATGATCAGAATCAATCATACTCTTCAGAATAACAAATACCGTGCAAATATAACACAAGCATCTGTAGATAGAACTGAATGGCCAAAGAGAAGGACCAGTATATCATAGCGGTTCTTCTGCTTTACATCAAGAGTGTATCGGAGAAGATTCAGAATATCTGCAGTCGATAGAATATCAG
This sequence comes from Acanthosepion pharaonis, assembly GCA_903632075.3. Taxonomy (NCBI): domain Eukaryota; kingdom Metazoa; phylum Mollusca; class Cephalopoda; order Sepiida; family Sepiidae; genus Acanthosepion; species Acanthosepion pharaonis. The sequence continues at coordinate 328,623 of CAHIKZ030005152.1, read as the reverse complement.
CACAATATTCAGAAACAACACAACTTTACAGATAAATCTCTGTCGAATAAAACCTAACGCGGGGGAGAAGATAAGTAAGAACTGTATGTACCCAATTCCTTTCGGATGTGTAAAATATTATCAAGGGGAACACTCCCACTTAAAAGAAAATGAAATCGGTTATGGTGATCATGTATTTGCGGAAAAGCGTAGATATTATCTCCTGTGGGATGAAGTGCAAATACTGGGCAAGAAAGAACACTATTCATTTAGATGTCTAAAAGAATTAGTACATATGATAGGATATGAGAACCTCCTTAGTAGAAGTAGCATTGACTTAAGTACAATATGACAGACGATTTAAAAAAAAATAATGACAAATGAGAGTAAGCCTTCAACAGCGTCTTCAAAGCGTCTTCAACAGCGTCTTCAACAGCGGCAGATGTAACAATAGAGAAAAAAGCGTTAGCGAGTGAAGTCGAGCATGAGAAAAGCAGCAATAATCATCAGGAGGTAGGCAAGTGAGGTTTAAGGTTGCATTTTCTCCACATAGAAATGTTGTACAGGACAATAGACCAGTAAATTAAAGTATGGGTTCGTGAATGTGGTGGCATAGTAATTGTGTGTTTAATCCCTGGGCCTAGCATTGTGTACTTGGATTCAGTTGAAACAATGCAATCAATAAACTGAGCTGTATTAAAAAAAAAAGAACTAGATGAGTTAAACCGTGACATGATCAATGGAAGTAGAACAATCGATTCTCGTAGATAAACAACAAATTTGATGAGGGCAACAGTCCGAATGTAACTGGTGAAAATAATGATAACTCATCACTCCATAAATTAAAAACTAAGTAGAATTGTAAAGTCTTGGCCAATATATTTTTGGTTGGCTACGATCAAAACTAGCAGGATTTCAGCCACACTATACATTCATATTCCTCAAGAATGACATTTATCGAGCTTGCCAAGAAAGATTACAATGACACCACATGATTTGAATGACCTCTTAACTTTTCCAGGTTTTAAACCAACAGAAGACGTGATCTATCACATAAGTAATGTATACAACATTCGAACAAAAAGATTTCAAGGAAACATAATTAACATGCATGTAAAAAGCCAAAATATTAGTTTACTCAGGTCGATTGAAATTAATCAAAAGTTTATTCCTCTTTCCTAATACTAATCAATCAGCTTAAAAAAACTGCACTTTGTATAATAAAAGTTGACACATAAAAAATAATTCATCATCAACATTTTATAAGCGGAGCTAAGCTAGCACAAACAAAATTCAAACGATTTCTTGCTCATATAAATAAGAATTTAGCTCGAATATCTAACTATATACAGTTGGTTAATGCGTTATTTTCATGAAAATAATCCAGTATATTTCAATTATATCATAGAATACGTTGTTCCATGTCTCGGTAGAATGGATTTTTGAGTTTGTTCAAAACCTTGTGTAAAAACAGTTATATAACCTAGGAGACAGCCAACTTCATCAAACTATTATTATCAAGCACTGAAGATAATCAATTGCTTATGTTGAGTAATGTTTATTTTTTTTACAAAAGCTAATGTACACAATATTTCCCTCTGTTACAAAATACGCTGATAAACGTTAGAAAAATATCCATTTTCTAAACAAATTTTGACGTACAATTTAAATAGATATTTGTCAAAAATTGAAAATCGAACAAATTTTATCCCGACCACACGTGTAGAAGACCGGTATTTATTCGCAAAATATCTATATGACGGAACTTCTCGGCTACATATATAATTATGAGAAGTATATATGAATTATTCAATTCAGTAAGGAGAACGAGTGCCTACCTCTAGGGTGAACAGGTAGATTTTTTTCTTATCCGTATATTTAGCATATGTTGAGAGCCATTTTTTGTATTTATCATACAATTCTGTTCCAAAAATCTTAAACATAATAAAAGACTGGAAAGGCATATGGCGCATTTCTTGCTTCAAATTATTAAACTGGGTATTTTTTAAAAAAAATATATTCAATTATAACAGAATATGAAAAATGTATAATTCACTAAGGTTAAAAATTAATCTTTCACTTCGTACCGAATAAAGCTGACGAAATTTATGATCATCCAACACGAACAAGAGGAAATGTTGCTGGCTAAAAATGATGTTTTTTAGTGAATTTTCTTGATCCTTGTGCTCAGAGATGATGATGATTTTTTTTCAGTAATGGTTAAACAATACATTAACTGTACCTTGTTTCAGATCGCAACTGAATAACAGCCTGGTAAAATGATGTCTGCTAAAAGGTTTTATTGAATATTCCTGTGCGGTAACATCACAGCCATTCGTTGTCATTTTTCTGAATGTTTATTGTGACAAAGACGTGGAACGGTTTAAGGTTTGGTGGCGGCTAATTCGATTCAGCAGTAGATGTGCATAACTTATTATTACCTGTGATAGTGCTCGGCTGTTAAACCACACAGCGAAACTTTCTGTATGACGGTTTTTATATGAAAAAATACCTCTGTTACAGTTGAACACGATCAACTGGTGTTATTGTTTCATTTTATGGCTTACATATTACTCAGAAATTAATAGATGGTAATTATTTTGACGCGTCCATCTTACACACGATTACAAACACTCACGCGCGCCCCAACAGAAATATATTCATATAGGGTTTGTGTGTCTGAGTGTGAGCGTGTATGTGTATGTGTGTGTGTGTGTGAGAGAGAGAGAGAGAGAGAGAGAGAGAGAGAGAGAGGTTGATTTTATGTTGGGAAAATATTTGAAATCATTGAGATTTCAGCCAAGCTTTGTCTTTAAACTTAATCAGCTTGAACAGTAGATTTTTCTAAGAAATGTCATTATGCAACATATATAAACCTTTATATGTAAAATATTTTAAAACACAAACACTTTTTAACAGAGAGAATATTCGTGTATAATTTTAGATCAAATGTAGGGTTGATTGTTATTATTCAGATTTTTTTAAATCATATCCCATAAAAGTTTTGTTGGTTTTCTCAAAAATGAATGGTTAATTTTTGCTTTTCAGTTTATTCAGTATTGAATCGAACTCTAATTGCAATCAGCAAAATGCTTGTTATCTATTTGATTTCAGTGTTCCATGGTTTATTTGCATGACCTTCAAGAATAAATATTTTCGAGAAATAAATATCGAAGATTTAGAGCTATATTTAGCATTTGCTTCTGCATAATTTGAGACCCAGAAATGTGTCTTTCCCTCCGTCACTGTCTCCATAGCTATATATATATATATATATATATATATATATATATGTGTGTGTGTGTGTGTGTGTGTGTGTGTGTGTGTGTGTGTGTGTGTGTGTGTGTATAGATGGAGAGATAGATAGAGAGAGAGAGACAGACAGAAATGGAGAGGGAGAGAAAGAGAAATGAATTGAGAGTGAGAAAAAGAAATAAATAAATACTATTTTTTTCATTTGCATTTTATTCATTAAATCACTTGTCAATGCTTTGATTGACAAGTTAATAAAATATCTCTCGCTTGACATGAACATGAAATAAAGAGATTTTTTGATTGAAATGAAATAAAATTTCCGTTTATTTATCTTTTATTACTTTGAATGTTTTTTCTTTTTAATATATATATATATATATATATATATATATATATATATATATATATATATATATATTAGTAAATCCAATGGACAAATAGATAAAAAATACGTGAAATATCAATTACATTTAATTAATCGTATATTATTTGATTCAATAAATGAGTGATTCTTTCACCGACACAACGACTTTTATTTTAGCTAATTTATTTCATATTAATAGCAAATAAAGATTTCAAATCCACACACAATCTATTGTAAATCTATTATTTACACAATAAACTTTCTATAAGAATCCACCACAGAATATATATATATATATATATATATATATATATATATATATATATATGTATGTATGTATGTATGTATATATGCGCGTGTGTGTGTGTGTCCTTAATGATTTAATCATAAGTCTTTTGGGACACATATCTTTATAGTGTATTCAGTTTAAAGAGGTTTATCCCAAACTATGTGGGTAACTCAGTATCGGTGAAATATTGTCAAAGCATTGTGACATTAAATTAGACTCGCCTAATATTTCAAGAATGACCCACGAAATTGAAAGGATACGAAGTTTTGAGACATCCAATTTATGTCCTCAAATTCCGCTAAAGAAACAGTTCCCTCACAGAAAGATCGCTGGGAAGAAAATAACATGATGATTATATTTAGATTTCAAACAGTTAATTCCAATATATTTACAAATAAAAACGCAGAAATATTGACATACCCAAAATCCTTGATGTTTTGCATGTGTGTGCGGTAGTTGTCTTTTGACCATTTGATGAGAAACCAGATATTAAGGACACTTGGTGGCACCACTTTAATGTCCATGGTGGAGAATAATGCATATTAGAAATAAAATCATTACTCGAACTCCGATAACACACACACACACACACACACACACACACCCTATTCTAAATATAATCCCATCTTTTAACACTCAACCATGTAATCTGCCAATTTCTGCTACAACTTGCTGCACGCTAGACGTCTTTCCCCTGCCTAAACCTATATCTATCTATATCAATGTTTACAATCCCACAACGACACAAGCTAGTAACAATAGCCCTGCCTAACACATTTAAACTGATCAAAATATAAATATAAATTTATTTCTGTCACAACGAGGCATCAGACAGAGATTAGATTTTTGTTAATAATAGGATTTCAACCGGAACATACTCATCTACAAAAGCATCTGTCGGTGACTAATTCCTATTTCTCTGTTTATTCGCCGGACGGTTGATGATGGACACAGGCGTGTCGGAAATTTCCAAACATAAAACCTTTCTCTCTGTGCTTGATTTCTGTCATATAAATAATATCTAGTAAATATTATATATATAAATATTATTATATTTATTATATATATAAATATTATTATATTGGCACCCTTTCATTTGTCCTTCCTTAAATCTAGCCGACCTATCTATTTTACATATTATAAGAACCACACGTGGTCTACTTTATATATATATTTTTAAGACATTTTTATGTTTATTCATGCATTTACCGGCCTGAATGTCCGAGAAATCTTCATAGAAAATATTCATTCTGAAACAGGTAAATGTTGTCTAATACTGTTTATTATAAACAGAGAATTTACTTAAATATCTGTATCTATAAAAAGAATGTATAAACATAAAAAATGTCTTAGAATTAATTGCCGGACGAAAATGTATGATCTGTCACTAAAAAAAAAACCTGCCAAAGTTATGACCTGTCCTTTAAACGGCCAATTTATGACTGATAGCATTGTATACCGAGGTAGCATATATTCCGGTAAAGATGTTAAATTTTATTTTGGTTCTACTGAAAATCCTTGGAAAGTACGTTTCTACCATTGTTGAATGACTTTAGGTAATATAAAATACGAAAACAGCACTGCTCTCTGGAAATATTCATGGCAATTAAAGAAGGATGATTGTTCACCTTTTATCAACTGGGATATTATTGCTAGAACCAAATTATATAACGGGAAAGGGAATAGATGTAAATTATGTCGTGCTGAATAATTATGTTAAAACACTTAAATAATGCTAACTTATTAAACAAGCATTGTTTAATAATTTAGGATTATTCAGGGATACGATGTGCATGAAATTCCAAGTTGTGCTATCGGTTATGGTTAATATATATATATATATATATATATATATATATATATATATATATATATATATTATTTCGAAAATCAACCTTCTTGCTACCGAGGTTTCATCCATTGAATTATCGATAGGCAGTAAACTTGATTTTTCCATACCTGCTGTTGGTAAAATTGAGGAGGAAGAAGTAAAGTTGGTCAAAAAGATACATAGTTTATAAAACATTTACTACTCAAGTTCATAGCTAGGAGTAATTTCTAACATGTGTGAATGTTTTCATCACCTCCGATGTTTCGTTTAGCAGCTTATGTTGCTCAAGATACTGCATTATAGCCCATTTCTCATATTGCCTCAATTTACACATTTTATCCCTGATACTATGTACACGGGTCTTTCTCATCCCATCCCCTTTCATAATAGGACTTATTTCTTCCTTCATTTCTCATATATATCGAGCAAGTGTTGTGCTGTTATTAAATTTTGCGAATTGAAAGTGTGATTAATGTATGACAGGGCATGTAGCACGTTGCAGATTAGGACCATCACAAAATATAACAAAACTCACTACGGTTCAATGTGTGAAGCTCATTCTAATGAGGAATGTAATGTATGTAAGATGAACCAGTCGGCATCATCACTTGGCACTGTAAAGGCGCAGGGATTATATTTTCTTGCACACACACATACACAATATATATATATATATATATATATATATATATATATATATAGTTTTAAGTTGTGCTATATTTATGGGATAAAGGGCTGAATATCAGAAATAGAGCGTAAGTAAATATAAAAGTTAGAATTGACGTCAACACTAAGAAGGGACAGGCTATTTCATGCTAGACGCAACTGTCAGGCAATCATTGTTTTTTTTATCGACGATTTGTATATACGGGCCATTAGTGCATTGTGGGTATTCCATTCTGGCGGTTATTTTGGCGGGAGCTTCTTGTTTGTTTATTTATTTGGGTTAATTTACTTTACTTGTTTTATTTATTTTTATATTTTATATATTTATTTATTCTTGTCGGTGTTCGAAGTTTTATTAACGTAATATTTTTTTCAGGTTTGTTTAGGTCGTTTATTTAATAGTTTGTTTTGCTCTGGCAAGATAACAGTATATTTGGATTGACAGCTACAGTCTATGCTCTTATTATGGCGGGAGCAGATTTAATTTGTTTATCATTTTATTTATTTATTTATTTTGATTGATTATTTTTATTTGTTTTTGCTTATTTGTTTTTATTTTTATTTGTTCTAACGGTTATTTTGGCGGGAGCGGTTTAGTAATTTATTTATTTATCTAACTGGATTAATTTATTTTTCTTGTTTTTTTCTTATTTTTTATTTATGTATTTATTTTTATTTTGTATATTTTTATTTACTATTATCGGTTTTCGATTTTAAGTAACATAGTAATTTGTTTGATCCATATATAGCAATTATATCTCTATTTTTGTCCAATTTTTGGATAGGTTTTTGTAGTCTATTCTAACGGTTATTTTGGCGGGATTCGTTGTTAATTTGTTAATTATTTAATTTATTTATTTATTTGTATTGATTATTTTTATCTGTTTTTATTTATTTTTATTTCTTCTATTTCGTCTGTTCTAACAAAAGTGGTTTGTTAATTTGTTTATTTTTAGCTTGGGTTAATTTATTTTACTTGTTTTTTATTATTATTTTGTTTATTTTTAATTATTCTTTTCAGTTTTCGGTTTTTAAGTAGTAAAAATTTGTTTTCATGTCTGCATTTTGAGATCAGCTCAGATCGTTTATATAGTAATTTATTTTGGTCTAGGAAGGTAATAATAGATATTTTTTCCTCCAAGCAAAATTTGCCAGTTTTGGATTGATTTTTGTAGGCTGATGATCTTTTCCTTATTTTCCATGATATTTATGGTGTGATTTGCGTTGAATTTTTAATTTCCAAGATATACTTAGAAAGCATTGTGCTGTTCGTGTATTTACTTTTGTGAAAGATGTTTTGTGTGCATAGTTTCTTTGTTTCTAGGGTCCTTCAGTTACTTCTATGTATATTTTTCTTCATTATCTCGTGATTTTACCGTGCCTTGGTATATTAAGTTGTTTTGTCTTTCTTTATTCTGCAGTTACATGTGGGTTTAATTTGTTCGGTTGGTTTGTTGATAATTTTCCAGTTGGGCTTTTTTATTGTTTGTGCCATGTTCTTGGTGGAACTGTAGCTGATTTTTTCTGTGTTATGTTGAATATTTTCTGTAGAGTGCTTGATTCAGGAAAGTCTTTATGTAAGAGTTTTAAGAATATTTCCACTGCGTTTGTTTTTGCTCTACGGTGGATTGAATATGATATTTCTCTTCCTGTTGGCCCTTTTTGTTCTCTGTGTTGCGTATGTCAGTGTTGCCGGGAATCCACTTTCTTTAAGGGCTGTTTAGTAGTTTTACTTGGCTTCGTTAAATATGGTTTCATTGTCAGAATGCCTGCGGTTAATCGATTTTGGTATCTTTTTTATTATAGAAGGCGGGTGATTGGAAGATGTGTGTATATGCAGTGGTTTATCATTGGGTTTTCTGTATGGTTTATATGTTCCTTTTCTTTGGATAAAAAAATTTTATAACAAGAATAATTTATCAAAAATGTTAATAGAAAATCACTTAAAATCTTGTGTTAAAAATGTAGAGAAACTCATCTCATCAAACAATAGTAAGTCTTCCCGGTTTTCAACCAGTAACCACCTGATGAGACCATAACTTTGAAAGCCGGATAGTGATTGCGAGTATGTTTTAAAATCTACTTATATTATTACAGGCTGTGAATGTTCAATATTATGAATTGTGCACTGAGCATTTTCTTAACATATCCGTTCATTGGTCTGAATTCCCTCTGACCTAAAACTTTTTTTATATTCTTCAATATATATATATATATATATATATATATATATATATATATATATATATATATAAGTGGACATTTAATACCCAGAGGTGACAGTGTGTTTTGGCTCGACTATTTTATATACTGGTCAGTGAAGAATTGTGGACATTCTATTGCATTATGCATTATCCTCTCCGTTATTTTATATTTCGAATTATTCCAGAGCCTATTGAATGGAAATATTCTTTGGATCAGGACCATTTTCTTCATTTTCTAAGTATTAGCACGGGAAGTATTTTCTCATCCGTTTTTCTGTAGTAAATTTCTATCGACTTCACTTTACTGTCAAACTTGTTGGCAGAATATTATGCCGCATGTCGGAATAAATACAGTATAGCGTTTGTTTATTTTTTGTCATAGACTCCTTCAGATTTTTTCCACCTAGATAATTTGACATATGGTTCTAAATTGATATTTTAGTCATTATTGCAGTTTCCTTTGATTTTTTTCGGACAACATGATCATTCAGAAATCAGAATGAAATAAATGCTATTCTGTTTGACTACCGCTGAGGTTCTCAACGGCAAGAAATTTTGCAGCTTTTATTTATTCAATGTGGTCGGATTTGCCATTCAACTGCTAATTTTAATCCATATTTTTTTTTAAATTTTCATTTGCTTGCACGTATACTTTGATGAATTTATTCTTGTGAATTTTGTCTGACTTGCTTCGGTAGTGAAATGTCTTCTACTCAAAGCAATAAGTTTCCTTAAAATTACACACATTTCTTATTAAATATTTTACTAAAGACTTCATTTGACTTTTAAAATATAGAAACATATCAGATCCATGGGTGTTAAAATAAATGAATCATATATGACACCCAGAAATTTGGTTTTGTGATTTTTCGGATTGAAACCGTTAAATACTAGTTGATTTGAAGTTATAGCACTCATAGCATTTCTGCGTTATATTTTCTTTACTGTTTAGTCTGCCACATTTTTCGAAAATTGCTTTTGCCTTGATTGGTGATATTGTATCAGATGTATGATGAAAATAGAGATAAAATAAAATTCTCAATGTGCATCACCAAATCATATACTGGATTTAAAATGATCACATATTTTTCATAAAAGTATGTATTTTAATTGTATGGAATTTTATAGTTAAAAGAGATGTCTACATTCTTCAGATATTTAACAAGTACCTGCCATTTGAAGGCTGCACAGCACGCTAATATTAAACATCATTATTATTCAGTGATTGAAAATTATTTCCTTACATAGTTTGGTATTTTTTGAAAGGCTACTGGTTGAATTCAATCAATTACTTTAAAATGTTACTTGGGCACTGTGTATTCTACTGCCGTAATCTTTTGGTAGATCAAGCTAAGCAGAAGTATTTCATTAATATGTTTCTTGTTTTAGATGTATATATAATTCCAGCTAGTGTCAAATCCCAGTCTTAGATTCAAGTAAAAATCCTATTTTTTACATGCGGACAAAACATGTATACAAAACTTGTTGGAAGATTTGTAAAATATTAAACGCTCTATTTCTATAAATTTTCTCAACTTAATTTATTTTGCTACCAGCGCATAAATACAGGAGATCAAGTGAATATATAACTGACGACACAACATCAATATACAAACAAACGAAGTCTCTAAAATTTAACCTGAAGCCCATTTACAACTTTTATTATTAAATAAACGTCTCTCACAAATAGAATTTCCTAATAGTTGACTGTCTTCTTTGCTTTTTCTGGTAACAAATTTTTTTCTAAGTCGGTATGACTTATATTATAAATAAATATAGATTGTTTAACATTTGTGCAATATTTCTTTTAACTTTAGAAAATTATAAGACCATACTGACGCACTATTTAAATAGACATCAGTGTCCACCATTCCAGGTGTTTATCTATTTTTTTATTTTTTATTTCAACAAGCATTAAACCAAATTATAAGAAATTAACTTCATGACACCTAGTGGTTAAATTAAATTAAAAAATTCTTAATAGAAACCTGGCTCGACTGTTGCAATTTTCATTGCTATTAATGCTGCATTAGGTTCTCATCTCTTCCTAGTACAAAAATTTCCGGTCGGTAATAAAAATACCAGAACATGTTGATAAAAGATAATTAGGGTCGATTATAGAATAGAAAGTAAATAAATCCAAATTGAATGAAGTGTTGTCAGAAAAAAACCTCCCCCTTTATGCGCATTAATGCAGTTGTTATAAAAGAAACGCGGTTTTCAGAAAGATCAATAACAAAAAGTATATTACCGTCTATCTAATGCAGTGATCGATGTAGATTTGCTTTGTGATGTTTTGGCGCTTTATTGAAATAAAAACTCAAATAGTGAATTCATTGAGAGAGAGTAATGAGTGATTGATGACTATTGATCTTTTCAAATTACAAAGTATATTCTCAAGCTTGGTCAATATATTTATCAGACTTTAAAAAAATATCATCAGTCTATTGTCAATAAGAATTTTTATAGCAACTCATACTGATCGAAAGATTATCATACGTAAAACTTGAAAATTAGATTTATTGATGACTTTCTAGACACCCAATAGCTGTTTTACATTGAATATGCACATATTTAGTTATTACTTAAAACATAATATAGTGGATATTTTTTATTTGAAATAGACATCTCATTTTATTTATTAAGCATTATTGCATTTATATACCTGCGCATTCGAGAGAACTAATTAAAAATTGTCGGAATACAAATAAATCTATTATTTATAAAATGTTTTGTTTAAATTTCACGTACAAATCTGAGCAGATATGGAGTTCTGGTAGAAGGAATTCTCAGTGAACGGCATATGCCTATATTAAATAGATAAAAGGGGCCTTTAGCATTAAAGCATGCGGAATCAAATCTTAGTTTCCTCTACAAAGATGGACGTCTATATAGAATAAGAAACGCCCACTATAATAACTTTTGAAGTAATAAAAAATGTCGAATAAAAATAAATCCGTTAATTCCTAATATATAGATTTTTTTGCTGGAATCATCATAAATACTAGTTTTTGTATTTATCGATTTATTTTAAAGTGTGCAAATTGCTAACCACGTCAGTGAACACGAGACTATTTAAAGAACAACAATGAAATAAAATGTCTGTAAATATGAAGTACATAGTTACAGAAAGATATGAATTAAATTTCTGTGAATTTTGAATTCTTTTTATCTATGCTTTATTTTTGTTTTGCCTGATAGGGAAGATGATTATATGCATTAGTTACCGATTATAGATCTTAATATCACACCACTGCTGTCATGAAAATAAAATCAACCAAACCTCTCTACACAGTGAACAGCGAGATATCTCTTAAAATATATCTGAAGACAGCCTCCTGACAGTTTTTCGTTTTTATGATAAAGGGATTCCCACATTTTACGTTAAATACAAAAATGCAATTGGTTATGTTTACTGAAAATTATTCAGTTCTAATTATTTTATACGTCATGACACTTTACAACTTTGGCGAACATGGCCCTGCACAACTTCCTGTCCTTTGATGCTCTATGTTGATTTGGGGATTTTATCATCTTATTTTGTAATTGTTCTGCATCAATTCACATACAATTGTTAACTTACTAGCCGAAACCGACTGCATCATTTACATGTGCGTGTTGGATTATCTATGCCAATATTCCTCATTAAATATCCCAGAATTTTCAACCCTTCTCTCTTTCAAATTACAAGGATCATTTTTTCCTTAAGTCTTCTTTATCGCAGTTCTGTTCTGTTAATGGTTAACTTTACATTCGTCAGTAGAAATAAATGTCTGTCTCTTCAATATTTTCTATTATTCTTTGACATTTCCTAGATTAGATATTTAATATCAGTTCAACGACTTTTTTTTTGTTTCTAACGATTGTTTACTATATTTGTTTAATTTTTAAAAAACATAATTCGCTGTTCCTTCTCTTTGTTTTGCCTGTTAATATGCTACACAGTTATTTCTGTTTCGGCTTGTTTATGACACCCCCACCAATTCAAAGCGGTCAAACTGGTCTATCCCGTTTGCTAACAACCTCTGTCATATAAACTTCCCAAACTTTAACCAAGAAATGGCAAGTGACGGTTGATTGTGTTTACTGTATTTCACAAGGTTTGCGAACAATATATACAAATGAAATGAACTAATTCAACTTCCGATCATCATTAATGGTTTCGAATGATATATTTTGCTTTACAACTTTGTTAAACATAATCTGTTGCCAATCTTGCTACATGAAGGTGAAGCTATGCAAGAATATAGTTCAAACATTTCGATAGCGGACAAGATCGGCAAACATGCCCTTCCTTAAACGTGTATGGGACATTATAGAGCGACGGGCATATCTTGCGATATTGCCTGAACACGTACGAGAAGCGTTGAATAATGTAATTTACCTAGTCGTATTTTTGCGTGAAGACTGTCGTCTCCTGCACATACAGTGTATAAATATGTAGTCCAAATATATAATTTGCAGTTGGTACACTTACGTTCCTGCATGTATAATAATATACTGTAATCCAACTGCATTGTCTACTTAATCTAAGGTAAATTGAATGAGATAATTGTATTTATTTATTACTTCCATGTCAATAGTAGAATCTCACTCAGCCTACATTTAATATTGACATTTCTCTTTTGTCATTAAAATATTTTTACCCTCTTACTTTCCACCAATTTCTAATTGATTTATTGTGATAATAATTGTAAAATATAAATTGAATATTTGCTTGAAAGTGGCAGAGATTTTCGTTTGGGTAAGTGAAACTAATTCCGTTTTTAATTAATTGTTCACTCGGTTATGACCACTAGACACGCAATTTAGAATAAATTGTGAATAAGTTAGTTATATGAACGTAAACTGAAGAGTTAAGAAGACCAGATCATGTAAACATGGAGGAATGATAACGATTGACGCAGATTTGAAGTGGTTAAGAAATTAAATTCCCAAGGAAAATCTCAGAAAGAATAAGATAAGTTGTCGAAAATTTCAAAAAAAACCTGAAGAAGTGGATGCATGAAATGTTTCAATTATGAATTAATCCGAACTTTTCTGAAGCTTTAAAGCTTGTCTAGCAAAGCAACGAAACTAGGGACAGTGTATAGGATAATATATGGTAGCTAGGAGCCTTTAGACTCAGGTGACATGATAAAAACAGGGAGGAAATGAGTCAACACCGGTGATTGTTTAGATTATGTAAGCAAGAAAAGCGAAGATTACCTAAGACACAAAAATGGAAAGAATAATCACAGGGATCACTCTTTTAAGTTCAAAACAACAAATAATCAAAAAAAGTCAAATTGATGAAATTAGAGTGAAATCTTTATAGAGCTATATGGAGGAAATATATATGAATTAAGTCGTTCATAAAGCGACCGAAAATAACAATATTAGGCGAATATAGATAAAATATAGGAAACCTTCATATGTGGCATGTGTGCAAGACACTAAAATATATCATCATCCAATCTGACAAGTTCTCTCAGAAAGAATATAAGGATAGGCATAAGCGAGGAATGCGATCAACTTGGAACAGTGTCAATGGCACAATTTTTACGATACAGATCAATGCAGAGAAAATAAATCTTCTTATGTAAGAAAACCTCAAATACCGATTGGGAATCGAATACGAAATTGGTCACAAAATCGAAGCTGAAGAAATATAACTTTTAGATATATATATGTCGACACAGCTAAAGAACTAAATCAATTATGATAATAGTTTTCCTGCTTTTCTGTTTGTTATAATTTTTTACTAAGTCTTTTATAGGAAACCCGAATAGAGGAAGGGTTTTCCGTGATACGTATTGTACATATTACATTGAGATTTTTCCTGTGTATAGATGGGGCGCTCATTTGAAGAATCGTTTGTATCTTAATTAGTGAGGGGGGTTTATGAAACACGTTTTTAAAATATATACATCAGTATTCTTTTTAATAATTCCTATTGATTACAATTGGCAAGACAAAATATGCTATACCAACAACAAAGACAGCAACAACAAAATGGAAAATAATACAAGAGAATTGGAAAAGGAACTGTACATGTCAACAATCCAACATTTATTCAAAACGTGCAGTATTTTTTAGAATATTTGGAGTACCCCAAAGAAATATAATCCCAGGGGTTTTCAAACTTTTTGACTTTATATTTCAGGCTTTACCTTAGGGACACCCTTATAAATGCTTATGAAATTTATACATAAATATTTTCTGAATATAACATATAATTTTGCATTAATGCAATAAAAGTTGGTTTAAAGCTTACTTTAGATATAGGTGTTCAAATAAATTAATGTTGCATGTTGCTGCGCAATGTAACAAAATTAAATTTTGTTATATTAAAATATTAATTTTACATGTAAATGAAAACAGTAACAGTATTTAACAAATAGTTTTATTGTCAATTATACACACAGGATTTTTTAATACACACTTAATGAGAAGGATGTGCTTGCTTGGCTTTGGACAAACTGTCAATTCTTGGCGATATTACTGATAAACATACACGTAAGTCACTTTCTGGAGTAAGTCTGGATCTGTATTTGTTTTTCAGATTGGTTAGTGCCGAAAATCCTGCTTCGCATAAATATGTTGTTGCAAACGGTAACAAAGTCTTAGCTGCCTTTCGAGATAACAATGGATACCCGAAGGCTACAGGGAGCAAAAATTTCGAAAGTTGTTGTTGCATAAAACTGATTTTTAAAGTTCTGTCGCATGAAATTTCCTGTGAACATGCTATTAGCTATTTTAACATTAAACGGATTTCTGATCCAGTCAAAATTTTTAATATTATCAGGAACATCTTTCGAGAAATATTTGTCAAAATGTTCAGCAATTGATATTAAATGTCGTTTAACATCTACAATTATCAAATCAACATTAACTGAACTATTGTTGCTGAGATATTCGTCCAGTTTAGGGAACATATCTAAAGTTTTCTTACTAACTTTTGCAGTCCATATACTGTTTTTTCTTAAATGCTTCGATTTTGTCATGGCTAAATAAGATATTTGAATTTCTTCCTTGTAGAGATAAATTCAGTTCATTAAGTTTGTTGAATATATCTGTTGGATAAGCAACTTTGAAAAGCCAAATTTTATCAGCCATTATCGAAGCCAGTTCAGCATTATAATTGCACAGAAACATTGATAGTTCTTCTCTAAGTTCAAATAAACGCTGAATTATTTCACCTCGTGGTAGCCATCTTACCTCTGTATAAATCAACAGTCTTGAATGTTCTGATTATAAGTCAATAACATATTAATTGATTCCGCCTGTCCTGACAAACTGTATTTACTCTTTTCCCGATGAAAGCAACATTCTTTCCTGGAAACAGAAAAGATGTCAAATAGATTCATTTGGATGCTTAAACATAGCATGGTAGCCACATCATACCTACCCCCAAATCAGTGTCAGCTGCAATCGATTTCAAGAAGATTTTGTGTCACATCGTTTGTTCCGTCTCTCCTTAATTCCCCTAAAATGTTACAACCATAGAACATCATTCATAAACACTGTTTCAATAGCTTAACAGGACTATAGTCATATTAAGCGAATATATAACATATCCGGAAAACTTCTCATTCCTACGGCATGCATTATGCTATGGCTGATGTTGATCGTCTGTTTGAGCCCAGATCCGAAGGAGATAGAGAATTAGTTTAACTCGAACTGTCTTGCAAATCAACAACTATCGGTCTTCAAAGATACCTGGAAACTAAAGAAGAATGGATGATGATATGTTTTAAAGAATATGAATGAAATATATTTTCTTCACTAATAATGGAACCAACAATTTAAAAGTGTTTTGAGCTTAGAAGAGTGATTATTCTTTCCATTCTTTGTTTTAATTACTCTTCGAGTTTCTTGCTTAGAGAATCCTCGGTGTTAAAATAAAGTTCTTCATGTGGCTGAAGAACTGCAAGCATATTATAATACAGACTGCGACAAAAAAACAGATGGCAAATGAAAATGCAATGTACCAAAAGCAGAAGCAAAGGCAAGATAAGACTCGACATGTTTAATACTCTACCCGATCCAAATGATGTGGACAAACCCCATACCCATCGGTGATTACGTAGTGCAGGATTAAAAGCTGAAACCGAAGGTTTTATTGTTGATAACTAGAAATTACCAAGTAATGCCTGTTAACTAGAAATTACGAAGCGCCGATAATGAAATGCAGATTCTGTGATAAATATCCAGAAATGATTGACCATCTTGTATCAGGTTGCACGGTGGTAACAGTTACCGAATATAAAAGATCATGTCAGAATGGACCAATATCTACACTGGAAAATGTGCAAACTTTAAAGGAAGGAAACTGCAAGAAACTTATATGAACACCACCCAGATTTGCTTACAGAGATATGACCTGTAACAATTTTATGGGACATAACAATGTGCATTGACAAAACAATCAAAGCTAATTGCTCAGGCATAGTGATCAAAGACAACAAAAACACGTGCTTTCCTATTGACATAGCAGTTCCATTAGACTTTAATGTACCTTTGAAGATCTTTAAAAAAAACTATCAAAACAAAAATATCTGAAAGTAGATATTTACAAAATAGTGGCACGGGAGAACATCAACAATTGCAGTTGTAGTTGGAGTACTCGTTTTAAGTGGAAAATAGTCTGCTAGATTCATTGAAAGCATTCCTAGTAGCTCATGCCTTAAATAAATACGAAAGATTTTTCTCAAAATTACAGTTCACACTTACGAATGTAAAATGTCTGTGATCTTAGGTTCTTTTGCAGAAATGACCAGTGAAAAATGTCATGAAGCCATTTCTGACCTTAAGTCTCTGTCTAAGATCCAGAAGAAAAAGTGCATAAAACATAAATCAAAAGAAATTAAGGGTAAAAATATTTTTCCTGGTTTGAAGTGTGTTATCTTTTACCATATTTTTTACAGGAGGCCTGAGATAAACAGAGGGTTTTTTAGAAAGTTATTGAGCATATTAAATTGCGAAATGTTTCCTCCGTATGAGAGGGACGATCATCTACACAATCATTTGTATCTCATTTTGTGCGGAGATTCCAAGAATTTAACAATTCAAAATGCTTGTAAGTGACAAGGCCAAGTATACTATAATAATAATAATAATAATAATAATATTGTTGTTGACCAGTTGTTTTCTAAGACAACTTATGTAGAAGACTGCGTTTGATATTAGAAAGCGAATATAATGGGTCCAATAAAATTAAAGCTATCAACACGTTAGCTATATGCGTAGTAACATACAGCTTCCACATTATTAACTGGAAGTTGAATGAAATTAAATGATTGGATGTCAAGACCAGAAAAATGCTTTCCCCAAATGAGGATGCACCACCCGAGATAAGATATTGATAGGCTGAGCGTACTTAAGAGCTTTAGGCGGCTGAGGTCTGATCCAATTTGAAATAACTATGAAAACTACAACAATCGGATTGGAAGCATATCTCACAATAATCAATGTCCCTCTCCCCCTAAAAGTAAAACATCAAATCCACTCCATCAACAAAAAAGCTACACTCTTCAAGAAATAGCTTAATATACTTGAAACCCTACCAATAAAAACGAAGCGAATAGGATCTACGCCAATGAATAAAACAGAAAGCAAAACAACTTTGCCAAATGAAATTATAATAACACTGGGAGGACAAGGCATTCATGGAAAATACATAAAAGGAACGTAAGATGCAGATATGGTGCAACAGAGGGCACCTAAGTAGCTATCGAGCAGTGGGGTGAAAGTTGAAGCGGAAGACATAATTATTGCAGCAAAGGAACAAAGCTTCGCAACCAGATCCTATTACTGCCATATAATCTAGGATGGAACGAACCCGAAATCAGGATCTGTGGAAAATATGATGAAACTTTCGACCATATTATATCAGTATGTGCGTAACTAGCCAAAAATGAATATACCCACAGACATAGCAATTTTGCAACGTATGTGCAATGGAAGATATGCAAAAAGCATAAAATCGAAACCACTGAGAGATGGTATGAACCCCAACTAGACACAGTTACCTAAAATAACAATGTAACTATCCTCTGAGGCATGCCAATTCAAACTGACAGGGAAATAAACTAATTGATATTATCATAAAAAGATACGAAATTCAGAAGATGTGTGATTATTGACATAGCAGTACCACCTGAGAGAAAAACCTCCATAAACATTATCGAGAAATTGTCCAAATACTGCACTGTACCAATAATAATCGGAGCAATTGGCCTTGTGAGAAAAGGAATGGACAATTTTACTAAAAGTGTTCCAGGTAACACAAACATAACCGTTACCCAAAAAGATCGCTCTGCTAGGAACATCCTATATACGAAAAAAATTGCTATCAATTAAATTACAATTGTCCTATAGGGCCTAAGGACAATAGTTTGTGCCCGGTTCTACAGGATACAAAGCAGAAAACATCACATATACAAATAATAATAATAATAATAATAATAATAATAATAATTATTATTATTATTATTATTATTATTATCATTATTATCGAACACTTGTTTTTTAAGACAAATTCACATTTGCCTCTAAATTGTGTTCGGGGATATTCTCTTTCATTTATGAATCATAAAACGTCAACGATGAAAACGATGCTATATTCATATATATTGGGTGATGTAGTTAAGAGGAAGAAAGTAGATTTTTTTTAAAACGATTCTCGTTCCGAAGAATCTTCACGGGCTAATAGCCTGTTTCTTTGTATATACGTCATGAAGAAATTGTCATTCGACTGAATTTGGCCGAAGCAAGATGCATCTGTGCAAATTGAAGATTTGTATGTACGTAAGAGTTCAGATATCTTTCATCAAAATAGCTCTCCATAATTACAGAAAAAATAGAGAGAATAAAGAATGAAATGTGAAGAAGAGATATCTATTCAGAGTGAAGGGTTTACGACCGAAATTAATTCTTATTTTAAATTCAAGAAGTATTTTATGGGAATAGGTCATTCATGTGTAGATATGAAAAATGGTGTTCGCTTCCCTGCAAATAAAATGCATATCCCACTGTTTACGTTATGCGTTCACACAGTCATATGGAGCATTAATAATCTTATTTCGGTGATAAGTTTTATGAGTATTAATGGCCGAAGGATTTATTTAGGTTAGTATAATTATAATCATATTTACGGGATATAACACTGGGTCTCTTCTGAACTTCTACTACGATTACTCATAGAGGTCATCATAGTATTATCAATAATAAGACGTACTTATAGCAGATTAGTGCCTTTAATGGTGTCCAACTGAAGGACGTCGATTGTTAGCCAGGGATTATTAGACGCATTTCTGAAGGGTGCTTATTCAAACATTGTTGACCAGTAAAAGTTAAACAGAATCTAAATCTAAATTAACGACAACTGTTTTAAATAATATCTCTCGGCCCAGAAAAAAGAGAAAATGAAATAGTGAAAAGAATAAATTTCGTTGAAAATTGATTGGGCTATTGATTTTGCAATTTTTGCTGATTTTAAAGAAACAATTAATATCACAGCTTGAGCTGGAGAAATAAAACATAAAATTCAAAGATAAAAGAAAAAACCCTGAATGGTAGAATTGGACTTAGACGAATATTCAATCAAAAACAAAGAAATCAAATGAAGAAAATTAAATTCCGACATAAATTAGAAAACAAAAATGAAGGAATGTCAAACGTAAAAGATAAGAAAACATTCACTAAAATATAAAACATGCAGGTAAAGAAACATAATAGACATTCACAGAGGCAAAGAAATGAGAACATTACAAATAATTACTGAAAATATAAAAATGTATTTGTATCTTATCGAATATCTTATAAACAGATGCAACAAAGTTGGCAGAAATTTTCCTTTCACTAAAATAAATGTAAGAACATTAAATGCAAACTGACTTTGGAAATCATATTCGAAGATAATTCATCGTAGAAAAAGTGGACATTGCTACAAGAGGCGTTTGTATAACATGATAATGAAATTGGTTTTAATGACTGATTATATTTTACAGCTTATCAAATCTTTGTGTGTTATTTAAAGCTGAATATATATATATATATTTCGGATTGCAGGAGGTTACTTGCAATATCAAGTATTCTTGTGAGGTTCCCCATATAAGTACTGATCACGATTGAAATGAGAACCGGTACTTTCAGTGTGATTTGATTGCAAGCTATGATTCATGAATTGGATCAGAGAAAATAATTCCGAATCAATAATGGACAACGGATCCAAGATGAAGCAATGAAAAAAACACATCAGAAATTAATGCTTTAGTGATGTTCGAACGTCAAACAAATATGAGATAAACGCCCCCAAAAGTTTTAGCTAGTAGGATCTTCGCAATTTCTTTTGTCAGATACACTTCTAATGTGATAAATTACAATGTTGACGACTTGCCGGGAAGAGAAATATTAGAAAACTTCAATACACATATACAATACATCATCGTAATGTAGATAATCTGTACCTACCTAGGATGTAAAAGACTGATTCAGTTGGAATTCAAATGCAATACTTTAACCATATCTGTTAAAAGATCACACCATAAATGTTAATAGACCGAATAATATCATAAAAGAATTCAGTAGACATAAACACTGTCTCACTGATATTATCATAAAATGTGATAAAAATATTTCCGATAAATAACTTCATAGACTCTCTACAGATAAGGATTTATAAACAGAAAAAAAAGAAGGTGGTATCTTAACACAAGGAATGATTAAGAATACAGATATCACATATTAAGATAGACCATTTGTTTCAGAAGTACAACATTCACGACAACAATAAAATCTATAATAATAATAATAATAATAATAATAATAACTGCATAAATACAACTCCGCCTAGAAATATTGGATTGATAGCATGTTGTTTCTCATGGGCAGGACGAACTCATTAGTTTGGTTGACATTCGTCGTAGGGAACAACAAAGAATAAAGGATAAACCTGTGAATTATGGAGAAATATAGCTCAGAATAATGTTTGGCTCTTTCATCTGCCATCACTCTATAAAACTCTTGTACGAATTTTATCAATGCTAATTAATAATCACAATGAAATTGCAAAATAGATCACTAAAGGCATTATATATCGCCAACTGATGTGGGGCCAAAGTTGGGACCACAGAAGTAGAACACAGAACACGGATTAGATGTAAGAAAGATATATTAACAACAGGTTACAGAGATAGTGTAAGCGGAGCTTACTATGTCACTCTCTATGTCACTCAGTGTGACTCTGTGTAACTCTCTAGAGTGCTATGTCGTCTACTTAATATAGGCCTGGAAGAGTCTATTGTGTAAGTAGTTTCCGGTCTCACAATACCCTCCTTCCAAAGAGTTTTCTTTTTGAAAAGGAGAGAAGAAATAAAACTGTTAATACTTTTTCCTCTTGGGATTTACGTCGAGCGGTTGAGTAAATTTCCTTTTCCTTCCTGAGCGTCGCACTTCAGGAGAGACTTGGGGCATGTCGAGATCGAAGTGACCGAAAATTACGTCGATCGGCTCTTCACAGTTATTTTGTAGTGATTCCTCAGATTCCTTCAAACGGCATTTTCTGAGCTGTTTCCAATGGCGTTTGTGAATGTTTTTTGGTCCTTGGACCATATATACCAGTTCACCAATTCTCTGCTTAATGATGCCCACTTCACAGAAAGTCATATTGTTCTTGTACGCCTTGAAAAAGACCCTATCGCCAGGATTGAAGTATTTCCTCTAAGGCGATACGTTTTTTTTTTAATTTTGCTTGCCGTGGAATCAGTTTGTCGAAGACAGACTTTATTTTCCTTGCGAACATTGTTTCTGCAGGCGAGCTTCCCATAGGCGTGTTCGGATTAGGGGTTATCCAATGCACCTGCAGAAATTGTTGCAATGCTTTATCTGTCGGTGTGGCTAGTGCCTTTCTTAAAGCCTTTTTAAAGTGTCCACGAACCTTTCGGCCTGGCCATTTGACCTAGGGTGGTACTGAGGCGTTGTAACGTGGCCCACCTGATATGACTTGCAGAAGTCTCTAAATTCACTTGATGTGAATTGAGTGCCATTGTCAGTAACTATACAATCTACGACGCCAAAACGTGCGAATAGCTCGTGTAAAAAACCGATCATGCAGTTTGTGGTTGGTCTTTAACATTGTAGGACCTCAGGCCATTTTTTGAGTGGCTATCCACAAAAATGAGATAGTACATATTGTCCATAGGCCCTGCAAAATCCACATGGATTCTTTGCCAAGGATGATCTGTTTTGGGCCATGGTTTGCACGTCGTGTTTGGAGCTTTTGCTGCAAGCGCGTATTCTTTGCATGCTTCTATCATGCCTGCTATGTCCTTGTCCATGTTTGGCCAATAAACGTAGCAGCGCATGAGGCTTTTCGCACGGTTCTTCCCTGGATGTCCCATGTGAAAATCCCTGAGGATTTTTCTTTGTAAGCTGTTTGGAATCACTACGCGGTCATTATATAGTAGGACATCATCGCAAAGGGAGAAAACTTCAGCCATATTGGGGTCTTTGTTGCGCATTTTGCTTTTTATTGATTGGATGAATTCATCCTCTCGAGACTCCCTTTTTATGTCGGCCAAAGTAACTGGGAGCTCTCTTATGGTACTCGCGATCATGTTCTTGATTTCACAATTTGTCCTTAGAGTAGCAATGATGGAGTCTCCAAAAACTTCTGTCTTTTTTGGAATGAGTTGCGATAAACCGTCTGCATGGCAAATATATTTGGTTGTTAGGAACTCTATCTTGAAATTATAGTTTAAGAGAATTGTTCCCCAACGAAGTAGTCTATTTGCAGTATAAGCTGGCAGACCTTTTTTAGACCCAAAAATTGTAATCAGAGGTTTATGATCTGTCTGCAGTATGAACCGTCTACCATGTAGATATCTGTGAAACTTTGTCACAGCGAATATTAACCCTAGAGACTCTTTCTCTATTTGGGAATATTGTTTCTCAGCTGGAAGTAGTGATCTTGATGCGTGAGTCACAGCTTTTCGCGAACCGTCTGGCAGTTTATGTAATATGCAAGCGCCTATGCCGTACGAGCTTGCATCACTTGCGACTATGATGTCGAGACTAGGGTCGAAATGTGTGAGGGAGAGGCCTGAAGTAAGAGTTTTCTTGATCTTCTCGAATGCGTCTTGACATTCCGGGGTCCATGACCATGGTTTATCCGTTTTTTAAAGTTGGTTGAGAGGCCATCTCAAATTTTGCATGTTTTTAATGAACCCTTGGTAAATGTTAGCTAGTCCGAGGAAGATTTGTAACGCTTGCGCGTTATCTGGGGCCGGCATGTTTCTGATCGCGTTGGCTCTTTCTGGATCCGGCCGACGACCATCTTTATTTATAATGTGCCCTAAGTATTTAATCTCTGGTAAGAAAAAGTCACACTTTTCCTCCTTGATCTTAAATCCGTATTCTTGTATCTTTTCTAATACGTTTATTATATAGTTCCGGTGCTCTGCCATAGTTTTACTGGTTTACTGTTGCGTAGTCAAGGTCGCCCAGCATGGCGTACATGACATGCTGGAAAATTGCAGGCGCAACCTTTACTCCAAAAGCCAGCCTGTTGTATTTGTACAAACCTCTATGGGTGTTTATGCAGAGGAATTTGGAACTTTCTTCATCCACCTCTATCTGAAGGTATGCGTCCGAGAGGTCAATTTTAGAAAAGATTTTTCCACAATTGAGTTTACTGAAAATTTCTTCAGGGCTTGGGAGAGGATAGTGGTGATCTTGCAAGGCATCATTTAACCATGTGGAAAAATCTGCGCATACTCGTATATGATTGGACTTCTTTTTTACGTAGACCGTAGGTGCTGCCCACTCGCTGAAATCTGTTTTTGACAGAATACCTGCTTGTTCGAGTCTATCTATCTCTTTGTTGATTTTCTCTAGAGCAGCGAAAGGGACATTCCGTTTCTTTTTGAATACCGGTTGTGCACCGTCCTTCACTTTGAACTTAGCTTTCATTTTAGTACATTTCCCAAGGCCGCCAGAAAAAAACCTGGGGAAATTGTTGTTTGAGTTCCTTTTTTAGATTTAATTTGACGTTGTACTTTGTATCTTGCTACAAAATGTACTCATTGGGCAATCCCAAAGATTGAATTTATCTATCCAATCAGTTCCAAATAAGTTGTCTGAAGTTCTTAATACATAGGCTTTGAGTTTTTTGGTAACTCCATTTAGTGTTACTGTAAGTATTACCCCGCCAAAAATGTTAATCTTTTCGCCAGTTACGGATTTTGCTGTTTTCTCCGTTTTTAATAAGGTCGGCTTGTTCAATTTTCGCCCAGTATGCCAATTAATGGTTGAAATATCAGAACCCGAGTCAAGCTGGAATTTAATGCCATTTACCACAATGGTAACATGGCCCGGGCGGTTTCTTTATCTTATTTGGGATTTGGTTACTGCGTAATTTAGGACATGAGATTTGCCTTTTGTCTTTTTTAGGGGAATAGGAGGTAGACTTACTTCTGATTATATTAATCTGCATCACACCTGATTCCTCGATAGTGTTTGAGTCACGCTTTACAGATATTACTCTTTGACAGTCCTCTGCCAGTTTTTGGAGAGTCAATCCTTGTTCGTTCTCAAGCTTGGTCAGTACCCGTCGTCTGACTTCGGCGTCTTCTGCTGATACTAGACCTTGTGAGAAAACTAAGCACTTGAAATCATTGGCAGTCAGTTCGGCTAGTTTAAAATCATTACATAGCTTGTTTACCGATGCTGCAAACGTTAGAAAATCTTGCTGGTTGTCTTTGACTTAAAAAATAAAAACAAAACAAATCAAGAATTGTCTTACAAAACACACTCAGTCTTCAAAGATACCTGGAAACAACAGAAGCCTGGATGATAGTCTGTCAAAGAACATGAAAAAAGAAACTTTATTCAGTAATAAAGGGAGCCAACAAGTTCAAAAGGGGATTACAAATCGATGAAGAAGTGCAAATGAACTATAATACACCTACTGCAGAAGAAAGATCTTTTTAAAAAGAAAGCAAAATCATATGCAATGTACCAAATGCAGAAACGATTGCAAGATATGCTCTTCATGGCCAAAGAAGGTGATGTAGACACAACCCCGTAAGCATCAGGGTTTACGTAATGCATGGTTAATGCTGAAACCGAAGGCTTTTTTTATTGCCGCTTCGAACCAATGATAGAAATTACCAAGCACACATGCTGAAAAACTGTGTTAAACCCAAATGCAGATTCCGTGATAAATATACAAAAATTATTGACTATGTTGTATAACGTTTCAAAGTGTTATCACCCACTGAATATAAAACCCGGCATTGTAGATTAGGCCAATATCTACATTTGAAAATATGCAAATTTTATAGGAATGAAAATGCAAGAAACTGGGATGAAAATCACCCAAACCCGTTACAGAAATATAATCTTTAACACTTGTATGGAACTTTTCAATACACTTAGACAGAAGAATCGAATCCCACACATCCTGATCAAAGACCACAAGAACAGAATATGCTTTCTTATTCACATGGCTGTGCCTTCATATTGTAATATGTCTTTGAAGATCCTCGAAACGCTATGAAAATACAAGAATCTTGAAATGGAAATCTTACAATGTGGCACATGAGGATATCAATAATTCCTGTTGTAGTTAGAGCCCCGCGGATTGAGTAAGAAGTTTCCAATAGATTCAGTGAAGGGATTCTTGGTAGCCCATGCCTGAAAGAAATACAAAAACTTGTACTCACAGGTACAGTGTACACATTAAGAAGAATATCATCCCTGGAAAAATCGTGGGATTTTAATTTGATTTTTCTTACTTGTAATTTTTATAAAAACTTTTCAGTGAAAACTGTTATGAAGCCATTTCTTATATCTCCTGTTAGAACACGGAAGGAAATGTGTATACAACAGAAATCCAAGGAAATAATAATAATAATAATAATAATAATAATAATAATAATAATAATAATAAATGCCGTAAAGAAATACAAAATATGTACTCATAAATACAAACCACACCTTACGAAGGGCTTTATCTATATAACGTATGTGCGATTTTATTTCAAAACTGCTCAGTGGAAAATGTCATGTTGTGATTTCTGGTCTTAGGTGTATGGTCAGGACCCGAAAAGAAACGACTATACACGAGAAAACATAGGAAATAAAACAACGACAACAATACTACTACTACTACTACTACTAATAATAATAATAATAATAAAGTGCCTCCTTATTGATATGGCAGCCCCTGCTGACTGCAATGTATCTTTGAAGTTATTCTAAAAGCTGTTAAAATACAAGGATCTTGAAATAGAAATCTCAAAAATGTGGCATATGGGAACATCAACAATTCCTGTTGTAGTTGGAGCCCTAGGACTGGCTGGAAAAGATCCCAGTAGACTAATTGAAGGGATTCCTGGAAGTCTATGCCTCAAAGAGATAGACAAAAATGTTCTGACAAGTACAGTCACACTTTACGAAGGGCTTTATCTACGTAATTTTTTTTTGGCAGTGGGAAGTGTCATGATGCCATTTCTAACTCGGAAAGAAATGTGTAAACGCCAGAAATCAAAGAAAATAAAAATAATAATTAAACATTAGTTCAAATACTGAGAAATGTACAACATGTTTAAGAAAATTTGTTTCATTTTCTTCCAATTGGTTTCCATCACAAAACTAACAACCAAGATGTTTACAACATTCACATACCTCATATGCCCCCAGAAATACCTCTAACCTAATAGTAAGAGATTAGGTAGATGAAGACACCATTGTCACTAATGTTTTACCATTATGTGAAAGTTAATTCTAGGAGTTATATATGGGAGGGGTTTCTGTAACACTATGTATATACAGAGTGTAATTTTCAGCATATTATTAATATTGATTGCTTATATGACCTTAAACAAACACAACTCATTAGTAAAAACGCATTATTTGGATGCTGTACAGGAGACCTATGTTTTCATCAGTTATAGTTGAGAATTATAAATAGTTATTGGATAGATCATTTGGTTTAGCTCAAAGTTGAATCCTTTACGGAAAAATTCTAGTAGAAGGTTCAATTGTGCAACCTTTCAATTCGATAAGTGTGACAAGTGAAATGCAGTAGATTAGTGTAATTTAATGGCCAAGATTATTCTTTTGCATGATGCATGTCGCAACCATGGAGATTTAATTTTAAAGACTATATTCCTGTAAGAAAATCTCTTTCAAACGCAAAAGAAACTATTTTACACTATGCATTCCACCACTACCAAATGACAAGATTTCAAAGAAACCAAATTATTATATTAGCTCTCAGTGCCTGCATGTATTAATGCAATAGAAAATATAATGCCTAGGAAATATCTATTTTATTCAAACAAAGTAGAGCAATCGAGGAAACAAGAAAAAACTGATGGAATTCCTGATAAAATCAAAAGAATAGAAAATAAAATCAGTAACTGAAATACATGTTACAGAAGGTCTATTTGAACAAGCCAATATAATATAAAATAATCTATAATAATTATATATGTATATATGATATTGATTTAATCCAATATGTTGCAATGTCATACGCCAAACAGATTTATTCCTAAATCAAATTCTATACTGAATTTAGATTATTTATAACTAACGGCATCCTAAAAGGTTATTATCGATGACATAAGTATACAGGTCATAAGATGAAACCTACTCAATATATTGTCTATTTAAATAAAAACATATGTTTAGAAAATATTAAATACAACATTTGATTTATTTGCAAAGAGTTTGCTTTTTATTTCATGTGCGTGGAGATCTTTTTCAGTTATTTAAAAGGATGTTTTACTTTTATTTTTATTTTTGATTGAAAATGACTTTACTTTCAAGAGTTTAAGATATAAGAAGAAAGTTCGAATCAGACTGTTTTTCCAAGAATTGTTATTTTGTGTGAGAAAAAAAATGAATGAATGACTGCAAGAGTCAATAAACAGAAAGGTAAGACCAATGACAAAACAGAAATAAAATGAATCTACTCAAGGAAAGAAATAAGACAGGCAAAGCATCTACTCTTAAGTGGAATACTTTTCTTCGTTGTTTAGTCGGTGTGATAGGATATTTGCTGTAGGGCTAAATGTGCCTCCGTATATTATGAGAGACAGCATGCTAGTCGAGCAGCTTGAATGGAAGGCAATCGAGAAAATAATCGTGATTGCCATTGTTCTATATAAAAACAATGTTGGCAAATTCACAAAAGAACACATGATTTAATAAATGTCAGTGTGGCTGATTAAATTCCAACAGGCTGACGATGTTAAACGTATTTCAATGACAATATCAAGATTGATTCGATATGTTAAGGAAATATTTGAAGATAACATTTTGAAGTGGGTATATCAGGATTAAAGTCGGAATAGTAGGTCTGTATATCAGACATTTTTATTTGTTTAGTTTTAGCTGCCTTCTTTTTATCTTCCTTAGATGTATCAATGTTGAGGTGATTCTGGACTTCAACAACAATCAGTGTTGTAGTGTGGTTTCACTTTAAGACAGTTTTTAATGTATACCCCACACTCACCAAAAAAGAACATATACTGATTATGTGTTCTCGGCCCTTCTTTGGAAACCGAATGCAGCTTGTGTTGGATCATTAGAAAAGATTTCTACGGCGAAGTGTAGACGATAAAATATATGCAGTAAAAAATAGAGCTCTATTGAGAAAGGTTTCTGTCACTGTGGAATAGAAAGTACACTGACCTGACTTTTTAAAAACATGGCACACATATTTCACGTACACAATACGATAAATTTGAACTGAAATAATTTTTAAATGTAAAGAAAATATTTTTAAGCCGTTATTTGTTTCTACGAAGTATTTTAAAAATATCGCTCATTTCATATTTTTATAACATTATACGGTTTAATCATAAGAATTTTATAAAATTTAACTAAACACTTACATCAGAAAAATACGAGTTTTGCCACATGTAAAATTCCCAGTAAAAGTGTTCTAAAAAAGTTCTAGGCTAGTGGTAAATGCTAGAATCGCGTCTAGATGTAGAATATAGACATTGCTGATTTCGTGTCCCTACTCAATTGCTGAATGAATTTTATTGTTAACAGTATGAAAATGCACACTCATTTTTGCTTTTTGGAATTTTGCTATGTAATCATTCAAAAGTAAACTTTATTAAAGAAGCATTTGTTATTTATTATACATTTATAATTTCTTAATGTTTTATTCATGTTTTATTCATTCTTTTTCTGAGAACGTCATTTCATGCTTTTTTTTCTATTAAGATTTGGTTGATTTTTATTTTCAGATTATAATTAAACCGGGGTAAAGGATTTGAAAGTTGAGCTGGAGAAAGAAATCTGAATACGATACGCTAAAGACAACCTCATCTTTCTTGGGTCTGCTACTGACAGAGAGAACAAGCGCCAAAGTTCATAGAACAGAAATAGGGAAGCAGTACATGAACCTACAAGCGAAATGGGAGAAGACATACATTATAGAGATCCAAAATAATTATATAGAACTTAGGAGATCCGTATACATAAAGAGAGAACAAGTAGTGAAAATAACATATTGAGGTTGGCCAGAATTTGAAAGGTAAGTGATGTCAAAGAGACTAGATAATGACAAAGATATATCTACTGCAAGATGTGTTTATTTGTGGAGAAAATTGTCACACGACGAAGTATCTTATTGGGTAGAATTTCTCCACATTTCAGTCCAGCCTTGTTGATAACTATTTTAAAATTACAATCGCGTGTATTAAAAGCAGTCTAGGTTTTGGAGAAAAGCATTTTTTCATTCAAGAAAAATCGATGAAGAAACATAGTCGGGAGTGGTTTGTGTATTTTCACTAAAAAGGCCGGATATATTGCTTTGTGTTTAAAAGCTTTCAAACATTTCGTCTCCTGACACATCTTTAGTGTCTGAATTGGCTGATGACTGGTATAACTCTTGTCTTACCCGAAATAACGAAAAAAATGCCCCTCCTTTTTTCCGAGTAGAAACTTTAAATTGCAAACTTTGAACAAGCATCGATGAGATAAAGATCGAAAAGTATTTTACATAATTCGCTTGAAGTCAAGGATCATCGTTGAAATTATGTGTTATGGGACCTTGCTCATAATAACATAATGGACTATTCCATACGTAATAAATACTGCGCCTTAAGAGGAAGCAGAGAGTTCAGTCTGAAGTCGGACGACCGGCTGACCAGCTGATCGGTTGAACTCTCTGCCTTCGGGCGGGGAGGAACCCGAACAAGGCTACGCCGAAGGGCGAAGTCTCTTTTGGGGAGGTAAACCGACCCTGAACCCGTTTATACGGGTTCAAAGGGCATATTTTCGGCCGAGCACACAAGCTCGGAGATTCCACGTTAAACCGGCCGAGTCAGTCAGTCGAGTCAGAGACAGTCCGAAACAGAGTCGCGTTCAGACAATTACTACTAAACCTGATTGTTCTTACTAACACTTTCTACTTCTCTGTATATATTCCTGTTTGTAATATATCTGTGTTACTCCATATCCGTATTTGAGTTCTTTATTGTTTCTAACTTGGACTATCACCGTGGTACAAGGAACCGGACCATAACAATGGTGACGAGGAAACCAACTCTCTACGCGAAGGACATCCTTGTTTTTTTATATCTGTTGCGCATAACAGTGGCGACGAGCGATTCGAACTCTTTCGGTGGAAGAAAAAAAAATTTCGTTTGACACAGCATAACATTGGCGACGAAGATTCGAACTCTCACGTGAAGAACAAACCACGAAATCATCTCTCGTCAGCATTACAAGTGACGACGAAGAAACCCCTAAAAATGAAATACGAACTCGATATACGGAGGACTTATTTTTTGCAATACGTCACACATAACAAGTGGCGATCTGGAAAACCCTTTAAGAAAAATATACTCCCTACTCTGAGGACATATTTTTTTTTGCTATCCGTCGTACGTAACAGCGGACGACGATTAAATTCTAAAAAAAAGAAAGAAAAAAAAAGAAAAAGAAACATTTTCTTTTCTTGATATCAAATTTCACTGAAAACAAAGGAAAATCTTTTGCGTGCACAGGCTACAGAATATCAGGTTACACAAAAAAGATACGTTAACATTTTAAGATTTTAAGTCAACCATTATGGAACTTATTAAAATCCAGTTTGAACAACAACAAAGGTACGAACAGAAACATTTGGAAATGCAAGAATTATTGATACGTGCAATGGCAAATAAAGAGCAAAAACCCGAGAATGAATCAGTTCTCTCTCAAGACGCTATTTGGAGTAATATTGGAGTACGCAGCCGACGAAGATAAAACTTTTGCAAATTACTTCCCAAGGTATGAAGATCTATATGATTTTGACTGCAAAGATTGGTCAGACGCACGTAAAGTACGCTTTTCATTAAGAAAATTAGGCACAGGCGAATACACCAGGTTCGTTGATTATACCCTTCCCAGAAAAACAAGCGAGTTAACGTTCAAAGAATCTGTAAAATTGCTAACGGAACTTTTCAGTCATAATACTTCAAAAAGATGGAAATGCATGAACCTTACAAAAAAGGATAGCGAAGATTACGTAACTTTCGCATCCATTGTTAATAAAAATTGTGACGACTTCAAATTATCGGAACTCAGCGGTGACAACTTCAAATGCTTAATTTAAGTCCAAGGTCTGGTTTCAACCAAAGACGCAGAAATGAGACGTAGAATACTTACTAAATTGGAAAATGAACAAGATCTGACACTTCAAAAAATAGCCGAAGACTGCCAGAGATGCGTCAGCGTAAAAAAAGATTCTATACATAGAACAAGCTGGCATAGCATACATACGCAAAGTACGAAGACAAACAAATTTTCCCTCCTCACAAACAAAGCAAACAAATTTCCCTCCTCACAAACAAAGCGAACTGATTTTCCCGCCTCAAGAACAGGTATAACAAAATTTTCTAATTATAATCAACATAAAAAGAAACTACCACCAAGTCCAAGCTATCGTTGTGGATCTTGGCATTGGGTTAAAGACAGTACATATCGTGCTAAAACTTGTCTATCATGTAAAAAAATTGGTCACAAAAGTCCTCACTGTTGGTAGAGAAAAGAAAGCAGAATAAGAATTACGAGGACCGACAAAACAGATGAGACTAATATAAGAAAATATGTACAAGTTGAAATGCAAAACAGAAAAGTTAGGTTACAGCTGGATTCTGGCTCAGACTTAACTATCATAAATCTACAAACATAGAGAAAACTGAACAAACCTGTCATGTTAAAAACGGATAAAATTGCGAGATCAGTTACGGGGAGAAAGATAAAATTCGAGGGTAAAATAATCACAAACGTAACATTTAACGGAATGACGAAAAAACTAAAATTGTACGTCTTAAGAAATACCGAAAACCTATTCGGGACAGACTGGATGCAAAAATTCGAATTGTGGGATCTACCTATTAGCACCTACTGCCAGAAAGTAAAAAGCTTATCAACCGAGGCAGATGAAAATTAAAAGGAAAACTAAAAACGAGTTTCCCCGAAGTATTTTCGGCAGGTCTCGGAAGATGAAAGAAAATGGCAGCTAATATCAAAATAAAGGATAACGTTCGACCTTTTTTTAAGAAAAAAGGAGTGTACCGTTTGCGTCAATAGAAAAGATTGACCAAGAATTATCTAGACTCGAAAATACGGGCATATTGAAAAAATTAGAGTACAGCGAATAGGCCTCACCGACGATCTACGTTAAGAAGAAATCAGGAGAAATTTGAGTTTTTGCTGATTTTTCTACAGGTTTGAACGCAGCAATAAAGGACTACCACTATCCGCTACCTAGTCCTGAAGAAGTATTCACTAAATTAAATGGCGGAAAATATTTTTCAAAAATTGATCTAAGTGAGGCCTACCTGCAAATTCCAGTCGATGATGAAAGTTCAAAACTACTATGCATAAACACACACAAGGGACTGTACAGATACCAAAGACTACCATTTGGAATTAAAGTAGCGCCGGCTATTTTCCAGCAGACAATGGATACGATGCTGGCAGGACTAGAATACACAATAGCATATCTGGATGACATATTGATTAATAGCGAAAGCGTTGAACAACACTGGCAACATGTACAAGAATTGTTTAAGAGAATTCAAAGCTACGGATTCAAAGTGAAAGAAAATAAGTGTGATTTTTCATGAAGGAAATTAAATATCTTGACCATATAATAGACCATGAAGGTAGACGTCCAGACCCTGAAGGGTCTACAGCAAGAAAAAAGATGCCAGTTTGGCAGTGGACAGATCAATGCCAAGAAACATTTGAAAAAATAATCAAGACATTAACATCGGATTTATTTTTGGCACACTATGATCCTAAATTAGAGATAATTGTAGCAAGTGATCCGAGCGCCTACGGTGTCGGAGCGTGTATATTACATAAAATGCCAGATGGGACAATAAAACCTATCGCACATGCTTCTCGAACCCTACTACCAGCGGAGAAAATCTATTCTCAAATTGAGAAGGAAGCTCTATCAATTATCTTCGCAGTAACAATATTCCATAGATACATCTATGGTAGACATTTTACTCTGCAGACGGATCACAAACCGTTAATAAAAATTTTTGGTTCAAAAAAAGGTCTACCGGTGTACACGGCAAATAGGCTACTTAGATAGGAACGATTCTTCTGAACTATAATTTCAGATTGGAATTGGAATATTTACCAAGGAAAAGAGTCGGGCACGCGGATGGTCTGTCACGACTTATACCAACAAAGACAGAGCTATTGGAATATACGGTAATCGCAGCCCTTAGAAATGAAAAAGACATAAGAACAGAACTATGTTGTACAGTCAGAAACCTCCAAGTCACATTGCAAGACATAAAAAATGAAGTCAATAATGACGAATTTATTAATGAAACAAAAGCAAAAATAGCAGAAAGAAATGAGAAAATTTCGGACAGCTTTTCTATGCGATAATGTGCTACTTTACAACGAAAGGGTTGTAATCCCAAAAACTTTACAAAAACGGATACTAAAGGATTTCCACAGAGGACACCCTGGTAAAAATAGAATGAAGTCGCTAATGCGAAGCTATGTATACTGGAAGAATATGGACCAGGACATTTCTCAATTGGTGGAAATGTGCAAAGGTTGTAATTTAGCAGCTAAAGCACCGCCAATCATACATAAGCCTTGGCCTGAAACTGATCTTTCATGGTGTAGAATACACGCAGATTATGCAAGACCAATTGACGCGTTCTACTATTTAATCATAGTTGATAGCTACAGTAAATGGCCGGAGGTGTTTCGGTGCAAAAATCCTACTACAGAAACGACCATAAATTTCCTCCAAAAGCTATTCGCTCGGTTTGGCGTAGTGGACTGTTAAGTAACAGATAACGGAATGCAATTCACGTCAGTAGATTCCCAAGAGTTTTGCGACATCTATCAAGTAAAGCATATAAAATCTCCGCCCTACCATCCAAGATCAAATGGACAAGCGGAGAGATTCGTGGATACTCTCAATAGACCATTACGAAAAGCGACGATGTGCCTACGGGAAAGCATTACAGCAATTCCTACACGTATATAGAATAACGCCAAATAATGCGACACCATCAACATTATCACCAGCAGATATCATGTTTGCTAGGAAAATCAGATCAGCGTTCGACAAATTACTACCAAGTAAAACAAAACAAGTAACACAGTCCTACACTCCAAAAAGAAAATTCCTACCAGGGGAAAAAGTTTTTTAAGGCATACAAAAATAATACCTCTTGCTGGGAACAAGGGATAATTGAGAAAAGAATTGGCAATACATAGTTCAAGGAAAAAATTCTCACACAGAAGACACGTAAACCAAATAAGGAAGAAAATGCTAATGGTCCACCTCAAGAAGAGGTATTGGACACGATTTTCGACACATTCGATATAACAAGACCGCAAATAATGCCGGAACCATGAAAATCGTCTAGAAAAAGAAAATTTACTGA
This sequence comes from Acanthosepion pharaonis, assembly GCA_903632075.3. Taxonomy (NCBI): domain Eukaryota; kingdom Metazoa; phylum Mollusca; class Cephalopoda; order Sepiida; family Sepiidae; genus Acanthosepion; species Acanthosepion pharaonis. The sequence goes on along the minus strand of CAHIKZ030005152.1, from coordinate 293,102 downwards.
ACCTTTGGAAATAGATCCAAAGAAAAAAAGATATTAAAAAACCCCTGCTACGCAAAATTTTCGGAAGGGGGTGTTATGGGACTTTACCCATAATAACATAATGGACTATTCCATACGTAATAAATACTGCGCCTCAAGAGGAAGCAGAGAGTTCAGTCTGAAGTCGGACGACTGGCTGACCGACTGATCGGTTGAACTCTCTGCCTTCTGGCGGGGAGGGACCCGAACGAGGCTACGCCAAAGGGCGGAGTCTCTTTCGGGGAGGTAAACCGACCCTGAAACCGTTTATGCGGGTTCAAAGTCCATATTTTTGGCCGAGCCCACGTGCTCGGAGATCCAACGTTAAACTGGCCTTGTGCCACATGATGCCCTCGTGGGGGATGACTAAATACTGTTCAGTCTGAAGTCTGGAGTGAAGTTCGTCAAAAGTCTGTCAGTCAGTCAGAGCGAGCGAGTCAGTCAGTCGAGTCAGAGGCAGTCCGAAACAGAGTCGCGTTCAGACAATTACTACTGAACCTGATTTTTCGTACTAACACTTTCTACTTCTCTGTATATATATTCCTGTTTGTAATATATCTGTGTTATTCCATATCCGTATTCGAGTTCTTCTTTATTGGTTCTACCTTGGACTATCACCGTGGTACAAGGAATCGGACCATAACATTATTTAAAATACATTTCTAGCTTTGTCTAATCGAAGGTTTCGGATATGGGAACAGTAGAGTACTCTCTATCAAGTTCTGCAATTGTTTCTTGGAGTTTCGCAAAATATTAAAATATAGGAAATGTCGTTAGCGGAAAAGAAAAATCTAGTTGAACTGCTTTGTAATATTTAATCTCAAATATACCAGAAAATGTTACGCAATCTCTTCATATCTTAAAAAGAGATTCAAAGGGATGGCGAAGTGATTCTAGCCACTAAGTGTCTAAATATCCTAGTCAGAATATGAGCGACTATTACATATATAAGAAGATCTAAAAGTAAGTTTAGACAATCTGAAGGAACGAGAAGGCCATTCCATGAAAAATCATGAGGAAGGTAGTAATCGAAATAGTCTGTCTTAAAAACTTAATGAAGACGAAAGAGCAAGTAATCTTCTTAATTATTTTGACGAATTGATGACAGAACAGAGAATGAGAGACGGTAAATGATTTAACATTATTTAGAGCGAAAATAAAGGACGTTGTGGAGAGGGATGATCGTCTAATTGCTGAAGAGGTATAGCGCATAAAAGAAGATGTATATTTGCAGTATTATTTTTTCACAGTTGTATCGAAATCTTCCAGTTTGTCTACCATAAAACGATATTTGTATTTCCCCAGGCGAGTAACTTCTCTTTCAATAAAGCTTCACTTTACTCGAGCACCTGATAAAATTTAAACATTGCCATATTTCTTAAATTCTGAGATTAAGAATGTTTTCGGATTTATTACGTCATATTTCCCTCTGCGTATTTTATCCTTATTTACGAGGTGTTATATATTCTGAATCATTAATAAATGAAGATAAACTTTTTTGAACAGAAGGCGATAAAGAATATTCAGATTATTATATGACCACGTGCCCTTCAATAAAATTTCTTTCGTTTTATATGCAACCATATTTAAATTTATTTCTCTAATTTTCTCTCTATATTTCACGTCAAAATTTGACACACCAAAATGAAGGAATCTATATTCAAATTGATTATAAAGTTGTTTAAAAATATTTCTTCATGCTTCTTATGTTTAATACTAATTAAATTGGACCGTCATCATCATACGTGTAATTAATGAAATGATGACTTCTAATTACGGTTCAATTCAAAAATTAATATCATTTTAAAATATCTATGATATTAAATATATCAGCTTCAGTGAATTCTGAATATTCATGCAGAAAACTTTTCTCGTAAATTCTCTCCTTATTCTACTGTTGACTTGAGTATCTTTAATTGAATTTCTGCGTTGACCTGAGTTTCTACTGTGTTATTTACGTAAGTCCATCCGTGGTGCCTCCTATCATCTCTAAACTGGATCCCACAAAACACACGAACTTCGTAGTATCCCTGCCATAATCCTAATTAAATCTGATTCATGTAATCTCTACGCCATCCAATAAATGCTTTATTGTTTCTTGCTTTCCTGATTGTTGGAAATCCTCTTCTATATTTTCTGTTTTTTAAGAAGACACATTTATTGTCAGGCCCTTCTAATTATCAATCTATTAGTCATCTACCTTCATTTTACAAATTTCTAGAGGCTCTAATCAACCGCAAATTGGTTAAGCATATCACATCGCAGAGTTCACTTACAGACATATTATATAACTCCCTCATATCTTGTTCTATTGTTAATGTTTTAACGGTTCTTACTGAAAATGATAATATTTAGTCGTTATCTTAAGAAAAGAATGGTTGGCTAAATTTAACGTTTTGCAAATGAAAATGCTTTCTGATTTGTCTTAGTAATTATTTTTTAATCCAGGGGAGTAGTTTATTGAGAAGTCTAAGTGTTTTCCACTGACTTGAAGTGCAACGATAATATAGAATTCGTTGTTAGATCTCCTCTTAGGAATTTCTGTTAGATAATCTTTCTCCTGTTATATATCTAGAGATTCTTGAAAATATCCCAAGAAGAATCTGCAGTGGTATTTGTCTTGGTCAGGCATCGCAAATTCAGACTTTTTCCACCGTCGTAACGTAGCTTATGCTTTTTGATGAATATATTCAGAGTAACAATTCTGAGGTGCTTTCCTCTTTCGTACCTCGACTTAACAAATTTAAGTGCAAGACAAAATTAGAAGTAAAGTCATATCATTTAAAGTTGGAATGGCGAAATGTAACGATCAGTTATCTGCTATTTCCTCTTGCTTCTTCCGTTCTAGGTAAATTTGAACGTCAGTAATACAAATGCAATGTTAGTCGTCATCTTCAGTTTCCTTGAATCCTCTTCTTTGATTGTTCTCTCCCTTCAATAATAAATTTTATCAGATTATATTACTCTCAACATCTTAGTGGCTTTATTATCTTGCTTGAGATGAAATGATTAAAAAATATAGAAGATATGATATTGCGTTTATGTTGGAGACTATATTATATTTTACAAATAGCATTATCTATCTATCTATCTATCTATCTATGAGCTAAGCACCCAAACTTTAAAATCAATATTTTGACAAAATCTTAAATTAATATTGTCTTATCTATTCATAAAAGAGATCTTTTTTTTTTTTTTTTTTTGTATTTCTATTGCAGTTTGACTTAAATATATCTACACGCAGAATTCCCTTGCGTTACATATTATATATATATATATATATATATATATATATATATAATAGGTTTCGAATGCAAAACAGTACATGCGTCATGGTGCTCTATTTTCAATAGATGGTGCTAAACTGACCCTACCCTAGTGTGTAGTCGACAAAATCAAACCAAAGAACGCGCATGCGCTAAATTCTAAAATATAAAATGGTGACAATTTACCCATCGCACCCTGTTTATATTCAGGCACATGATAGGTACAAGTAAAAACGAAATCGTAAACACAGAAAACATAATAAATCTATGTCCATATTGTCAGTCTCATTAATTACGAATTTTCGAGGCGACTTTCATTTTGCTGACCGACAGACGTAAAAAAAAACCTCTAGAAACGTGGCTTGTCACTCTCGCACGTCACTGTTGTTGCAATGTATTACTCGCGGGCTAAATGTGATCCTATTTTTTGACACTAGGATGACTTCACTGAAAAGCAAAACTGAAGGTGTCATTTTAGAGAATATCCAACCTCTGCTGCCATAGAAGCAAAACCTGACTATTTTAACGTTGCTAAAGAAAATACAGTTGAAGCTATCACTGTCGCAGCGATCATCGATCTAATTTTATTTCTTGTTACCAATGTTTCTGTAATAACCAAAGTAGATGTTTTCCAGAAGTTCCTCCAGTTTTCCATCCTTCATCTTCAAGAGATTTGGTGAAGAGAGTCAGCTGAAAATAACATTTCTTTTATTTCTGTTTATGCTAAAATCTACCTGAGAAGTTCTCTTTTGTGTTTATTTGCAATTTATTTTTATTCATTTGGTTATTGTGTTATTAGTATAATGCCAGCGTCTTTTATTTTTTAAAGTCTCCTTTTACGTTTACTCTTATTTCTTCTAATTTCATTTTCCAGAAATATTTTCATGTCATTTTATTATTAGGTCATATCTTGTATATCCCATATTTATTTTACCTGTGTTGCGATATAACCAAATTAGCACAGTACAGTTATAAAATATATTCTCAATACCTTATAACGATAATATATTATAACCTTATACTTTCAGATTTGTAAAAGCTACCAGGTGTTATGCTTATTTATAGTTAACCAGATTCTACACATTTCTATATTTTTCATGTTTATTTCTTTGATCAAGCCCCTATTTTCATATGTTTATTCAAGTTGGTGATTTTGAAATAAAGCGTTCGTAAGAGATTTGAAAATACAAACATATATGCACACACAGACATACAATATATATTATATATTGCGTATATTTTGGCAGCATGTATAATTGAATAATTTAAACAAGTTTTCTGTAGTTATTTTCAATTGGATCCTTTTATATTCACGGAAAATTTTTTTGATGTCATTTTTAAATGATGAGGTTTCTTAAATATTCTAGGCACACCGTACTTAGTTATCTCCCCTGAAGTGGTGTCAAGCAAAGACGTACTGACTCAGCATTCTTCATCACATATGGTATTAATAGTTTTTAAGCATCCAGCAGACGCATATCATTATATATCTTATATCAAGACAAGTACTCTATGCTAAAATGTCGGCCTCACATATTTTAGCATATGTTACCATATAGTAAATGTAATATTTTAGAATGTTTTAATAACACTGGATGAAATATATTTGCAATTTTATACACATAGAATTATTTTGCATTTTGCATGATAATACAACTGGGAAAATAGAGTCATGCATTTCGCAGTCCCACGAATTTGGACACTTCCAAATGTCGAGCTGGCTGAAATACGTATACTACCAAATAACCAGCCCTTCTGCCCTCATTCGTCCCAGTTCCACACTGTCCGGAGTTCTACATACCCACGCCTCCAAAGAGAGATCAGCCATCTTCAGAAGAGAATAGCAGTTCAGAAGGAGATGAATTCATTGATCCAGATTACTAAACAGCAGGGAAGGATAGAAAGCCATATTACCCCAACCAAAAAGACCTCAAAGACCTGATCAGAGATCTTGAGCTGACAAAGTCCAATGCTGAGCTTTTCACTTCGAAACTCAAGTAGTGGAATTTGTTAGATTAAACTGTACAAGTCACAGGTCAGAGAAAGGTTCACCAGTGTTTTACAAGTTTTTTCACACGTCTAAAAGGGCTTTGATTTTGTGACCGGTCTGTGTAATTGGAATCCTCTTTAACCCCCAACGAGTTTCACCGCTTCATTGACATTATTTCTAGTCGTGATAATTCATAACACACACATGTATCCATCTCTTCCCTTGGCTCACTCGGTACAGCTCAAAGAAGAATATAGCAAAGTCAAGATCTTGCAGGGTGCCTTGCAATATGACTATTACGATTGGTTGCCACTATTTAGCTACGGAAAGCAATGTTTCCTCCACTGCATTTAACATTGGGCTTTATAAAGCAGTTTAGTACAGCTATAGATAAGGGATATGCATCCTTTAAGTACATTAAAGACTTCTTCCCTAAGAGGTCTATAGCAAAAGCCGATGTCTTTGTCGGATCACAAATTAAGATAATCATGGTTTGCAAGGAATTACCCAAGAAGATCTCTATGACGGTGATACAGGTTTTTTGTAGTGGTTCGGGGTTCCCAGGGGAATGATAAAGCTGAAAGCGTTTGTTGAAACCCTGGTGAAGAACGACGTCAAAATGAGCTGCGGGATGTTTCTCAAATCGATATCCTTGACACTCAACCTGATAAATTCAAGAATAGCATGGGGAAGCACTCAGAGAAACAAGGTGAGTGCTTCAACCAAGATATATTGGATTTGAACACCGCTACAAGGATCGTATAACGATAATGTTGACAAAGGAAAGGTTTTTAAGGAAATATTAGCCTTTTCTCATACTTTCTAGTCGTAAGCAAATAGGAAATAAGAGTTTCTACTCAAGGACAAAAAATCGTGCTTCCCCGTTTTATATACCACAAGATTCTTGATCCAGGATTAAAAATATCTTCAAACAAATGCATACTTTAGATCTTAAAGAGGGCTATTCTTTATCACATCTCACAAACTGGTGATACACAATCACAAATTTAACAGATAACAGAGCCCACATCACTTTCGGAATTTCAATTCAGCTATAAGGGAAATAGATAGAATATGTAACAACATAATCGTATTTAAACTTCCACACCTCTTTAAATAAATTGCTAGAAATGAAAATCCATTAATACTAGATAGAGCGTTGAAATTCATACTTTAACGGTTTTAAGAGAAAAATATTATAAATTTATACTGGAGTAACCTTAACTTTTCAGTCGAATGGTGAATCGTTTCCTTATAAGAAAATGATTGTTCTCACTATTATTATCGCCAGAGTATAACGAATTTCGGTAAAAAAACAGAAATAAATATCATTATCATTTCAAGCTTTAAAAAAAGTCATAGAGATGGCCATTTCCAAAAATATAATATATAAAATATATGTTTTTGGCACAGCAGTGATACTCACGACTAAGACGTTTTCCTTTTTTCCAGAAGACATTCTATCAAATATTGTGTCAATTCTCTGTAACTTTATGATGAATTACTTTAACATGAATATTTTCTCAGCGATATCTTCCAAATACAAAAGAGAATTACGCCCAAACTCCATCCTATTTTTTTTAATAATGTTCCATTGATCAAACAAAACCGTATCTACACTTAAATAAGAAAAATACGTATTTAGGGACTAGCCTATGTAGTATATTTCGAAATGGCCTGCTTGCGTATTTTAAACTAATCAGTATTACTAAATGAAATTGGTTCACAAATTTTTATCACACATTTCTCTTCTGTGATTTTTTAACTTAATCCTTTGTTACACTTAAGATGAATTCGAATGTTTCTCTCTTTTCAGTGTCATTTTCTTTCGAAGAAATCAAGAGAAGTCGCATCTCTATTCGTTGGAATTGCCTGCGCATCATTTTGTTTTTACCTTATTTTCATCAAGAATGCATCAGGGAGCTGAAAGCAGGCTAAAGAAATGAAAGACGCATGTCAAATATTGTAACAGATAAGTTCCAGTGTCTCCTCGATTTATAGAAAATATGAAGAAATATTTAATAAATAAAAGTGTGTAAACACTATAAATCTTTCGATGGAAAAGAAAAAAATCTTCAGATTGATATAAAACTAAAAACGATAGATGAAAAAAATTAATATCGCCCCCAAAAATAATAATTTATGATTATTAAAAAGCATAAATCAAACGTTTTTTTTTTGAAAAGGCATTAGAAAATGTTAATTAATCTTTTCTTCATAAAGTATCAGGCAAGGTGAAGAATATAAATTCAAAATTCAACACACATTAAATAGTAGCCAAATAATATGACTACATTAGCATTTGAAAACAATGCAACATGTAACATATTTCAGCTGAATAATGCACATTCAAATGTTGATTCTCTAAAATACACACCCTGGAAACAAGGAAAAAATAAATGTCGAATTACACAAGTAAACATGAAGCTACCAATGAATGATATAAAAGCAGGATTTTGTGAATAAAAACAGTAAGATTAAAAAAGTAATTTATACAAATATCAAATAATGTCAGGGAATAAATTATTTTCAAAACAGCCTTTAGTTGAAAGTTAATTATTTATATTCAACAAACGTAAATATCTGTTTCACTTCGCACTCATGTATAATTAGTTATGTCAGGATAATTTACTTTAGAAAAATGTATGATGTACAATAATTGTAGTTTCGAGTATTTATTGAGTAGGTAATTGGAAGAACTCTTATCAATTTGTACCTAAATAATTTAAAGTTATTCACGATTTACTATCAGGTAAGGATGATACATAAACCTATCGACGTTATTGATGACAATATGCGAAGTATTTTCAATATATGAAGCTTGATAGACTATACACTTTCTTAGAAGAATTCAATGATAATCTTTCTAATACTACAGTAGTTATAGAATTATGGATATTATAATCTATTATAATCTATTGGTTGTTTTACACGAAATATAAGCACTTGCTATAAGCTATTTACATCATTTGAACAGTGTTCACAACATAAGACTTTCTTACTGATATGGGGAAAGGATAAAAATATCACAATAATAAAATAAAGGACTAAAAATAGAAAAAAGTGATGATTTCCTGAAGTTCATTTGATTATATAATATGGGCATTCGTTCCTCGAATCTTTATGTAATTTTCATTTCGGTGTTCAATAAGATAGAAAATGAAAGGTCAACGTGATCACGAAGTATAAATTGACAATAAAACGGCAAAAAAAGTTACTCCCTGCAGAAGATCAACCTGTATACTGTTTAAACGCTTCTTTTTTTTATATGCCGCGTCCCTTCCGGGCGTAGGCGATCATGGCTCTCCACTTTCCCCTATTCCTTGTAGTTCGCAATAAGTTTTGTCCTTTTGCTACCTCTCCTAGTCCCTGTTTTTTCATCCACTTGCTTTAGCCCGCTAGGTATGTCACGCATTGCTTTCTATTTTCTCTCTTTCCCTCTATTATCCCTGCGAGTATGAGATTCACCAAGACCTTTCTCATTACATGTCCCAGAAATTTCAGCTGCTTCTTCCTGATGTTAAGTATAAGCTTCCTCCTTGTTTTCATCCTCTTCAAAACATCATCGTTTCTCACACGGTCCATGATATCCTTAGTAACCTTCTGTAGAATCATACCTCCGCTACTTCGAGTCTCTTCTTCATCTGTGAGGAGACCATCCAATATTCACTGCCGTAAAGGAAAACAGATACAACATAGCCGTTCAGTATTCTTTTCTTTGTTAACAACGTAATCCTCCTGTCTCGTAATACTCTGCCTATCTTTTGGAATGCGTCCTTGGCCATCCCAATACGTCTACAGATCTCAGTGTCGCACTTATGTCAGAACACTTCCCTAATACTTAAATTTCTGCACCTGGTTGATTTTAGTGTCCTCGACCTATAAATCGCATTTCGAGCTCATACTTTTTCCTGTTTTGTAATTTCTTTTCCGTGTCTGCTATCAGCACTGTGTCATCCGCGTATCTTATGTTGTTAAGATTGTAGTCGCCAAAGGAATGCATTTTGGAATACTACCAACTATCCGAAAGAAATTTGATAGTCAAGCTGAAAGGAAAGCCTTGCAACGTAGCTATGATAATAGTGTATGCTCCGCAAAGTAAAGAAGAAGAAATCGCATCTTTCTACTCCATGCTAGACAATGACACGGCTCTTTGAAAATCGCAATAAGTCATAATTATCATGGGAGATCTGAATGAAACAGTAGGCAGGGAGAGGGCAGCGGAAAATTCGGATTAGAAAACAGCAACAAATTGGAAAAATGGATCCAATGGTGCACAACTAATGACAAGGTAATAGTCAACACATGGTTCCAAGTACATCCGAGACGATTATGAACATAGAGAAGCCCAGGAGGAGACCATGAGAAAAACTAAAAACCAAATTGACTACATATCTATCAACAAAAGATTCAGAAATGCAACGGTTCACTGCAAAACCTACCCAAGTGCCGACTGCGGAAGAGATCATCGTCCTGTTACATGTAAACTAAAAGTGAAACTACGGAAACTAAAGAAGCCTAACGCACACCCAAACTGAAAGGCATCAAACTCCTGAGTGACCCGTACCTTAAAGGAAAATATGCGGACAATGTGAAAAGAAGATACGAGGGCTCACAATGGAAATGGGAACTCGAAATGGGACGCTCTAAGAAACGATTTAGTGACATCAGAAAGCAATATCATCATAGGAGAATGGACGAAGAAAAAAAACGAATGGATGACTGATGAGATTCTCAACATGATGGAAAGTTGACAGAAAATCTGTCAAGATACGGCACGGAATACCGAAAAATACACAAATAAGGACCAAATTCAGGCAGGCTAAAGAAGAGTGGCTAAATCAAGAATGTGCAAAAATAGAAAGATTGAGTACCACTAACAAGGATAGAAGACGTGTACATCAACATGCTGTATACAACCAAAGGATAGAACGCTCATATTAGAAAAGGAAAAATTCTTCAGCCCTGGAACGAATATATTAGAGAAACCTTCCATGACGAAAGACAACAACCACAAATACACGGAACTAGCGACGGACCTGAAATTCTAAAAACCAAAGTAGAAGTTGCACTGGTGAAATAGAATAGAAATAAGACGGAAGGGTCAGATGGAATTGTAACGGAAATACTGACAGCCTTAGATGATTTGGGCTTAGACAAGATTTCAGAAATAATAAATGAAATTTACAACACTGTGGATATACCAGAAAATCTCAGCAGGTCTATTTTCATAGTACTGCCTAAGAAACGAGGCGCAAATGAATGTAAACTCCACCGAACAATCATCCTAATCATCGTCACAGAAAAAAAACAACCACAACAAAAACAACAACAAAAAAAAAGAAAACCCCAAATAAACCTCATAGTCCGTATTCGGGTGAAGGGATCGCGCAGCAGAATCAGGCCAGAGATAGAAAAAGAACAAGGAATGTGATATTCATGCTCAGAATGTTAGAAAGAAGGACTTTTGTTTTATATACTGCGCAAAGGTGTTCGAAAATGTACGCCACAAATATCTATTGGAACTGCTCAGCAACCTTGATATAGTTGGGAAAGATATTAAAATAATCAAGAACATATACTGGCAGCAAATGTCCTGCATTCGGATAGAGAATGAATTCAGCAGATATACAAAAAGTGAACGGGGTGTAAGGTAAGTAATTTAAGACATGTTTTCAATAAAAAACGTTAAGATGATTGTAGAAAGATAATTGATTCCATGTAACATAGCAAGTTAATAAAATGGTTCCTTCTTTCAAATGAAAGACGCTATTGAGTCATGGTCACAACATATGTACAGCAGTTTTCTAGTTGTCTTATAGCAGTTATTGAATCGTTCTTCATCATACGTTCCACACATGAAAATATTTTAATATTTTAATGTATACCTAATTTTAGCATAGTTTTTTTTTTGTTCATCTAAAAACACTTGTATATGATCTCCCCATTTTCTTGATATCTTCCCGTTCATTCCATGTCTAATTTATTCTACATGCGAAATGTCCTGATGAACTTCAATTCTGTCACTAAATGAATTCTGTGATATATTTTATCTTCTTTTCCTGCATTTTTCAAAACGTCTCTGATTCTATCAGATTCTCACTTATCTAATGAACCTTTTGCTTTATTGTTTTTTTCTCATTATTTTGTTTAATTTTGCATTTTCAATTTTATGTCGTTTAGTTTTATGTTCATATTTTTCTCTTATTTCTATGGGTTCATTTTATTTTCGTTACTACAATTTCCAATTGTTACCTTTATCTCTTCTCTTCTGTTCATGACAGATATACGATTCTGACATCTAATTTCTGTGTTAGTTTTGCTATGTCAAAAGCAAAGCATTTTTATTTATCTTTCCCTGGAATATAAAATTGTTATATATGACTTTATCAAGGCATATTATCTCTTGAGGATCACTATTTTTTCAATTCTAAAATATTATATTTTTATCATCCCGCACCCCGCGCAACATAATAATGCCGCTTGGAGCCCAGCTATCACTGGAGAAGAAAGGAAATAAAAAAAAACAGTATTTAGAAAGACAGAAGATGATGATTGGCGCTGCATTTACATTTTCCTAATCTTGTGTCTCAGGAAAGCAAGAAACAGGAAGAGAGTTCCCCAGACGAGAAGTGCAAGAAAAGAAATTATTAAAATAAAACTTATAGATGTACCAACCTATTTAAACTCTAAGAAGATGAGACCTAGTTGCCAAACTAATAGTATGCTTGAATTCATTCGGATGAGGGCGAAATGTCTTCAGATCAACTGTCATGAAAAGATTTATAGAAAAGACAGAGACGTCATTTACTTTCGCACCGCCGCGAAAGTAACTGGAATCTAATTGCTAGGGATGAGGAACGATAGTATTAATCACGCTTCGTTGGATGTTACCGATAATCTCGTGATATATAACAGGAAAATCAGACTAGATATGTCATCAATATTCAATGCATTGACGAATTGTAGATTTATAAATGTAGCGGGAAACTTCCAACTTTTCTTGCATCAAATAGCATCTTGTATTTTTATTGTGGCCATATCATTTATTTTACTGCGTTTGGGAAAATATAAACATGATTTCATTTTTTGCATGCTAGCTTTCAGAGTCCATTTATCGCCGTTTCGCGCTGATATACATTATTATAATTATTATAATTGTTATTCAGAATCCTTCTCAAAACTCACACATTTAATTCATCTTGAGTTTTTCCTTCGTACAATATCGTACCAATCTTACTTTCAACTACCTATCAAATCGTTCATCAAAATCACGTTACCAGTTATCTCTCTGTCCCTAAATTTGCTCATATGCAACCGCTTGAAATTAAATATGAACTTGGTGTATCCACTTTTGTTTCCTTAAGAGGTATACATGGCGCATAATACGAAATTAGCTATTGTGTATGATACACTGTTAGAATGTACAATATTCACTGCAAGTAACTATTTATGCCACTAAATCTGTTAATCTCATTGCCGTATAGAAATGGTCATTATTTCCATCCTTCTGTAACCATTACCTACTTAAGTGAATTATTTAAATGCCTACCAAAAGTGATATTGTTCAGGCCTATCATGAACTGCTATAGTTCGTTCTTTGTATATTTCATCTGTTAATATCCCCGTTCTTGGATTCTTGTTCAGTTCATCGTTTATGCTTAGAGATTATGCGCACTGTAGATTCCACACTGTCTGCAGGCACATGAGATAATTATTGTTTATGCAACAAAAAGATAATTTAATTTCTTATTAGTGTTTGTGTGATTGTGATTGAAGAGTGTGGATTAGGAAGAAAAAATATCAATTTATGTATAATCGCAATACATGACAAGTGTGTGTTTCATTTACATTGATCGAAAAATATACTTTCAATATTTCATATCCATATTTAGAGTTGTGAATGGACACGGAATTTTAAGTAAATATGGATTATTAAAATAGGCCTTCTTTCCGCACAGCCGTTTGATAGTAATACATTAATATGTAGGTTTTAGAAGCAAACCATTTATCTGTATCTTATTAAAATGGATTACGTAAGAATTCTACAAAATATGCAATCATCCATAGTCACACTTGCAATCAAATAGACACTCCCACATGTACAAACACACGCGCACATTTGTGTGTGTGTATATATATATATATATCATTATTATTATTAAGAGAATTTGAGATAATCATAATTAAGTAATAATAAAATTTAGAACTAAAAAAATAAACATAAATAAACAAGTAAACATAAACTATCCAAATAAATAATAAACAAATTAAAACTGCACCCACCGCCAAAGCAGCAGAATAGACTACGACAATCAATCCAAAAATTAGACTAATAAATAGCTTTATCTTTCCATTATTATTAAGTAAGCGACCTAAACAAATCCCTCAACATTTTTTACTATCTTAATAAAACCGAAAAGAATAAATATATAAAATAAAAAATAAAAATAAAAACCAGTAAAATAAATTGATCCAAATAAATAAATAAATAAACAAGCCACTGCCGCCAAAATAAACGCAAGAATGGATTAACCACAATGCACGACTGAGCGATATATACAAACAATCGAGAAAAAATCCAACACTCGCTGTCTGATGATTGCGTCTAGCATTAAACACCATGTCGCCTTCATGTGTTGACTTCAATGTTCACTTATATATATATATATATATATATATATATATATATATATATACTTTTATATATAGTGCTCAATATGAAAAATATGAAAGTAATACTAAAACTAGAGCCTTAATAATATGATATGAAAAGATTAGTTAACTTTTAAATATCAATTCTATCCCGACATCGAAGTTTCTTGGTAAAATTTCCACCCTTCAGTGGTAGTGGTTTTAAACGGTATTTGCAATATTTTTCTGTTTTTCCAATTTGTTCCTCGTCTTTTTTAATCCTCTTTTTTACTCCGGTTTGTATACGAATCATTTTCTCCGGTTATACCAGAGTGACATGTCTTATTACAACAGACTTCTCTTTTTCTGCTCATAACCAGTGAAAGCGTGACCTCAATGTAGCGAAGTTACTTTTTGCTGATAGAATTTAGCTTCTCGCAGGTTTTTTCTAGATATTATTATCGGTTCTGAAAGAGCGTAATGAACAACAGCAAATCTCCAATCAATCAATTTTAAGTCCTGCAGATAAGGTTGAATGCTTTGCTCAGAAATTCCATCTGGACAACTACATTGAATCTATAGCTGCATATACTTTTTTTTTTAAGCGTTTCACCCCAAGCAAGGCCTGGAGACATTAGGACGCAAGGGGTTACAGAAGACTTGGAGCGAGATCAGATAGGAGTGATAGAGGAAAGGATGAGGAGAAGGATTGGTGTCTACGTCAAGGACCATCTCCCTCTGGCCAGAGAGTTGTCTCTCGAATCGCCAGACCAGTCGTACATGTGTCTCCGACTATCTCTTCTCAATGCGGTAAGCTATCTCTTCTTCCTTTACCGCTCTCCATCCTCTCAAGACTGTGGGATACTCGATAGCATTTCTGACAGCATAGACATCTCCTTCAACTCCACCACTTGCAAAGAACCTCCTACCACTAGAACTTCGTTCTACTATCAACGAGCTGACTGATTTCCTCCGCGATGTCCCCTGAGATGTTATCTTTACGCTCCCCGTCCAAGAATGTGCTTCCGAGGTCTCATCCTGGGTTAAAGCTGGAATCGACGCTTTCATCCCCTCAACGATGCTAAGCCACTATTTGCTGCTCGGATGAAGGAGCGTATTGCATCTCACAAATTTGGCTCCAAAGATTATTGGCGTCTCCGCAAGAGCGTACTGAACAATTGCAAACCCTCTATACCTCCTTTGTTCAACCAGTTCGAAGTCCTGACCTCCTCTGCCGACAAGGCTGAATGCTTTGCTCGGAAATTTTCATTCAACTCAACATTCGACTCTTCCGGTGTACCCATACCCGACTTCCCTCTTAGAACTGAGGCCCTATTGAGTGGATTACACATAACCCCCGTCTTTGGTATTGGGCATTATCTCCAATTTAGACCCCAACAAGGCTAGTGGTGTGGATGGGATACCAGCCATTGTCTTGAAGAAATGCGCGCCTGAACTAGCGCCCGCTCTGTCTAAAGTATATAACTACTGCCTCAAGGAATCTTGTTTTCTTGACTGCTGGAAGTCCTCTTCGATTGTTCCTGTCTTCAAGAACTCTGGCGACCATCCTGACCATTCTAATTACCGTCCTATCAGTCCCCTTCCCTTCTTCGGCAAATATAACGTTTATTGATTGAAGATGGAAAACACGATCTTCCGTGAAAAGTTACAAACTGTGTCAGCGCTATTAATAGGAAAGAATCTAGAACAATGATATATGAAACCTGAGACGGCTGATGGATAAAGAATAAATTTCAAATCGGTTTGGCGAGGACTTGTTTATAAACAAATGCAAAAGGGTAGGAGGCGACGTTTAATTTGTAGTCATTAAAAAAAAAATAGACGAAAATAATATTTTTGATAAAAAAAAATCATATTGAAGTAAATTGGACCGGGAGGGTAAGATCAGTGTATGTTTACCGCTAACGAAATCTGATCTAAACATAAGTTGTATCCGCTGAATTTGGTCATCGAAAAGACAATTGAAAAACCTGAACATTGAACTAATTAATTTTATCCACTAAGAGATTTGAAATAGATCTGAATTTAAACTTTGCTTATGGCGACACTCGTGTTAAGTTGCGTGAACAACCTGGCTTATAACCTTCGGTTTGCTATATAAACGCGAGTTTTGCTGAGTTGGGAGACTTGGGCGTTAGACGAGAGTGAGTTGAGAGAGAGAGCGAGAGAGACTGTCGTTGCAGTGAGTCGGTCCAGTGGCGAGTCAGAGATAAGGACTTCAAGAAATATCATCGTCGTTGTAGCAGTCGCATTGAAAAGTCGCTGAAACTTAACGTTTGTCACTTACGACAACCAACTGAAAAGCTACACTTCCAAGTAGGGCTGGAATTACGAGTCACATATCCTCCCAAGTTGATTTGGAACGAGTTAATCACACACACACACACACACACACACACACACACACACACACCACACACACGAGATTAGTTGTTTTCTATCCTTTTGGTATAATTGGTAAAGGAGTTGTCCTCAGTTCTTATTCCATAAAACAGACATTTTATTTTTTTCTTGTTCGTTTTTCCGAGCGGCCTTTTGCCACATTCTAATTTTTCCTGCCAGAGCACCCTCACAGTCGTGCCTACATCCCCAATCGACCGTGAACGTATGGACAACACCCGCTTACTGAATCTAAAATGTGATTGCAACACAACGTGGGCAGCAGGCGGAACTTACTGCAGTGACCGGTCGAACAATCTACGGGTACTCAGGGAGCGTGCGGCCAGCTTTCCCTGAGTTCGGTTCAGACCGAGGGGCGCCTCAACCCAAAGAGGAAGACGCCGGAGGTTGAGGGGCTGAAGTTTTTTTAAAAAAAGATTTGGTGCCATTGACCAGGATTGACCTTGTTGAGTTACCACGGAAAATAAGGCCAGGAACAGCTTTGAAGAAAAAGCAAGCCTTAGCTATTATACTCAGGAAGAAAGGAAGTAAACACCAGCAAAACTGACTTTGTTTGTTGCATCGAGTCGGGACCGACTAAGACCAGTAAGAACTCTAGTCTGCGGACGATATTAGTACAAAAAAAAAAAAAAAAAATAACATAAAACGGAAACAAAACACGGAGCAGCGGACCTCAGGTAAGTCACTTTTTGGTTTCCTCTACTCCTCATTGCACTTAGATCTGCCAGTAATATTGTTGATTTTTGTCGACTCTGTACGCAGTTGAAGCGCCACCGCCGTGTTAAGTAGTTTCCTTGTTTGTCGTTAATCTCTCTTCTCGTGGGAAAGTGGTAGGATGAGTGTAGCAGGATCAGACGCCACAACCGACCTTGGGGACGAGGGGGGTCCCCCAAATAACGATAGGTTTCAGAAGGCTGATAGGTAGTATGAAGCTACCCACTTATAAAGGAAACCCTGCAGACCTGCATGAATGGATTTTCTCCATCCAAAAGAAGCAGGTGATTTATGGCTTATCAGATCAGGAGATGGTGCTCTTGGCCATTGACGCCGCAGCGGGGCAGGTGTCTAAGTTTATAGGGGCATGGTACAAAGAAAACCCAGCCGCGACATGGACAGCCGAGCTTAAATCCGCTCTGATACGGCAGTACGCAAGTGAGCGTACACAACCATTGAGGCAGTCAGGAAACTATTCCAGCTGCAGCAATAAGAAGGAGAGATAAATGAAGAATTGGGAGAAAGGATCGTAGGGGCTAGCGCATTAGCCTTTCCGGAGTTGGCGACTCGGAACAGCGGCCCTATTCAGGCCTTGTTAGCCGATGTATATGTAGATGCACTAAGCGACAGGGACTTGAGGGGCGATGTTCTGAAGGGAGGACCAATACCCTGGCAGCAGCCATAGAAGCGGCTTGGGCCAGCGAGCGACTCTGGGATAGGATAAGAAGCGACCTATAGGAAGGAGCCACCGGGGGGGGGCAAGGTAATAATAAAAAAGAAGGATCGGGAGCGGATCCGGATAAGGGAACCAAAGGAGGAGGTAAAAGAGGACTGGGAGGCGGAGGCTGACCCCAATAGGAAGGCCTGGGATGTGCGTTATGGGTTTTTCAAGACCACACCGTGCCGATATGGGCTTGTGTGTTGGGCTTGCAAATACAGTGGGCATCGAGCCCGCGACTGTCCGACAAACTATGGAGGCGACCCCAGAGATCTCTGGGGCCGAACTGTACGACTTGTGGCGAGTTCGGGCATAAGGCTCAATGGTGTACGATGGAAGGGGACCGCAAACTAGGGATAAAGCGAGTTAATACGCTGGTGCCTCCTCCCAAAAAAGGAAAGGGGTCCGGGAAACGCCAATGGGTCACCTGTGAAAAAGTAAGAGGCAGACCCCCAGTGCGAGTAAGACCTCTGAGATGCTGGACGTGGGCATGGTCGGACACTTTTCGGCAAGTTGTAATGAGCGAAGGTGTTGGCGCTGTGGAGGAGCGGGTCACCTGAGACGAACCTGTCCTCGCAGGAGAAAGATGGACCACATCGAACGAAAAAAACCCTAACTCGAATAGAGGGGAGGAAACGGGTTGCTAGTCCGAGAAAAGAGAGTCAAGAGTATATGGGCCCAGGAGGGGGCCGACAGAAATATGGAGCCACTAGAAAAAGTTGAACTCCTGTCACCGACTCCCATGTCTCGGTTGACGAGAAGACAAGGAAAAGTGGAGAACATACCGCAAACTAAGGAGAAAGGCACAGGTATACCGTTTGCTGAAGGAAGGGGGTAGATTTCACCTGTCATGTGTTGTTGGGAAACAAGAAGGTGAAGGCCCTTGTCGATGGACGGGCAGGTTCAGTGTCGCTGGTTAGCTCCAGGGTTTTTAGGCAGTTGGGACTGAAGGTCAAAGAGACGTCCTGTCGATCTACTAAAGATAGATCAAACTGATAGTAGCAGGATGAGAATAGAGGGGATGATGGCTACCTTTCCAGTTGGCAAGAATCAGAGGTAAGCTTAAGGAGCTTATGTGGCACCAGATTTGTGTGGTGAACTAATTTTTTTTTTGGGGGCGACTGGCTTAAGCAGAATAAGGCACAGATCAGTTTTTACCCCGCCACCCTAACAATAGATTGAGTAGAGATACCGTTGGGAGAGGATAATTATGAACAATTGTCAGTGCTGGCCCAAACAGATATAAAGCTGCCCTTAGGACCACTGTATCTGGGAAAGGCCAAATTGTAACAGAGGGAGTTCTGAACAAGGACCTGTATCAAGTAGTCCCTACTGGTAGCGAAGGAGAGATAACCGTATGCGATTCGCTAGTGAAGGGGTCAAGGACCGTTCCCTTACTGTTAACCATTACTGTCAATAAAACTATTAAAGAGGAGCTGACACATACGTGCCCAGTGAGAGAAGTCGAACAGGTGAGAGTATGGAATAAGAATAGGCCTGGAGAGAAGATAGGTAGCGAGGAAATAAAGGAAGAGGGTATAATAGCCCCCGAACATTATAGGAGAAAATTGAGCGGGTTGCTGAACAGTAATCGAGAAGTAATAGCCATTACTGACAAAGAATTGGGACAGACAGAGACAGTAGGAATGAAAATAGACACGGGTGACCACCCACCTATTAAGTTGAAGCCGTATAGAACCACAATCCACAAAAGAAAATTAGTAGAGGACGCAGTAAGTGAAATGATGGAATCAGGGATAATCGAGAGGTCCAAATCTCCCTGGAGTTTTCCCATAGTCATTGTGGAAAAGAAAGATGGAGGGCATACGTTTTGCGTGGATTTTCGTCAATTAAACGCCATTACGAGACCGCTGGCAGTGCCCCTTCACATGATTGATGATATTCTAGCTCTTTTGGGGAAGTCGAAGTGTTTTTCCACCTTAGATTTGAGATCGGGGTCTTGGCAGGTGGCCTTTGGCCGAAAGAATCAGGAAAAGACCGCCTTTACCTGCCACATGTGTCTCTTAAATTTCAGAGTTTTGCCGTTTGCGTTGGCGAACGCCCCGGGCGTATTTAGTCAGTTGATGTCCATCGTGCTAAATGGCACGGAGGCCTTTGCCATGGCATATCTGGATGACATTATGGTTTTTTCGAAGTCCCCGGAGGAACATTTTGAACATCTGCAGGAGGTGTTCAACAGGTTAAAAGAACATGGACTAAAACTGAAATTATCAAAGTGCCAGTTTATGAAAGAAGAGACGAAATACTTAGGGTTCATCATAAATAAAGAAGGGATAAAGACGGATCTAGACAAAGTAAAGGTTATAAGGGTCATGCCTGCATCTAAAACCGTAAGAGAGATCAGTGGATTTATTTGAGCAATCGGATATTATCGGAGGCTCATACCAGCCTTTAGTCGACTGGCAAGCCCTCTAATAGCGTTAACTAAGAAGCATGCTAGGTTTAAGTGGACCGAGGATTGTCGGCGTGCGTTCGAAGCTCTAAAGGACCAGCTGACAGCTATACTCCTGTTGGCCTACCCAGACCTGAGTAAACCTATGGTGCTATACACGGATGCTACTGATAAGTGCATCGGGGCGGTTCTTACACAACCATGTCCCGACAAGTATGGCCCAGTACCACGTGTTCCTGAGGAAGTGCCGATTTACTTTCTGTCTCATCGACTCACCGATACTCATCAAAGATGGCCAGTAATAGAGAAAGAGACGTTTACTATCCTGTATACTGTGCAAAGTTGAACTATTATTTGAGTGGGGCAGTGTTTACCATTAAAACAGACCACAAACCCCTCAAATATTTATTAGAGGCGGAGTGAACGAATAAGAAGATACAGCAATGGGAGTTGTAACAAGTGGATATAACTGCAAGATAGAATACTTGGCAGGGAAGGAAAATACCTCAGCTGACCTGTTATCAAGGATTCCGAATCAACTAGAGACGGTTAGAGCCTGGTATGGATGATAAGGCATTCCAAATGTGATCAACTCACATGCACCGAGGGAAGGGCTTGGTTGGGAGGATCAGGAAATTATTTCCGACCCCCACTGGAGAGACATTGTTGGGCAAAGCCAAGAGGATAGAGAGATAGCAGCTATCAGATCCAAGGTAGGGCGTACCTCCAAATATATGGTGCACGATGGAGTGTTGCATTACCTTGCAGGTAGAGATGAGGATAGTAAATCCAAAAATAGTGATACCTGAGAAGTTGAGAGCCGAAGTTCTGGAACAGTGTCATAGGAAGTTGGGACACATGGGAATTGATAAGACATGGATTAATAATGAGGAATTATTATTGGCCTAGGTTGTTTAAAGATGTTGTGGACCTTGTAGAAAAATGCGTAACATGCCAAGTACAGAGTCGAAGGAGTAGGGAGGCCCCCGTATTAGAAACGGATGTCCCGAATTGCCCATTTCAGAAGGTAAGCATGGACATTTCCGGGCCCTATGGAGAAACTCCTAGAGGCAATCTTTACATAGTGAGTTTTGTGGACTGGCTAACGAATTAGCCTGAGGCATTTGCCATACCGGATAAAACGGAACAAACGGTGTCAGAGATAGTGCTGAACGAAATATTCACCAGATATGGGGCCCCTGAACAATTGGTTACCGATAATGGACCGGAGAACGTAAATCAAATTATGAGGGAGACGTTGAGGAATTGAACATACATCACATAACCACCTCCCATTATCATCCCCAAAGTAATGCGAAAGTGGAAAGATTTCATAAAACCCTCGCTGATGTGTTAGCTAAACTAGCTGAGGATAATAGGAAGAATTGTGAGTTATTCGTAACTCAAGCATTGGCGGCCCAGCGGTTCTCCATAAACGAGACGACAAAATTTTCCCCCTATTATCTAGTATATGGCCGGGATGTAGTCTTACCTATAGACAATCTATTGTGACCTAGGAGGTAGTATTTAGGGGAGGATCATCATCGAATAGTTCTAGAACAACAACACAAAATGTTTACGCATGTGAAGAGAAGGATTCGGAGAGCCCAGAAGAGGCGAAACGATAGGATAAACAAGGACAGAGGAGAAGTCTCCTTCCAGATCGGGGATCCAGTATATTATAGAATGCATGTGAGAGAAGGTACATTGGGTCATATTATAGAATAGTAGAGCAGACGGTTCCGGTTTCCTTTGTGATATGGGACCAAGTGACCGGGAAAGTAAAGAGAGTGCATGCGAATGATATAAAACTAACGGAAATAGGGGAATGGGAAGGAGCCGAAACAAGAATTAAACAGAAAAGCTTGAGGAGAACTACGTTAGTAGAAGCCGAAGACCTGGAGATTACCCCAACTACCCTTCGAAGGCTGAGGGAGGCAAAACTGACCACAGCGGGACCTTCTGAGGAGGCAGTAATTGACCCTAACCTTAGGGAAGAAGAGGAACTGAGTGAATGGGAAGAAGAGGATGAAATTCCGTTAACAAAATTGCAGAGTGAATTGAGGGCTGGAGAAGCGCCTAGTGTTAATGGGGAATTACTACTGAAATTGCGACTAAGCGGGGCGGTGCAGCCCTAGCTCTAAGATTAAGTGAAACCAGTACAATGGTTGTGCCGAATGAGCGACAGTCTGGGGTTGAACGGGCATTATCCTCGGTGTTGTGGATTATGTAGAAGGGCCCCCATTCATGCGCGGCACTGGTGGTGGTGCGGGTCGGCACTTGATGGGTTGCTCTAAGATATAACCACCCAATCAAAACCAAAAACAGGATGATTGTGTAAGACAAATTCTTCTCTCCATATGTTGCAGAAATGGACGAGAGGCGGCTAACGGTACTGATGATGCTGGTTCTGGTAGCTTATACCTGGGAACACAGTGAGAATACTATATTTAAGAAGACGTACGAAGTGGTTATAACTAGATCAAAGTGGTTGATAACGTTGGTAATACCTACGACCTTATGAGCAGTTGCTGGGACAGTTGAGGATCGAGGTGGACAAACTAGATTCAGCCAGGACACAGGTTGCGATAGAATACTTGCAGACGCCGGTATACCATCGTATATTATGCCCCGTAGCTCAAGAGTCATTAATAATTGAGAGACAATGGAAGGACATGAATTACTATTTGAAAGGAATAAAATTGTTACGGACCAGTCAGAAGAGGGAAGTACAACCTATAATGGGAAACGCATTGAGCGTGTTGTTTAGTACAGTCTCCGAAGGTGTAGTGAAGGTAATTAAGAGGAAACTAAAAGTGGTAGAGCAGGAGCAACAAGCCATGGCTCAGTTGGTTAGAGAAAGTGTATCGATACTAAACGTCACTAGGCTGGAATTAGTTAAAAGTAGAGGAAGTATTAATTGGTTAATTTCGCACCTACAAGCGCTTAGAGTAGAAGTGTTAAATGTAACTACGTCTATAACCACAGGGTTACATAAGTTAGAAGGGTTCTTGCAAAGATATTTTCAATTATTGGCTATAATGAGTAAGGTACGCCAGACAAGTCATTCTTTAACGGTATTTTTTGGAGCATGTGAGAGCACAGTTAGAGATGCTGTCGCTGAGACACTTGTCTCCGAGTATAATAACTCCGGAACGATTGATGGAAGTACTGCTAGAGATACAAGCCAAGCTACCCCAGCAACTTCCATTACCGGTCGACCCCATCCGGCAGCTATGGAAATATTATAGCGCCTTGGGATGTACTACCTTGCTGGAGGATGATAAATTACTAGTACTTGTGTCAGTGCCATTGCTGGACAGAGGTAGTACCTTTGAAATTTGAATCTCCCCCTTCCCTATCCAAAGCTAGAGCCGAAGATAAGAACAGTAGCTAGGTACAAAGTGGAGACGGAATTTGTTGCCCTTAATCTGGCCAGGACGAAGTTTATGCTCTTAAAGAAGCAGGAAGATGCAAGAATGTTGCCTTAAATACCTGTGGGTCTGTGAGTCTAATCTATGTGACAGGTAGCCACGATCTGTGCGTACTAGATTTGTTTAAGAAAAATAAGAAGGGAATTAGGGATCATTGTGAGGTAGAGGTATTAGCCTGGGTGATTTTGCCGAAGGCCATCAGTGTCTCCGACGGGGTTTGGGCGGTGGCCACACAAGAACGGACTGAATTATCTAAGGTGTATGCGGGGGAGCCCACTACTACAATAAGGTTTACCCCCCTTGTTTTTTTAGAGCTACCCCTCGGCTGTGGAGCTCATGGTCCATCTATCTCCTTACCCCTCTACTACCGGGCAGAGGAGACATTTGAAGAGAATGTGGCCTTATTAGGGCTAGTAGGAACGAATGCCAGTGAATGGGCGGAATTGTGGGAGCCCATTATTGGGTGGATTCCTAAGATGTCCCTAGAAAAGATGCCAGCGTTGTTAAAGCCAATCGATAAGATTGATCTTGGACGATTGAAGTCACATTTAGATAAGATAGATATACCGAGTCCTATCTGGAGAGAGAACTTGGTTGATATAATAACATGGCCGACCGTTGGGGCAATTATATTACTAATGGCCGTATCCTTGCTAGTTTGGCGGTGGATAAAGAGATGTACGATATCGTTGACCGGGCATAAAAAAAACTGGCAGGGCAATGCAGAGGTGAGGAAGGGATTCCAGTTAGTGTACTTTACCAAGGTAGGTCCGACCAGAGTGCATCAGAACCCCTAACTGATATTTAGAAGAGTCCACGATTGTCGTGGAAGAACCTGAACCAACAAAAGATTCGGCAAAGCCTGATGTGAAGGCGAGATAAAATCGGAGTGACAGATTTACGAAATAAATCGAATTATTTTTATTCTTTTTTTTTTGTAATGAGACTAAAATAATTGGTAAGGTGTGTTGCGAACTCTAATAATAAAAAAAAAAATGGGGAAGAACACTCAAACGAATGAACTACAGGAAAAGGTTCCATGACATGAGGTTGCAAGACCGTGAACTGAAAACTGTACCTTTGCATGCTGGAAATAATTCTTATTTTTTTTTTTTTTTTTTTTTTTTGGAGTTCCGGTTGGGAGGTGCAACTTGGAGCATGTCCCAGGTGGCTCGTCGTAAGAGCATGTTGGGATAGGGTTTCTCGCACCAGGCGATATGAAACTCATGTGTCATTTACTAGTGAATGACAGATGGATAGGGGAGTGATGTAACAGAGAGTAGTTGACGCACATGAATGCACACACGCAAATATAACGTTTATTGATTGAAGATGGAAAACACGAACTTCCGTGAAAGTTACAAACTGTGTCACCGCTATTAATAGGAAAGAATCTAGAACAATGATATATAAAACCTGAGACGGCTGATGGATAAAGAATAAATTTCAAATCGGCTTGGCGAGGACTTGTTTATAAACAAATGCAAAAGGGCAGAAGCCGATGTCTAATTTGGGTCATTAAAAAAAATAGACGAAAATAATAAACATAAAATAAAAAAAAAAAAAAAAAACATATTGAAGTAAATTGGACCGGGGAGGTAAGATCAGTGTATGTTTACCGCTAGCGAAATCTGATCTAAACATAAGTTGTATCCGCTGAAAAGACATCGAAAAGACAATTGAAATGAACATTGAACTAATTAATTTTATCCACTAAGAGTTTTGAAATACATCTGAATTTAAACTTTGCTTATGGCGACGCTCGTGTTAAGCGCGTGAACAACCTGGCTTATAACCTTCGGTTTGTATATAAACGCGAGTCTTGCTGAGTTGGGGAGACTTGGGCGTTAGACGAGAGTGACGTTGAGAGAGAGAGAGAGAGAGAGAGAGAGAGAGAGAGAGACTGTCGTTGCAGTGAGTCGGTCCAGTGGCGAGTCAGAGATAAGGACTTCAAGAAATATCATCGTCGTTATAGCAGTCGCATTGAAAAGTCGCTGAAACTTAACGTTTGTCACTTACGACAACCAATTGAAAAGCTACACTTCCACGTAGGGCTGGAAATTACGAGTCAAGTTGATTTGGAACGAGTTAATCACACACACCTCTCTCTGTTGGTATAATTGGTAGAGGAGTGGTCCTCAGTTCTTATGTTAATTGCTTTTGTATCCTTTCTGTAAACTCTTTCTACTGTTGTTGTTTTCTTATATAAAAGGCATCAATATTTTACCCATTGTTGTTCGGCTTCTGCAGATATTATTTCCTTGTTTGCCACATTCTAATCTTCCTGCTGCGCACCCTCACAGCCGTGCCTACATCCCCAATCGACCATGAACATATGGACAACACCCCGCTTACTGGATCAAAATACTAACACAATGTGGGCAGCAAGAGGAACTTGACCAGTGACCGGTCGAACAATCTACGGGTACTCAGGGAGCGTGCGGACAGCTGCCCCTGAGTTCGGTTCAGACTGAGTGGGCGCCTCAATCCAAAGAGGAAGACGCCGGAGGCTGAGGGGCTGCAGTGACGAGTGGTAGATTTGGTCTGTCCACCTTGGTTACTCAAGTCCGACTTGCGTTTGGCCATTGGGATCCTGTAGATCTTTACATATATCATCGTTGGGGTCTTCGCATTTGGTAATCCTACAGAAGTTGGCTTCACTCTTGATACTACTGTTACACGCGAGCCTCTAAGACAACAAGGGATGACCATATATATTTTAAAATTGATGTTGGAGTGAACAGTTCACCATAAAATATACGGCTTTGACTTGTTGTTACTTTAAGGACAATAATAGAAACCAATCAATAAATTAGGAAAGCATAAATGTATGTAATTATCATCAAATATGTGAGAACGTTTTACTATTGCTGCTGCTAAAATTGAAATAAAATAAATTCACTACTGAACCAATGGTAAAAAAAACTGGGCTCCTCGGCATAGTGTAATGATTAGCAACTTTGTCTCGCTAAAACAGTTACGACTGAATAGAGAGTTCGATTCTCACTGGGTGCTCCATACTTTCGGCCTTCTGCCACATCTAAGCTACGCTTAGAAAACCATTTTTAGCGCATAAATTACTCCTTGGAGTGCTTTTCAACGCAGGCTTATCATCTCTCAGTTGCGTTTCTGTCTTTGGGCAGAGTTCGCTCAGGGTCTTCTCTGTCAAAGGACAGAGGCGCAACTGAGAAAATTATACTGAAGAGGTGTCCAGCCCTGGGGAACAGCTGCCCGAGGCCGCGACCTCCCATTGCACAAGAGGGAGGGATCGGTGCTCGCATCGAGGCCAGCGCAAGCGACGGTTGCGGGGGCTGTGGGCAATTTTTTTCTATTGCCCCGGTGTACGATATATGATTTAATTAATTTCCTAGGACAATTGAATGCAAACAGAAATAATCACACAACACTTTATATCTTAGGATGAGTAAAACTATTGTATCCTGTAATAATCTGTAATCCTTTCTTGTGAATTTTCATCAAGATATTACGCACATCTTAACATATTGTCTTTCACTGTTTTTGACAAAAAGCATCTTCAATTTCGAATTCAACTCTTCCTTCAGATTTGCTGTCGGTTTCAAATCTAAACTTTAAGTTGATTATCATAAAACCTTAATACTATTTATCTACAGATAAATTTGAAAAATAATTGTCATGGATGAATGTCCAATGATATACCAAGATTAAATCTCTTGCAAATGCCTTTATGCTGTTACTCAAAATATCAATGTATTGTTCTTTTCATATGATGACATCGAATGTAATAAAATGTAAAGGACAAAAAAGAGTTCAAAATAATTTAAAATATCTTTACACGCAATGCACTCAATAATTTTATCAAATATTGCTTTTTTTTTTTTCTTAGAATTCCTTTATGCCCTCACAAAAATACATTTTATTTAACCGTGTCAATAAAATTAACGATAACTATATTTTCACTGAGTTTTTCTCGTTCTTTTACGTTTTGATTTTGTCACTGAAAAACTAAGTACACAGAAGAATATATAAACAGTTTAAAGTTCACGCTCAATCTTCCAACCTACATAACGAATTCCATAATTTTTAATGCTGCGAGTAATATATTTTTACAGCTTAATAATGACTGTAATTAAGGATAACTATTTTAGCTACGCTCTAAATTATCTGACAAAGCGTCTCTGTCATCTACCAAAAATAGGCCTGAAGTTGTTACAGCCTCATATGACAAGGCAAGTCGCTTTGCAATCCTTTTTTGACATTACCCTCCTTATGGGTTTCAAACTGTGTAATATCTCTATCACGGCGCGGTAAGTTTCCAAACTTATCAAAAGTCTTGAATCTTAGAAGGTCAACGGTCCGGTTAAATTGTCAGTCGTTGTTATGAAGAAAATCAGCAAACTTTTCGAATCTTTAACCAAGAAGAGGTTTGGCGGAAACCTCAAAAGGAACAACCTACTGAGTGATAGCCACTGGATTACACGCCTTGCGAGATCGACTGCTTGTTTTGTCATTATTCATAGACTCAACATGACATTAAATAAATTTATCACGCAGATCATTCTCCTACATATACCCAAAGACTTTGACATGGTGTGTCCTGGGGTCTGCTACATAAACTCTTCAGCTATGGAAAATATGGAAGTGTTCTCTACCAAGTCCTTCCTGAATGACGTCGTTAACGGCCAGTCAACGGAAGCCTTTAAAGTCAATGTTTGTGATTCACAGTGATATATTCCATTTTTTTCTACTATATATTAATAACCTGTCTCTGATTATTTGTGTGTATATATGCGGATGATCAAAATGATTAGAGGTGCACCTCCCAAAAGTTGGAAGAACTTAACCTAGCAGTTCATCTCACCTCTAATCTGACCTAAATGGTTCCATGGAGAAGGGACCGGTTTATATAATTCAATACGACCAAAACTAGTAACGTCTCACCACCATGCACATCCTGAACTTTGCCCCATCAAGATAGATGGCTGTTCCCACAAGAAGGATCCTTGTCTTGGTCGTCTATTGGGACTAAAGCTCTCCAAAGATATCAAGTGCAACTCATATTTCCGATCTACAGCGAAAGAAACTGAAAGATTTGTTGGTTCATTGTACCAAACCGGATACTTACGTATCTCCCCGCCAACTAAACTCAATCTTTACAAGAGCCAGATCAGTTCAATAAAGGGGTATCGCTATTATATCTGAACTAGAATTGCCCAGATAACACTTCTCTGACTCGGTAGAGTTGACAAGCATCTTTCGGACAATATTTTGAGGCACAGAGTTAACACAGTTAATTTTGGATCCAGCTGGATTCGCACTACGAAACATTTTGTTGCCTTGAAATTTTATATTCATCAATGATGACTCGTAACTGACACACACACACATATATAAATAGAAAAAAAACAAATGGAGGGGGAATCAGCCTCGAGAAGTACGTCAATTCTACAATAAATAGTTACAACTTATAAAAGATACAAACGCGAGAGAAACACGGATAAAACATATCGCAACATTAAATTAAAGTTGTCTTAATATTAGCTTAAACAATGGGGATTGTCCCGAATGTGAAGTTCCAGTTTTTGAGAGGCCTAATGAAAAATATAAGAATTATTCGTTGGTTAACTTAAATCTTAAAATGCGTTTCTTCTTTGAAATGCCTTCATTTCAGAGGGCAAAGTAACATTTTTATTTTGGTGGAAACCATAGAATTCAAATTTTAAACCATTTAACCAGAATAATTGTTATTTTAGCGGAAATTTAATTAGGCCGTTAAAGGTTATATTTAATTATGGTGTTATATGTTATATTTTATGAAATTTGTCTTCATTCAAGCAGCACTAACGCAACGTGTTTCTAATTCTTTTTGTAAAAGAAGTCCTCAGAATTTAAAAGCAATATGTACACAATAGCATAGCGTAATGTATCGACAGGAAGCTATAGAGAAATGATTAGTCTCCAACTATTTCACATCCATAGATCTGGCCAAAAATGACATTTTTGAAGGCATTTTAATCTCGTTGAGAAATGTCACTGTTCATGATTATTTATATCCTGGATAACAAAGACAGTTGCCGGTTTAACCAAGAATCATTTCTATCTCATAAAATTCTGATGTTTGGTGATTTCGTAAGGTTTTAGGATTTGGGTATTGCTATATACGATGGATTATATATAATTCAATAAATCGAATCTATATACCATAATAATGAATACAATATTACAAAAAATCGTTTTTAAGTACAAATACTTAGTAAAATATAATTTGATGGCATCTGAAATGCCGGAAAACGATATATGTTAAAATTTAACAAATTCAAATTTTATAGAAATATTCAACATTCTCAGCTAAAATGTTGAAAATGGATACAAAAATGAAAACAGTTATCCGCAAAGAATGAATTAGATTCATTATTTCTTTCTAATTACAAAACTGATTTTCATTTATATCAATTATTAGGCACAATGCAAAATCCTTTATGCAAATTTCGGAAATGGATTATTAAGTTCGGGGAATATCATCACAACGGCCTTCTCCGTCTGAATTTATTAACTGTCATATGCAATTGTTTCCTATTATATTTTGAAATATATTTAAATAAATGATAAAGATAATTTTATTTGGATTCAGACTGACTTATACCTAGTGGAAAAATATTAGATTATTTTAAAACTAATTAGGGTTGTATCATTAGATTTTGATCATTGGAATACCTTTAATTGAAACTCTTAGAGATCCCATATTTTATAAGAGAAAATGGATAAATATTACAATTAACGATGTGCATGATGTTTCTCTGTAGTCAGAGAGGAAGACAAGTTTAATGAAAAGAAAACAATGCATTCTTCATGTCGACATATTTGTGTCAGCGTGCGGAATGTATAGGATTTGATTTTCTTGTGAGAGTTTCCTAATGAAAAATGTCTAAATTGTATTGGCCGATATATAGAAATGAAATATACTCCCAAGACTTTGAAAAGGCATTAACTATACTTTATTCATAACCTGTGAAAAGAAATCTTGATTGACAGTCGTAATTTGCACGCAAAGAAATCCGAAAACAAGGCAAGCGCAAAACCATTATCCTTGCCACATTGTCGGAGTTAATTCATTTTGCTGACAGCGTTGCGTTTTCCATTCATATTAAAGTAGATTCCGATCCTATAATCCTTTTTACTTTCATTCACCGAATGAAACAACCTCCCCGCCTATAATTAGGCTCGGTTTTTTTAATTAATTTCGAAAAGATTTTCTCAATCTGCCGACGTGAAATGAAATGTCTACATATGGAATATAACAATCGAAACAATTCTCTAACTTCACTGTTAAATAACAATATTTCCTTCTCTATGGCTGTCTTACAATAGGCATGTCCATGGATACATACGTACATGTATACACACAGACAGACACAGACATATATACAGTTGCAGCCAAAATGTTCTTCCTCACTTCGTTAACTTTGCGTATACTTGATGAGGTCCGTAAAAAACGTGTGAATTTCTTTTCATTTTAGCTTTTGGGAGTAAAGTCTGATGATCCAGAACCCTGTTAAAGGGGTTATGGTGAAATAGCTTATTACATGGAATCTTAACGTGGTCTGTCTTTTATTCAAACATATCTGCTCTGAATTTTACATTGAGCTCTCTGGATATCATCCTCCTCAGGTCTACCCATACGGATTACCTAAATTTGCATAAACTATATATATATATATATATATATATATATATATATATATATATATATATATATATATATATATTTGGTAGTGAGATATATAGATATAGATATGTCGTAAAGAGAAAACTAATTGAACAGTTTTGAAGAAATCATACGAATTTAATGGGTATATTTTAATGAATTCTGAACTCTTTTGTGGGAAAAATAAATGTACGTATAGTTTCATGTAGTATGTCATTGTCGCTTCATTCCTTACTATCAGTTATCCTTCTCCTGTGAAATATAGTTTGCATGGTATTTCATTGCTTGAAAGCGAAAGACTGCTACATTTAAATATTAAACACGTTTTACGTCGACGAGAAAGATTAGCAGAATGACATTTAGGAAACTATGAATGATTTAGTTACTTTAACATGAAACGCACAAATTACACTTGTGGAACGTTGTTTCCCAAATGACAGAGTCGATGAGTTAGTTTTATTGATATTTAATAATGATGCCCAAGTGTCAAGCGACGAGTGATCATACGCACTCTCTTTAAAATATTAAATAGCCAGAGAGAATCGGATGATAAATATTACGTCTGTTATTGCAAACGTATTATTTTATTTCTTACTGCATCTGATCAGTAGAGCCTTTATTAAAGACGATATCATCGAATGGACGGTAATACCGAAGACTATACATTTTATACATATTTATACAAGTATATGCAAAACCTTACATTAAAATATAATCAAATTCTCAGAAATACACCCACAAAGGCACAGGGAAATATACACTGATTTTCCAATCACACATACAGACATAAAGTTACACACAGACATACATTCATAAATGTTTCATTTATGTAGATATTTACTATTTTTTGTTAGCAAAAAGGTGTTATTGAGTGTTATTGTTTTAAAGTGGTCATCCATCTAAAAGCGGATAATAACCTAAATATTTACATTGTACTAAAGTAACAGCTACTTTTTGATATATATATATATATATATATATATATATATATATATATATATATATGTGTGTGTGTGTGTGTGTGTGTGTGTGTAATAGTTTGATTTTTAGGCTATTTCTCTTTTCCTTCTTCTTTCGAAAAATTGTAATCAAAAGACTTATCATGATATGGCGTTCTGGTTTGCTGTATTTCTTTTCTTCACTCAACGTAAATTGTATGAAAGACCTCTTGCAGGCAATTTATGCTCTTCACACTTTGCCCGTTTAATTAGAAATGATTTTATATGGTATGTAGCTGGAAGTCTTTATGTAGACAAAAGTTAAGTATTTTCTAGATTTTACTTGAGAAATGAAAATTCATTTTTTACAAGCTAATGATAAATTAAGAATTTGAAGAAACATACAAAATGACGGAAAATCTTGTTTATTTAATGCCGGCTTTCATTCCTTAATCTTGTGGGAAGGTTTTTCTGTTGAAGGCCTCAAATACAGAAATATTAATTATATTACCTACGTTATTTAATACATTCATATTTTATTCTGTTTGGAATTGTTTTGTAATTTAACAAAAAAATCACTGTCGTTATATTGAACCAAATATTCGTGTCGTTCATTAAGTTAAATCGCGTTTGTTTTAGGCTCCGTAGATAAAGTTAGCACTTATGAATTTTGAAAAGACATAACTCCATTTTTCCTTGCATATTACTTGAGAGAAGAGTGGATATAATACAGGTGTCATTCTTGGGGAGCAGAGAGAGAGAGAGAGAGAGGGAGAGAGAGAAAGAAAAAGAGAGGGAATGGTGTTTGTCTGTGTGTGTGTGTGTGTGTGTGTGTGTGTGTGATATCCAACCTTTATTACTATTTTATTTTC